>CM034146.1:225795853-226995853 GCA_019776745.2 Taxus chinensis
TATAAAGTAGTAAAAAACAAAGGTCTATGTCATTTGATGACAAAGATAATGCATGATGATCCACTACAAGATGAAGTTGATGAGGACTTGCCCACAGTTCTTGTTCTAAATCTGATTGATGAATGGTACACTAAAATTGCTTACTTCATGACATATGGGGAATTCACTCACAAGGAGAAGCGTACCATCAAATTGAAAGAAAAATACTTTTTCCTTTGTGATAATGGCTTGTACAAAAAATGAATTGATGGTGTATTTCTCTGATGTGATGATAAAGCTCAACATGTTCAACTGCTGAAACAATTCCATGACATGGCCTGTGGTGGTCATTTCTCAACCAGAGTCACTGTACATAAGATCCTCCAAGAAAGGTATTACCGGCCCACCCTCTTTCAAGATACTACAGATTGGGTATCTAAATGCCAAGCATGTCAGCAGTTTGTTAGACTTGTAAAATTACTAGCATTTCCCCTAAATCTAGTCGTAATTGATGAACCATTCCAGCAATGGGGAAATGATTTCATTGGTATGCTAAATCCTCCTTCTAGTGCTGGTCACCATTACATTCTGATGGAAAATGACTATTTTAGTAAATGGGTAGAAGCCATTCTGGTCAAGAAGGCTTCTTCTGAGGAGGAATGCAACTTCATCAAACCGAATATAATTGTGAGATTTGGTGTACCTCACCAAATAGTCACAGACAATGCTGCAAATTTTTCCTTTGAGGAGTCAACTAAATTTTGCTACACTCACGGTGTCCAATTAGTGCATTCTTCCAACTATTACCCTCAGGGAAATAGACAAGCGAAATCCAAAAATAAGAATTTGATAGAAATCATCAGAAAGCTAGTAGAAGAAAATTAGAGAACTTGGCACAAGAGAATTTTTGATGCACTATGGGAAGACATGATTACACTAAAGAAAGCAATAGGTATGTCTCCTTTTCAACTGCTGTATGGGAAAAATGTAGAAATACCTATTACTATTGAATTGTCTTCCCTAATTTTATCCAAGGCCATAGAAGATGTTGCATACCAAGATTCCTTGGATAAAAGAGTTATGTATCTGTTCGAGTTAAAAGAAATGCACACCCAAGTGACAGATAGGTTGTTTGAGCATCAGTTGAAGGTAAAAAAGGTATTCCAAAATAAGGCTAGAGAAAATAAGTTTGAGATCAGAGACTGGGTACTCTTGTGGGACAAGAAACATGACTCGAAGGGCATGCGTGTTAAAGTTGATTAGCTATGGAAGGGGCCCTTCACGATCAAGAGAACTTCCAGAATGGATAGTTTCATCCTTGCCTACCAAGATGGAATTTGGTTACCGTTGCCTTTCAAAGGGTAACATTTGAAGTTTTTCAGGAACTGAGAGACATGGTAAAACTTGTTTGTATATAAATAAAATTTTCAATTGTTTTATTTTTCTTTTTGTTTGTTTTTGTTTCCTAACCCCGAACCCAATAGACAAGACATGAAACTAGAGATGTTGGGATCTCATCTTCACTTCTTTCATTTTGATAGAAATAAATATGTCCACATATGGAGCCAACTGGTGTCCCCAAGATTTCACCTTGAAATTTTGGACTGCCCCCTTTTAAATTTTTCATTCTTTTTAAGTAATGGGTCATGTTTTTTTGTTTTGTTTTTCCTGCAGTTGTTTGCATTACCCAAAGGTATCTACAAGAAGTCATAAATACACATTCATCAAATACCCAAATGTAAAAGCTCACTCAATTCCCTTCCCAGACTTAGTATGGTTCTATAAAAGTGTTTTATTTATTTTTATAAATAAAGTTCTTTTAAAAATAAATTGAGATAAAATTGGAGAATTCTTTTCGAGCAATTGCCCGCAACTTCTTTTAGGTATTTTGTTTTTATTTATTTCTTTTGTGTTTTGGTTTCAATCTTTCTCTGTGTTCCATCTGGAAATTTCCCATGGACTTTTCTTTCTTCCTACCGGATCTAGTCCAATTGCATAGGGTTTTGAAAACCCATTCTTTGTCTCAGAAAAAGGGAAAATTAATTGATATACGCTGGTTTTTAAGCTATTATTTTCAAAGCAACCCTAAGGAAAGAATGCAAAGGAAAGTCTTGAGACTAGTGTAGATGTTTGTTATCTTGTCTACCAAATTTAAATAATCCAATTGCTACACGTTTCCACACAACTACCCTCTCTAAGATTCCACACAATTTTCCTAAGCAGGTCGTGGATATTAGCAGTTGCGTTCCCTTTGAAAATCAATGCAAAAGCCAATGAAAAATATCTAAGTGCAAATCGTGGTTTTTGAAGTCCTTATCTTCTAAATTGAAGCTACCTTCATCCTCCAATTTCCATGCACATAATAAAGGAGAAGTCACTTAGTACAAATCATGGATTTTGAATGCTTCGTCTTCTAATTACAAGTTGCCTTCCTTCTTCAATTTCCATAGAATTTTTAAAAGGAAATTTCACTTGTGCAAGTCATGGTTTTTAAAAGGTTTGTTCTCATTTCCAAGTTGACTTCCACCTTCAAAATCCACATTACATTCTTCCTTCAATTTACACGTAGCCCTTTTTCTATGAGTGGAAATTCACTTAAGTTTTGTTGGGAAAATTTAAAAGCTTGTCTTCTATGTTTTCCACACTGCTGCCTTCTCTACTTTTCCACACAAAATTTTAATACAAAAACCAAATCACTTAGTGGATGTTGTGAATTTTTAGCAGCATGTCTTCTATATTCCAAACACAACCCATGTGGAAAATATTCATAAATTGCATGCAAAATCCCTCTCAAACCTCATGCATATTGTTCCCAATTTCCCAATTTAGCCCAATTAAGCTCACTTCTCTTTACTTGCATCCATATTAATTCCCATAATTTACGACTTCCCATATATATAAATAAGAGGGTGATGAGTTGCATATTTTTTTGAAATGTTTACAATAATATTTCACTTGTGCACATAGTTGTGAAAATTAAGCTGAGGCCAATGTCAGATACATTAGATATATCCTCAGAATCAGGAGAAATAGTTGCAGCTTCTACACACAGAGATCCAGATTTCACAACTGCAAAATTTTTAAGCAAAGGTGGAAATGGGAAGTCTAAGACAAAAGTAGATTCAGGCAAGATGAAGTGTGATTACAAAGGTTATTCGACAGAATCATGCATATCGTCCAAACTCGTTAAAGTGAGTGATACAGACATGGGGCATGTGTCTTTCAACGAATTAATTGACAGACCCAGAGAAATAAATTCTCAGATTCAAGACAAAGATATCATTCATATCATTCACGGCATGGAAGTACAATGCATGTTGGATCAACATAAAAAGTATAAAAGAAGAACAAGACTGGGAGGGTTGCAAACCAATTTCTTCTTCTTTTCTCTCTCCTCTTTCTTCTTCTTTCTGTTATTTTCTCTGACAAAGTAATTGAGTAATAAATTAAATTGTAAAAATTAAGTAATTGGTCTAAAATCCATTATTCCAAGTTACCGGAAAAATTCAATTACTTGGAAATAGGTGGCAAATATGCAAGGCATTGATTTAGTCTTCAGTTTTAAATCATGCATGTCATGCAAAGAGGAATTCCACGAGGAAGATTTCCAATTGTTTCCTTTTCATAGTTGTTGCAGGCAGGAAATCATTGAAAGTTTCCTATTTGTATTTTCCCTCTATGCACTATAAATAAAGGAAGAGCCTACAGGTTAAATCATCATAATTTGTTCATCAGAACTTGTTTAGCAGAGGCTTTTGTAATTAGAGAATTCTTGAGTTCTCATAATTTGTGGTGGAACCCTTGATGTGATTTCTGTGAAAGCTGGGGATTGAATAAAGGGTGGATTTCTGGAGAACTTTGTGTCTTCAGTGCTTTGTTGATTACTTCTATTCAAGCTTTTAGATAAACTTTGTGTTATCTTAGATTTAGGTTAGAAGTTATTTCTTTCCCTCTTTGCTAAATGTTGTGACTTATCTATTTATTTAATTTGTGTGGATGAGACTAACTCTAATAACTACTGGTTGAGTCAGCACATCTTCCTTTCTTCTTTCCCTACTTTTTATTTTCTCCCTTATGCAAATATCCCATCACAGCTGCTTACTTGCTGCCAAATTACCCAGTTGTGGTTCACGAGATGAGGGAATTAAAGTAAAACCCTTGAAAGTAGTTATTAGGATTCACCCCTGCATATTAAATAAACATCTTACAACGGAGCTTCACTGTTAAATGAAGGAGATTTATCTCATGACTGCCTAGGTTTTACGTTTTGCATAAAATCTAGCCAACATGAGCATGAAATCATAATTGAGGAATTTCTAGAGGGAGAGAATTTTAAAAGAAAAATTAACAGATGAAGATTTTATTATGTATTGCCTTTGTTTTAGATAGAATGTTAAGAGTGGATGACAAGCTACTTAAGGAAAAATTGACAACATAAGAAGGGAGATGAAAGAAAATAAGATTTAATTACATCTCAAAGAGATGTTTGGCCACCAATGTAAGGAGATTCAGTTGTGTCTTGTGGCCCTTTGTTATTCAACTTCTATTTTTCTAGTTATGCTACCCATAATTATTATACATCTCATGTTTGGAATCAGATACCACATTCATTTTAGCATTTCCCACAACATTACCAATTACCATATGTTTAATTACTACCATATGAAGGTTAGCCACGACAACCACCACTACAATACACCTTTTCCTCAGACTGCAGCTCACTAAAAGTTAGATTTATCTTCATTGTTAAAACCTGTAGCAAATCTAAATGAAGTTTATGTTAAAAATATTGCTATGAACAAAAACCTCTCTCAGAGTTTCCATTGAATTCTTTGATTTTTCACAATTCCTCAAAAATTGTGATTTTGTTGATGCTAGTTTTGGAGCTAACGTTGTCATTCCTTTTATGCAAGTTCCGGAACTAAAGTTGTCATTACTTTTATGCAAGTTATGAAACTAAATCTGCAAGTTCCGGAACAAAATCTACTTTTTTCACGAATTGCAAGTTCCAGAACTAACTGTCATTCTATACCTTGTGACTTTGTATATTGGTTTAATTGCTTGAAAAATAGAAATATACGAATTGCAAGTTTCAGAACTAAATGTTATTCGATTGATGCAATTTCCAGAACTAAATTTGTGAGTTTCAGAAATAAATCTGTGAGTTTCAGAACTAAATCTGTGAGTTCCAGAACTAAAATTGCGAGTTCTGGAGCTAACTTAAAACAACTATAACTTTTGCATGCAATCTGGGATTGAGTTCCAGAACTAAACTTGTGAGTTCCGGAACTAAATCTGTGAGTTCCGGAGCTAACTTAAAACAACTATAAATTTTAAATGCGATCTGGGATTGAGATGATTCTTTTTTTGAAATTTCATAATTTTTTGAGAGGAATCTGAATATGAAATAAGTTTTGAGTTTATATATACCATCCATGATCAATTCCACTTTTCTCAATACTAGCATTATCTTTCCTTTATGGTCTGCATACACAAGACTTTACATCTTTTCCCAAATAATCAATAGGATTAGTCAACAAAATAGATAAAAAAAAGATTTCTAAAGAATGAACAAGATATATATCCTATATTCTATTTCAAGAAAACTATAAGCTCCTAGATTACATTTAAATCCACTTTCAAAGGTAACTTGGAAGGAAAAAATAATGGTAATTTATGGCCAATTTATACCCTCATCACCTGGGCGGCGGTTCTAAAAATACCACCCAAGACACAACGACAATCCTGCCACTTTTTCAAAATTCTTCACGTGTGTTTTAACATGTGATGACTCACTTAATTTTTCTTTTTGCATGCATCCGTGAGCCGAATTGTCTAAAATTAGCTTTGATTGCTTGCTTCTCCTTCCTCCTATTTTTTTTATAATATTTAATTTGTTGGAACTGCCTCTTCTTGCCTTGTGCATGAAGTAACCTCCTAGCCTCCATTCCTCTATATTCCATGCTTATACTCAACCAACGGGCCTAAGAATTTTTGTGTATCTTGCATTGTATTGCTGCTACGATCTTGCTAGTAATTGCTTAGCCAAGCTCTTATCTATTGTCCTATCTCTCTTCTACCTGCATTACATCTGGACTGCCATCAAGCTGCCATTTCTCGAGCACCATCCTCCTGTTGCTATTCTTGCATTCCCAATCCCTTGGACTCACATGAACACTTAGAGAAAGAAAGGGATAAACTGAGGGGAAAAATTACTACAAAACTGAATTTACCTCTGTTATGTGAATTCCATGTTGGATTTGTTGTTTGATTTCTTTCATTCTTACCATTTATCATTGTTACATCATATCAAATAGAGTAGAAATCAATTTATTTTCATTTACAAGTAGTTAGTTAATTTCCAAGAGGGTTTGAATCTTTCATAGAAACCCCCGGTGATGGATCCTCTTCTTCCCATCCATGTGGATTTGAAGGAGAGAATATCTGTAATAGGTTGTCTACATATCATAGATCATTTGGAAAAGTTCTTGTTTTAAGTTAGTTTAGATTCAATACACTCAGCACAGTTGAATAACCACACCAAATTATTTATCTTGTTTAGTTTTAGTGTAGAAGTAGATTTGATCACTTAGAATAGAAGAAAATTATTGTTTGTAATTGCAATATTTCAGTTTTGTGATTTGTTTAGATTAGTTTCCTTTCAATAGTATCATAGATTGTCAGTTTCAACTTAGTTAATTTGGACACTTCAAACTAGATCAACACTTAGATCCAAGTTAAGTAAACAAACCATAGGGAATTTATGCTACCCATTGTAGACACCTGTAGTTTGGCCAATGCACTATTACGACTAATATTGCGCTAGTTGTGCTTCACCCTGCAAACCGACGACACACCACCGGTTCGACCTATCTAACTTTCTTCCTACGACATCCCTTTTGTCTTTTTTTCTCTTGTAAACCATTTAAACAAGCTATAATAGCTTCGTTCTAACTACATTAGCTTCTTACTTTCTTCCAGTCCACTTCTACCACCTTCTTGGCATATCAATCCATTCCATTGGATTGATCTGACCCTTCAAAACTCCCTCCAAACCCTAATCACCTCCTAAACATGTTTAATTAAGCTTAAACATGGTTTTTCACTCCCTAAACCTAGTCAAAGTAAGCTTTGACTTGATAAAAGTGGTTTTTGGAATTTAGTGTTTGTCCCACATGCACCCAAGTTTCCCATTCTCCCAAATGAAAAACTATATATAGGGCTAGACCCCCTCTCTCATTTTCAAGAATTCCTCCCTTCTTCCCAAGCATAGATTATAGAATTTTGCATCTAGGTTCTAGATTTCATTTCTAGTTTAGATTTTGAGCTATTTACTTCATCTCTTGTATTGCTAATCCAAATTTATAGGGTAAAGGAGAAGATCCATTGGCTCAAAGGCCTATAATGGGGAGATCTCTTTCTCTTAATCACTAAAACTGATTGCTTAGGGCTTACTAGGTTCATTATTTTAAAGCTTTCAAATAATAGAGGTAGTTTTAATTAGCTTAAATTTGAGTGTTTACTTCATAATGTTTGCTAGTTAGAAAATCTTGCTCATTTCTTATCGGATGGTCCACTGATTTGTTGATTGAAGCCTTTGGGGATTCTTTAGGAATTATTACCCCAAATCCATGGCTTTCACAACTTTTCTTTGAACACATTTGGCACGCCCGGTGGGACACTTATGTCCATCCTCCATTAATGGAGGTCATTTAGGTTTTTCAAAGTTATTTTTCAAGATTTTTAATTTAAATTACTTGTTAAATTCCTCATTTATGTTTTAAACCTTAGATTAATGAACTCTATTTACATGCATTTGTGGGTTTAACATAGAAATAAGAAGCTTTGACTAACCAATAACTTGTTTGCTCTTAAAAATTTGAAAATTCGTGTTTTTTACAGGTTTTTCGTAGGGCACGCATAGGTGTTTTACGGTGATGTGTACACGTTGATATACACGTGTCTCTCTTGGAAAGGCTACATACCCATCAGGGTGTCCTCTGTGTTGATAAAAATGTTCTCTATAGGGACGTGTCTGTGCCTTTGTTGGTCTGTCCGCGTCTCCGTCTCTCTGGACGCGTTTATGTAATTAATGTCACTGTGTAAAAATTTTACAGACTTCTTTTTACTTGGGCCGCGTATCTGTCAGTAGGAGTGTGCCCATGTTGGAACCCTAGTGTACCTATTGGATTAGGGTGCGTAGGTGTTGGTGAATGTTTTGATCTTAATAGACCCGTGTAGGTGTTGGTGTAGGCACGTACTCGTTGGTTGGGGCGCGTACATGTCAGTTTGAATGCGCAAGTGTTATTGTCAAAATTAAATTTTCTTACAGTCTTTTCTAACTGTTTCTCTAACATTTTTGATGTAGGTTTCTAAAAATTGACAGGTTTAAAAATAGGGGTATCTCCTTAAAATTTCAGTTTGCATAATTAAGTTTTTTTCATTTCTTAGCTTAAATTAGGATTTTTGAAAGGTGCGTATGCTCTCTCCTTGCGCTTTCCAAAGCAATCTTGGAGATCAAAAAAACTTGCATAAAAACTATTTTACATGTTAAAAACACTTGCTCTTTTAAAAGGATAAAGTAACATTTTTATGTGCTTTTAGTAGGATTTCCACTTTGCGTATGCTCTTCCTTCACACCTTTGGGCGATCTTAGGAATCAAAAGCAAGTGTGAGTTCTCTTTTACCTCAATCGGCAAACCAGAAAACTACTAACCAACTTGTTGTCTACAGAACCTTACGTTGGTCAAAGAAAGGTGTTAAGAACGAAGCTTAAACTTCTAATACACATGTGTTTGTAGATTGCCAAATGGTGTGCCACGTTTGAAACCACATTAAGATTAAAAAATATAAAAAACACACCATATTTAACACACTGTATTGCAGGTTTCGGAAAAGGGCAAGTCCCTCTCCACTTAACTGGAACATAACCCCTTTGGCATAACGCCTTAAGCTATAATAATGGGGGTGGTTCTAAGAACCCCAAAGTAGTCCACTGCTGAGTAACCTCGTGGATGAAACGGGAAGCGCCTCGCTTAACCCACTTGATTAGTTTTCCTTGTGAGATAGATTCACAAGTTTTTCCTATCACGACCCTATTAAAAGTACACGATGGATGCATTTATTGCCCACTATGCTTGAAGGGGGCAAAGCCGAGATACTCCTAAACTAGTCATTGCGACTTTTTGGGTAAATCACCCTGCTCGTGGATAACTTTGTGACACCTAGTTGAGAGAACCTATTAGGAAAGCCATTTTGTCTAGAGGCCAACTTTACTAGTCCATACGCGTCATTTTAACCATCACAAATTGATAACTTGTTTGGATTCAACATCGTGTTTTTCAAACACGGCAATGAACTCATCCCAAGATTGATCTGAGTTTCTTTCATCACGAATCTAGACAAACGTATTACTTAGCTTAGCTTCCTTCTCATTTTTTAAATGAGGCAAAGCTCTGCCCAAGTGAAGCTAAGTCTATTTTCACATATTCTTGATCTACACCCATGCGTTCGTACTTTCCACGTTGGAAGTTGAACAGAGGCATACTTTACGTGTCATGTCAGAGATAGTGCTAGTTGCTTTTTTGTACGTTTACACCCATCCATGTTTGCGGCTGGGGTGTTAAATGACTAAAGTGAGTGGGTACATTTTCACGTCTTTGGCAGTCCTACTATCTTGACTTCAGAATCTTCATCATTGTTACGGGTCAGTTTTGTCATTTTGCCTCTCCCCTAGTTTGTTGACTTTTGCTTGCATTCTGGTCATTCAGTATTGGTATTCACATTGCATCTCCCATTCTTTAAGCACGTAGTATAAATCCCTCTATTGTGTGGTTACACTACTCGCATCATCGCAGAATTCTTGTTATACCTTCTACTTGATTTTAGTTCTGACGTCATCTAGGTTTTTTTGACGAGTGTTGATAATGCATTATATATATTGTCATGATGTTGTCTTGATATCGATGCCTTGCTTGCTTGGTTGAGATATCTTGGCAGCATTGTTACACTATATCTAATTGCGACTTCCGCTTTTCAATACACTTGGCTTGTTGTTAGTACTTGAGTTAGTTCTAGGTATACCTTGTTGGAGGACTTTGTCAGTATTGTGCCGATAGTCAAGCCTTGTTAGATTTCTGACTTTGGCCCATATATCTAGTACAACATTTCCATTCATCTTGGTATTTTAAGTATAGATTTGACGTAACACAACTTAGGTGAGTGATACATTTTCATCTGTCCATATCAGTATCCTTTGAAAACTAGTAAACATAGTGTTGCATCTGAGTATCGGCTAGTAATGCCTAGACTTTTCAAAATGGCAACAAAATCCAGTGAGCTTAATGCAGGAGCTAATCCTTTCGATGATTTCCCCTTTAGCGGGAACAATTTAGGAATGATCTTCTCTCAAGTCAAAGATACAGAGACATTAATCGATCATAGTGGAGAAGAGTCAGATTCTTTGGGAGAACAATAAAGGTTAGACCTAAACAGATTTTAAGAGCTCTTATATTATAACAAAGATCAAGTACTCGCGAGAGTCTTGGCGTTAGGAGATAAAATTCCGCACAAGTGTGAAGAAGAAACAAATGTCGCTGACCCTAACTTAGGAGAGCGAAGATTCATCGTAGACATAGATAATCCTTTCAATGTGGGATATGCATCCACTTCTGGGCAACATAAGGCCGCCGTCGAAGGTGAAACATCACGTAAACCTCACTTTAAGGCTTCACGTAAAGTAAAGATTACGTGTATGGCCTCCCCTCCTCCAAAATTTGATGAAGAAGAGGATTCCCTGGTTGAGGAGGAGACCCTCCAAAAATTGATCTTGAAGTTGAGTCAGAAATTAGCAAACCTAGGCGCTTCAGAAAGAAGCATAGGTAAAGACAAAGAAAAAATAAAACTTAACGAGTTTCAATTTGATCCGCATACAGACTATACCTTTAAAGCAACTCAGGCTCAAAGGTCAATATTGCCTACTAAGGATCAACTCATTCAGGATGAATTGAAATCTATGAAAGATACGCTTACAACATTACAACAGGGAAACATAGGCCAAAACAGAAAGTATCTCTACGAATAACTATTTCCTTATCCCTTCGATAAAGACATGCTACTGCAACCCTTTCCTAAACATTTCACTATCCCAAAGCTCAACAAGTACAAAGGCAAAGGTGATCCCCGCGATCACATCAAAGAATTTTACATGGCTTGTCAAGAGGTCACCTACAATGATAATTTTCTAATACGACTCTTTCACTGCAGTTTGGGAGCTTTGGCGATTGAATGGTTCTGTAGCATACCTAAAGGATCTATAGCCACGTGGCTGACACTAGCAAAAAAAATTGTGCGGAAATATTATTTCAATATTGAAAATGATATCACAATGAATGACCTTTGTAATACAAAGCAGAAACCTAATGAGACCTTCGCAGGTTTCTTACAATGATGGAGAGCGCTGACTAGTCACTTCCCTTGTGCTTTGCCTAAAAAACAATTAGTGAGCATTTTTGTTCCTAATTTAAACTCAGAGATAGCCTTCCATCTTCAGATGCATTATGGATCTAATTTAGAGGAAGTTATAGAGAAAGGTAGCCAAATTGAAAAGGATTTTATTACCAAAGGAACACTTAAACCCTTTGTCAAAAACAAACATGAGACCAAATCTGTAGACAAACCTAAATTCTTTAATAAGAACAAGCACATCATTGGTGATGGAATTACTGACTCCAAAAGGGTCTAAGTTGTGCAGACAGGTTCGATTTTGAAGCTTTCGTAAGGACCTCATCTCAAAACACCTATAAAATGTACATTCAGAACATTGAGCGAATCCCCGACTGCTATATTAAAACAATTAGATGATGCTAAAATGGTAGAGTATCCAAGTACCACAGTACCATTCCCAGAAAATGCTCCAAAACCTAGTTGGTATAAAGACCATGAATACTATGACTTCCATCGTGTCAAAGGACACAAAACAGATAGATGTTTAGGCTGAGACACTTCATATAAGACCTCATTGAAGAGGGAAAGATTGTTGTAGAATCACTTCCTGATTCAGGACAAGGTCCTAATGAAAAAATGGGCATATACAAAGAACCTTTTCCCAATCATATGGATAAAAAGAAAAGGAAACCAGATCACGGGTAGGCCTCTAATGACTATCGTACTACTGCGTATGTTTACCCTAGTGATGTTAGTCCATTCAAATCCCTTATAGGTTACATCTGTTTGTCTGATGAACAAGTAAACAAAATCTGAATCCTCGAAAAGAGTTGTGTAGTTGGAACGCGATGCACTCGCTTAATAATACTTGATCCAAAACTAACTACCCAAAGCCAATATAATTTACTAGACCAACTAGAGAAAACACCAGCGAAAATATCCATTTTATACCTTCTTAAAATCTCTACTGCTCACAAGGATATATTGTACAAAACATTACAGAATTCTGGAGTCTCTACTGAGGTAGATCCCACACACTTATAAGTTATGATTGCCCATCTTGAACCCACTGATCATATCATTTTTTATCACAACGATATCCCACGTAACAACCATGAGCATAATTTGCCTCTCTATTTGGAAGTGGTGGTTACCCGTCGTAAGATTAAAAGAGTGCTTGTGGATGGGGGATCTGGTCTAAACATATGCACATTGAAGTAGGTTAGGTAGCTAGGCCTTTCAGAAACAGATATGGGAGCTAAGACCATCACCATCACAACGTATGATAATGAGGAGAGAGAATCTGTAGGTACTATTATAATGCCCATGGAAGTAGGTCCAACCTGTCATGATACAACCTTCCATGTCCTGGATTTAGATCTCCCATATAACATGCTCTTAGGGCATCCATGGATTCATGCTATGCAGGCTATCCCTTCGACATTTCATCAGTGTATCAAGTTGTGCCATAAAGGAGGTATAGTCACTATCTCGGGAGATACTGAGCCATTCACTCATTGTCAGGTGTTGCATAGTTTCTCTCGTGTAGCCTTTGAGTTCCCTTTTACGGATGTGGTCATCCCTCTTAAAATGGAAGCTATGAAGAATCAGGTGGACTCAGAATCTCTCACACCTTATAATTAGGACTTCCCTTCTTTGGTCAATCCTTTTACATCTTGGGAAGCTACATCAGCAAAATATGGCCCAAGAGAGCCATTTACTCTTGAACAAGAATTATTAATTTCAGACTTATCAGTGTCATATAGGACATGGGGTAAGCCCTATTTTCAGTTCAAAAGTACACGAGAACCATGTTCAAAACCATTCGATAAATTTGTTCATAGTGGCCTCCTATCCAAAGAAAAGATGTTTGAGGATCCCATTAGTAAGGTGCCAGAAGGAACCATGGCCTCATGCCATAAAGCGCCTCAGTATATTAAAGGACACCACATGATGTTTTTCATGGGTTATAAAGGATACGGATTTGGAGCCAACGCACAAGGCTGTCTAGAACCTATTCCTACTTTCCATTTCAAATCTGACAAGCATGGTCTTGGGTTAAAATCACAGGATTCTCAACCCGTCAAGGTTGATGCTACCTTTTCTGAATGTGAGGATGTTTCGTATAATGTGGATGGTGATACAAGTTCCCAATGTAGCCTCTACGAAGATCTAGCTTCCATGAACCTATTCCCAGAGTCATCCATCCTTCCCCTATCTGAATCCATCCCTTCAACTGATTATCAAGTCACCTTAGTTTATCCTGAACTTGTAGATTGGACCAACAACTTTACGTACCACTTGATAACTTCGAGAATGATGAAGCATTCACGGAATTCATAGGACTCAGGGATTTTCTTCCTGCTGGGGACCACGAGAAAGGATTCCAAATTTAGTTAAACACATGTGCATACTTCGGAGAAGAGGCAGAGATGTGTGACCGCTTGGGTAAGAATGTTGTGAATAAAAGTAAAAATACTTCAGAGCAGCCTAGTACAAAGAATAAATGGAAATCTCACAGTGAAAAACTCTTTGAGACACTTATAGAAGAACAAAATGAAAAGCACGTGAATAAAATAACTTATCCATTTGAAGATGATAAAGAGCTACCTCAAGAGGTTGATCTCACCCTTCCTCCTGATCCTACCAGAATGGAGGACACATCTAAGATGCTCATTGAGGAAACCATCAGTGTTAACATTGGTTCAGATGATTTACCCATAACTATCAAGTTGGGGGCTTCGCTCTCAGCTCAGGAACATAAAACCTTTGTGGAACTCTTAAGAGAATACATTGATATTTTCACATGGACATATTCAGATATGCCTGGCTTAGATCCAACACTAGTTGTGCACAACCTTGTTGTGCACCCAGACGCTAAGCCCATTAAACAGAAGTTGAGGAAGATGCATCCTATAGTTGCACTTCTTGTCAACGAAGAATTGGAGAAACTCTTGGCTGCAAATTTTATCAAACCTAATGATTACTCAGATTGGATCTCCAATATAGTTCCAGTACAAAAGAAACCCATTCACATTAGGGTCTGTACCGACTTCCATGACATCAATAAAGCATGTCCTAAAGATGATTTTCCTTTTCCGAACATAGATATGATCATAGACTCTACCGTTGGCTATGAGATGCTATCCTTAATGGATGGCTTCTCGGGGTACAATCAGATAAGGATCGTAGAAGAGGATCAACACAATATTGCCTTCATCATTCCATGGGGAACCTTTTGTTACAAATTCATGCCGTTCGAAATCAAAAATGCCGGGGCTACTTATCAGCATGCTATGACTGTCAATTTTCATGATATGATGAACGATATTATAGAGGACTATGTAGATGACATATTAGCTAAGTCAAAAAGCATAGAAGAGCACCCAGAAGTGCTTAGACGTATCTTTCAGCACCTTAGAGACTACAAGATCCGTCTTAATCCTAAGAAGTGCATCTTCGGTGTATTATCAGGAAAACTCTTGGGATTTATAGTATCACAAAGAGGGATAGAAGTGGATCCCACCAAGGTCACTGCTATTACAAATATGCTTCCACCACCACTCTTAAACAACTCAAAAGTCTGCAAGGAAAGATCCAGGCTATTCGCCGTTTTATTTCTCAGCTTGCGGATAAATGTCATCCATTTACACATCTTTTGAAAAAATATGTTGCTTTCAAGTGGGAGCCCGAATTTCAGAAGGAATTTGCTCTACTCAAGCAGTACCTTGTAAATCCACCTGTGCTGATGCCCCTACTCCTGGAGAGCCTCTTCTTTTATATATTTCTACTACCCAATTCGCTATTGGTGCACTGCTTGCCCAATACGATCTTGACCATAAGGAGAGAGTTGTTTATTACCTTAGCCGTACATTGATTACCTATGAATTGAACTATCCACATATTGAAAAGGCTTGCTTGGCAGTTGTCTTTACATTTCAGAAACTTCACAATTACCTCCTTAACAATAAAACTAAACTTATTTCCAAGGTTGACCCTCTTAAGTACCTCTTATCCAAACCCGCCTTAACTGGCTGAATGGCTAATTGGATCATTATTTTGAGTGAATTTGAGATAGAGTTTGTAAATCAGAAGTCCTTAAAAGGACATGTATTGGCAGATAGATTGGTAGAAGTACCTTTATCAGGAACAAAACCTTTGTGTATGGATCTCCCAAACACATCTATGATGTATATCGAAGAATCTGCGGAATGGAAGGTCCATTTTGATGGATCAATTACTTTCCATGGATCGGGAGCAGGAGTGGTGCTTATTACCCCCACAGGAGATATTATACCAAGGGCATTCCAGTTTGGGTTTCCTTGTACCAATAACATTGCAGAGTATGAGGCACTCATTGTTGGCCTCAAGCTAGCTATCACTTGGAACATCAAACAACTGCGAGTTGGACATTCTCAGCTCATCATTAAGAAGGTCAATGATGAATACAAGGTCAAAGATGAAAACATTATTTCCTATAAGAAGATGGTTGAAACCCTGAATGAATATTTTTCACATGTCATATTTGAACAAAAACCCAGGTCTCATAATAGATCTGCGGATGCCATGGCTACCATCGGCTCTCTCTTGTGCATCCTGCCTGAAGAGAGTAAGATGCTTTTCTTTGTGGAACACTTACAAATGCCGGCATATGATATGCCTAAATCATGCTTAGCATGTGAGGTTATTGGTCCCCTATCCCCATGGTATGACACTATTTACCAATACCTATAATATGGAACCTTCCCACCTAATATTACCCATTCAGAGAAGAAATCCCTTATCCACCGCATTGCCCATTATACCCTCCTAGGAGGAACCCTTTATCATTGTGGCTATGACGGAAAATTTCTTCGTTGTCTAAATATTACTGATTTAGATCACGTGATTAAAGAGGTACATAGTGGTATATGTGGGGCACACACTAGTGGCATGGTGCTAGCTAAGAAACTGTTGAGAGTAGGCTACTATTGGCCTACCATGGAATCTGATTGCTACAAATTCATGAAGAAATGTGAACTTTTTCAAAAGTATGGTAATATCATACATGCACCAACACAGGCTTTACAGCCTATTGCAACGCCTAGGACTTTTTCAAAGTGGGGTTTAGATCTCATAGAGAAGCTCCACCCTTCTTCATCAGATGGTCATACACACATCATAACTGCCACTGAGTATTTCACTAAATGAGTGGAGGTTGTTCCTCTTACCTATGTCACCGGTGCACAAATATCCAAGTTTATCATGAACCATCTTATATGCCGCTATGGTATCCCCTCGGCCATTGTCACTGACAATGGTAAATCTTTCAAAAACAAGATGGTAAAATACTTGTGTCAACGCTTTCATATCCAACTTAAATGGTCCACCCCCTATTACCCTCAAGGTAATGGGCAAGCAGAGGCTACCAACAAAACTCTTGTGCGCATTATGGAGAAAATGGTCAGTAAAATTGGTCGTAATTGGCACTTGCAAATCCATCCTGCCCTCTGGGCTTATCGAACCTCCATCCACACCCCTACTAGTGTGACCCTGTATTCACTTGTCTATGGCACTAAATCCATCATACCTTTGGAAGTGGAGCTTCCCTCCCTGAGAATTTCTCTCAGGGACTACCTCGACAAAGATGAAGACTACAAAGTTGCTTGCCTGGCAGAGTTGGAACTATTAGATGAACGACGTATCAGGGCACTTAATCACCTTAAAGTATATCAAAATAGAGTATCCAGAGGATACAAAAAATGCATAATTCGTAGGGAATTTGATGTAGGTGATCTCGTACTGAAAGAAAATCAGAAGAATACCACCAAAGACATGGAAAAGAAAGGTAAATTTAAGGCCAATTAGCTCGGCCCATATGTAGTGACTGCTAAATATGGATCAGTGGGCATGTCCATGTAGTGGGATCAGTGGTATATGCAGTGACTCCTAAAAAAAAAGTAAAGAAAAAACAGGTCATCCTTGTGTGAAAACCATGCAATTGTGGCGTAGTGGGCATGCCCTTTTGTGAAAACCAGTTTCCGGTGCTAAAGGAAGGTTTCTCGTACACAAGTCACTCTTATGACAGGATGGGTAACTCTTGCCACTTGCTAAATTCCGCAGTACCCTCGCTAGGTCTAGGGATCCGACCTCAAGCTCCCTTGCAGGGCCTATGATCTAGTTTACTTACGCTATATTTGTGTGAAGGATGTGGCCTATTTATATATTCCCACATCACGCTGGGGGCACATTCACATTCCACTTCATTATACACTAACACGTGGCATTTGACGCTTTGTATATTCCCTCATCACGTTGGGGGCATTCCACGTTTCTTTAAATCTTGTACATTGCTTTCAGAACATGACCTTGAAAATACAAAAACATTAGAAACAAGTACGCAAAAAAACCTAAACATCTAAAAAATAAAAAAATCCTCTTCTTAGGGATGCAGTTACGCTAGTTTCACGACGTTACCTTAGGGAAACCTAGCCCAAACGACGTAAACCGTAGTCTTATAAACTCAGCCTTCATGATAAGCTCAAAAACATTAGAAAATATGTCAATACTGTCATGCAAAAACAAAGTGGTAGTTAGATTGCTTTTAGTTGTTGGTTTGTATAGTTTTGATGTACTTAGATTGTTGTGTTTTTTGTTCTTTGAATGATTCTTTGCTTACATTATATTAGATCTTGTTAGGTTTAATTGTGTGTTGCACTCCATTCATTATTAGGACTTTTATGCTTGTAAGTAATTGTTGTATGTTTCTTTGATTGCCATGTGCATCTGGTGGATCTCATTTTTACTTGCTTAGATTAAAGTGTTAGATTAATCTTCATTTTAGTTGCATTGCATTGTGTTGCATGTGTATATTTTTTTAGTTTTGTTAACTTTTGCTTGCGTGTTTTTTTAGCACAGTTTTTTGTTATCACATCTATCATCTATCATTTCATCACATTTATCACATCATTTACTACATCATATATACAAAAAAGCTAAGTATTACAACATGCATGTATGATAAGCTAATCATCACATATCATATCATCAATGGGGGAAAGTGGGGTTACGCATGATCACTAATCTATCCCCCCCACACCAATATCATCTAGTATCATCCCAAAATATTAGCCATGTGGAATCAAACATCTCATAAATTAAAAAACACATGATATCAAAAACACAAATATATCATCGCTATGAACGAAAAACATGTACATCTCTACAACTGAAAGTATGTCCCATACATGAAGAGGAATAGATACAACATGAACATCAATGAAACATCATTACGATGGCAACATATCAAAGCAAGACAAATATACAAGAAGTAAATTTCCATATGGTACATGTATAAAAATATCTGTGTCAAAGTCTGGTATATACAAAATGCTCTGTCCATCTGCCATATAAAAGGGGCACGGATCAGATACTAAGCCTGCATACAGAGGCATGGTGATACATCAAAAGTACATACATCGATCAAAATTGAGCCTTCATCTAGAGGCATCCTTGAAAGAATGTAAATAATCTATACATAGTCAAAATTAGCCTTCATAAGAGGCGTATACATCTGATACATACATCATGGCATGAGTAGGAGAATCAGTCGCAACTCTCGTCCTCACTGGGGCTGTTAGGACCATGTCCTAGAGGACGGAATAATGGAGACTATGACAGACCTACCCCTGAAGAACCTGCCAGTTGTGAGGGGAGACCATGTGTGCCCCTCTGCTGTGTACTCGGCTGTGTAGCTGGCTGCTGTACTGATCTGGCCAACCTCCGTGATCTAGAACCTGTGCGGCTCACATCAAGCTGGGCATAAGGCATCACCCGCTCTGCTACTGGAACTACTTGAAAGAAGGTGGTCCTGTAATAAAGAGCCTCACTTGTGGCCTTGATAGTGTCATGTATCAAATCATCGTCTCCTGTGGCTAAGGCTACCTATAGGGCGGCATCATGCTCACCTATCAATCGACCTCTATCAACATCATCTTGCCTAGCAGCAGTGGCATCTTGATCTCTCTCCAATATGACACTCTGTAACTCAACTCAGGCCTGGTCTCTCTCCATCATATAGGTCTATCCCTCAGCCTACACCTGGTCATGCTGAATCATGACGCTGTGTAATTGGCTCTGTGCCTGGCCCAAGGCGCCCACTAACTGAGTGCCCTGCGCTGCCAACTGTGTAATCTAACCCTGCCATACGGCCCTCCCACTGTCCTAAAACTGAGACCTTACCTGGTCTCTCTCGGCAGTCAACACCTGAACCTATGCTCTGGCCTGATCTTGCTCTGTGGCCACCTAAAGTTGTACTGCTATTGCGGCCTGTAACTATTTCTGTAATGCAGCAAGCTGTCCATCACCACCCCCAGGAGCCTGAGGAGGTGGACCCTATTGTGGTAGAACCTGCTGTAATGGGACATATATGCCCACTGGAATTCCTACTGGAGGAAACAGACCATCTAGGGCTTGGTGTGCCTGCCTAGGTATAGGCCTAGGGCCCTGTACCTGCGGCTGTGGGGCCCTGCCTCTAGCTTGATGCTGTGCATCGAGGCCACCCTCATCCTTTAAATCATCATCATATGTATCACCTCTGGCGCCATCATCATCGCTAGGTGGCCCCATTGGGGGAGGCCTCACGCCTGTCTCATATGCTGCCCTCGAAATGGTCAGCCTGTGTGGAATCACGCCATGATACCAGGGTGCGTACTCTGTTGTGCATCCTAGATCTCGCACCTGCCTCAAAGGTACCCATGCAACGGGTACCACCTGTGTAAAATTGGCCCAAGATCTGTCAAAGGCTATCTATGGCCCCATGTTAAAGTACTCACGTGCCCTCCATGCGTACCACATATCAGGCCCCAGAATATCCTGTGTAGTACCAAACTATCGCTGACACCTGTAAACCCTATAAAACTCCCACATATAGCTGCGGCTACCCATGATAAAATGCTCTACTCTAGCTATGGATAACTCTCGGGCATCCTCAGGTCATTGGAAATGTCAGTATGGCCTCCATACCATGACCGCCTACTGTAAGTCATCGAGCTCTCGACGATATGGGTAAGGATCACCCCTGTAAGGATGAACATCGTCCCCGACTGGGACCCAACCCATGGTAGATGGCTCCTCTGGAGCCTGAAATCTCAGAGCACCTAAGGGGCACTTGATAGCAATGTGATCCCAGGCCCATATCATAAGGAGCCTGGCTGGGCCTACCATCTTCTGACGGTAGTAAGTGATAAGGTGTAGATCCCAGTAAAGATGTGCCAGAATGGATTGGCCCCGGTAATAAGTCTCTCCCTGTATTAGTCCAAGGATCACCTCGAGTATTCTAAGTGGGAATGAGGAACTGGTCTTGTCAGGGAGTAAAAATCCATTGAAAAAGGCCATCATGTATACCAAGACCCAATCTAGCTCTGGATCCTCGATGCAGCGTGACAATCTCACCGTCATCCCGTGACAAGGTATCGTCGGAACTTCGAACAGCTATGCAATGCATTCATCCAATGCTACTCTGTCACTCACATACTGAATGGGTTGGCCAATGATAGGAACACACATGATGCGCCAGACATCCTCCAATGTAATTGTGATCTCCCCTGTAGGTAGCCAAAAGCATTGGCTCTCGCTGTGCCATCTCTCTGCTATGGCCGTAAGAAGGCGGTGGTCCAATGTGATCTGGGGCATGTCATCCACGTAGGCTAACCCTGTGACATAAAGGAGGATATCTAATATCCCCCTATCTCCATCCTCAATCTATGCCTCTATCATCTCAAGGCAGCCATATCTCTCTCGCGTCTGAAGTGCGGGTAATCTACGCTACAACATCAAAACAAGTGTTAGGAACTTCTCTAACTTCTAGCTATCTTTCTAAGGAAAAATGGTTCGCTGAGTCCTTTAACTTACTAACTTCCCTTTTTCTTCTAAGTTCTTCTAATTATTATCCTCTACACTTTGTTATTTTATTGCTATAGGTGTGTTTTACTTTCTTTCGGATGCATGCGCGTCTCTTTCGATGCATGCGCGTCCTCCTCGATGCCTACGCGCCCTAAGCGATGCGTACGCTCCCCATACTTTTTCATTTCTTCTTGTGTATGCCACGCAGGATGCCAACACGCCTAGTGTGACGCCTACGCATTCCTCCCACCACACACGCGTGCGCGCATATGTTCTCGGTAAATTCAAAAATTTTCCCCCCTAGTGCATACGCACTTGGTTCGACGCGCGTGCGTGCATCCCCGTTTTTCCCCCTCCGACGGACAAGCATGTGCGTACACATTTTTCAATGCATACGCCCACACGTACCTTCCTTTTCAACGTGTACGTGTGCATGTCTTCACATTTTTGACACATGCGCGTGCATGCGTGTTTTCCCGCCTACCTACCCTAGAAATGACCTAGAAAGCATTAAATGTGGAATTTAAAAAAGGAAAGGATAGACCACTCATGAAAGGATCCATCCGTAGGGTCTCGCTGGTACTCCCAAATCCGGTCTACTTGCCTCCGCCTCGTCAGTAACCTCTGCATCGTACTCCAGGCTCTCTTGCTGACACCTCACGGTAAAAATTTGCAAGGGCTTTGGTACAAATGAATTGATCATGATTGTTTTTACCCCCAGGTGGGTATATTAACTCATCGCGGTGCCCTTGGGTCATGTTCTCTTTGCCGTGATCATTCTAACCTTCTTCTACCCACCGTGATAATTATTTTTGTATTAAAATAATTATTTTTATTAATTTTCACACGCTGGGGCACTTTGTGCTACCCTGCAGACACTTCCTCTTAACCCTGGCATTGTTTACAAACCTTACAGGCATTGTCCTCTGTTTTCTTTTCTTCTTTGTCATCTATCCTTTTTCCTGTCGTGAAAAATGATTATTTAAAATAATTATTATTACCTTGCTTTTCTTTCCGTGGGGATACCTTTGGCTCTTTTGCGGCCTTGCCTTCCCTCGTTTGCCTCCGCACGTACTTTTTAGAAGATATTTGATCTTTTGAATTCTTCTGACTGATCAAAAAATTTAAAAATTATAAAATTGATTCAGAAATATCAAAAACAATATAAAACTTTAAAAAATGACCTAAAATCGGTAACCAGCGCATATTTTGGCTATAATATGTGTCTTTTGCATGGCGCTCATCCTGTATCCTGTTGGCATTTTCACATGATTTGACACTGCGACTTGTGAATCACCCTGATCTACAATCATTTATAAAATACCACTACTTACTTCGTCTGTACTATGGGGCACTATCAGTTGCCTGAGTACTATTTTCATCATGCACGTTGCTTTTTTATCAGACCCAAGCGTCCTCCGTCATTTCCCTTGTATGTACATATTGCTTGGGGCATCATTCTTACCCTTGTCATTTATCAAAACATTTGGGACTTCAGCTTGATAACTAAATATTTGTGCAACCTTTTTGAATGTCGTTGGTTTAAGTGTGTGTGACTGTACTTATTTTCCCTGTTACATGAGTTTGTTTACTTCTCGTATTGCGTTACATGTTTGTATGTTGTGCGGAGTTGGAATTTTAGCAATAGACAGTTGTTTTGTATCTTGTCTTTTCATGTCATTATACACTTCTGTTGTATGCTCACATTTTTAATAAGGACCGATGAGAAGGTCTCTAAGCAAAATGATGATCTAAAAAATTGAATACATTTGATTTGTGGATAGCTCAATATCTCTTTCCTCTTTCCTTTCCTCTTTCTTCTTTTCGATCGTCGATTGCATTCTTCTATCACCCCATTGACACTCAAGGGGGCATCAACTTTTCTTCGATCCCTTCAACTTTTTTTTCTCTTTTATATTTTTCTACTTTCTTCGAAGTGATGTAACTTACATCACCACAAAGAGGGGCAAATGTAGACACCTGTAGTTTGGCCAATGCACTATTACGACTAATATTGCTCTAGTTGTGCTGCTCCCTACAAACCGACGACACACCACCGGTTCGACCTATCTAACTTTCTTCCTACAACATCCCTTTTGTCGTTTTTCCTCTTGTAAACCATTTAAACAAGCTATAATAGCTTCGTTCTAACTACATTAGCTTCTTGATTTCTTCCAGTCCACTTCTACCACCTTCCTGGCCTATTAATCCATTCCATTGGATTGATCTGACCCTTCAAAACTCCCTCCAAACCCTAATCACCTCCTAAACATGTTTAATTAAGCTTAAACATGGTTTGTCACTCCCTAAACCTAGTCAAAGTAAGCTTTGACTTGCTAAAAGTGGTTTTTGGAATTTAGTGTTTGTCCCACACGCACCCAAGTTTCCCATTCTCCCAAATGAAAAACTATATATAGGGCTAGACCCCCTCTCTCATTTTCAAGAATTCCTCCCTTCTTCCCAAGCATAGATTATAGAATTTTGCATCTAGGTTCTAGATTTCATTTCTAGTTTAGATTTTGAGCTATTTACTTCATCTCTTGTATTGCTAATACCAAATTTATAGGGTAAAGGAGAAGATCCATTGGCTCAAAGGCCTATAATGGGGAGATCTCTTTCTCTTAATCACTAAAACTGATTGCTTAGGGCTTACTAGGTTCATTATTTTAAAGCTTTCAAAGAATAGAGGTAGTTTTAATTAGCTTAAATTTGAGTGTTTACTTCGTAATGTATACTAGTTAGAAAATCTTTCTCATTTCTTATCGGATGGTCCACTGATTTTTTTATTGAAGCCTTTGGGGATTCTTTAGGAATTCTTACCCCAACTATATGGCTTTCACAACTTTTCTTTGAACACACCTGTTCATAGCCTCTAAATATACCCTTTGCAAACTCGGGTACTAGGAGATCACACTACTAGATCTTAGTCACTGATCCTCCTATAGTTAGCCACGCACATTCAACATTGGATCCTCCGACATGACCTATGGGGGTCGAGTGCAGTTGAAGATCATGTGTTCATTTTCATCCGTACAGAAACCCTATAGGCCACATACAAGAACCTCCAGTTAATGTCCTTCCACCTTTCTGACACACCCAATTTGTAGCTAATGAGCTAGGAGGTGACTCATAACGTTGGGTGTGGAAGATCTGTAATCACCCTACCTCCCTTCTTGTAGTTTAATTTCTTTTCCAGCTCCTTAATCTTGGTACGGACACATAAATCAAGTGCCACATCCTCTTCAATATTCCCGAGGCCTGTAACCATCTGAATTAAATGGATTGTGATCCTCATTCTTCTACTTGCGAAGTATAAGGAGTCTTCGTGCACCCACAACATTAACTACTTGAACAACGGGGTAGTTTTGGAAAAGAAAGGCAATTCCCATATCTACAAAATCCCAGTATTTTGTAGCTCCTTTTGTACTAATTCATTGAACTTAGGGTTTTCGAGCTCGTCCACTGTTAGAGTGTTTGATACTAGGTTCAGCCCGTATCATCTTTTCATTATCGGATGTTTTGTGTTTGTATTCGTTGATCTTGCATTTGTATAGCTTCGAGCTCCAAGTTTTTTCCTTGATAACTCTAAGAGGGCATTGAATTTTTGAGTAAATTTCCATGAGATCCTCCTTTTCCACCACCGGTCTCTTTGTTCGAGACTTCTTTGGTGCCATCTTCCTCTTTCTTTCCCTCATGCCCTAGGTGCGTTGATCCCCTCTTTTATCTACCCTAACTCAACAGCTTCCCCACTTCTCTTTCATGTAACCTCATTCCTTATCTGTTGTCTTCTCCCCTCCTTGTTACGCCACAAGATTACACTATAACTTGCACAATTCCAATGGCTCGTGATAGTTGTTTGCATCGTTCTTATTCGTAAAAACCTCGTTGCACTTCGAGCTCGGGAGCACAAAAGTAATTCTCTTAAATAAAAGTAGTCGAAATGACTATTCTTACCTCTTATTTATAATTTATTGATGCCTTAGAGTTCCTTCGACCACGTATCCTAATGTCACTTTTTGGTAAATTGCTTTATTTCACTTAAATCAACTTCCACGACTTCCACTTGCACTTTGTAACTATAACCTTTTGGAGCTCCAATACCACTAAACTACCATAGACCTCCTTCACGTGCATCACCGTGTCAAAGTACATAACCTTTGCGCTGTCTACTAAGTAGTTTCCCATGGTGCTTCCTACCTTATGTTATACCACGTGATCCTTCCCTTCTTGTGGTCTTCAGACTTCTCTCAAACCACCATCATAACCACATGAATTAATGCACCTTATCCATCACGTTTCTCATTCTTTTGTCTTCATGTTAATTTTTCCCAACATCCCACTAGCAAATAATTTTGTTGTCACCGTGTTCAAGATATGTGCTACTTAACCTCACACAAAAATGTATGCGCGGTCCCCTACACATAGAACCTCTTACAATGTAATGAACTACCGGCACACTAATGCTCAAAACCAAATCGAAAACGATGACAAAGGAAACAACCAAAAGAAAAAATCACAAAAAGGAAATCTAATCTAATTGGCAATACTACCTTATTTTTTACTACACAAAATCCTTATTTATAGTATGGCTTCAACCTACTCCCATTGAAGTAACCCAGTAACCTCATCCCATCAAGTGCTTGTAACTGGAATGTGCCAAAATCAAGGATGTATGAGATGATGTATGGTCCTAAACAATGGAATTTTAGTTTCCCATGATGGCGTAGAAATTTAGAGTCAAAAAGTAAGTCCATCTGCCCAACCTCGAACTGTTTGTTTTTGATATGATGATGATACCATAATTTTTGTTGTTCCTTCTCAGTCTTCTAACTCCACCTAGTAAGTGATAACCTTTCACCTAACTGCATTAACTTCTCCATGCGCTCTTGTAGTGCTTGCTCATTAGCTAATCCTCCTACGCGAGCTATTCGTAGAGATGGTAGCATAAATTCTACTCATAAAACATCTTCCATGCACAACACCAATTGAAACGACATGGCCTTGTTCAATCTCTTGTAGGTTATCTTATATGCCCATAGTATGGCTAAGACTTTGTCATCCCAATCTTATCTCCCCACATCACAAATTTTGGTCAGCATGTGACTTAGTATCTTGTTAAATGCTTTAGTGGTTCTATTAGCTTGAGGGTGATACAGGGTGGTCTTGTGATGGGCCACCATGAACTCTGCTAAAAACATCATGACCATATCATTCAAACACCTTGTGCCTCTATCACTATTCAAGCTTAAAGGACACACATACCTGCTGATTATGTTTTCCCACAGGAATCTTACTATCGTGGTTGTAATGTAATGCTTTGTAGGCATTGCCTCCACCCACCTTGTTAAGTAATCAGTGTAAGTAATGATATAGGGTGAACCATTCCTTCGTGCGGCAGGTGAAATCAATCCTACAAAATCAATTTACCACTTCTCAAATGGTTCTATGCTAGCTACTGGTCTCAAGGGAATTTAATCTCTTCTTATTGGTTTACCAAGGCATTGGGAATTATCACAAGAATTTTAAAACTGAATACAATCTTGGTAGATGTTTTCCAACCAAATCCCTACTAGTATAATCTTCCGCGCAGTGGCATTCCCTGCATAGTGTCCTCCTGAAATCTTGCCGTGTGCTTCCTCCATGATTGCAACGTGCTCATGTTATGACATGCACCGGTGTAAAATATAATCACAACCTAATTTGTCTAAATCTCCACCAACTAATATGTAAGGAACGATGTGTATAGCCAACTGTTTTCTTTCTAACATCTTCACTTCATCTTACGCCATACTTGTTTTGAGAAACACAACAATATACTCTAATTCAGAGGGTGTGCATCGCAACCTAAATAGTTATGCATCCGAAATTATATCCTCAATGATAGTTGCGTCCTCTCATGAGCCAATTTTTGATAAATGGTTAGGTGCCAAGTTACTCTTACCTGGTTTTACAAACACCGTAAACTCAAATTATTGAAATAATAGGACCCATATGCATATGTGCCCTTATAAAATGGGCTTGTTTACCAAGTACTTCAATGCCATATGGTTTGTGTAGAATATAAAGGGTCTTACTAGTAGATACTGCTTGAATTTGTGTAGTGCGTAGATAATTGATAATGCCTTGGGATTGTGCTCGCTAGTAGTATAGTTATTCTTTGTTGGTGTCAACTTCCTACTTGCAAAACATAGAGGGTGATAAACAGTCCCTTCACCAGGTTGTACCAACACTTCTCTGATGGCCATTCCTGAGGTATCAACATGCACATGGAAAGGCTTATCCCAGGAAGGAAAGCATAATATGGGCGTAGTGATAAGCCTATTCTTCAATTTGTCAAACACCATCTGTTGCGCCTCTCCCTAAAGGAATGTACATCCGTGCTTCAGCAATCCTTCCAGTGGTGTGGCAATTTTGGCATACCCCCTAATAATATTTTGGTAGTACCTTGTATTCCCAAGGAATCTATGAACTATGCTCTGGCTGATGGGTTCTTCAAATCCTACAATAACGACAACTTTGGTGGGATCCACTAGCAAGCCTTCCTTACATATGATATGCCCCAACAAGGTTCCAAATGGAGTAGTGAAGAGAAATTTCCCTATATTAAGGGATATTTGGAACTGTCGGCATCTCTTGAACATCAACCGCAAATTTTCACAATGGTCCTTCACTAGTCCGTACACTGTCAAGTCATTAAGGTAGACTTGAAGAAACTTATAGATGAAGTATTGAAATGACTGTACCATAATGCAAAAAAACACAACAGGTGCATTCTTCAGTCCAAAAGGCATGAACGTGTAGATAAAAATTCCCCATTCAGTCACAAAAGTTGTCTTTTCTTGGTCCTCCTTTGCAATCCTAACTTGATGATATCCTGAGAAGCCATTTGTGAATGAATATATCTCACGCTCGGCTACTCCTTCTAGGATATTCTTGGTGAAAGGGGTTGGAAAGGGATCAATGACACATACTGCATTCAAATCCATGTATTCAACATAGATCCATATCCTCCCATCCATTTTAATTCTAATGACCATTGGGCTTATCCATTCTGATTCCTCAATAGCTTTAATGATACCTAAAGCGGTCATCTTGTCTATCTCTTCCTTAACCTATACGTGTAGATTTGGATTCATTCGGTAAGGTCTCTTCCAAATCGGGTGCGCTACCTCCTTTATTTTGATCTACATCTCCCCTAAAGAGTGGTGAACTCCCGTAAGCTTATGGTACCCACACAAAAATAAATCCTAAAAATCGAGCAATAGATAAATGATGTTTGAAACCTCTTTTTCTGACTAGTAATCCTTGATACTAGCCTCCTTAGGTTTTGTATCTGAGCCATTGTTAACCTTCTTCATTTTGATAGGTTCATGGTAGGCACACTCTTGCTCATCTACACTATCCATTACCTCACTCGTACCCATAGTATGGTTAACATCCAAGTTCTCCACTTCCTCACCATCTATCACATAAACCAACTTTCCCTTCTCTTTCTCCATGCAGGCACACTCAAGTTGTAGTTCCTCTAGTTCTTCCACATCAAAATGAACCTCCAAATCAGGTTCTCCCAATAATTCCAAAATTATATCCTCATCCATGACACTATCTCCCATAGTTAGGCGATTAACAACTTACAACACCTCATTCACCAATGAATTAGTACTTTGATACTCAAAGGTTTGAATCAAGTCATTTGTTAACTCCTGTCAGTTCCCTATCTAACGACATAATTCTGAATGAACGTACCATGCATGTGCATAACCCTGTAGTGTGGAACAAAAATTGTGCACCTAGAGGGAAGGGGGTAAAGCTTCTACACCTCCCATCCACATTCTCTCACATTCTTGAACATGTTCTGAGGTGGGTATCCCTCCATCATAGCCAAAAATTTTAGTAGGCACATTTCTTCGAAAGAATCTAATAGAGAGTACATTCCCCACCTCACACCATTCTAGAAGATTGTCCTGGTGTGTTTCCCACCATCGTGCTACACTCCCACACAATGCATATATAAGCATGCTTCACCTTTCGATATCACATCTCCACTAGGCTTCTATAGATCACAAGAAACCATCATGGTTACCTTCCCTAGTGTAGCTCAACACTTGATTTCCTCTCAAACACCAAAGTAGGCGTGCCTTCGTCACCCTTGTAATAAAGGCTCACAATTGTCACCCAATTAACTCATATGTGTCGTGCACCCAATTTTCACATGCTACACTAGTGGTATCACTCACAAATTAAGAATCTTCCCACTGAATAACTCCTTCCGTAGGGTGTATCACCTCATGGTCCCTGATAGCGCACACATAGATTTTGTCAAGGGCTTCTTCTCCCAAGGGATTAATATAGGGTGCTGAATTTCCATTAGTTAACGGGATCTTAACCTGTTCTTCCTTGTTCTAAAAACTTATGTATCCCTTATTGAACCTTAGGTCCAAATTATTCTTATAGGACCAGGGGCACCCAAGTAATGCTGGAAAGTTGTCTGCCTCAGCTAGTGCCAAGACTTCTAAGTCTCTAGTGAATTTCACCCCTTGGATAGTTATAAGAACATCCTTTAAGATAGAAATGGGCATCGCCTTTGCCTTGTTAGCCATATATAGCACATTTGAGGATGATTGTAATAGGGGCCTTTCCATTTGATGCCATACGTCTAGGGTGAGAAAATCAACCTCCACCCCTGTGTCTATCAGAATATTTCTTAGGAGCCATCCATCGACTTCTACATTCAAGGTAATCTCCTTATCATAATCAATGGTGTGAGGAGGAAGGTTAGCATGCAAGAAATGTTGCTCGTGCTCTGCTCCAGTGCATGGTACTTTCTCTTGTAACCATTCCCCTAACAAAGGGAAGATATTCTCTTGCCTCAACATTTTGCATACTTCCTTGACTTCATCAAGATCCTTTTGTGGATCCTTAACACATTTCCTTTTCTCTAATTACCGCGACTACTCCTTTAGGCACTAGATCTCTCCTTATAGGCTTCAAATCACATTCATGGTCTCTTGATAAATCTATTTTTGATGAGTAGGATCCGGATACTTCCCGTGTAACATCTCTTCTCTTGTGATTAGTGGTATCTACTTTGGTATTACCTTGGTGCATGCATCCTCAACTCGCTTTGTCACCAGTACATGTTCTAACTTTGACTCATGCACCACCCTTGGCATCCATTGTGAGTCGTACTTCTTCACGCTTACCATTCTAACGCCTTTATCCTTCTGTTGTTGCTGGCTCATGTGATCAAATAACTCTGGGAACTCCTCATACTTGTGCTTGTTTCCACACCAAGAGCACTGTAGTAGGTCAGGCCATTCGTGCTTGTAATGCTCTGTGGACCCACAATTATAATAGGTCCTATGAGGAAATTCACTTCTTCTACTTCTGTGATTTTTATGACCTCTAAATCCTCTGTAAAGAACTCTCCCATGAGATTCTCCATCCGCGCACTCTTCATAGTGACGACCATCGTCCTTGGAATTATTTGTAACACTGGTTTGGCGTACACCAATATCAATGACATCATGTATTTGGTCAATCAATCTACAATCCTTGGTGTCATGAGTAATAGAGGTGAAAATATTGCAATAACAAGAAATGTTCTTATGGATAGTGTGTTATAGTAGCAGACACTTGCTTGCATCATGATCCCCATGGAAAATATCACTTTCTAGCGTTGTCATGCGTACTGATATCTAAGGAAAAATCTCCTTTGTATGCCACTCTACCCCACAATCTTTGCACCATAGGCCATTATGAGTCTCATGTACTAAGTTCACAGAAAATTTTTATAGCTACTTTTCCATGACAACAATACGAGCTTCAAGAAAAGGACTAACACTAATATCCATGCTTCCCACAGCCTGAGCGTGTAGGGTAGCCTCTAAGTCCTTACATGGGTCTGTGAAATTTTTATGCAAAAGTTCTCTACTAAAGGTAATTTTTAGTCCTCCAATGAACTATTGAGCATACTAAGAAGGATGAATATTATAAGACAATTTTGATAAGAGAGTTTTAAAACAAGCATCATACTCCCGTACACTCTCTGCCATACCTTGTTGAATATCCTTCAGTGCGCTAATGTTATTATGTTCAAACTCAAGAATATGGAATTCATCTAAGAAGGCATTATGCAGCGTGGTATAATCTACTACTGTCTGGTGGGAGTCATACTTCTGGGACCAACTATGCGAGCGCCCTTGCAATGTTGTTACAAACTAACTTGCCTTCCATTCTGGGGTAGTGATCCCCTTCGCGCACTATAATTGTTCATATTTATGTACATGTTTTGCAACATCCTCAACACCTTTGTAATCTGGTAGATGCAAAGAAATTTCAAAAATTACTTGCTGAGGTGGTTGAGTCCCTTGTCTTCTTGATCTAGAATGTTGATTCCCTCCAGTGTTTCCTCCACCACTAGATCCACTAGATCCATCAGTTCATGTTCCTCCTGACCCACTAGATCCTCTAGATCCACCAGGTCCATCAGGTCCACTAGCTCCTACTCCACATGACCCACCAGATCCACCTCCCATAGCTGGAAAGGGTCCTGAAGTGGTCATGCTGACAGTTTGTGATATTGCACCACAACCAGATGTGAGCCCCGTGCCACTTCCATATGTGATACCCAAACTTTGGGTACCCATACTTTTCCCAAATGTCATTCTAGACAATATACTTCCAAACACAGGGAATGATTGTGCAACGATAGATGCCCCAAATGAAACGTTATACCTCCTATGTGCTGATCGGTTACCTCCACCAATACCAAATGGGTTAGTAATAATTCTCTGGATTTGGAATACTAAGCACCCAAGGTTTGTCACTAGGTGGATTCAGATGCGTGCCGATAGATATTTTTCCTCAAAGTGACATGCTCTCATCAGAAGATGAAGGGGTTTCTCTCTCATGCTTGCCAAAATGGGGTAACACAAACTGCTCAGGTTCCACGTCTTCCACATGAAGCTCAATTCCTTCCCACAACATTTTCCTCTATAGGTCCATCTATCCTAAAACTTTGCATTGTCTTCCTAACTCCATTTCACGAGCTTCATTGTACTTGTTCCTGTCTCTCTTCCCTCTCCATTTCAGCCGTAAGGTCCACCATATTTCTCCACTCTAGCTTCCTCACCCAACGCTTAGAGGAAGTTTAGCCGACCGTGGGAAACACCTCCAAACTTAATGTAATGACCAGGATCTTCATGGCTTAGGGGATGGCACGTAAAAATGATCCTTTAGGATCCCTCAAGAACTCAAACTCAGCAACCTCTGGACAATAATATGTATAAATCACGTACTCCAAGGTGTTACTCATCAAGACTCTACTCCACTAGTGATCAAAAACACGGGTCTAGATCAAATTGGCATCATGTTGTTTCTGATACTCATCTTGGGTCCATACAAGAGGTCTAGAATACCAACTCAACCTAGAAACGTATGTGGAAATCTATTCATACAATTCCACTAGAAAAAAAAAGGTCTCATATAGCTCATGATACAGATGTTCTTCAACCCATTTACATGCATCAAATTCAGGTCTAGTACTAAATCTTTGAGAAAACTCATCCTCCGTGTTTTTAAACCATGCTTCGACATTGTCCAACGTCAAGCACTCTGTCATCATATACCATTCTCAGAATGACTTCAAAAAGAGGTCCTGGCAATGGAACAAAAATGTAGTCTCTAATCACTACTTGCCTCAACATCCATTCCCAAACGTGCCTGCATATCATCTAGTTTAGCCTGGAAGCTCACCCGAGGTGCGCATAGACACCAAACCCCTCCTTTATGTGAGCTTCATGAGAATGTTCTTTCTTAACACGAGGATGTAATACAACCAAAAAATAAGTGAATGCATTCATGGAATTTAAGATGTAAGCAATAACTCCTAGCCTAATGCACACAAGCATAGAACAACATGATCAACTTAATGAAAGTAGAATCAACCATGAAATAACATCAAGAAAACCCATAACATGCATATGAACATAAGGAAAATGAATAGTTCAAGTTCCATCACATGAGTGTTTCAGAATCACTTCATTATATTTATTATCTAAAATATGGTAGCCAAGATTACATCAAAAGAGTCCCATTCATGGAAATTTTCACACTACCAGAGCTTTCTTTACATCATAGAGATTTCCATTACACATTACACTATATCTCTCTATCTATCATTACCTATATGAAAACCACCCATTCATCTAGAATAATCATCCTCCTTCCCTCTTAACCACTCATCATTATCACCTATGAAAGCCTGAAGGAATTGGTTTATGATTGCGAAAGCCTGAAGTATGTAATATAACCAGAAAATAAGCAGATACATTCATGGAATTTATGATGTAAGAAATAAATCATAGCCTAATGCACCCGAGCATAGAACAACATGATCAAATTAATGAAAGTAGAATCAACCATGAAATACCATCAAGAAAACCCGTAACACACATATGAACATAAGGAAAATGAACATATCAAGATCCATCACATGAGTGTTTCAGAATCACTTCATTATATTTATTAGCAAAAATATGGTAGCCAAGATTACATCAAAAGAGTCCCATTCATGATATCAGAATTGAGGCAGGTATATTGTTAGAAGGTGACTTCTCAAGAGGTAATAATGGTGCATAATATACATTGATATATCCTTGCGCCTCAAGATTGTTGATTATGTCCATTAAGACCCTCTAATGATTTGTATCATGTCCAAAAATATGATGATAGTCACAAAAAGGGCTATTAGATTGGTGAGAGAAATTTTTGGTTGAGCGATGATGTTTAGAAGGTAAGGTAAGGAAAATATGATCGAGTAAGATAGGTAAATGTTTGAGTGGTGTATCAAGATGAGTAGGGATTGTGGTAGAATGAATTGGTGATATAGTATCTAACTTATTGAATGCATGTTGCAACAGATTGGAGACACTACTATCAGATGGAATGTGATTAGTGACACTAACACCAGATATAATGGTCTTAAGATGATAATGCCTAGGTTTAATCGAGACAAATAATGAACGAAACATAGACTCATCCTCATTAATTGGAATGAAATTGAGTTGATCCAAGTTTTCATCAGTAAGTTCAATGACATTGGTGTCATTATCAATAGAATAATAATGTGCTTCAGTTGTTGAATAACATCATCCAAAAGGTTAGTGGTAACTTCCAATTGCATGAGAGCAATAGAAGATGAAGAAGACATTGTTGTGCCAATATCTATAGGTGTCTTAATTCATTGAGATGAATATTAATTAGAGTGATGATTGGTTTCACCAATAACATACGTGTCTAATTTTTCCATAGGAATAGGTTGTAAGGGAGGAGTGATAAAAGGAATTTGGAGATTAGACTTAAAAGGAATTAGAAGCTTTAGTATGTTTAGTGCCATGATAGAGGAATTTAACATAATTATGAAAAATAGATGGGAGAACCTATATGTCATCAATCCAATGGAATCCCAAGAGTAGGTTGCAACGAAAAATGTTGTCTAAAATGTGAAAGGTGTTAGATAATAACTTAGGGCAAACAAATATATCCAAAGTGATAGTGCCAAATGTAGATCTCGTGATGTTATCAAATCCACACATAGAAGTAATATTAGTATAATTTATTATAGAAGAGGATAGACCCATTTACATGAGGAGGGACTCAAGATATATGTTAAGGTTAAAGCCATTATCAATCAAAACTTAATTGATGAGGAATCTTCAGATGTGTGTGGTGATGAAAGAGGTGCGCATATATCTAAATGAGATATAGGAGGGACATCAATGGAATTAAAGGTAATAATATGATCCAATGTCTTAAAGGTATCCATGAGAGAATACAAAATAGTTGGTTGAGTATTGTGAGACAACTTTAAATACCATAAGGTATCTTGTCATGTCTGTGTACACAAGTGATTTTTTTAAGTAGCTCTAAGAGAGATCTTAGTGGGGTTGTTATTAAGTTATTCCTGTAGATGATACTCCTTAGAGGGCACTATAGGCTTGGCCATAAGAGCTATAGGTTGGGGAGGTAAAGGTGGATTTTCCCCGAGTAGCCATTTATTACATATTGTTATAACAACATTAACGATTGGAACCACTTAGGTAGAGAGAAAATGGGGTGGAAACTGAGTAGTGATAGGAGTGACCTCATATGGTATATCTAGTTAGGTAGGAGTTGTATCAACCAAGTGGTATGTAAGATCAACATAAGGAATCTTGTACATATGTAAAAAATCGACATGGATCTAGTTAGAGGGATGGTGGTTGTTTCTAGAATAATGGTTTGAATATTTAAATGGGAGGAAATGACATGGTGATGTAGAGAAGAAAGATAAACAACACCAACATTGAAAAAGTAAAATCATAAGCAAGCCTTAAGGTTAACATAGAGACTGAGTCATGAGACAATCTCACCAAAATGTTTACACCCTTATTAGATTATGTGAAATCTAAGAATTAGTGAATTAAATACACTGAAGGATGTAAGGGGAGCTACAAGGGCTTATTATGATTGATTAACTTCTAGCATTAATCATGTAATATTAGAACAATGCATTAATACTTGAAACCAATGTACAAAACAAGATATAAAATCTAAAACACAATAATATGAGTTCATTTAGCTATTTATAGATGGATTTGGGAATTTCAAGGAGTACACACTACTAGAACATGGAGATATGAACCTAATGGTGATTCATTTCTAAAATTATGAATATAAAATCACCTGGCGGTAGGACCACTCAACTCTGTGAGGAATATCCATATAGTATTTGACCTACTTGGATTCTAGACTTGTAACTTCCTGAGAGTGTCAATTTTATGGAAATATTCGTCCCTATCAAACCTGAGTTATTGGTCATGCTACGAAGCTCTCTCAATAATCTGAAAATAATTTCAAACCATGGAAATCGATGAGAAACCATGAAAAACAAACCTTAGTTGGGTTGTGGGAAACCCTATACAACGTCGACGTTGGTACTAATTTGAAGAGGCCTTAAACCAAACATCATTATGCACCTAGCATGTGTTATTCGAATTAATGCAACTAGATTGTGTAACCAATTTTGCAATGTATGAGTTGAGTTTGGTTGTTCTTAAATAATTGGAGAAGGTATATTTGAGTGCTTGTGGATGCGAGATACTAATGATTTTCCTTAGTACGAAGCTTCTGACCTATATAGATTACTTCCTTAATGGATATAGATGTACCTTTGAAATATTTAGGGATCCTTGGGTTCCATTTGCAAGTGTTGAAAAAGAGTTTATCAATGTAGAGCCATAGGATTTCTAGGTTAGAAAATGAGGTATTGTTATCTTGCTTATATAGGGTTCTAAAGATGAATTATTGAAGAAAGGATGAACTAGAGGGAGTAAAAGACCAATCAGAGAATTTGGAATTGAAATTAGAGATGGAGGATATGCTGATGAAAAACCATATAGAGGAGTCAGGACCAAATATATATTTCTAACCAAATTGTACGACCTTGACCATGTATTAAAAATATGTTAAATTAAGATTATATATTGCCAAGTTGATTTAGTATATGGATTTTATATATTGTACTCTCATAATGTTGATATATAAATATAAAATGATAAAAAAGCTAAATAATATAGCCCATATTATACCAACTGGGAATATAAAGGTGGTGTTTATCATAGCAAGAGGGAATTGCCAAAACCAATAGTGTCAAACAGTAAATTAATAAATTTGAGTGTCTACAATTATATCTGTTGTTGAGATTTTTCATCATAAGAAAAGATAATTGATATAACAACTTCTTTAAAGTTATAGAGGTGGATAATGTTTCTCAAAGGTATATCAAAATAATGTATTTCATCGGTAGGAAAGAGCTTGAAATTGTTTCCTAAGACAAAAATAATAGTTTAATTAACACTATTGGTTTGAAAATTTGGTCTCTAAATAAATAATTATTAATATTAATATGATATTAATGAATAAATATTGTTTATGATTCAATAAATTTTGAACAAAATGTAGAGGAACAATTTCAAATAGGATGTCAAGTTCATGTCACACCATCATGTTTGAGACATAAAACATGAACATAAGTCGTTATACATAATAGTTAATTCTGTATACTCTACATGTATGATGTAAATGAAGCCAAGGGGTATTTATACATGTGTATTTGTAATAGTTAATTTAGTTATCATTACATGATGATCAAAATATCTTTGACAAAAGATTCTAATGTGAAATGTAGGTGGAATTTTTGGGTAAGTTTATGATACTTGAAGTTTAGATACGTAATTCCTTGTATCTGACATGTATAAAGAATTCCAACATGTATAAATGTTTTTGCAGAGATGAATAGATGAGCATCCCCATTCCCCCCACTTTATATAAACTCTCCTTAGAATACTTAAGAGGTGGATGAAAAAAGTTTAGTGTAGACTGAAAGACATATACCACATTAAAAAATACCACATTAGGGAAAGAGGAAATTTTTTTGGATAAAGGTTTAAATTTGATGGCCACCTATGTATTTTGGTGTATGTAATTTCATTTTTCCAACCAATTTATAAAACCTCAGAGTTCAACTCCTTCCTTTATGGAATTTCCTATTCATTATAAGGTATAATCTCTCAAGTGTTAAATTTTTTAATACATTATTTTAATTTAATTTTTTCCATTTTGTTTGTGAGGGATTAATACCTCATTTTTTCCAAAATTACACCCCATGTAATTTTGAACAACTTATTGATGAAAGAGCATCTAAGGTCCAGTGCAATCCTACACAATTTTGGATAAGTATGTTAGAAATCACAAACAATGAGGGGGGAGGATGAATTACTGTAGATTAAAATTCCAAACACATCTAACCAATTTAAAATTTAATATGAGTAAGATAACTAACATCAACACACTATCCACCATATGCAAGAAACAACGAACTCAAGAGATAGAATTTACTGTGGGAAACCCATGAAGGGACAAAAACCCACTTTCAAACCAAAGTTATATGAGGAACACCAATTCCTACATTTATAAAAACTTGTCTCTGTTGAGCACCCACCCAACTACGGAAGCACCTACTCAAGATTCTCAAGGCATCCACCTAAAGTAAGCTAAGCACCCACTTAGCTGATTTAGCAAGTTGTAACTTGCTAGGGACACCCACTCCCTAAGATCTAAGCACTCACTCAGATAAATTTTACAATTTGATTGATCATACAAAACAATAATTATTAATACAATAGATCATGATCACTTTTTTGTTACATTCAAGACAAAATATTCATGTAATGGTATTCAAATCACTCTCATAGTCTTGTAAAATAGTTCTGGCATTGTCTCCGTTTTTCATGTGTAATTATTTATTAACTCAGGAACTCCAGTGTTCATATTCAAGTGTAGCTCATGATGGTCAAAAAACTCTCTAGCTCATACTCCCATTCTTTCCTTGAACAACCACATAGATAATCATGAAAACCTTGATTAAATAGACACGCTCCAACTTTTTGTTTTTTCTGCTTTAGTGTATTTTGAGCATATATATATAGGTCCCTTTAATTTCACCATTTTTAACACTCCTTTGTGATTTACAACATTGATTTATTGCTTTTATTGGATGGAGGATGATCTACGCTTTCCAAAAAGTCCACTCACACCTAAATCTCAAGTTATCTTCATTTTTAACACTCCTTTGTGCTTTAAAACATATCTTTTTGCTTTAGAAACTGACTTTTGGAACAAGCGATATATATATTATATGATCCCTTTTCATAAAAGCAAAAAGGTGCAGAAAAAAGAGAGCACCAAGAAACTACTGCACAAAAGCATGACAAGACTTCCGCACCACGAAAAATACCACACAACAACAAAATAAAAACAAAATAACAATAAAATAACTACAACATCCTAGCGCGACCACAACAATATCACAACAAAAATCATGTAACTATCTAGAAACCATGAAACATAACTAAAACGTGTCATAGAATTTGGAGATACTAGTTTCACATATGATTTACACCTATTTGATCCTTTTCAAAAATATTTAACCATTTCCTTCATTGATCTAATAAATCAGATTTGTTCCATATTGAAAAAGGTTCATCTGTTGCATCACATATCTGCGCCACATTATTTCCTTGTATTACGGATTTGTTCTTTGATCCACGAATTTTTAATGGTTTTCCGTGGCTTTTCTAGTCTCCCGTGGCTTTCCTTTACTTCTTGCAGATTTTTCACGCTTCCGGGACTTTCCAAAGCTTTCTCTAGTATTCCACGACTTTGTTCCTTGTCCGCAGCTTCATTCTTTTATCTGCAACTTTTGTAGTTCTCTGTAGCTATCTTCAGCCCTTCATGAATTTTTTTCATTGTTTTTGGCTTTCTTCAAGATTCCTTTTCTCCTGTAGGTTTTCCTTTGCATTCACTGCTTCACCTTTTACTTCTGTAACTTCTTCCTTTTGCTCACAGCTCTTGCTAAGCCTCCATAGTTTCTTCAATAAAGTAGAGAAGACTCCCAATCATAGACCTGTAAAAAGTTCTTTCAACTTTTGCTGAGCTGTCATCTTTAATCAGTTTGTAACCCACTTCCATTAGTGTACCTATTGGTTTGCCTTCTTCCATCTCGAACCTTTTTATAATTTCTTTGACATATTTGGTTTGGGAAACGAAGATACATTAGTTTGATGGGCTGATTTGTAAGCCCAAGAAGAATGATAGATCCCAAAGCATAGATATTTCAAACTCTTTTCTCATCACATCAGAAAAATCATGTTTCATCTTATCATGATCACCTCCAAATATGATATCATCCACATATACAATGACAGCGAGCCAATGATCTCCTTCTTCTTTGATGTAGAGATTTTTGTCCACAACACCCTTTCTAAAATCTTCTCTATGAGATATTTGGTCCAACTTGCTATATGAAGCTCTAGAAACTTGTTTGAGTCCATCTAAAGACTTATTCAACCTGCATACACAATATTTGTTATTGGTTAAATAAATTCCATCAGGTTGTTCAATATATACCTCTTCACTTAGATGCCCATTCAAGAAAGCAAGCTTGACATCCATTTGGAACGTGAAAGGGAGATTGTTAGACAACGTGAGGTTAGAGGTGTGATGGATGTATGGCGGCAGACAATGTGGGAAGGATTTGAGGTTCACATAGAGGTTGTGAAACCTGAGCAGTCTGTGCGACCCCATCTTGGCAAGTGCGTAAGAGATACTCCTTCGGCTTTTGATGAGAGTTCATCACACGAAGAGAGAAGAACCATTGGCGTGCATCTAAGCCCACCTAGTGGCTAGACCCTGGCACTTGGTTTTCTAGATTAGGGGGAAAATATTGCTAGTCTAGTTGATTACATCGGAAGTGATCGGTCTACACCCAGGAGGTATAATTTCTCATTTGGGCCTTCTATGGATGCAAACACCAACCTAGTGTTAGGAATTTTTGACAAGGTATAGACACACAAGCTTTTGGTCTCACGTCTGGGAGTGGTGCGGGGTATACTATTAGTAGTGGGGCATTATCGCAGACCATAGGCACGCAGTTCAACGGAATTGTGGGGACCCTTGGCATGACCACTTTAGGAGCTAGTGGGTCTGGTGGATTTGGTGGTTCAGGAGGAATAAGAGCTGGTGGTTTTGGTGGATCTGGTGGTTCAGGGCTTGGTGGACCTGGTGGATTTCGTGGTTCAGGACCTGGTGGACCTAGTGGATAAGGCGGCGGAGGAAACACAGGTGGAAACCAATGCTCTGGCTCAGGAGGATTTAGGCCCCAACCACCCCCACAAGTTTTCTTTGAAATGTCTCTACATTTTCCTGATTATAGAGGTATTGAGGATGCTGCGGAACATGTTCACAAGCATGAACTGCTATGGTACACAAAGGGTATCACAACCCCAGAGCAGAGGGCTAGTCAGTTTACAACCACGTTGCAAGGGTGCGCGCATAGCTGGTATAGGAAATATGACCCTCATCAAATAGTGGTGGACTATACTGCTTTAAAGAATGCATTCTTGGTAGAATTCCACATTCCTGAGTTTGAATAGAAGAGCATCAATGCTTTGAAGGAGATTCAACAAGGAATGGCAGAGAGTGTGCGGGAGTATGATGCGCGCTTTAAAAATCTCTTGTCTAAATTATCATATGATATTCACCCTTCACAACATGCTCAGTGGTTTGTTGGAGGATTAATCACTCCTTTTAGAAGGGCCTTATCTCATAAAAAATTTATAGACCCGCACGAGGCATTGGAAGCTGCTTTGCGTGCCGAGGCTGTTGGTAGTGTTGATATTGGCATTAGCCCATTCCTGGAGGCTCAGATTGCTGCTATGGCCAAGCAGTTGGAAAATTTGTCTGCAAACTCAACCCATGAGACTTGCAGTGGTTTGTGGTACACAGATTGTGAAGTAGAGGGGCATGTTAAGGATAATTGTCCCCAGAGGACAGTACGCGCCATGGCAATAGATTGTGAAAATTGTCATGGGGACCAGATGCAAGTAGATGCCCCTTACTACAGCGTGCAATCCGGAAGAATATGTCTTGTTACTGCAAGATTTACACCTCTACAACCCATGATACTACGGACTGTAGGCTCATTGATCAGATCTATGATGCCATTGATCATGGGGTGCGCCAGACTAGTGTTGCCAGTAGTTCCAAGGGTGATGATCACCGTTATGAGGAGCATGCAGATGGAGGCGCGCATGGAAGGGGTTTTCGCGGAGGATTCTGTGGTCGTGGTAACTGCGGAGGAGGAAGGAGTGAGTTCCCGCATGGAACCTGTTTCATATAACATATTGGATTTAATAATAAACACCCATAGCCATAATATGCTATGTTTCTCTAAAAACTAAATAACTCATCCCACCTTCCCCATGCAACACTTAAAACTTTATTCTTTGCCAATGAATACCCCTAGTGATAAGTTGACTTAACCAGTTTATGATAATACTATTATGACACACCCCACATATTGAACAAGCACATTAAAGTTCCATCCTTATTTAAGTATTGCAGTAGAACCAAATTCACATCAATCATAATAACATAACCCCCTGAGGAGGTCTCCAAACCTAGAAGTAAGTCTCCATAATAAACAAATGAGTCAATCTTTTAGCCATGTCTATTCACAATAAAATTGTACCACTAAAATTTATTTTTCACAATAGTCTCATTCATCTAAGGGAAGAATTTTACTAAATATATAAAAATTTGAAGAATATTTACATCCATTTTCTATTATTTTAAATTTATCAAGGATATATCCATCGGTAAAGGCAATCTAAGAGTTACCATACATTCTTGTTTTTGATACACATATAGTTGGCTTTCTTATTATGAATAAGCTTATATATTTAAAAACATTCATAGTCGATATAATAATGGACTAACAAATCTTTAATGTCTACAACACCCCATTATATCCTCCAAATATCATGTTTGTCGATTTCCCATATCAATGGTATTATCAAAGACCTTATAACATCAGTGGATTCATGGGAATAACTTATAGCTTGTATGGTACTATAGCTCAAAGCCTGCTTCAGAGGCACCACCCAATTTGGGAAGATCTTGGGTTGCCTTTTATTTTTATTTCATATGTTTTTGTATACATGAATTGTATATCATGTAACATGGTAATTTCAAATGCAAAAAACATTAAACATTGGATGTTGTATTCAACCCCCCATATCTTAATTATGACAGAATCACCCTTATCATTGGAAACTAAGGTAAATTTATTCTCTTTTAAATATTCCTACCTTTGAATAAAAGAGAACAAAATGTAGATAAATTTGTTTTCAACTATGTACATAACATACACACCAAATTAATCCAATTATAATTTTCTCCAACATATGAAGTTTTTGTCCTCACTGAAATATCATCCCAATGGAAGAATTTTTAGATTCTCTTTCTACCTTCTTCCACATCAATGGCATCTTATAATTTTTTAAGAAAAAAGCTAATCTATCCCTATGTTAACTAATAATTTTTCAAGTCTTCCTAAATGATCATGTATTATTAATAGTCAGAGCCTCAACAAAACCATCAATTAGCATCAACCATAAGAATTCAGTTAAACTACCCCAAGGTAGACATGATTAGAATTATTTTCCACATCTTGACACAAATAGATGTTATAAATTTCCTTGAACATGCATCTACCAAATGTTCATTTAAAATCTTAGCAACATTGAAGCACCAATAGTTGTTTCATTATCTAATAATGTTGATTGTGTTTATATTAATGTATGTCAAAGAGGATTTTTCAGAATTTGTAGGACACTCTCATGCCGGTACAATATCTTTAAGGACTGGATTAGATAATTCCTTTCCATATTATTACATATGTATTTAACCCATCATTAGGACGTGTGCTTGGCCAACAGATAAAAAGTTGAACATTTTCTTACACGTCATCAACAAACACCTTATTTACACAAAACTCAATTATTTAGTAACTATGTTTTAATTCCTTGTGGTTATATATGTTATAAATCAAGTTTTACATTGTAATAATAGATATCATAACTTTATGATCAATCTAATCATATAATATCTTATGAAAAACTAGTTATTAATGGTAATATTATTAAATGATTGTTGTTCCTTCTAGAATTCAATGTTACCATCCTAGATAGGCCTAAAATACATAATTTAATCATTTATTTTCTTTCATATCTAACAACTGATGAATAAATTATACATGTGGATGATAAACATGTATTTACACTTTCTATGACAACTTCTAGGTTTACACACAACTTGGTTGTAAAAAAGTTTTATTAGTATTTCTCTTTGGACAACATAACACATCGACTAGTGTGATATATGTTGGCATATTGGAAAACCCATACACTCTAATGAATTATATAAGGCAACCTCACATCACCTAGAGGTCACTCAACAACCAAGAATCTTGTGGCATGATGGGTGTACTAAAACAAAGATATTTAGAATAGAAGAATAGACATTGCTTCATGATCTCATGTACACTAAACTGGATAGATAGCTAAAGATTGGCCAACTAGTGGACAACAAGTAAAAATAGAAGTTGAAGTTCTTGATCTTCATACTCAAATTTAAGGTTGATTTAGATGTTGTACAAGCTTTGGTATAACCTATTTGTAAATAGTTTCATCATGTCATTATTTCTCTAAAAAAACTTGATTAGAAAACCAATGTGTTGGACTAGACATTGTTTCATGATCTCATGTACACTAAACTGGATAGACAACTAAAGGTTTGCCAACTAATGGACAAAAGGTCAAAATATAAGGTGAAGTTATTGATCTTTATACTCAAATTTAAGGTTGATTTAGATGTTGTACAAGCTTTAGTATAACATCTTCGTAAATAGTTTCTTCATGTCATTATTTCTCTAAAAAAACTTGATTAGAAAACCTATGTGTTGGTTGATCAAGGTCAAAATATTTTAGAAAGGAAACCTTGATTAGAAAAAATGTTTGTTGGTTGACTAAGGTAAAAAATATAATAAAAATAAAATCAAGCATTAAAACCATCTATTCTATCTTCCCTATTTGTAGTTGATTCCAACTTGTTGCAAAACAAATTTAGTTATAGTTACAAGCTTTTGTTGTCTTTGCATCATTGTTGCCAAAGTTACAAGTTATCATGTTGTTTTTATAGGTTCTTACTTGTGGAAATTGAAGAAACAATATCAATTTTAAAGACGAGGGGATTCTTACATGAAAATATTTTGGGTCCTTTCTATATTTCCATACTCTAAATTATAGCTTGCTTGCTACAATTTGTTAATTTTCAAGTCTTGACCTTGTAACCAATATTGCTTACATACTACTAATTCTTATTTCCATTATTTTTACCATGCATAACAAGTGTTTTCCTTTGTTTTTTGAAGCCACCCCAAAATTATTTTTAATTTCATGGCCATCATGAATAAGCTTCGATTATTTTAGAATGTTCATTCTGTCGTATATGCCTATGTAACTTAACATTCGTAAGAAAGATAATCAATAAATACACAATATGTTGGTTTCCAAGGTCTTGCATCCTCTTCTCTTTGGTTACTATAGATCGATTCATATTAGCTACATCCACAGTTTTTTTTCTTTATTTATACAATTCCATGCATGTTATTCTTGGATGCATACATTTTATGGCCATGAATCCTTATATTTTACTCCATACACCTTGGATTCTAGCCAAATTTTCCTATAGCTTGTGGTGACTTATCAAGTGTTGCAAAATTTATTTTATTAAGTTTTTCATTTTATGCTTACATACTCCAAATACTATCTCATGGGCTGCAAATTCATTTTCTTATTATTTTTTCCACACAATTACATGTTGTTATAACACTATCTTATTAAAAAATGAAGAAATATTGATTAGAAAACCAATTTGTTAGTTAATCGAAGACAATAATTAAAATTATAAATTAAAAAATCAACAATAAAACCCTTGAGCATCATTGATAGCATTGACTTAGAAAATTAGCTTACTCAATAACCAAGTGGCGAAAAAAGAGTCCCAATTGGAAAACCAATTTCTTGGCCAGTTAAGAGTAAAAAAAATGTTCAGACATATCTATAGCCCTATATTTTGGTTTCTCATGTTTTTGCATCATGATCATTGGTAGTTATGGACTTTTAATAGTTACCAAAGACTTTGTTACGATACACTTTACAGGGTCATCTTTCTTGTTTCTTTCTTACAAAGCAACTTGTTGTAATGGATTCTTACCTGTAATATTTGAGATATAATACTTCTTCATGTGCTATAGATTTCATGAGGCTACATATCTAACTTTTCCTAATTTCTTATACAACCTAATTTGCAAACATATTGGAATGTTCTACTTAGATGTTGACTCATGTTTCTCATTATGTCTTTAACACAGCTCCAACATGATGCAATAAAATTCCCATTTATGGCGACTATGCATTTGTTTCTCTTACTTTTGTATATCATTCCTAGAAAATATGAATTTCATCTAGCTAATATAGGTTCTTTTCATAGCTGATGGAATTTCTAAGTTAGATGTATCTATTGATGATAATAAGAGTTGAGAAACATCACAACATGCTACAAATTTCAACCTACTTTACTTTAATGCATGAGGTGCCATAGACATTATTTTCATTGTGTCTTCTAAACGATGATGAAACATACTAATTAATGTATCTTCTTCAAAGGTCATGTGATCATGATTTCACTATATTTTTCACTTAGTATTTTCATGTGACCAAATTCATTTGCATAATGATTATGTTCTTCCAAGTTTTCATTTAGAAACTAATATAACTAGAATGCCACCAATTTTTTTCCAACAAGTTTCACATTGATCAATATTTCTATATGCTTGTCTATGTTATAGTAAGCATAGGGACATTACATTTTTTTCATGGGCACTCCATAGATCATTTTCTCTAGATGCCATGATTGTTCTACATGCCTCACACTTTTTTTTATCATTTGACTTAACATTCATACACAAATCAAGGCATTGCAAGAATTTTACATGAAGAGATCATTTTAACATTTCTTGATCTTCAAGACACATACTTAGAGAGTTCTCTCTTCACCTCTCAACTACCCTACATATGTTACTCATCACTCAGTATATGTAATTTTTGACTTCATTCAGGTTAACTCTATTTCTTGAAGGACTACATGTTCTAACACACTTTCAACCAAACATTTCTTCAACATCTACTAATATTGGTAAACTAATGAAAATTATGGTAATTTTGCTTTTTGTCTAGATTAATTAATTATTTTCACTAGTAATAATTTATAAAATTATATTATTTTTGTAATATTTATATCACTCATCTTACTACATATCCCAATTCCATAAATGCTCATCTATGGCATACGCTTTCTCACACCTTACACCTTTAATTCACATTTCATCATTGCATTGGACCTCACTTTTTTATGCTTTTTGTTCATCATCTCATGACCCATTTTTTGTTATGGCTAGAGAATAAAATTTCAAACCACCCTATTCCAAACTTAGTTAGGGGCGGTCTTTCCACTTAAGGATAAGTGGACCTACAAGTAATTGGGAAAATATGGTCCATAAATTTATCTTTATGTTCGTAAGATGATGTGGCATCAAACATAAAGTTAGGGGGAGTAATTTCAAGAAATTATAGGCAAGGCATGTATAGGAAGAGAAACATTTGTTCCTATGCAATGCATTCCCCAAAAATTGAGGTTACTAAGTTAAGTTAAAATGTACAAACGAAAAAACATTCATCCCAAGTAAGGCCATAAAAGCATTGCAACTACCTTGTGAATTTAGAAGGTCTTACGCTTATTGCATTCTTTCCTACGCATAACGTAGACACCTAAATTCTGATTTCATAATATTGTTGCCAAAACACATGAAAATCACTCTCATTCTTGCCAATTTTGCTATAATTAGTGCTCTTTACTAATTAACTAACGTTTCTTGCCACTTTGGTCAGTTAACAAGCACTTTGTTGATCACCAAACCTCTTTCGCATTCAGGATGCCACTTTACAATGAATCGTAAGTCAAAATCCTCTTCAAAACAAATAATTAGCATTTATAAGCTAATTAAGCCTATTTTGCCCTTGATTTGGTCAATATACCCTAGTATTGTCTTAAACCCCTCTTCCAACCACTCAAAATCACCCCATTCACCTCCACAACGTCTCAACAAGCTTCAAAAGCTTATCCTAGCCTCCTAGTTGACCCTAAGCGGTTGATTAAGGCTCCACACCTCTTAATCACTTGGTAATTCACTAATTGTGATTAGCAAGGCCTAATCATGATTAACAATTCTAATACTAATTTGGGGCTTTTAGTCCCACATGCACCAAAATACAAGTTTCTCCCAAAAGGAAAACTATAAAAAGAGTGCACCTCATTCCTTTATACTTTACACCATGCTTTGATTTGCATCTCATATAATAAATATGATGTATAGCCAAGTTCAATCCTTGCCTAAAGCCTTCAATGGGGTTAGTAGATGGATATCCAAAATGACCAAGTAGTCATTTGGAGAGGCCATTTCACCTTGTTTGGAGTAGCAACCATAACCATTTGATTTCCCTCTTAGGTCTATTTAGGCATTTGTTAGGTAATTCAAGCATATTAGTAGGCATTTTTAGTTAGATTTTGTATTGTTTTCATACTAGTTAAGCATTCATTTTAAGATTTCTATCTTAATGTTACATTCCTAGACTTAGAACCTTGGCTAGATGGATGGCAATGGTGTTAGTCTTTCCTTGTTTAGGTCATGCAATTTTCTTTGTAAAGTTTAGGGTGTCATCATTTGGCACGCCCGGTGGGAGAATACCCCATTGCATTCCATTTTTAAGCTTTTTAACTTAGTTTCAAAGTTTTTCATTTCAAAGTTTTAGATTAGTTTCAAGTTTCCTAGATTAATTTCAAAGTTTTCTAGTTTACTTTCAAGCTTTCTAGTGTAATTTTAAGATTTTTAGATTAATTTCAAAGTTTTAGAGTAATTTTCAAAGTTTTAGATCATTTTCCATTTTTAAAAGTTGTTTCAACTAGATTAGTGGTAGAAGTTGTGTTTTATTTATTTTTGCTAGATATAAGGAGGCAAAGCCCTCTCAAGATTGCCAATAAATACCAAAGATTGGACATTTTTCTTGAAATCTTCTCAAAACAACATTCATCAAAGTATTTAGATATGTTAGACAAGGACTAGTTTTATAAAAATGAATACCCTAATTTCTTAGTAAATTTTTACTCCAAGTTTATGTTGAAATTGCATAGTTCTCTTTGATACCTTTCCAGTGCGAAAAAAATGGAGGTGTTTCGAGGTCGGGAGAAAAATTTATGGCCTTCAGAAGATAGGTTGAGCATCTACAGGAAAAAGACACCTATGCATGACTGTGAGAACCTATGCATCATTGGAAGCACCTCTGTACATCATTTACTTGTGTGAAAGATGACAGAGGGGCATTCCTGTGCATGTGCATGACAACACTTGAGCCTCCTGAAGCACGACTGTGTGCATTGACTATTGTGATGTGCATGACTGTGTGCATGACATGTGAGTGCACCTGTGCACTAGTAGGGGCACCTATGCATCAAGGTAAAATTTTCTCAAATTCCAAAACTTCAATTTTATGATTCCTATTAGTTTTTAAGGGTTTTAGATGCTTTTTTTTTTGTCAAATTATTGATTTTAGAGCAATATTCCCAACAAAATTGTCCTAGGGTTTGATAAAGTATTTTTGAGTAAATTAGGTTAGGGTTTGAGGAGTGATTGTGTTTTCATACTTTGATTGACTTTGGAATAGAGGTTTGCATGCTCTTCTCTTGCACCTAGTGTGATCTTGAGAACCAAAAACACCTCTAAACCATTCCTTTTTGCTTCTTGGGAGTAAGTATGAACAATCATCATTCATTTTTGTGCTTAAGGGAACAAAATTTCATCTTGTTTTGACATATGCTTGATCTTTTAGTTTAAGAGATTTTTCATTTAATAAAAACCAAGGCTAAAATTTGTGTATGCTCTTCCCTTGCACCTAGTGTGATCTTGGGAACCAAAACCAATTTTAGTCTTTCATTAAGAAGCACTTGGATTAATTGGGAATAAACCTTTTTTTGGCAAAGTTTAATGATTGTTAGCTAATTTACAAGCCTTTCATTGCTATTTTTATATGATATTGTGAGTCTTTTTGAACTACTAACTATTTTTGCGAAGGACCTAAAATGCTTTTCAAAGAAAGAAGGATCTCTTTAAAACAAAAATCTAACATTCACGTGTGATTGTAGGTTTCCAATTGGAGTCTAAAAAAATTGCACATTAATCTAAAAGATAAAAAATACACCAACACACCATTCAAAAACACCGTATTTGCAGGTTTCAGTTAAGAGCTACGGCTCATCCGCTTAACTAGGACATAACCCCTTTAGCATAATACTTAAGCTACAACAATGGGGGTGGTCCTAGGAACCCTAAAGTAGTTCATGCAAGAGGGAACCTTGTGAACGAAACAGGAAAGTGCTCCACACTACCGACTTGTCTAGTACACCTTGGTGAGATTAGAGTCAAAGATATCCATATCGTGACCCCAGTGAAAGTATAATTGAATGCACTTCGGTGCTCATTATACTGAAGGGGGTAAAGTAAAGCCGAGATACTCCTTGGGAAACCTTGGTAAATCGAGCTCGCTCTAGATATCTTTTGACACCTAGAGAGAGAACCACCTAGGAAAGCTTTCTGGCTTAGAGCCATTATTTTTGTCTTAGTTGTTATACTTGAGAGCTCTCACAAAGTGACAACTTTGTTAGATTCAAAATCTTGTTTTTCAAACAAGGGAAAGAATCTCTTAAAGTTGAAACCATGTGATTTTCATCATGAAATCTACTTAGTGTCATTTTGTCCTAGTTTTTCACTTGTCCTAAGACAAGGCGAAACTCTGCCAAAATAACACCAAGTTTATTTCAACACCACTTGGTCTACACCCTTGTTTTCTTGTTGCCCATTTTTGGACAAAAGGAAACAACATATATGGATACTGACTAGATATCGTGTGTCCACCACTTTTGTATTCTAATTGCGATGCGACTAGGTTGTAATGTTGGAGCGCAAGTGTTGAAAGTGTGCATGGTACATACTCACGATCTAGTAGGCCCCCTTGTCTCAAAAACCCATATTTGAGACTTATTATCATCGTAGTTAGGTGATTTCATCCTTGTCTTATTTTGAGTTGTTACACTTGCCCACATTGTAGTCATATAATTGAGATATTTATGTATTGTTTCCATTGTGAAATTAGGCCTAAATCTCTATATTGTAGAGTTACGTTTCTCACACGCATAGAAATTTCTTGATATACTTAGACGTAGTTTTTACACCCTAGCTTTGTATTGAGTTTTGTGAGTGTTGAGGTTACTTTGTTAGCATCGTTATAGTGTCATTTTGATACTAAAATCTTGCTTTCTCGTAAAGTTTGATTACGTGTCCAAATAACATTGTTACGCTGCTCGCATTTGTATCGTCCATTTTACAAAGCTTAGACTTTGTTAGTGTTTAGAAACCAGATTTTAGTATATCTTGTTAGAGGATCACGTCAACATTCTCTTATCATTTAGCCTTGTTTGTTGCAAACTTGACCTAATTGGTGATATTGTGTTGTCAATATTTGGTTGCAAATCTATCTAGATGAAATATTAGAGAATAAACTATTTGGTGTAACTAAATTTTGAGTGTTGTATGTCATTGTATTATTCTACAGAAAATTGTGTCATATATAACCTTGCTAGGGTAGCTTGTTCGTTGTTTTTTAGTTCACACATTTTCTTTGATATATCAATTTTGTGGTTATTCTATAGTCACCTTGTTTTGGAAAATTAGTGTCGTTACGCTGCAAAAATTTGACTAAGGTCCCTTTTTAGTAAACCTTAGTGGAAATTCTTTGCGTTATATTTCCTATCTCGAGTATGCCTACTATGAGGATGGGATATTGAATATTAGGAACCTATATATTTGGAAGTGACAACCCTCTCTTAAAGGATAATCTAATGGTTGACCATAGTGGTGGAGAGGAAGATTCTCCTCATATGAATATAGAGTGTCCTCCCACCAATTTTGACAATTACATTTTTCAAAACAAATGTGAGGTTCTTATGCATGTTATGGAACTAGGAGCTAAGTTACCTCCCATAGTGGACCATTATCTCATTGCCGCAATGGTTCGAGGGGAAGAGAAAGTGGAACATCCTTGTCACCATATAGATGACATATTAAACCTAGGTCACTCCTTTACTTTTGCATGACAAAATAATGAGGAAATGCCCTTTGAAAATGATGGGGACTATCGCATACCTACAATTAGGGTTCATTGTGAAGATGATGAAGACCATGTTCATCATGCACAACCTCCTCCTAATGAAGATCATCATGAAATTCCTATTAAAGAGCTGACGTTAGAACAACTGGTCCAAGCCCTCACTCACCAATTGGAAAGTTTGGCATCGCATATACAAAAAGAACAACCAAATTTTTTGAAACAAGCTATACCAAAAGAAAAACCAAAAGATTTGTTTTATGAGTTCTCAATACACACTCCTCGACGAGAAGCACAAAGAGATCCCCATGAAGATATTCTCACAACAAATAAGGGTGGGAATACACCTAGATTTAATCCTTCATATAGGCCTACACTAGCCACGTAAGATCCACTTTTTAATCAAGAGTGGTCAACCATGAAGAACACGCTTCAAGCATTACAAGAGGGCAAAATCAGTAACAATAGCAAGAAATACCGGTTCAATGAGTTATGTCCCTACCCTTTTGACAAAGCCATGCTACAAGTACCTTTCCCAAGACATTTTGATTTTCCAAAATTTGATTAATCTAAGGGAAATGGTGACCCTCATGATCATATAAAAGAATTTTATATAGAATGTCAAGAGGTTTCATATAGGGACAATTATCTTATGCGCCTATTTCCATGAATTTTAGGAGCAACGACGCTAGAATGGTTTGATCACATCCCTAAGGGATCCATATCAAAATGGCCAAAACTAGCAGAAAGTTTCATGCAACACTTCTCTTTTAATATAGAGAATGACATCACCATGTTGGATCTCTGTAATGCCAAAAAAAGAAACAATGAAAACTTCGCTACATTTTTACAACGATGGAGAGGATTAGCTATCCACTTTCCTTGCTCCATACCTAAAAATTAGTTAATCAATATATTTATTCCCAACCTCCATCCAAACATTACGTTCCACTTGCAAATGCATTGTGGCAACACATTCGAAGAGGTAATCGGAAAAGGGAGTCAAATTAAAAAAAAAACATTGCTAGCTAGGGGGACCCTAAAACCTTTCTCCCGCGATCAAAATGATTCCAAGTCTAACGACAAATTTTTTTTGTCCCTGATAGGAACAAAAACATTGTTAATGATGGGATAATATACTCTAAACGAGTATAATCGATTCAAAATAACACTCCTTCGAAGCTTGCAAAGGGAGCTCTGTCTATGGAGTATAAGAGTCATAATTTCACTCCTCTATCTGACTCAATGCCATCAATACTAAAACAACTAGAGGCGATCAATATGGTTAGATATCCTGAAACTACACCTTATGAGGATCACCTAAATCATCATGGTTTAGAGATATTAAATATTTCCAATTCCACCGCGTTAAAGGTCACAAAATAGATAAGTGTTTGAAGTTGCATCACTACATCCAAGACTTAATCGAAAGTGGCGAGGTGGAGATGGATTCATCCACTCCTAAAAAATCCCCCAATATGAAAACTTTTCCCAAACATAATCAGGACAAGAATGCTAATTATGTGTCTAATGGGGAGAATCTTTTTTATGCTCTCATTGGTTGTGTAGATACAACTGTTAAACATGGCAACATAATAACCCCTGTGATATTCCCTGGACTATCTATGTCTAGGCATGTGTCGATAAAGATTGATTATCACGTAGTTCCGCATACTTACGACAATAAGGAACCTAGGTTTCAACATTCCTATCAAAGGATGCCTATCAAAACTAGACCTCATTTTATTATTTGTGCTAAAGAACCCTTTCACTTACCTCTTCCCCCATTATCAACTCATGGTAAGTGGTATGATTATGATTCTTCTAATTCTTCCGAAGATTCCAATCCCAATGATTCTAAGTCTTCTAACTCTTCTGAAGATTCCAATCTGAATTATTCCTTTACTACGAATCCTAAGTCATGGTCCTCCATGCCTTCGTAGGACCCCATTTCTCAGTCGCCTCAATGAACCCTTCTTCCGTTGAAGATCTCTTTGACTCAAATTCCTTCTAATCAATCATCCAAGTCGACTCCCATGTCGCATTCATCCAATCAACCCCTTGTAGAAAAAATACCCACACCGATTGATTCATTTCAGAATGAAGAAGCAATTAGATAATTCATGAGGGTACATGAAGACATTCATATAGAAGTTTGTGAGCAAGAAACCTATTTAGACCTCGATACATTCACATATTGGGAGGAAGAGATTGATGTATTTTGTAAGAAAACAGAGGAAGACCCTAAGATCATAAAAAATGATCCTCCTCTTATTCTTCCACCTTTAAATTCTTCATTGGGCGATGAAATTCCTGGGTCTAGCATTGATCCATGACTTATCTTCTCATTACCTAATCATTCTTTATCTATCAGGATTCCTCCATTGCAATATTACCTTAGGTCACCACCAAGTATCCCATTGTCTTCTTCTATATGTGGGCTACCTCCAAGTAGCCCCACATCATCCATATGTGGCTCACCTCCTGGTAGCCCATCGCCATCTATTCTTAGGCCACGTCCTATTAGCTCATCATCTTCTATACCGGGGGCACGTCTTAATAGCCCATTTTCTTCTATATATGGGACACCTCTAGGTAACCCTTCATCTTATATCTATGGGATGCCACCAGGTAGTCCTTCATATTCAACCTTAGGGCCACATCCTTGTAGTTCTTTATCTTCAATATATGGGACACCTCCTGGTAGCCCATCCTTTTCAATTCTTGGACCGTATACTTCGTGCCCATCATCTTGTTATTCTATCAATGATTGGGGCAAACTCACCATCATTTCTCACATCAATTCTATTTGTCCACTTTCTTCTCATACTTCTCGAGGTTAGACAAGTCATGTTATAGATTATCAAAAACCAAAATGATTCCTTCATCAGACTCAGATCAATAATTCCAAGAGCTCCAAAACTCACAACAATTTAAGCAATCTTAAAGTTTAGAATCGAATGCACTTCAAAAATGCACATCAACGCACCCATCAAGTATGGTGTAAAGTGCAGAAACCTTTGGATAGGGACCTCAAGCTCTCTTATACAAAATCCACATATCATGATAAGACAAAGTGAACTATTGACTATGAGCTCACCACGACCATTGAGATCGAGGATAATATGACTCTTGATAAGAAAACACGCCTAGTTTTCCTTATCAAGGAAATCACTAACATTGTTGTTGGATCTTATCAGATCGAGTGACCTTGTCAATCCTAATTTTTAAAAAAAATCAAAAGTACAAAAAAGGGGAACAAAACTTCAAAACAAATATATCAAAGGTAAAAAGATCAAACATAACAATCATGTATTTCATATACATGGATGTTCTTTCTTCCCTTTCTTTCTCTTCTTCTGCAAGTATTCCTACCATTTTCATCCTTTTGGTGATATTTTTGTTAGCCTATTCACACACATTTTGTGACAATTATCTCTATAGTATCTGTTTGGCCTTGGGATTTTATCACCTTGTTAAATTAAAGAATGATCGACCTCTTAGAGATCCTATCACAATCAACATCTAAAAAACTTGTTGCGAAGAAATTTTGGATATATTTTTTGACACTAGCCAATGTAGTCATCACAATCACTTCTACCTCCTTCCATCAAGCCATCAGTGGTTCTTAACCCCTTGTAAAACAAGAGAGCTGAAATAATTTTTTAGAAAGAAAAAGACTCGATCAAATTAAAAAGCACAAAGTTGAAGGAAAATACTAAAAGAAAAATAAAATTAATATATAAATCTCTCTTGGGGTATTTCCAATAATCTCTACTGGGGCTATGCATGCCTGACTGACAGTAGAGAAATGTTGTGATTAGAATCAAATGCATCTCCATCGGGGCTATGGATGCCTGGCTCGCAGCGGAGAAATGTACGCGACTGTCCTTCCAAAATCCATTCAAAACAAATCAACTTTGAAAAATAAATCACTCCTACACATTGGCTAGGGTGTCTTCACTTGTTGTCTATCAAATCCCCCCTCCAAGAGGTAATAAATTTCCGCGTGCACACACTGGATATCTATGAGCAAACAAGATTAGTATGTTACCAAGTGTCTTTTTTTTGGACCTTGTTCAGAATCTTACTCTAGTATGTATCTTGTCTCACGATTCATGCCTTTGGATAATCAATTCTTCATCGTGAGGCTTCTAAGTTAAATTCACAACATTCACATCACTCTTCTGCTTCCTTCAAAACATACATGTGTATAATATTTCCTTTTTTCCATGTTTGCGGAAACCTTTGTCCCCTTCACAAAATCAATCTTCCACTTCTTTCTATCATGTGCTTCTTGGCCAGCTTACGCTGGGGGCATCTTTGCTCCTTCTTAGCACATCATTGGGTTACGTTCATCATCTTATTGAACCTACCCATATTGGCCCCGATCCAACTTTTGCACATGAAGAGTTTGCCTTTGAATATTCCCATCTAACGATGGGGGCCATTTCACATCTTCACTTTCTTGTGCATATGTGTGGCATTCGGCCCTTATACATCCCATCTGTCACTGGGGGCATCCATGTTTCTTCGTTTCCTGTACATAGCTTCAAAAAACTTATCAAAAATAAAAAACATTCAAATATGTTAGTCGGAAAAGTTAAAACATCCAAATAAACAAATTGGTGAGAAAAATTCAAAAGCCCAAAAAAATTCGTAAAACAAATTCAAAACCACAAATTTATGTCGGCATTGCATAGTTCACTTCAATAGCTTTCCAACACAAAACAAACAGAGTCATTTTGAGGTCAGGAACTAAATTTATGGCCTTTGGAAGATAGGTACTACATTCAGTATTGCACAGGCACCGAGGTGCCCATGTTGCATTCAAAAACTTCAAAAATGAGATAAAAAATGCCAACACAGGGGCCCAGGTGCCCTTGCATTTCTCCTTTTCTCCCGCGTAAGCACATTTTCTCCCACGTAAAATCCTTATCACACAGATTGATATTGATTGGTCCCAATTTCAAAAAATATTAATTCAAAAATCCAAATTTATCTTACCATTACGTAGTTCACTTCGATAGATTTCCAACAAAAAAAATGGAGTTGTTTCAATGTCGAGAGCGAATTTTATAGCCTCTGCAAGATAGGTAGTGCATTTAGTGTTGCATAGGCGCCCATGTTGAACATTGCCAACACAAAGGTTGGATGAAAAGATTGGATGTAAACATAGGTTACTTATTGAAAGGTTGGATGCAAAGATTGGGCTTGTCCTATATTTCTCCATTGATCATTTCTTCTCCATTATCATTTATTACCATTACTAATTTTTTTTCCTAAAACTCACCTAGGGCAATAAATAACCACGTTTTTCCCCATCTTTATTCCTTCTCAATACCTAAGGGTTTCACGTCTGTTCTGACGTATTTTCTTCTATCCATTTCAGATCATATTTTCGATCACCGATTGACTTCTCCTATGACCCACTTGACAATCGAGGGGGCATCCTTCATCCTACTAATTTTTCTTCAAAAATTTACTATTTTACACTTGTCTACTATGTTTGAAGTGAAGTCACTAACTTCACCTAAAACAGGGGCAAATGTAGACACCCAAATTCCACTTTTGCAATCTTATTGCCAAAACGCATGCAAATCACTCTCATTCTTACCAATTCCATTATAAGTAGTGTTCTTTACCAATTAAATAATATTTCTTACCACTTTGGTTAGTTAACAAGCATTTCGTTGATCACCAAACCTCTTTCGCATTCAGGATACCACTTTACGACGAATCATAAGTCAAAATCCTCTTCAAAACACACAATTAGCGATTATGAGCTAATTAAGCCTATTTTTCCCTTGATTGGGTCAATATGCCTTAGTATTGACTCAAAACCCTCTTCCAACCACTCAAAATCACCCCATTCACCTCCATAACATCTCAACAAGCTTCAAAATCTTATCCTAGCCTCCTAGTTGACCCTAAACAGTTGATTAAGGCTCCATACCTCTTAATCACTTGGTAATTCACTAATTGTGATTAGCAAGGCCTAATCATGATTATCAGTTCTAATCTAATTTGGGGATTTTAGTCCCACATGCACCAAAATACAAGTTTTTCCCAAAAATAAAACTATAGAAAGAGTGCACCTCATTCCTTTATACTTTACACCATGCGTTGATTTGAATCTCATATAATAAATATGATATATAGCCAAGTTTAATCCTTGCTTAAAGCCTTCAATGGGGTTAGTAGATGGATATCCAAAGTGACCAAGTAGTCATTTGGAGAGACCATTTCACCTTGTTTGGAGTAGCAACCATAACCATTTGATTGCCCTCTTAGGTCTATTCAGGCCTATGTTAGGTAATTCAAGCATATTAGTAGGCATGTTTAGTTAGATTTTGTATTGTTTTCATACTAGTTAAGCATTCTTTTAAGCTTTTATCTTAATGTTACATTCCTAGACTTAGAATCCTTAGCTATTAAGTGGCAATGATGTTAGCCTTCCTTGTTTAGCTTTGTTATTAGCTTTGTAAAGTTTAGGGTGCCATCACATAGATATTGGGATTATACAACGAACATGTAATCACTTGAGTGGTGTGATGATTCCAATAATTTCCCCCATATAACTCTATATCTTCTATATAAACCCCTCGTTTTCATAAAACTTGCATTTAGGTTAAAGCCTACTATACACATCATTCATAACATCATGCATGCACAAACACGTGTGCACACACGCGCGCACGCGCGCGCGCACACACACACACACATATATGATTTAAAGACTGTGATTTCTATAAAATATACCATTAAATATGGTTTCGATCATTTGTTATTCCTAACGTTAAAAAATATGCATCATTATATATGATTATAATCATTCTTGCAATATATTTCTCTTACAACAATTATGGAAGTATTTTATAGCAATTGGCTACAAGTACCCGTAGCAACTATTATAGGTCACTCGTAACAACTATTGTAGTTGATTGCTTACTATATATGAATAATTAAGCTAGTTATTACCTTCCAAACACTTCTAACCAACCCAACAAAATATAGAAACATGTTTTGACAAGATGGAACGTTGTGCAACTACTTATAACAACTTCATCCTGATTAGATCATAACATTTCTATTTCCTCCACATGGTTGTAACATCTCATTTCGCCAAGATATATTCCATTTTCCTTCATATTATTTCAACTTAGTCTATTTCTATGGTTGTAACTCGTTGGATTCTATATCAACTACTAATGTCATGCCTCCTTTATATAAAGAGGTGAGTTATATGGTCTAGATAATCAATAATCAGATAGAAAATTGTAACCTTTTGTAGAGACAACTGAGAAAAATGTCGTAATCAAAATTGTAGTAATTATTTTTTATGTTGCAGTGAAATAATAAGAGTTATTTTGTCTTAAATTTGTTTTAGCAAAGAAGGGATTGAATCTCAAGTCCAATTAAGGTAAAGCCCACTCGCAAGGAGTTGTGGTAAAGATATTCATACATTTTATGTTGTGTATGTTCTTTCTTTCTTGTATTTTCATTAAAATGTGCATCATTTATTCCTTGACATTCAATTGTGTGTGTTTTCAATTCAGATGTGTGCGATGCTTCTAAACTTATATTAATATTTTTGTTCATGTTATTTAATTCCAAAGTGTGATTTACTTTCCGCAAGAGAATTTCCCTATTCCAACTAGATTAACAATTAGTTCACTTAATTATTAAAATTACTCTAATGTTGCACATATAATGTTGACTCCTTACAAAGTTCTAGTCCTTGTGTTGATAATTAATAATTGTAGCATTATCGATAAGTTAAAGGTTGTAGATGAGCATTTGATACCTCAACTAAGCATTGATGATTTAATCTTTCCCCTTAGACTTCACTTAAATTATAAGTCAAAATCCATATGTGTTGAGTGTGCAAAAATTCTCCCAAAAGCAAGTCACACAAGAAATATGTGCACAACCTTCGCAACTACATTGTGTAATTATGTAGAGTTCCAACCTTCACACACGGCTTCCAAAGTTACAAAAAAATGCACAAGACTCCCAAATATGCACAAAACACAAGCCTTTATGCCCAAGTATGAAAGGAATGTGTGCATTCAAAAGGTTTCACGACAAACTACCTTATTGCTGGAGTATTTTTGGCTAATGTAAGATATTCTATAACCCTAAATTCTCTTGCATCATAGAGAAAACACCAATGAAATTTTGTGCTTCAATATTTACAACAATATGAGCCATTCTAGTATGCGACAAAAACTCCCCCTATACAGGGTGGAAAATAGAAACCTAGTATATTACCAGAAGGACCACCCTTATCTCCTTTCCCCCTAAGTTAGATCCCCTATGTGTACCCCCACCTATATTGAGTATTAGATGAAGCTCTATGATAAATAATTGATTGCCCTAAAAATACAAGTGTCACTTTAGTCTATATGCCATTGGGAATGGCATTATCTATTGGAGAAACCTCAAGTGGTGGTTGGGGTTTGGAAATTCACACTACTCGCACCCATTCTACTAAGTGACACAACACTCCATTGTCCCCTCCATTTCCCACCCTTCACTCCCCATTAAATCCTTGCCTCAATTAAATAAAATGAAATTCAAGGTTGTCATGCCATTTCAAATATCAATAAAAATGGAGATAGAAAGAGAAAATATCAACAAAAAATGAGCTACTTACCTTACAAGTAGAAATATTTGTTAAGCATGTTCATTACACTTCGTCCATGAATGTAGGGTTTTTGTACAAAGTATCATATTAAGTGCAACCAATTTCATATAGATTATGCAACTTAAAAAAAAGAAATGAAAAAATGAAGATCAATTTCAAGTAACTTACCTTCGGACTCAACATCTTGTATTGTGGTTGTTCTACAAATGACTAAGGGTGATGCACAATGATCTAATAAAATTGAAATGGTGAGACTCAAAATGTTTCACAATTTTAAGAGTATTTAAGTTAATATTAAATGATAATATTAAACAATATTCAAATAAACAATTAAACATAGACCTAAGGGTTGTGGGTCATAGGTTTGTGTCACACAAAGTGACTCCCCAATAAATCTACTATTTAAAGCATATGTAGTAACATGGCCACAAATTGGATCCATGTTTGCATCCAATATGGTTCATAGTTTCGCTTGTAAAAAGCAATTATAAATTTTTTTAAAAATGTGATTTATGCATTCCTACACATTATACTATATACTCAACACCCATGTATAGAAAATGAGTTCTACATAATCAACATTGAATAAATTAACTTAATGAGGCCTTTATGGTTACATTGGTAAATTTGGAAAAGAGATTATGAATTTATAGTTCCAAAAAAGTAATATATTGTGTATTTTGGTCTTGTACCCCATTCCCCAAACCCAATTACGTGTGCCTTTCTCTACCTTACACCCTTGTGCCTTTTCCCACCCCAATGATCCACATGGGATTGGTTAAGACTAGTTGTGTAGTGGACATTAAAACAATAAGAGATAAGTAGTGTATTGTAGAATGCATATGATTATAATAAGAGAAATCAATTAACACTTTCTAATATGGAAGACTAGTTTGCAGAAATACAACTTCTCTTCAATATGTAGAATAGGGTAAGTACAAGTGTACAATAGAGTAGTGAGACTAAGATTTCAAGCCCTTACGATCAAATGGGGAATGCTTCCTTGTTAATTTTCATAGACTAGTGTGAAAGTATGAAAGGTACATGTATTTGAAGTTAGATACATATGGTATGCTAATTAACTCCTATCTAGTTTGTATGAGTGTGCTCAACTCTATAGATGTATAGATGTTTGATGATTGAATGAATAATAACTCAACCTTACAATACATATACATATATACAATATATAGTTACATTATGGCATTTATAACCAGAAATGGTTTCATGAGAGGCAATAACAAGAATCTTCATCTTCACTAGCCAAGTAATAAATGTGATCTAACACAATTTTAGTTAGATGCTCTTACATGACACTGACATGGAGTGTGTCACCTAGAGTACCATGTGGCAACAAATTGCTGAAAAATAAATCGTTGTGTGTATAACTCAAGCACGTGTGTGTGAATATATTTGGCATGCTAAAAAGAAAGGCACAAATGTGTTGAGGTATCGTAAAGTTTTTTGGCATCACACAATGGTGTAAGAAACAATAATTACTGCATGGATGTGTGCGGCACTGTGGAAGCTACATATTGGAGTTCAAGTAAGAATAAAAAAGCTAAGAAATGATTTGTGAAGTATGCAAGTCTATGGAAAAATTAAGTGCTCCATGATTCTAGTACAAGGGTGTAAAAGGTGTGAGGGTTGTGAAGCAATTATTTCGCATGCTTAAGATTGCATGAAGCAATGTACAAAGGTACCATGAAAATTCACAAATGGTGTTAAGTGTTGGGAAAGTTGTGAGACAAGTGGGAGTTGCATAGTAAACAAGAAAGGGTTGCAAGATACTGCAAGGATGGAGAAATCAAGTTATAAAAGAGGAGTGACAAGGATTCCACAACTGCAAGCATTTGTAAGGCACGTTACGAGGCTATCACAAGTCATTCTTCCTTTCTTGAGAAACAAATGCCCTTGTTACATTTCCAATTAGCTAGGGAAATCAAACTTGAAGCTGATGAATGGTGTATCACTTAGTTTAATCAACATATTGCTCAGTCTTGATCACTCAAAATAACTCATGTGTATCATAGTCGGTGTATGTGTCGATCACTTTGGTAATTTGATCCTTATATGTAAGATGCAAGTGTTTTACCTCCATGATAAAAGGATATTGTATTTATTGGAACAAAACATGGAGGGAAGAAAGACACAAGAAGGTGCACATTGAATAGTGGGTGAATGGCCAAGTATGAAGGAAGATCAAGAACATATGTTTTCTCATCATTTGCATAAAGAATGGTGTAAGGACCATAACATAGAGGTTTTATCTATCAATGTGGACCCTTGAAGCATTTCCTTTGAAAATTCAAGTAGACTTTATTGCCAATTTAGAATGCATGATGTGTCTAATGCACATCATGACACACTTTGTAGTTTTGTTGGAGTTGTAGGAAGATCTGTTGAACATACTATACAACATATCGTATGTGTTACAATAACATATGTACCTTTTTTTAGCTTCCCTTTCATATGTGCATGACTCAATGTTGACTTGTACATGGTAGGATATCTCTAGATCGGGTATCACTTGCTTCAACTCAATACATGTCATGAAGTTGTGCCCCATATAACTATGAATAAATTTATCGTAGGCATGTTAGATGTAAAGAAAGTTATCATCCCAAATGCGAGCATGTGTATTGCGCTAAATACAAATAAGATGAGCTAGAGTGTGTTTATAAACTTCTATTTGTTCTTATGGTCGAGCATGAGATGATGTTGATCAATCAAGTTGTGTACCCATCAATTCCCACAATGTTTGTCAAATCCACGAAGCAATAATTGTGGTCAAAAGAGATGGTTGTTGGGAGTTTAAAATGATCCCAAACACGAGTTAAGAAATCTCAAGTAGTGTTAGCTATCGACACCTTTTTGGAGAGGAACCATTATGGCCATATTTGAAAACCTATCCAATATAATAGAAAAATTGTGTTTTTTCATAGGCACTCTAGTCATGTAGTGCATACTTATGAAACCCCATGGTCTAGATGGAACAAGTATATGTTCGTAAAGTCTTGACTTCATATTCATGCACTTTGTAATGCAATAAGGAATGCAAAACTTGGTTCGGCGCTCCACGACTATATGCATGTGCAACTAACAGAAATGTGACTCCAATGTGCATAGTCTTTGTTACACAAAAGTGTATTGATGTCTTGGCATAGTACACCATCAGGTACACAAATATATTCAAACCTATAGAGAATTTTTTCGTTCAAGTAGAACTCTCAAACTTAATCACCCAACGAACATGTGGCATACGCATTTGTGAAGTCCTCCTCTAAGTAAAGGGATACCTGTACTGTGATTTTGTGATCAAACATGTCTAGCACCATTATGAGTGGGTGGATCAAAACTTGACTATGATAATGTTTGGCCTTTTATCTCTTCCCTTCTTGTGTTTTATCACGAGATCATACTAGTGTTGGAAATCATCCATGGCAAACATTCTTGAGTTTTCTTTGGGTCTGAAAGAATTGAAGTGGCTTATGATTGGAATGAATGAGTGTCTCCTTATTTAAGGTGTGGTGGCATCATTGCTTGACTACTTGCACAATAGTGTACAATTAATTTTTATAGGTGGAATGCATTTGAATTGTATCACTAAACCTCTTTGATTGATATATGACTAGATGTCCATGTTGCATGTGAGTATTGCACCAAGTCGATAGTTAGATGCATCGATGCAAAGTTCATAGAATTGTGCAATATTGAGAATTGTAGGAACATGCACTACACAGAGGCATTAAGAGCCTTGACTATGTGATGTTGTGCAAGTGTCTAGTTGAAGGTTGCTTTGTCTTACATGATTTGGTTATGAGGCTGTACGATGTGAGAGAACCCAAGAACAAACCTGTTGTAGAAGTTGGCAAGTACAAGAAAAATCCTCAATTCTATGAGATTGCATGAAGTAGGCCAATCTTGGACTACTACGATCTTCTCATGAGCTACATATATACCATTTTACACTATATTGTAGCCCAATTACTGGATGCTTATATGCCATATGAACAATTGTGTTAATTGACATCACTTCTTCACAGAGATTTTGTTGAGTGCAAGATAGTCAATTCATAGCTGTCAAGTCCTAAGAAATTATTGGACTCTTGCATGGCCAATAGCTAGGCTTGATCTTGTCCTAATCTAAGAGCTCTTGTATTTGAAATATGGCATCATCATTCTTGATGTAGGAACATCATTGTAATTAGCACCATTTTGGCTTTCCATGGTTGTTTAGGAGTTGAGAAGTCCATTTATGAGTTCTTGGGGTGATACTAGTCCATATGGACCCTTCATGTTGTAATATGTGGTATTTTGGAGGTTTCCCTCCAAAATCCACATTTAAATATTCAAATTAGAGTTGTAATGTAATCTAGGCCTAGGTGTTAGAATGTTAGTCATTTAGGGGTTAGTATAGGCCTAATATTAGTAAAATAAGATGTTCATGTCTTGAACATCCTCTCTTGATCCTACCTAGTTGTAAACTCACTGTAGTAGGTTGAATTAGGGTTCAAGTTAAGGGAAGAAAACCTAACTACGTCTCCTCTTTCTTAATGAGCATATGGAATTTGAATGGGGGGTTGTTGGAGAGCTTGGTAGTGAGGATTTTGAAGTGAAAATATCTTGTAGTAGAGCCTTAGGGCTCATGAAGCTTGTAAAAGATCATTGCCTAATCAAATAAGAAGCTTCTTTAGTGTAAAATTATGTTTAAGTGTATATTTTTTAAGATGTATTGATTTCATTATCAGAAATGTATGAATGTATCTACATGTATTTAAGGAGGTACAATTTAGAGAAAGTATGAAGAAGACTGAGAAAAGGTGGAATGTGAATGGAATAGTCCATGTACAAAAATAGTGAGATTGTGTTGAAGGTAAGAATTAGCTATGCTATTGAATGCAAGGAATGGTTTTAAGGTAATTTGGTGCATTGAAACTTTGCATAAAGATTTATTCCATAAGGATCATGATTACCAAATGCCAATGAAGATGAATGACTAATGATTGTGGTGATTGTGGAAACTGTGGTTGAGTTTAACAGACCTCTTATTGATTTGTTGATGAATATCCAATTAGTGCATGGAGTGCTTCTGTGAGGGGAAGTTTAATAATAGTGGTTTAAAGGTATCTAAGTGAATGTATAGTGATCTATAGGATTCAAAGCATCTAAACAAGGACATTGGTTAGTAAATCCCTAGCTCTGTTTTTGAGTATTCTATGTCAACGAAGGAAGATTGAGATATACATTTATTGATTATGTAAACTCATCGTGTTTTAGTATAAGTGAGTGAATGAGGAGAACAAGATGTGTTAGAAGCAATTCAAGGTATGTTGTAGCAAGGGAAGGAGGGTAGTTATTGATTAAAATGCAAAACACTGTCTTGATTGTGTGTGAGCATAGTTAGAAAAAAAACCTAAGAGTTTTGAATAAGAATCCATGTATCAATGGGAATGGAAAATGCTTGCTCAACTTCTGAGATGAAGAAGGTAAGATCAAAGACCCATAAGTTATCAAATAGAAGAGCATGAATTTCTTAAGACCTTACAATTGGTAAAATCAGGGCTAATTGACTGTGTATGGGTTTAGAGGGTTAAGGTAGATGGAGTGAGTGGAAAGGACTTAGCTTTAAACTTGGGAGTGCCATTCATTCATATGAAAGCACCGAGAGAGGTCACTAAGAGTGAAAGACATTGGAACCATCATTAAGTCAAAGAAACATAGTTTTAGAAGTCAGAGCATGAAGATACAATCTTGAAATAGATGTTGTGACAGACCATAGTGAGACTTAATAGCAAGAGCTCTTGTAAGTGAGATGATGAGATGGGTGACAAGTAAGAAGGGTGTTGGTAGGTTGATTGTAGTCTTCCATAAGGTAAAGAAGCCTTAAAAGAGTCAACACACAATTCCCTGATATCATTGCTCTGTCACAGTTTAGTTAAAGACACTTGAGGGATAAGGAGACGTTCCTTAGCAAAAGAATACAAGATGAGAGGTTTGAGGAATTATGAGATGACAAGATAGTGGAGTGGAATGGAAGGTGAACCATGGAGGTGAAAAGTTAGTATCTTAGAACCATTAAAAAAAACCCTAATTGCCCTTCTACAGTCATAGAGAAGGAACCTAGAAAGGAAAGTAAAGAAGTTAATAATCAGTAAGGAGAGAAGTGGTTAAGAGAGTAAGGGAGTTTAGAGAGAGTGGAGTGTAGATTTGGAGTGCAGTAAAGTTTGAGAGAACATAACGAAAGAAGAGTAGAAACAGAGTGTAGGGGTTATTGTAGACTAAAACAAGCTTGAAAACCCTAATTGGTCAAACCATGGAAATCAACAAATGAGAAGAAATGAATGGTGGAGAGGGTGAAGATGCTTTGAACAAGTCACAAATAGGTGGTTTAAAGTGTTTGAGGAGTTGAAACAAGTTGTGGAGGTACAAACCCTAGTTTCGCTATTGAAACCCTAGCTTAGACCTTGTCACAAGACTAAAAGTGAAGATTTAGAGTTGGGTGAAGAGAATAGGGAATTGAGAGATAAAAAATTGGTAGGAAGCACAAACAAAATAAAGGGTATCAAAAAAGCCAACCCTCTTTGATTGAATGTTTGTGGATCACTCCCCGCATGGAGCTTTGTACAACTAGAGGGCTAATTGAGACCTAGAGCAAAATTACAAAAAAAAGGATAACTTTTTATTGGTAAGGATTTCAGTCTTGAAACCTCATAGGCTCTTGAATGAACATAATGGGTAGGTAAAAAGTTTACCAGTCAGGTTTGGAAGTGAGTAATTTGAGAGTTTTGTCAGGAAAACTGAAATTGAAGGGCTACAAGGAAAATGATGGAAAATGATAAAGGGAAACTAATTTGATTGTTTGGGAAGGTTTATTTGATGGTTGTGAGCATGGTAAAATTGGTTTTATCCTTTGACACGATGTTGTGTGCATTTTAGTGGTTATGAGCAAAAATTGCCTACTAGAGCAAAGTATGAATTCATTGATTTTTGGGTGTGTGATCAAGTTGAAATCCAACTTCTAATGCAATTGTGGATGTTGTGTGAGGAATGCACGCAGGGCTCTACACCAATTCTCCTAAGGTTTTTCTATGGTACAAATGATTGTCCAAAAGAGTGGATCCAAGAAACAAACTAAATGTTCTTTATTGCACAATGTACTAACAAGCCTTCTAATTATACAAAGAGTTATTTGTGTTGCTTTTAACATGTTGAGATGTTGTCGATGTGATTTTGATTGCATTTGTGTCATGCATGTTGCTAATGCTTTCTTCCTCTCCTACACATGTGCCTCAAGAAGGACCATTAGTTGAAATCAATCTACAAGATGAGCTTGTGACAATGTTTGACATAGGTCAAAGTAAAGTTTATTGTTGGAGATGACATGTAGGGGATGGAAAAAAATTTTCTCACATGAACATTCAATCTTTGTGGCATGGTTGGGTGTGTAGCATTGTGGTTATACAAGTATGGTCTTCCCATAAATATGTTGCAGAGCTCAAGAGGTGCATTATCAATAGAGACATTTTGGCTTGATTTTATATTGAAAATTACATTATTGTTAGACCTACATATCTTTCCTCACTAAAGCCATCCAAAACGAGTACGGGTGAGAATGTGTGGATGGAGGGAGTGCAAGGTGTTGAGTCACAACTTGTAAAATGATATTTTGTTGACTCCCACTATTAATGATGACATGGGGAGGTTATCCTTTGGTGCAAACCTTTGTTTGGGAGATAGTCACGTTCCTCTGAAGCTTCAATGGCAATGACATTGTTTCTCAAACAAGAACTATTTGAGTTAGTGTCATCCCTAGCTACAAGACCTTATGTAGACTATAGAAGCATTGATTATTGTGTGCGAAATTAAGAATCATTGTGGGCATGTGAGTGATGTTGATGGCACCCCTTGTCATTAATTGCTTATTTTTGTTGTCTAATTTTGAAGGCAAAAGAGCCTTATGATATTGTGCAATTATCTTATGTTGCCCCCCCTTATGATTGCATATTTTACTTTTATGAGGGGCTGATGATGGTGTATTGTGCATGGTCTGGATCTTGCACACAATGTTACAAGAAGATGAGAAACACCACTTCATATTTTCCTTCGCTTCTATCTTTGCAGTGTCATGGTATCCTTGCTCTAGAGAGAGTCAAAAGTCAAGGACTCCATCTTCACATGAATAAGGTGAAAGTTTGTTTATGTACTTAAACACTTTATGTTGCTCTCTGAGGTCCTCACATAGTCCCATAACGTAGCCATGGATCTCATTGGCATAGTTTTCCACTCACTACCTGTTATATTATAACAATTATAACTTCATGTACTCAAACTCAATGTTTTGAGGTAAAATTCCTTCTGTAAAACAATACTCCCAAATTGAATGGGCTTGAAGGCTTTCTTAAATTGTGTTAAATGTTTCCCACCAATGGGACATTGCAATGGACATCTTCAACATTCTGAAGATGATATTTTCTTCGGCATTGATGTGATTGACAAAGATGCAAGCCTCAAGCTATCCAATCCACTTGTCCAATGTTATGGCATCAATCTTTCCTTTGATCACTAAGATGTCGAGATTCACTTGGATCTTGAGTGAGGGTCTAATGTTGATTCCGTTGATTTAATGCCTATGACTAAGAGGGTGTGTTTGTCAAATTGAGCTAAAACATTGACCACAAGATTTGCCAAAGAGCTCAGTACACTTTACTTCCAAGGCATCCTTAACAACCTTCTGGACATTTAAGGTTACCTCAAGGTGCTTCTTGGCATCAACCATCTTCCTCTAGTTTTGGTGTTCATTTTGGTAGGTTAAAACAAAATCACCTTGTTGCCCTTCCTCGCGTTGCACTCATGTATTCACAAATATAAGAAAGAGTTAGGTATTTAGACCTAGTGCCATTTGCATATGAGAGTAGAAAAATGAAAAATGTAGAACACTAATAACTTGACCTCAATAAAGAACTCTCACCACTAATACATGTTACCAACGTAGATGATCAAGTTTCCAAGTTGATCTAGTAAACAATAAACAAAATTAAATGGAGATTGAAATGCCAAGTTAGTCCAATCATCAAAATCAAAGTTGAATATCAATAAATAAGAATGTGCTCATTATTACGCCCATCCAATGGTGTAATAAACCAATTATTGGTGTCATAATTGGTGATAATGTAATTATAACTAGGCATAATGATGATCTCATCACACCTTATTGGGTTTTCCATACGCTATCTCGATTATTTTTGTGATGTAGTTGTTTGCAAACTATCTCTTGCGATTTTAAGATGTAGTCATTTTCTTTGTGAAGTGTAGGCCTATAGTCCATGTTGTAAAATGAAGGGCCAACAAAGGCATTCAAAATGGCACTAGTTCTTATCTGGGAAAACACAAAATAGATGCAATATACGCTGACTTGAAACTTGTTTGCAAATACATTATTTGTTTTATCAATAATTAAACATTTGTGTTGTTAAATATCAAACATTGGTCATAGAATAGTACCCACATTTAACAATGCTAACCCTTTATCATCATCTATTATAACTCTCTCAGATAAGCATAGTCTACTCGTGATAACAAATCTTTCACACATGTTTAATAAATCCAATAGTGAACTATTGCATTTTTCTTCTCTATGTTAGTAGTTAATATCATGGTGTGTTATTATACCTATATTATACCTATGAGCTTTGTTTTGTAGAAAATCCATTAGGATTATATTCAACTTAAGGGTAGCTCTTATGCCTCAAATGAATTTGCCTTAGGTCAACCAAGGTCTAGAACATCCTATAATGTTATATAAAGAACTTTTATTTATAAACCAAAACTTATTGGTTGGAGTCCAACTTAGAGCCCAAGACCACAATAAAGGACATTGGAGAAACAACAAATTCTTGTCTACAAATGGTTTTGGTACTTTTCAAGCTTCACGCTAACCCTTGTCGGGCTTCGCAGTGAACCTATGTTTCATCCTCAAAGCTAGACATTATGTTTGTATTTGTCTCTCTATTGTGTGTGCTTGCAAGAATAGGGGAGATGGCTTGTAATAAATTTAGTATGATCATCTAGGAATTTCATTATAAATCAAATAGCCTCTAAGTTGTATAAATATAGACCACTGTCTCTTTAGCACTATTCAATATATTTTCAATTCATTCCCTAGATTAATTTTTGCAGAAACATGTGGCAAGTGATTTACCAACACAACATATGCTTGTGGACAATCAAGTGCATCAAAATTTCCACCTATTATTCATTCATTCTCCATCCTCTGTAGTTTTTGTACAATTATGCATATCATAGAATTGGTCATCAAAAAGATGACTTGATACACATGGTTGAAAATACCACACAAGATATAATACCTAATTAAAAGTCACCATAGGAGCTCCAACTACTTAGCCGAATGGGGTTGTGAATCATGATTATCCCACATTGATAATAATTGTGAGATGAAAGCCTTATGAAGCATTACATGCAAAATGTAACAAGCTTTGAGGTGAAAGTTGCCAAGTTGATGTGTTAGCATCTTCCTTCACTATGGTACTAACATTGCTTGGAGGAGCTTTGTGACTATTAATAAAAACATGAGGGAAAAAGTTGTGGAAGAAATATTTACTTATGGAAAATGGCCATCAATAAGTTGAATTAATCCCCTAGTTAAAGATCCCACAAAAGATATGATGATGATGACAATTTCAACTGTCCTCTAGGACAATTAGTGTATAGACAATGCAATTCGCTTATATCCCTCTTTCAAAATGTGATCTTTGAGTTGGCACCAACCTTTGCTATTCTCTCACCTTCGGAATTTTCCCATCTGATGTGCCCTGCAAAATGAGTAAGAAATAACAAACAATTAATGTATTAAATAATTAAACATAAAACCCAAAATGAGACCAGAATTGAGATGATTTTTTACTCCTATTTGTCCAAAACACTTGGACCATCAAAACCATGCATTTATTTCTTTAGATAGATGTTTCGATTGTCATTTTGATTCTGAATAAACTATCGAAATTTTCTTTGGTTGTCCTGATTTAGTATTTTATGAACCAAGTATGATAGCAAATAACTGAGCAAACATGTTTAGTATCATTGTACAATGGATATACTTGAAAGAAATGTGCTTCATCTTCTATTTCATTTAAGTTGCACAACATACAATTTTTTTTTCCTACAGTGTTTAATAGAGTGCCTGTCATCAAAGCTCCTATAACTAAACCAAACTATAAAAAAAATTGTATTGTGATTATTCTACATTAACTATAGTAGAGGGACAAGGGAGCCTTATAAGGCATTGCATGCCCTAAAATCTTTTCCAGTATGGAACAGGATTTGAGGTGAAAGTCCTTGGGCTGATGTGTTAGCATCTTCCTTTTCTCAAGTACTAAAATCGTGAAGTGGTTCTTGGGTGCTTTGTGGGTTCTCCAATGTGATTATTACTTATTGTAATGGAAGAAATGACTATTAATAGAAATTGGTCATCAAAGAGATAATACACAGTTGAAAATCCCACAGAATATTATAGCTTAGAAAATAAAGTTATTGCATTTCATATATATCATACAAGAAACATAAATGTGGAGATAAAAATGTTTCAAATAAATGCACAAGATGCAAGAGATTTGTATTAATTGTCAAATGTCGCCATTCTGCAATGACAGCACCTTTTGCACACAGTGCATCGAGTGAGATGTGTGATGTTGAGTACTTGAAAGAAAACTTAACCAAAAGAGTTGGAATTAAGGGAGGAGAGAATTGATAGAGGTCATAATTACAGACAATGAATGCAACAATGAGGACAGATAAAGAAGTCTGGGTGTGAAGTTGCAAGAAAATGTGGAGTCAATGATTGGCTGAAGGAGGATGGTATGAAGGGAGCAGCATGAAATAACAAGGCAGCAAGTTGACGGAATTGATTAAATGGTAAAAGAAACTTTCAGATGTACCATGCAAGGATTAATTCTATCGATATCCAACCCCTTAGAACTGCAACACACCCACTGAGTAATCTTCTTACTTTCTGGTGTCACTCAGATTTCACCCCGAAATCTGTGACTACCCAATTTGAAAAAATTTCGTACTTTTAAAATAGTGGGTCATTTGTTGTTTTTATTGCCTGAAAGTTCCTGTATTGCGTCAAGATAATCCTAAAGAGCCATATTAGCCCTTTTCGCCAAATACCCAGATGCCCAAAATTGTTTTATTCTGTCGTCGGGATTTGTCTGCGGGAAATTTGTATTTAATTATTTTGAGCCCCGTATGAGGCTATTTGCGCTCCGTTTTAACTCCGTTATAAGCGAATATGTTATTATTCCTGTATACCAGAAGGATTTTAACTTATTTTAAGTTTTGAGCTTTATTTGTAACTTTTGGCAATTTTTCGTGTTTTTGTGGTGTCCCGTTTTGTTTTCTGTGAAATTTCTCTGGAACAACTCCTTCGCCAGGTAAGCCCGATTTTTGGCCTGGAGCAGCTGGAAAACATACACGCACATTTTGCCCGGAGGAAGTCATAATCGGAGGTCTGGATCACTGGGAAAAAGCGAAGTCGTGCACAGGAAAGCCCCTGCGGGGATGGGCGCATTTTTGGAAAACAAAGGATTTGAGCTGCGATGGGAAAAATATAAGCCGCAGGTAGGATGGGAATTGTATACCTACCTTGCAGGGTACTTTTTCCCGTGTTATAAAATTCACTTAAGCTGCAGTGGGAAAAATAGAGGCTGTAGGCAGGTGGGAATTTATTGCCTACCTTGCAGGGTGAAAATTCCCATGATATAATAAAAGGAAAGTGACTTAAGTGAAATCATGGGATTTTAGTGCCTACCTTGCAGGGTAAAGAATCCCATTGCAAAAGTCAAATCACTTAAGTGGATCATGGGATTGTGGTGCCTACCTTGCAGGGTAAAGAATCCCATTATGGTGAAAATTCTTAAAAATAGAATTACATGTGCAAAAAAGTGCGCCCCCTTTGGTGATGGATAAAAATAATTAAATTGATTATTTTTAATAAATTCTATCCTTGGAAAAAGTGCGCCCAAGCTTGAGGAGGTTGAAAAGTCAAAGGAGGATTAAAATAGAGCAATTAAATTAATTAAATTTAATTTATTTAGTGGCTGCCCCTCTCCTTGGAAAAAGTGCGCCCCATTTGGGCATTATTTAATGATTTTTAAGGCATTAAATCATTGAATTAATTTCTATTTTCAGTGGCTATGGTCAAAGCACACTGTGAGGCTAAAGTTAAGTGCTGTGTGAAGGATTAAATTGGATTAATTTAATTTATTGGATGGCTGTCCTTAAACATGCAATTTTTAAAAGAGAAAAGCATGATTTTTAATTAATTAATTGCCTTTAATTGTTAGGGCAATTATTAATTATAGAATTGTGAAGGTTATATAAGCATGGGCAGCCATATGGATTTATTATTCAACACACAGGTAAAGAATTGCAGCAAGGAGGAAAAGTGCGCCCCCTTTAGAAGAAGGATTTTGCACAGACAAATTGCTAACAAAGGCTAAAAGCTTCCAGATTTGGCGCATGCTTTGGAAAAGGTTCATCTTCGTCTGCACAATTGTTTTCACAGGTGTTAAAGGAGCTCAGGTGTTGATTGAAAGGATTCACGCTCTCTTTATGTGCAAATTAAACACCAATTTTTGGGGCAGCAGGCTTGAAAAGTGCAGATTTTTATAATTTAAATTCACTATTCATGCTCCGGTGGCCATTTTTGTCTGAATAAATTGCAGGAACTCATTACAGGTGCTTTATAAAAGAAAAGGAGTATTTATCAATGTCCAATACATTGCAAATATCCTCCGAATCTGAAGAATTGTCCAGATCTGCACCAGTATTGAAGAAAGCAGGCCAAATTAGAAGAAAAAGAATTATTCAGACAAAGATTGATAAAGCTATGGCGAAAGGAGATGAAAAAGAGAGCACGATGGATTCATGCATTGCTTCTAAACTCACAGACATAGGAGACACGGATCTAGGCCCAGAATCTCTTTCTGATTTGATTGATAGATCCAGAGCTGGAAAGACTTCACTCATGCGTGCGGTCAAAAGTAGCGGAATTATTCGAGCTGCAGCTTTCCCATGTACAGCCCAATTGCCAGAGTTTGTGATGGAGTGTGCTAGATCTTACCATCCTTCATCCAGATCAGTACGTGATGTTGCGGGGAAAAACAATAATTCGTTTGGATGCAGAATTCTTCGATTATTGTCTGAAGATTCCAGTGCGAAAGGTGGTGACTTCTATTAGCATTCAGGATGCTGACAGTAGGTGGGAGAAACATAAAGCTGACTGTGTGAGCATCATGAATAGCCGGTTCATGAAGAAGCCTAGATCCCCTTCCAGGTTCCCGAGAACTCTTCCACGATCCAATTTGGGTGCAGGAGGCGGATGATATTGTCAAATTGCTATGCAGGTTGAATGGTGAAGCGAATGCCTACACTTTCCGGACATGGATGTATGCTTTCATCAGGACCATTGAAATCAACAAGGTTGATTCTATAATCAGTTGGTCAGAAATTATTAGCAGCAACATCGGGTGAGCAACTGCGGAACGTAAAGCGTACCTTCAGCTTCAAGATGACTTCATACTTGGTATATGCTGCAGCTTCACAGGGTGTCTTTTCCAAGCTGGATAGATGTGGTATTCTTTCCAAGGATCCCATTTTCGAGTGCTACCCACAGCTTACTGCACCTGCGTGCGAGAAGGACTTCAAAGTGATCAACGATGGTTTCTTCTACGATTTCATCTGCAGGTTAGACAAAGACTTGAAGACTCACAGAGTAAGCAAGGAAGCATGGGAAGCAGTGTCCAAGATTGGCAGTGTATTCATCCAGTTTGCAGATTTCACATACCTCAGGGTTACGAGCTTTTCAGGTGAACCAACAAAGATGCCAAGGTACCCAAGTGACAGATTGATTGCCATGGAGCTAAGCAGGCAACTTGTGGAGTTACACGACCTTCAGTCGAAGCGGCACAAGTCTACGGGCTACTTCCCACTCACTGTGGGATATTACAGTTGCATCAGCATTCACAGAGCTCGAGGAATGGAAGCACAAATGTTGTCCGAGTACGAGCAAGAGTTCTTCCCTGCACGGCTTAATTTTGATCCATTTGGAATAGCCAGGAAGACAATCTCCCAGGAGTACGCACATGTACCTTCGCTAGAAGATTTCTGGATGAAGTGCAGAAGTGAGTACGAGGTCAGAAAGAAAGATTTCAGCAGGCTGTCGGCAAAGCAAGTATTTGACTTTGGTCTAGCGCGGATACCTGCGGATCTTAAAGATGATGGGAACGTGGTACTGGACACTTACCATCAAATGGGAGGAGATAAAGCTCTACTACAGGATAGCAATGGCGGCTGCAGCACAATAGAAGAAAGATCCGGAGCTGTGTTGGTGAGTACTTCGAGCTGGCTGCTAACGAGGGGATACTGCCTTGATGAAGTATTGATGAATCAAATCACGGGCAACTTCGGCGCAGAAGATTCCCTCAAGCGAAAACATGAAGGAGAGAGCAGCAGAAGGTCCGAGAAATTGAAAGTACGCAGAAGATCTCAAGAGAAAGAGAAGACCACTTCTACGACCATAGCTTTGACTCCGACTTCTCCTAGTACCTAGTGGATCACCAACTATTGCACCACAGCAGCAGGATGTTTCCATGCCTTCATTAAAACCAGCAACGTTCATCTTCTCTCCGCAGCCACTTCGTTCAGCACCCGTTCCAGAGGAGATGTTGAAGCTGCAGATGACGGAGTTCGAAAGAGCTTTGTCCTTGGATGTTTCAGAGGATGGCAGCCATGATACTGTAGCACTTTCTGATGGAGAGGATGCAGAGCGGGAAATAGTAGCGCATTCAGCAACTTCTCATTCTCCGAGAAGTAATTTCTCGGAATGGTTAGCTTTGCAGTTGGTTCCGGAAGCGAGAATAGAGATGAACTTAGAGGAACATGACTTGCAGCTACTTCAGGATCTGAGCAGAAGAGACAGGAGGCCTAAAGTTGCTAAAGCAACTTCTAGGTTGATCATCGAATATTCGGGAGAGAAGTTTGCTGAGATATCAATCCCGGCGGAAGGAAAGGTAGAAGAGGAACTCACGGCAGAAGATGTGACAGTGACCAAAATACCACTCGGTCAAGCTACCACTGAAGGATTGAAGCAGGACACGCAGACGTTGCTGGATGCTTTGTTCCTTAGGCTTGACAGTGAGAAGGCGGAGAAAGAAGAGCTGCAGAAGCAAATATCTCAATTATGTGAGATCGTAGCCAAGGTTGCTAAATCTTCCATTCAGCCCATTTCAGCGCAGGTGAGTGATCATCTTATGCAGGAAATGGAAGATGCAAGCAATCAAGTAAAGGCTATTGACGAATGGAAGGATCTGATTATTCGTCAAGCTTCTGTGCAACTTGGGGAAGTGCCAGCCCGCCTAAAGGTTATGAACGATGCAGAAAATCAACTAAAGCAACTGATAGAAAGCATAAAAGGAATAATTACAGTTGCAGAGAGTAACCTGAGTGTTTTGGTCGAGATCAACAAGCTGCCGGGAGATGTATTGGTTGCAGAGCAAATTGTGCCGGATGGATCAGTTGAGAAGGGGAAGCAGTTAGAATTTGCAGTATCTTTCCGTTTGGAGATCAACAGAGTTTTGCTGAAGAGGATGCAGGCGCTTGAGAGTAGAACATCAGATTTGCCGGACAGTATTATTTCTTTCACTGAGGAAAGAGTGGATGGAGGTATTACTTCATACGCGCGGATTGTTTCTAACGAAGTGCATGATTCTCTGGAGGGTTCTCTTCTGATGGTGCAAAAGAGGATTGATAAAGCCACCAAGCCTTTCACGATGAACTCTATCAGTAGGCTGGTGACACTGCAGGCAGACATTGCGAGATTTGGGCCAAGTTTGGAAGAAGTGGAAGCATGCAGCAAAGTGTTGAATGAAGGATTGCTGCAATTCAGGACAGAAAAGGAAGCAGTAGCTAAAACAGATGGAAAGATGCTGAACTATATGTTCGACAAGTATATCAGATATCAGAACAAGAAGAAGATGTAGATGTTACAGCTGGCATGACTGCTTCTATTTCTTTCTTCTTCTACTTTCTATGTTCCCGGATGAAATTGTAAACTTCTAAGTTATTGGTTTTGCAACCATTACTCGAAGTCATGTGGAACCTTTCTATTAGTTAAGTGATACATGTGTCACTTAAGAAGAAGTTAGTTGAGGATGATTGCCAAATGTCATCTTTACTTGTTGTTCATACTTTAGTTCAGTTTGAGTCTTCTATTTGTACTTTCCCTCCTACATTCTATAAGTAGGAGAAGAACCTACGGGTTAATCATCGATCAGAATTTGTAAGAAGCAATCTTGTGTTCTAGACTTTGTGCTGAACCCCTGAGAGCCACTTGTTGCAGAGGAATACAAAGAAGCAGGTTTCCGGAGAACTTTGTGTCACGGTGTATTTTGTTTCTTGTTTCTAAATCTTAGATCTCTTAATAGACTTTGTGTTATTTTAGATCTGGATCTAGAGCTGCCTTTGCTTTATAATTCTGTGTGTTCAAATCTATTTGAGTTTCTTCTATGTGCATGCAATTAGCTCTGCAATCTACTAATTGGGATGCACATCTTCCTCATTTCTTCTCTGTAATTCCTTTACTTCCTTCTTCTGTAATTTTCCTTTCTTAAACAGCTGCTTACTTGCTGCAGAACTTCTTAGTTATGGTTCATGAACTAAGTTGTTAAAGTAAAACCCCTAATAGATAAAAACACATTTATATTGACAAATCTGACACGGGAGCCTCACCGGTTAAATGAGGGAGATTTATCTCATGACTGCCTAGGTTTGATGCTATGCAGAAAATCTAGCCAACACTTTCTAGTCACATGTTGAACCTTGGACCTTTTGCCTGGTTGAGTCTAGCAAAAATATCTCAAAGATCGTGCTGGAAGAAGAGATATGTGAAATGAATAAGATGAGAGGCAAAACGAATGCCAATCTTATGGTACAACTACATATAACAGCGCTGTTGTGATTTATTTCATTATTGAGAGTACAAAACCATATGCATCAATGAAAGCATTGCAGTGACAGTATTTACATTCTGTGCTTCATGGCGGACCTTTAACATAATAATTAGGTTTCCTACCAGCCCCCATCTTGTAAGTGTGTTGGTAACAAAAGCTCCAATAAATAAATAAAATTAAAAAAAATTGGATTTGTATTATAATAATGTTATAGCTTTTGAGAGAAATTTAAGTAGATGGAGTTTTGCATAGCATCTCCCTAATTAATGTAAGGATAAAACATTTTGATAATCAATTTGAAAAGTACTTTGTCATATTTAGATAAAATTATGTTAAATAAAAGGTTTGTTTTTAATATTATATCACATCCCTTTGTAGTTTAGGAATTCATGGGTTCCTTGCTTAAGATTGAAAGAACTGCAGGCTTGAAATCTTACTTCTAGAGTGAAGAGTGAAGAGTGAAGGATGGAGGGGAGTCTATATTAGCTCAAATAGATTTGAAACTTATACAAGACAATTAACAAAATTACACAAATGCCCATGACAACCTATGATTTGAGAATCTTAAATGACCTGAAAAAATGAAAAATTGTGAGTAAAACTAGTCACTAAAGAAAACATAAGAGTCGAGATAATTACATTCCTTAAATACAAAAATTGCACGATATACATACCTTTAGAGATTTCAAGACCTTTTCTGCTGCAAGTTTCTTTGCTGTTCTCTTATTTGAGCCATCACATGTTTCAGTGTATATATGATCCCCTACATTAACTTGAACTTCAACAGAAATTATCCCTTCCTTTGGAATAGTACTAAAATTCCATGTGTAAGATTTCTTTTGGCATAACTCTTGTAACTCGCGAATTGGATGGTAGCATATAGATTCTGGGGTAACGATGGGTTCTAAGAGAGGCTTCATAGCATCCCAAACAAGATTTGTGCGGAACCCAGAGTCAACAAGAATCGCACCAGCAATTGATTCAATTAAGTCTCCCAAAACCTGTTACAGACAATATATTCAACATTATGACAATAATAATTAAACACTTATGATGTCCTTATTACTCAGCAATGGCAAACTAGATAAAACATCTACTGTTTTAGACTCACGTCAAGTACTGTATCCCTGTGTGCTCTACATGCTTATTGCTTGTTTGAGAAAATTCAAGAATACGGAAGAGATAGTGATAATTCTAAAATATACAGACAAAACATATTAGCACATATCAATATCATGGAAAAGATACAAACTGACATTAGAGAATGTTTTCCAAATAATTATTACCGATCACTGTGGCTCATACAAAACATTCTTGAGCTCAACAAGGCATGTTATATAAGTCTTGAGAAAACTGAGGTCAAATGGTGGGTTTTCCCTTGCTCTCATGATAACAGTACTAACAAATCAGATCTGCAGTCACTCTTCAAGCCCAAAGGCTGAATCTTCCCAGGATTGCCAGAACTGATTCGCCTTCCCTTCCCTTAGTGAAGGCTATGGCCTCCTCCCAAGGTACCCAGTTGTCTGAACATAGCTAAAGAACCGACACACCTAATTAAGGAAGAGCTCCATAGCTTCATAAAGTACCACACCCAAAGAACCATTAGAAGGCCATCATTCCCTACCAAAAAGGAGAATGGTTGTTATCTATGAAAGGAAACCCACCAAAAGTATCTTTTTCTATGAATGAAATTGAGAACTGCTTATGGCCTCACGAAGACAAGGTACTGATGCAGGTCCATGGGAGTTTTACCTGGCCCCAAAAAACATTGCATATATGGATCCAAAATAACGAGTAACCAAATGCCTTTGTAGATGTTCTTATGATGCCCAAAGCCTAAAGGGTGTTCATGAAAGTATTTTACAATAAGAAAGAAAGGGATCAAGCATTCCAGAAAGGTCTATGGTTCATGAAGAAACTTGGATTATTTATGAAGCATTGGTCTCCTTCCTTCAACCCCATGAAGGATCTACATGGCCATTTGACCAGAGTTTGACAATTAAACAACATCAACAATACCTAACAGGATATGCAAGAAGCTCCTCCATCCATACAATCAACAGAGAGTTTAAGCAAAAATAAAGCTCTGGAGATTCTGAAAAACAGTTCAAAGCCCAAACAGCTGAACCAAATCACAAGGTGGCTCCAATCGAGGGTAAGTTCCAAATAGCTTATGTGAAGAAAGGATATGTGGTTGCCATACCTGTTCCATTCAATGAAGAAAATATATTTAAACAAGAAAAAGCTAATGCCATGGATACTGAAATAGGAAAATGAAAAACAGATTACTTTTCATCCCCTTTTTATGTGGTTGTTCTATGGTGAGAAACCTGCCATGTATTGTTTGCCAAATGAAATGTTTAGACCAGATTGAAGTCAACCATTGATAAGTCCATTTGTGTTCGGTGAAGTCATTGTGTCTAAGTATCACCTATGCTGATACAACCAAGGCAAGAAACTGCATGTACCTAAATCAGCCTATCTAGTTTATTTGAGAGCAGTATGTGTCATGATTAAAAAATTTCAATAATAAGTTTACATTAAAATGGGAGAGATGCTGTATGGAATTGGATGCATACTAGTTTCAAAGTGATGGAGAAGTTCATGTTAAAGTGGGAGAGATGCTACATGGAATTGGATGCATGCCAATTTCAAATTAATGGAGAAGTTTGCATTAAAGTGGGAGAGATGCTGCATGGAATTGGATATGTGCCATTTTCCAAGTGATTTTTCTATCAACACCTTTTCTACGTATTTTTCAAGAGTACTGGGCCCTCCTTTTGTCATTTGGAACTGCGGTTGTGCCATGACATCTGTTGACAAGGGTTGCTTACCATTCCAGCTACCTTCTGTAATGGTCAAGCGTACTGAGTCCTCATTTTGGTATTTGGAACTAGAGTTGTGCCATAGCATCTGTTGAGAAGGGTTGCTTAGTAATCCAGCTATCCTCCCGAAATATAACTATTTTTCCATTGCCAGTTTCCAGGTAAGATTCTTACCATAGTTACAAACTCTGGCCGGATCTGGATTTTTCAGCTGGCCCGGATAAGTTCGGTCTGGGTCAGCCCTGATTTTTTTCCCCAAAAATATAAAAAAAGACACCCAGCGACCTTATATATTATTTAATATTAAATATATTAATATTTGTATAATACATGATTTATTTATTTATTGTATTTGTCAACTTTGGCACTAAATTTTTATGAACATTTTCACGAATTCTGGATTTTTCAATTTTTATCGCCCTTCGAAATGGATCTGGATTTCTGGACTTGGTAACTAAGTTTCCAAATCAGATCTGGTAATAACAACCACCAAACAAAAGGAGGAAGAATTAGAACTACACGAGAGCCTCAAGTGGACCTTATTCCCTCACACCCATAAATCTAGGATCCTTCTATTCTGACCCCCACAAAGAAAAAAGAAAACTCTAAGAGCTCATCACAGAATCAATTTCCAGAACACAAGAAGTTCCCTGAAAGAACAACACAGGTATGGGAATTAAAAAATCAGCACTGCACTGAACAAATTGAGGTGACTGCCTCAAGTCCTACACATTCATCAAAATGTGGTTTCTCTCCATGAACTCACGGTGGTACAGACACTTCAAACAAAATCCTCATACTGAAAGAGCTAATCAAGAAAGGAAAGATTGACTCGATCCTTATGTAGAAAACTACTTGAGCAAGCAAGATACAGTGCATAAAGAATGTTGCATCTAGGGAACCAAAAATATACATTTTTACAGCAAAACAAAAGTCACCCTTCAATTACCACCCTCCCTTGTGGGGTAGTCTAAAAATTGCAGTCTAACAAATTGCAGGAAGTATGGCTTTTACTCTGAGTCAAGTGATCTATATTCCACTATGCAGTTTTATTTAATATTAATGTTACAATATGATAGTGTATCAATATATATGAATAATTGCTCAAGGTTATTATATTAAACTCATCCTCATGGGTGACTTTGATACTATAAAATTACCCAATGTATAAATAAACGATTCAGATGTTTGATTCATATTATTTAATATTAATCAATGATTATTATATTATTTAAAAGTTACAAACTGGCCCATTGATATGGATTTTGTCCAAGGTAAATTCACCTTCAAAATATTAAAATGTAAAGGGAAAATGTAAACATAGACGAACTTTAAACAGGAAACAATTCATGTTACTCCCAACTGAGTATCTCCCAAAACGTAACTTTAATGCTAGTTTAAATGTAAAACACCCTCTCTGAACACTGGACCGTTAAAATTTAGGAAATATTACCAATACTTTCAAACATTAAAACAATGCAATTTTGTAAAAAACTTTATGACATATAACACATTAATTTAAGCTTTAATGAAAATGCTATGGCAATAGTTGACTGGAGTCTACCGCCGCTAGTAACAAGTCGAGTGCTGTTTGACCATGCAAACAGAGGTCGAGGCTCCTGAAACAAGCTCGGGTCGTTGCAAACAGGCCTCAGTGCTAGGACAAGGTTAATCGGTGGATGGCACTCACTGTGAGGTTAATGGCAGGATCATGGATGCCTCACAGCAGGATCAAGGAATAAAAATGTTTTTTAATTTTTTTGAGTTCCTTAATCAAGAAAACGCTTCCCTACAGCCATTGGAGTACGTACCCACATGTGCATGGTACGTCTCATGCGGGTGCAGTAAACCATGACCTATTAATCGTACCCTTCAAAGGATGGATACGTACGCTTCTGGACATAGTTCTCGTACTAGTACCTGGTACGTTTATAGGTTGGTATGAGGCTAGGGGGGCGTTCCCGTGCAGTCTAGCTCGCTGCTCTACATTAAAGAAAAAATGGAATTCTTGAAGGTGAGACACTGAGGAGAAAGCCTACAACCTGAATATGCACTCCTCAAGAAATAATGGATTATGCAACAATTTTTCCAAAAGCTAGTTAGAAAAGAGGATTCTACTCCAACTAAAACTCAAGCAATATGCACGCTCCTCTGAAACATCTCCAATATCATGCATGACTTCTAAGTTCCAATGAGCTATCGGTGAAAACCTCATATCAGAAGAATGTTTTCCTTAGACAAGAGTTATTAAGAAGAATATTGGCAAGTGGTGATGGATGTCTTAGCCAAAAGAAAGTGGCACTCATTAACGGAATAGATAACAAGTGATTGGCTTAAAAGTAATTGTGTTGCCGAGAAAGAAATCCTCCAGTGCCGATTCTCAACACAAGCATCCCCGTCATGAAAATGAGACAAAAGGAATGAAGAGAAATCATAAGGCAAAATACCTACTGAGATGTGTATGGCACAACACAAGGTCTTCTCAAAAGCTGAAAGGAATGGAAACTACATTCCTCAGTTGGGGTCTAAGTCACAAGGTTCGTGTTTGTGTTCGAAATCGTTAAAGATGAAATTCGGATTAAATTTGGCAACAATAAAATTCGGGGAAAAATTGTGATAAATTCGACAAATATAAATTACTAATTTTTGTTAATATATGAACTTTTATTTATTTATAATATTATATAAATTATAAATATTATATAAATTATAAATATTATTAAATTATAAATTTAATTTTTATATGTTTTATTTCATAATAAATATCATTTATTTTAATATATTTTAAATATTATAAATGTTAAATCTATATTTTTTAAATATCAAAAAGTAAAAACTAAATAATAAAATAACATAACATAACACTCATAAAGTAATGAAAACTTAAAAATTTGAAAATAACCAAACTAAAAAACAAAAAATTAAAATAATTTACAAACCTAAATGTAAATCTAATGAACTAGTCGCATTTTATTAAAGTTGAACCTAAACCCAATCTGCGATCCAACTTGCGACCCAAACCAAGTGACGATGGAGACAACCGGACTGGCGAATGGAGTGAATGGTGTTTGCCATCTATAGTCTCCCGCTCAAACTGGCAAATGGCGATCTCATAGTCGACTTTATCTGCAGCCGTTTGGCTATCACAGGCTTCACACAGAAAGTTTAAAGCCACACAAGAATACCACATGCAGAGGCACTCAAGACTGTAAATCCAACTCTCACATAATGAATGAACCCTGAGAGTGTTGATTTCATAGGAAAAATCCAAAAACCCTAATAAAAAACGTGTTTTTAAAATATATTTTAATAAAAGATGCTAAGCCCTTTTCGGTGCGAATTTTAAGGCGAATTTAAATGATTTTTCTGGGTTTTCATTAAATTCGCAGGATTTCGAAATTTCTGCTTGATGTTCGGCGAACCCTGTGACTTAGGTTGGGGTAGTTCGTAACCGAACACCAGTTAGTTGATAACTAATAGTTCATTAATCATTAACTAATATACTTTAATGCCCCCATTAATGACTAAAATGAAGACAACATGTTTGTCCCAAAATTTTACAAATACAGTAAAACCCAAGAGTTTAGTCTTTAGAATTGTAGGCTGCTCTTTAGATCTTAATCTGAAATTTGGAGCAGTCATGTGATGTTTTGCTACTGTCCAATGTATGAGCTTTGGCATAGACAGCAACTGAAATGGACAGCTAAGAGCAAAACCATGATCCGGTCAAGTGGACATAAGATATGAGCAGCGGTCCACCAAATTTTTGTAGAACGATTCATTGACCGAGGATGAATCATCAATGGCTCATAATTTCAACACAACCTCCATAGTTATGAAATTAGAATTTCGGAGATGCTGATCAAAGTAAGTGTAGCAGATTCATGTTGCTTGCTCAAGTCTGCAGAGGGACTAAATCAATCTGCAACCCAAATGAGCACATTCAAGCAGCACTATGTAGATAACATAGTCCAAATCTCTAGAGAGAAGCAACTGAAATGTGACCATCTTTGTAGTATTCACAGTAGGATTAAAAAATAATTCCGTTGTATGAGAAATAACCATCTTTGAAATAGTAGTAGAAATAATCATATCCTCCTCATATGTTCCCTTCAATTGCTCATCCATCCCTCATGTTGGGAGAAGTTGTTTGCAATGAGATGAGCAAATAATTCATACGCTATTGTCCTTCAAGCTAGTGCCGAGTATTGAGTGGTGTGTCTTGCCATCTCACCATACACCTCCAGTGCATCTTGGATAGTGGAGCCTCCCTCCACAAGTTACCATATATTTGAGTGAGGAAGTCCTTCCTCCCAATGCATTTCAACCTCTTCCTCCATATGTAACCATGCATCTAAGCGAGGAATTCCATCCTCCCAAGGCATTACAGCCTCCTGCACATTTTGTATTGAGTGAAGTATTTCATCCTCTTAAAGTAATGCATTCTCCTACATGTCCTGTATAGTGGATATTCCTTCCACAATGAGTGCATTTAAGTTGATTGAAGTAGGGTCAACAAGTCTATGAGGAATTTCATCCTCCAATTTGAATGGTGGAATCTCTCTACACACATGATTTTTAAGTTAACTGTAGCAAAGTCAACAAATGTATATTGGCCACCTTGCCCAATGCCTTGAGCAAATACCCATCTTTGTTTCACATCCAACACACTACACTTTTGCCAAGAGAAATTTACAGATATATTGGGATTTTCTGTTAACTGATGAATAGATAAGAGATTTTCACGCATGCTAGGAATATACTTAAAATTTCTTCATAAGAGTTTTTTTAGCATTATTCAACATAAGGCATTTATCTCCTATCACCTCTACTGCAAGTGACTCTCCATCAACATACAACTGAATCAGAACAGTTTATTTTGCAGTAAATTATTTAAACCAGTCCCTTTGACATGAAAAATGTTTGGATGAGCCTGAGTCAATGGTTAGGAAACTGGTAGCACTATCATTTGAGCATGATGATGTGAGAGCATAGAAAGCATAATCTTCCTCATAATTTCGTTCATTTGCAACTATGGCCACATTTGCCACATCTGTGGCTTTTTGATCTTTTGGGAAAGATCATATTGTCACTTCCGGCAATCCTTTTTTGAGATGCCAAAATTTACTATAGTAATGACATTTCACCTCGTATCTGGAAGATTCACCACAGTGACTCCATTATCCCTTTGACAGAGCATTCAATGCACTCTTGAATTGTCTAGAACTTGACTCAATTGCTTGTGCATATGTGTGTTTCTTTTGCAACAAAAAGGACTGGCCTAATCAAAAGTAAAGATTTGGCATTCCACCATCAAATGTAGAGCCTCCAAAAATGCTTCTTAGGAAGGCAGAAAACTATTTTGAACAAGTGCCACCAAGTCATCATCCACCTTTTTATTGATGGAACCAAGTCGGTCTCGAAGATCTTTCATCCAAAAGTGTTCTGATAGGGGCCTGTCCTCCATCATCCTTGCTGAAAACAACAAATTTCAAGTATAAAACCCAACTCTTCTCTCAAGTCATGTACTTGTTCTTCAGACTTGTCCATAGCACACTAGCCTTAGTGGCATTCCCGACCTCAAGTATCAAATCATCTTACAACAATAGCTTAAACAACAGAAAGGCCTCCCTGTGACATTTGTCATAATCCACAAAGTTTGCGACAATCCTTCCTTCATCGCCAAGAATGATTTTATTGCAGTGATTCCATGACATTGTAATTCTAGTATAATCTTGCTGACTCAATTAATTTGCACTGCCAGACAAAAGATTCTAAATAGTGGCCATTTTTCACACAATCCTTGATTTTCTGACCCAGAAATCAATACAACAAGACAAAGTACATTCTCAAATCTGAATATATGAATTTTGACCCACAAATCAATGCAATAAAAGAAAGTACGGTCTATATTCTGACTTACTTCCAAGCCATAAATCAATGCAAATGGACATGAATTATTATTAAAGCATGAATTCAAGAAAAACTTACAAAACTTGTGTACCTTCCCGCTAAAAATCAAAGAAATAAGAAAGCTGCAAATAACACAAGTTGAAACAGTTTTGGCCTAGAAATTGTTTCACTCCTTGGAAGTCAAAAAACTTCACGTTCTGCCCTATTTTAGGCATCTGTAATGACTTTGTTTAGACTGCGTGCCCTCAAAAAATCCAATGGATTAATGCTTTTTTGTGCCCTAAATGTCCGATGCAATTTGGTACCCTGAAATTGCGAATCTTCGCACATGGCTAATCAACAAAGTCTTTTGTTTGTGCTCCCGATTTCAATATCCCTTCGAGTAGACAACATGACTGTAAATGTGCCCTATTATGGTTCAATTCGTCTTTGTGATCTGTATCTTGTTCCATGAAACAAAACACATGATCTGTCAGCTTGTGTCCTACACATCTTCTTGAAACAGACTTTGCAAACTGGGTCTCTTGCATTAATTTCAACACACTTCAAAAAAATGGCCTATTTGCTTTTCATGAAATTCCCTGATCATGACTGTGAATTTGTGCTTATTAAACTCGTTCTCTCACGATTTGGCTTGAACAAACTGCCTTCGAAAATCCACGAATTGTGTCCCTTAAATGACTGAAACTCGTCTATAAATGATTTAGAATCCGTTCGACTAACTCATGCCCTTAAACTCTTCAAAACATGACATGTTTTTTCTCACGTCTTTGACCAAATCTGCCTGTGTGCCCTAAGGCTTCCTCTGAACTTTGCGATCTGAACCTCTTCTTCTTTCCTCAGTTTGTACCCCTTTACCCTACTCCAAGGGCTTCCATAAAACCCTGAACTCCTTGAGCACCAAGGCTTTGATACCAATGTTAGAAGATGGGAGAGGAAGAATGAAGAGAAATATTAAGGCACATGCCACATGGCATACTTTGAGAAGTAAGAGGTGTTCGTATTTATTATGGTTAAAGAAGTTACTATATAGTTGGGGTAGTTTGTAACCAAACAGAAGTTAGTTGATAACAAATAGTTCATTAAACACTAACTAATATACTTTAATATAAAGGCCACAAAGCTGGTGGTACACCCTGTGGAGGCCCAAGTAGACTCTATGGATCGATACTCGCCAATTCAGTTATGTAATACAAAATCATCTCCAGGACTACACAACTAGGGGACTAAAATCTACGATTTAATGCCTATTTTTGAACACATTCAACCTTCGTCTCTAGCCGTCAAATTATAGATGCATAATTGCAACAAGAAATAATCCACTCTACTAAGCATCAGTATTGGCCTAGCATTATTCTTAAGTTGGATATGTCTAGGGATTTTGACCACTACAATTGGAATCTAATATCATGAACCATGATGGCTTTTCTTCAACACCCAACTAATAAATTGTACGGAAATCTGTGATATAACTCTTCCTTGCTCAGTCTCAATCAATGGCACAAACGAGAAATGACTCAAACCATCATAAGTATTAAGACAAGGGAACCCATCAGCATCTATTTGTTCATTCTTATGAGAAAAAACATTCTCCATCTACTATAGATCGTGAAAAAGGAAGGCCAAATATATGGGATCCTTGCAATAGGGGGAGGCCAATCTCACTCGTGCTATCAATTTCTGATGACATAATTCCTATGTTCCACCAAGTTTCCGGGACAGGGACGGTAGGGGACGGGGGAACGTGTTTCTGGGACGGATTTTTTTGGAGGCCATTTTTTAGGGGACAACAGGGGGTGGCTATTAAAAAATTAGAGAAAATATAAAAAATATAGGAAATTTCAAATATTCATATGATGACATTGACAAAGCATTTATTATACACATTATAGAACGTTGATACATAAACTTGCAGCCGAATTGAGATTTCACATAACATTGAGTCAAAAACAGACTTTTTTGGAAAGCATATTACTCTATGCTCTGTTCGGACACCTTGTTTCCAAGTTTCTGAGTTTCCGAGACATCCCCGGTATGGGGACGGGCCTAAAAAGGCAGGGGACGCATCCCTGTGGAACATAGCATAATTCTCTTCTCATCAATAAGGGAAAAACATATTTACTAGGAAACCCTATTATAGAAATGAAGAACACATCCCTGTCCCTGTATCCACATCATATAGCATCAATAATTGTACATAATATAGTCATACCCTTACTCATTTCCTCCCATACTGTGATTTGAATGGTGTCCCCGTCCCCGTCCCCGTCCCCCGGTATATTTGGAAAAAAGACATTAAGAATCTCAAAACAGCACTACCAAATTATCAACTTGTCCCAGCAATGGTAATGAATGAGAGGAAATTAACAAAGGATTTGCTAATTTCCTTCAGAGAAAGAAACAAGGCATTCTCCAAGTTATGGGTTTATAAGAAGGGAAAATGCCAATGTCATATCTTGGTTTCCCAATACAATGGAAAGCAACAATCGCTCTTTGGAACCAAATTAAAATATATATATATATATATATATATATATATTGATGCTCAAATTATCACACTGAACCGACAAATGGCTCACATTAGCTGGAAGAAGACAACTCATCAGATTTGTTTTTCAAACATTCCTTGTGTATTTAATCACTTTTCTTTCAATCCCCATCTTTGTGGAAGAGGAACTTGTTGCTATCTAATAAAATCTTCTTTGGCGAGGAACACATGACAATTTCAACCACCCATCCTCTGCTAGCATGGACCATCATCAAGGAAAAAACTCAAGTGGGGTTGAATGTCAAAAGAATTCATTTATTCAATCAAGCATTCTCAATCAGATTCGCTTTGAGAATCGAGCAGTTGGATAGTCATCCATGGGCTGCTCTCCTCTAGGGAATTAGAGGAAAAAAATTAGATTTCCTAATTCTGACTCTTTATTCCCAAATTGGACATTTCCTCTCTCAGCTGTAGCAAAACATAGAAAAAATGATGTAAACAATCTCTGTAAGAAGTTAAGACCCAACATGGTCTTACATTGCTGGCAAGCTAAGGAATGGTGGACCACCTTTCCTAAAATTCCCTAATTCTCAGCAATTGTGTAAAGAGCTGGAATAATCCACTTTCAATCACATACACCTAAATATGTTTTTTGTCAACATGCTTTGTGACTAAATTTAATTCTAATATTGATATACTCAAATAAAAATTGCATAAAGTGGCAACAGGTTTTACCAAATCTAATCTAATGAAAGAGAGAAATGGAAGAACTTTTGAATATTCACAATAAATCCCTTATGTCCTTATCAATGTCATTAAAACTAAAACCAGGATAACAACATTGACTATGACGTAAAGGAAAGCAAAACAAAACGTTTCAGTCCACGAACATAAATGATTTTGGAGAGCTGAATTTTGGAACATCACATTCCACTACAAGCATCGGTACATAGCTGCCCTCCTCTGACCTCGGGAATTCCTCCTAATGAGAATTGGTGCAAGCTCAATTTTGATGGGGTGGCACAGTGCAACCTCAGAGCAACATGAATAGGAGGTATAAATAAATCTACAGGACAGCCTATGATAGCCTATTAGCAATATATTGGTAAAAGAACCAAGCATCAAACATAGAATTTAGCTTTGAGAAAATGACTGCAACTACGTCAGGACATAGGGGCTATGCTCAGGGTTCAAAGAAACTCAACAATTATAGTCGATCTTGTCAACAAAAGTACAATAGATCCTTCCAAATTTCCAATCACCCTCAAAGCTCTTATTCAGTGGATTGGAAAATGCACACATCTCTAAACGACACATGGGAGATGATAAAAAGATTTCCATCAATCACTCTATAGCATAGAACCTGAAACTTCAATGTTGGGGCAGATCTGCTTGCCAAATCAGCATTACAGCTCCAGCACCAAGAAGTAATGATAGATAAGAACCCTCGAGATTTATCCATCTTGATTCAGCATAGGCTGAGAAAGGACATTGAAAATAATAAGAAATTGAATTTCACAGTCAATAGCATAGACATCGAGTCAGGCTGACAATGCCAATTACAAAAAATTAAAATTACATAATCAGGATGATAGATAATGCATTGGGCTCGGCCTCATAACCTCTATTTGGACAATGCCCAAAATCCTGATACACAAATTTTTGTAAACTCAACTTTTTACCTGAATGGAACTTGACTTGCCACTTTTTTAAGATATCACCGCTCTTCATGGATACCCATAGAGATTGATGTCAATCTCCCATGTTCATCCTATTCCCTAGCATCTATTTTATTTTATGATTCCTTTTATTTCTTTATCCTATCTTGTTATATGTTATTTTCTGTTCTATTCCGCATGTTAATGCTTCAATTCCCACTTTGCTTAGGCCATGGTCCCATGAAGGGCTACCATAATCTCTGTGGGTGCTGAAGAGAAAGATATGGAGCTATATGCAGAAAAACGGTCCCTTGAAACACATAATTTTCAGTTGTTTCTATTATTTTTATGGGCTCTGTAACTAAATTTAGCAATACTTTACTTTCATAAAATCTCACTAGACATCTTTCCATCCAAAATAAAATCTGAAAAAAAATTTCTGAGCGAGTGTTGCAAAGGTGAATCCCCTCTATACAGTAGAGCACAAACTTTCCTCCTAAAAATTAGGCCGCTCCACTTCTTTATGGTGGAGATATTTTTATTCCTGTAGCAAATTCAAAATCCTGGCATGGGACCAACTGCGCATAAAACATAGGAGCTACAGCCCCCTGCATAGGACTCCATCCTTAGAAAACCACAATAAGGTCCCTCTTTTTTTAACTCCTTCATTTATCTAATTACTGTGAGTTCACCTTTTTGCCTTTTCCAAGCACAAGAATTTCTAGATGCTTCTAGACTTTTATATTCCTTGGATTCTATGTACTCCACATATTTGAACACCTTTCCACACTAACTTCACAGCCCCTCACACACGTCCACAAACCCCATATTGCTTCTTTCTATGTCATCCAACACTATCTTTTTGGCTTTTCCCATAAAAGTCTTCGTACTTTATTCCCTATGTTAGGCTTTATGGAAAGCTTCCCCTCACCAAATACTTAGCTCAAAGGAATGAATCAAGGCAACAGTGAGAATTTTCAAGGTCATAAAGTCACTTGCATTCACATGGATTTCGTCTCGATTGGTCAATCCACCACTCAACCTATCAGGAGTAACGCATTGAATGGCATCCCCACTATTGTGTTAATAATCATAATGGTACATCACATCAATTTTGGATGGCAAATGGGCTCAACTGAACAAGGGTTCTTATGATCTTGTTTTTGAAAACCATGTCATGCAGCCAAGTCATCCAACACGCATTGAACCAATCTGTGTGGAGCCTATTTGAACTGCACCTCCACAAATAGAGACATCCCAAGTACAAAAATTTCATTTCAATGATTTTGTGACAGCAGAGCTAGGGAAAAGATTTCATAGATTTTACTTATAAGAGATTTCATCACTTTCTGAGTTCATTTCAACTTGACCTTCTTCTTTTGGAACTGATATTGCCATCACTATTCAACAATATAGGAGCATGAGATAGATTGAGAAATCTATAGACAGGACTCGTATCTACTGCTAATCCAAGTATCATGCCTCTTCACACAAGCCTCTACAAGTTTATGTGAGGATAAGGAAGAATAGTAGAATAAGAAAAAGGAGAATGACCATGTCCAATATTGCATCAGAACCAATGAAGACAAGGATTCCCTGCCTCTCCAGAGAGGGCCAGCCCATTAGAATTTACGACGAGTAGCATGAAATAGATTGAGAAATCTATAGACAGGACTCGTATCTACTGCTAATCCAGGTGTCATGCCTCTTCACACAAGCCTCTACAAGTTTATGTGAGGATAAGGAAGAATAGTAGAATAAGAAAAAGGAGAATGACCATGTCCAATATTACATCAGAACCAATGAAGACAAGGATTCCCTGCCTCTCCAGAGAGGGCCAGCCCATTAGAATTTACAACGAGTAGCCAGTTAATGTGGGAAGCACAAGAGAGATTCCAATCCTTCAAATTCAGCACTAGGGAGCTCGTCAACTAAAGAATATGGCACAAAACACAAGTAGTTTGTTCCCCCAGTCTGCTTTGTCTGTTCCTAGTATTGGATGCCCCACTCTTCCCACTAGGAATCCTCGTCCAAATCTAGTCTTTTTTGCTGCTGTCTCAATATGAACCCAAGATTCCAACAAATGAATCTTTTGTTATTAAATGCCTACAGAGAAGTGAAAGCGAATGTATGGACGGAAAGCGATAAGTTATAACATCAATTGCAACCATTAAGAATCTTGCAGGCACAACATTTTTACTGTAGGAGAGAATACAGTTACAAGGTGGTTGCGATTGACTCCGACCATATATCTACTTAATAGCATTTAACCACACGTATCAATACCCCCCTTGTTGATGAATAAACCAGAGACAACTCCAAGTTTGTCTATAAATTTTACAATGAGAACAGGACCGATAATGTCAGCCGTCTTCTCCTGAGCGGCACAATAATGAAGACAAATGTCTTCATTATCAAACAACTGTAAAATACAGTGATGGTAAACCTTGATGTGTTGTTCTTGGCATGGTAAAACTGGGTTTTTCACCAACTTTAAGATACCTTAATTATCACAAGAGCCTAAAGTAGGTGCAGCCTGAACTATCAGTAAATCAGCTAATTTCTTTGCAACCATGCTGCCTCACAATTCACACTAACAGATGTCTCGTATTCTGCTTCAGTCGAAGACAAAGTAATAGCATGTTGCAGCTTTCTTTTATATGGATTCTCCTAAATTTGAGAACAAAGTGTAATCTGATCTCCAAGTATCAAATGAACTCACTCAATCAGAAGTTGTATTTTCAGGCATCCTAAAATCGCCCAGATCCGATACAATATATCAAATTCAAGTATCCCTTTGACAAATTGTAGAACGTATTTTTCAACTTGTCAATGAACTAATTTCGGCTGTGACAAGAATTGAGAAAGGTAGCCAACAACAAAACATAAATCTCGTCTAGTGGATGCAATATAGGTCAAACTGCCCAAGAAATTTCTGTAGAGATTAAACTGCCCAAGAATTTTTTATAGATTGCTTCATCAACCGATGGTGAATCATCACATGCTGAGAACTTCAGCCTAACCTCCATAGGTGTGGTTGATGGACTGTCCTTTGTCATTCTAAATTTATCCAAGAGTGCTTTGAAATATTTTATCTTTATCATGGAGATGGTATGATCAGTTTTCCAAAACTCTAAACCTAAACAATAATGTAGCAAGCCTATATCAGTCATGTCAAAAGCACAACATATATTAGATTTCACTCACTAAAGTGTGTCATGGCCCCACTCCCAATGATGGCAAGATCATTTTGCATTAACAATGAGAATCACTGTCATCATGATAGCTTGACATAAATATACTTCTTTTGAATCCAAAATCTCGGAGATATGGATCAATTTTGATGTACCTACGATGAATTAAGAAGCTTACAGACCTGAACGTCTCTCTGTAGTATCTCATATCCTTCTAACTGTAGCATGTAAAATTCCTCATCCAAAACCTCGTTCAAGAAGGTGCTCTTCACATCTATTTGAAACACCTTCCAGCAAAACTAAACAGCTATGGAGACAACCAACAAAAAAGTAACCATCTTAGCAGTACAAAGAAAAATCTCCTAGTAACCTATCCCTTATTACTGTGAGTAGCCATTAGCAACAAGCCAATCTTTGTACTTGTCCAAAGTACCATCTGCTTTACCTTTAACATTATATATCTATTTACCTCCTATGCACTTTTAATTTTTTACATCAAGGAAAATCTGTCTACTCCCAAGTATGACTTTTCATCAGGACATTATATTCAACCTGCATGGCTTCTTCCCACTCAGGTTTGTCTTGGACTTCTAAATACAATTGTGGTTCATTCACTTGGAATAGATTTATCATTTCATGAAAGAGACAAATTAACATGCTCATCTGAACTAAAATCTGTTTCAAAGCTCTTCGGGACTGTTCAATCAAGGAGTTCACCCTCCCGCACATTCTGCATTTTGGTATAATAATGCTTAGGTCTCTTCTGCTGCAATACTTGTGGTATCCAAACCACAATTTTAGTTGTTGTGAGCTCTATCTTCTCTGCTAATACACTTTTGGTGGTTGATCCCTAACTTGAGTGGTCTCCAACTCCAAAGACTATTGTGGGTCACGAGAAGGAACATTATCCTTTGTTATACCTTAGAACTTGATTTCTCATCCTCCGATGGAATCAAACACTAGTTGCAATTACCATTGAAAGCCTAATAGTCAGTACTACAAGAAAAGAAAGATTATTTTTCTTTTGCATCAGCATCTCTACTAATGATTATCTAATTAGTAGAAACATAGAGAAGTCTATAAGCCATAGAATGCTCGCTATAGCCAACATAGGTATAGCAGTTATTTTCAAAATCTAATTTACTCTAACGGTTATCTTATTAGTAGAAACATAGAGAAGTCTATAGGTCATAGAATGCTCGCTATAGCCAACATAGGTATATCAGTTATTTTCAAAATCTAATTTACTCCTCTTGCCGTTAGGAACCAAAATATAAGCAGCCAAACTAATAACATGGAGATGATTAACCTCTTGGAGAGAATGCTAGATGATTCTTTAGGAGTTACATGTTGCAAGGCTTTGCACAGACTTATGTTTAGGAAATACACCATCATATGATGTGCTTCAGCCTAGTATATATATGACACATCTCTGTTGTGCATCATGCACTAAGGCCATCCCCATAATAGTCATGTTCCTTCTTTCAGCAACCCCATTCTACTGAGGGGTGTATGGAGCTAACAATTGCCTCTAAATCCCTTCTTTCTAGCAATAATCCTCAAACAAATTGGAAGAAAACTCTTCTCCGTTACTTGAGAATTTTTAATCATCAACGTGTCTATTTTTCTAATAATGCTTTGAATTTGACAAAGCAATCAATGTATTCATAATTTTTCTTCAAAAAGTAAACCCATATTTTCCATGACAAATCATCAACTAAAAGAAGAAAATACCTTTGCTCCTAGAATAGTTGGTGGTTTTTAGGATTGTTCACTAAGATCTGCATGAATGAGATCAAGAACTCCTTTGGAATGTCACACACCTTTAGTAGGAAATGGCCTTCTTTTCTATTTTCCAGGAAAGTATCCTGCCGGTGTATAGAAGGAAGCTCTTGAACCATATTAGTTCGGTTACTTGTGGCTAGATACTAAAAATTGAGATGGACATGCCTTTCATGCCATAGAATGTTGTCTTTGTCCTCCACAACTACTTGCAAGTTGGATATGGCAGGATCAACAAGCCTACACAAATATCCTTCCCTAATTCCAAGGGAAACCATCTTGTTTTGCTTGACATTCGAGACAATGCATTTCTTCCCTCAAAAATTCACATCAATGTTAGGATTATTTGTGAGTTGACTAATTGATAGCAAGTTCTTGTTTATGTTTTGAACATGCATAACATCCCAGACTAGATATTTTGCAGCATTATTTAGAATTCAAGCATCGCTTATGACTTATACGACATGTGTTTTTCCATCTCCTCATGAAACAAAATCTAAATAATTGGAAAAAGTCGTAAATTTTACATGCCAACCCTTAAGGTTGGCTAAATGTCATGATACAACAGAAACAAAAAACTAGCAATTGATAACAACACGGATGTCCCGGGAAGCCATGAAGGCATATTTCTACCTAAAATCAAGCTATGGACCAATTTCCACCACATTTACTTGAGTTCCTGGCTTTTTAGGATGAGAAAGATCATATTATCTTTTCAAGAATCCTTCTTGATATGCTTGAGCGTATGATAGTAGAAGCATTGTAGCTTGTGTTTTGGTGAGGATTCAGAGTTTCCTTCTCCTTATCCTTAGTACAAAGCAAAAAATGCACTTTCAAAGTGTCTTACACTAGAGAAGTCAAGTTGTGTCTAGACTCTATTTGTGTTCTTTCAGGAGGAGATGAACTAACCTTATCAAATGCAAGTGTCTGAGTTTTAGCCAGCAAATTCAGAAAGTCTACAAAGGACTCAAGGTGGCAAATTGTTCATCACCAAGACGAGTATGTCATTCTCATCCACTTTATTGAAAACTGCCAATTGGCCTATTATAACTTTCAGCCAAAGAAGGTGCTTTGAGAGTGTCTCATCCTTTGGCTTTTTGTTGAAAACAACAGGTTTTTAGATCAACACACTACCTTTTTAGGTTTTAGGTCTTGTCTGAGTCTTTAGAATGATTTCGTTACAATCCCAATACTCACAAATCATGAATTCCTCCAAAGAAATAGACTTGTCAGTTTTCATGACTCAAGTAAAATCGGGTTATGAATATTGGCCATTACTTCAACACAAATTCAAATGTTTAGACTTTCATTTTACGACACTTTCATGGCTCGACTAAATTGATATTTATCTCAAAAACAAAAAAAAATAGAATACACCATAGGTTTTTCAAAATTCACAATCTTTCCAACATAAACAATTTTTGCAACATAGTTTTTTTCAAAATTAATTTTAGAACTTTTTATGCCAAATGATATAAATGTTAAGAATCAGAATTAAAAATAATTCCTGATACTTTTTTAGAGAACAAATGTACCATTTTCTTGATCTTTTTTCTGTAACCCTCACAAATTATGGTTTGAATCCTCTACAATCTGTGATTTGAAACTTCTCACGATCTTCAACTCTCAAGATATCCAATCAAATTTCGAATTCTCTACTCAATCTTAGTTTCTGGTCTCAACCTCGAATTCCTCACTCTACCACCAACATTATTAAATGCCTACAAAGAAAAAAGAGAGAACATATGAAGGGAAAGGTGCAATGTAACACACACATACACACGCACGCACTTGCAAGCACGCACGCACGTACACACGCATGCGCACACGCACACGCACGTACACACGCACACGCACACACACTCACACGCACATTCACCCACATGCGTGCATAGACACGCACACACGCACACTCCACCTTCCCACACACCCACTCCCACACCCACACACACACACCCACTCCCACACTCCCCCACACACACCCACACACACACACGCACACACACTCTCCCACACACACACACACACACACACACACATGCACACACACTCCCCCACACACACGCATGCACACACATACACACACACTCCCTTATTCCACGCAGATAATGTTTTGAATCCTATACAACTTGAAGTTTAAAACTTCTTAGAATCTTTGGTTCTCAAAATATTGAGTCGAATTTACAATTCTTTCCACAATCTTAGCCCAAGGTCTTAACCTCAAATTCCTCACTCTATTACCAACGTTATTAAATGCTTACAGGAAGGAGAAAATAGAGTATGATGGATGGAAAGGTGCAACGCAACCGCAACACACATGCACACAAAAATTCCCCCACACGCAGATACTCCCTCCCTCCCTCCCTACTACACACACTTACTTTTGGACATAACACTGGAATTTAGAGTAACATTCCTCTTGGACGATACTCCAATGCCTCAGAGACTGGCCTAGGTTCTAGTTTCTGCGTTTCAATGATCACCCCATTCCCCTACACTTCCTAATAGGATTTTCCATGTCCAACTTGAAAGCTATAATACTCCCAATAACTCCTCTATGAGAATTACTCAATGCAATTTACAAGTTGATAAAAAGATTGATGAAACACGAATTAACATATGTCTCATGGAACAAACCAATATTCTCATGGTTGCTTGCATTCAAAAACAAAAATATTGCATCACGATGTTGCAATAGTGCATCCAACATATGGCTGTTTCACATATCTAAGCCATAACATCTATCAATTTCAAAGCATAACGAAGGTTATATAGTAGCTCCTCACAACAAAGAGACACATAAAGAACTTGCCCATGGTTATGCATCAAAATGTACAAAAGGCCTCCACCAAAAACCAAGTTATTTGGCCAAAGAGCTCAATATAAGCTAAATGATCTAGTGCCAAAGAGGTAACCTGATGGACAACACTCTAAATGCCTTCCAAAAAGAAGCCCAACAAGAAGGAAAATTAAGTACAACCATTGAGATTGCAGATATTTGATACATGGCACCTCTCGGCACCGTGTGTTGTGATTTGGCCTTTGCGGTTTGGCATGGAGGTGTGCAATATCTTGCCAACACCAATGGTATGTTCCGCAGAAGGTTTGGTGCACGCTCAATGGATTGCGAAAACCAATGGATTGCATCACACCACTACTAGAGTGTATGTGGTATCAATTGGAGATGATTGAATGATCTTGGAGATAACCCCCACCATTGGATGAGGTTTTGGATTATTGTAGTCCATTGAACTGGAACTGCATGAAACGCAAGCTGTGAAGACAGACAGGCTATTTATAGGCTTGGTAATACCGCGGAAACCATTGTTAATAGATCCTCCTGTTTCACTACAATAAGAGGAAGCCCTTGGAATGGCTCCCCTATTTCGTTCCGCCAATCCTTGCCAAAGCCACTTGGAAGCCTATGGTGCATATCAAAATGTGGTGGAAGAACATGGATGGTGACACCATGCTCCTCCTTTCCACAACACAAAAGGAGGGGAAATTGTTTTTCTATCTATATATGTGTGAGTGATAATTCCATGCTTGCACAAAAAGAACAAATCTTCTAATCAAGAAACATGAATAAACAAAATTATGTATCCATGGAAAATGTTGGACCATACAATGATCTATTTTGGTTTTATAAGCCTATCAATGCTTGTGTATATGGCCTACTCTGTGTAATTCTTCGTTGTCTTAATTACTTAGATGTAGTTTTTGTTGTCATAGCTTTGCAAGAACTTGTTTTGTCCAATGAAAACTCATTGCAGAACAACTCTTTTCCAGGTTCCTTAAAACCTTTGGGTTCAAGACTGAGTGGTTTGTAAATATTCTCTCCTTTAATAATGTTCTCTTTCTATTGCCAAAAGAAAAGTCTCGTACAAGCATTAATGATTACTCAATGCATGTTACATTGTATTGCAAACTCCTAGGGGCTTTATGGCATCTTTGCTTGATTCCCATTCTATTAAAAAGGTTGTTAAGACCTTTTGTGAGACACTAAGAGCAATCACCAATATGACTTGTATATCCCATATCATACTCCTCCACTTTTTCTTGACATTACTAATTCCTTTCCAAATAAATTTTTTAACTTAAAAAATGCAAATGAATTATCAATTTGCCAACCTAATAAGCATAAAAAAGGTATATTGCACAAAACCAAAGGTATAGAACTCTTGCCTAGGTTAATCAAAAAACAAAATTGATAGAGGGAATAAAAAAAGGAGTAAAATAACAATAAATAAATCAACCAATGAAGCTTCACACAAGCTATTCAAAGCATAAATTAAATCCAAGGAAGCATTGCTAATATTCTATTTCTAAAGATGTAGATGGAAAGGACATTAATATTTACTATAAATAGCATTTATATGCCATTCACTATACACTTGGAATTTACACAATTCCTGCATGGTCCTACCTATTTGCTTCAATTCTAGAGATATCACTATCATAACAAAGACTCAGGTAATTCTCTATCCACCTCATTTAGTATTCAAACCAACAATCCCTGATCCTTTTCCTCAAGGAGGTTGTCACCCTTAAATATAGGTCCTTGAAGGGAGCCTCTACAACAGCCGAGCTGACCACCTTTTTTTTCAACCCTTCATGGAGATTGGTGGCATTAAGTGCCATTTAGATACTATTAGTCATTGATGTTCCAAAAATGGATCTGAAATACCCAATTCTATGTATTCTCCATATTTGATACATGCAGTGCAGATTCTCAACATATTCTTTAATTAGGAGATGGTCTAGTCAGGCTGAGGGTGATCCCGACACCTTTGAATGACATCTTAGGCCATCATTGTTCTATTCAGGGGATTTTTCTAGGTGATGGTTACACAACCACCTCGGTGGTTATGTAACCTCCACTCTACACAGAGTGGTTATCACAGTAACCCGTACGGTGGTTGCCTAACAACTGGTCACTAGGGGCTGTTTTTATGCAACTGGTCTATTGTCCTGACGGTTCTATGACTCTAGAACTTCGGGAAATTCAAGAGTTGAAAATGTTTGGGCTTATAAATGGTTTGATTCATCTTTCCATTGTTTTTGAAAAGATAAACTATAAATATGCATGCATTTGAATCATTCTAAGCAAGTGATTTTTTGGGTGAATTCAAGTGTGAGTAAAAGAGAGGAAGTTGGAGAATGTTCTTGTTTTTTTCATGAGAAGAGTTGAGTTCTTGTTGAGAGTTGCAAGAAAGTTATACAAGAGGAGTTAGAATATTGCTTGAAGGTCATTGTATGATAGTAGACTTGTATTATTTGAGATTCACATAGTGAAAGGGAAGCAAATTTTCTTACCCACTGAATTTTATCCCACCTTGGGTTTCTCCATGATAAAATCTTGTGTCTCCTTGTTGTTGATTGTATCTCAATTTATAGTATATTTGTGTTTATTTCTTCCACATTTATAAAGGTTAAAAGGAAATATAGTTAGATTTTCCATTCAATTATCACTAAATATGATCTGTTAATTGTTGGAAAGAGGTAGTTTATAGATCAGATTGGTATTAAAGTAGTTAAGTTTTCCATTTTTGTATGGTTTTGTATGATTAATTTGTATTGATATTACAATTAAATGCCCCTTACCTAGAAGGGAAAATAAAATAGTGAAGGTATCCATATTCCTTTTGAAGTAGAGATTTCCACCAGGAAGTGGAAGCAAGGAATTCAAGATATGGCTCATAGAGAAGATGTAGATGAAACTGGAGAAGAGAATTTCTAAAAGTTGGAGGAATATGTGGAAAGTCTGTCTAAGGATGTGGGAAATATTTCATTGTCTATAGGGGAATTGGAGTCCATCACAGGGATTACTCATGGAGAAACTTGGTGTTCCAAATGAGACACCAGAAGCCCGTGAAGAAGATGCTCGTGAGTAAAAATAAGAGAACCCCGTGCCATCCATAAACCTCCTCCATTCAAATAAGAGGCCAAGATAGAGATTCAACCTTATTATTGGAGACATGAATGCGGAGAATATAGAGCATTAGCTAGCTCAACTTGAGGTATATTTCAGTTTGCATCAAATTAATGAGAGCCAACAAATTTTCTTTACAAGGTTAAAATTGACCAATCATGCTTTAACTTGGTTTGAAATTTATGTACATTCATTGATTTTTAAGAAGCTTCCTCCTGATTACTAAGTGGGATGATATTTAAAAGGATAATCAAAAAGTGGTTTTATCCTATTTTTTATTAGGAAGAGAGGTACATGTATTGGCATTATCTCAGGCAGAAGCAAGGCTCAGAATGTACAAGAGTACACTAGTGAGTTGTAGAAGAAAGTTGTCCAAGATGGGAAAATATATAGCAAAATGGGACCTTTTAATGAAGTACATTGGTGGACTTCATAGTCACTTAAGGAGACCATTTCTCTTGGCCAAGCCAGTGGATGTACACGAGGCTTGTTCTCAAGCCCACTATTTAGATATGGACAAGAAGAAGAGTTCATCTACCTCTCAGCATGCTTCAACAAATAAGGTGACACCAAGCCAAAAGGAAAAGGAAAAGGGAAAGGTAAGAAAAATGCTACTTCCATTTCTAAGAAGGATACTAAAGTTTATTGTGGGCATTGTGATGTTAACACTCATTTCAAGGAGAAATTTTGGAATATCCACATGGAATTACATCCCTTAAAGAACAAGAAGAATAAGAGGAAGGCCGTGGCTACCCTCCAGGTAGAGGAAGTATTTTGTAGCGAATATGTGGATGAGACTATGTGTTGTATGCCTCCATCCATGAGAGAGGTATGTTTGGGTAATAACAATGTTGTTCAAGAGAAAAGGAACTAACTAAGCTTTTTCATATAAAAATTCAAGTGAAGAAGAACTAAGGTGGATGCTCTTTTTGATACTTGTTCGCAAGATAATTTGGTTAGTAAAGAGTTAGTTGATAGGTTGATGTTGGAAAATGATTTGTAAACCTCTACTTTGGAAATTTACAAAATCCTGTTCCTATTTCCAATTTACTTGAAAATGAAAATTCTTAAGGCTAGTGAAGGAAATCCGAAACGTAGAACTATTTTACAACAATGAAAGATAAAAAATTCAACACAAAACATAATATTTTATCATATAAACCTCTAATTTGAGGGAAAACCAGTCGAGAAGGGTAATTGATATTTATTCCCAATATTATATCAGCCAATTCAAAAGAAAATACATATTACAAGAAGTTGAAGGAAGGCAAACAATGTCACTTCCACCCCTCTCTACTTGCTTACTCTGTTCTCACACCTTGCTTCTAAACAACAATTCCAACCTCAATGGTTTTTTTCTCACTTCTCTCCATCTAATATTCCAGGATCAATTCCACACACTCTTCTTTCTTAAATAGCTTCCTCCCCATGTCCTCACGTGCACTGGAGAACAAGAAGAGTCATCTGAGGAAGAAACAAGACCCAGATGTTTGAAATTCATGACTGTTCATGGATTTATTTATTTTTGTTTTCATTAGTGACAGGACTGCTAGTGAATGAAGACCGACAGTTACGCAACTTCCAATCTATGCAGAGGGGTGGTTGCGTATGCCACCGCTCTACACATGGCAGTGGTTCTGTAACTTAATAATATGATCTCTTTTTTTGATTAATTTTCCTTCTAATTTTGGTTGTTCCAATGAAGTGGTGTTTCTTTAGATTCCTATGGATCAGAAACATACAATCATCCAAGTACGTACTCATTATCTTGGGTAATGAAAGGTGTTGACATCAGGATTACCAAACAATGTAAGATTACTTTTGGTATTGATAAAAAATTCATCAATGAAGTTATTTTAGATTTTATTCCTCTTGATGTGTGTGGTGTAGTATTTGTCAGTATGTATTTGTATATCAGAGATGTCATGGGTTCACGAGAAGAGCCAACTAGTACCATTTGGCAAAGGGTGGTAAGAGCTACGTCATTTCGGCCTTTGTAGGAGACTTGAAGATTTCTTTGGTAAGTGCCACTGAAGCTTGAAAACTTAATGCTAGTGGGAGATTTTATTTACTTATTCTAAGGGATAGAAAAGCTGAGGAAGTTATATCTGAGACAACTTATAACGTGGTTACTAACAAAGAGTAAAAACATATGGGAAAGTTTATTTAGTAGTTCAGAGAGGAGCCTATGGGGCTACCTCAGATAGGCCAAATGAGCATGATATGTAGTTGTTACCCAGTGGTCTGCTTCCAGACTTGGTTTTTAGCCAAAGGTAGTCCATGCATGATGCCTACAAAAAGAAACTTACAACCATCAGGGGTTGTGTTTTGTGCAGTATAAACACAGCACTGATCATAGGAAGTTGGGGTTATATATGTCACTGCCAATTGGTGTCCCGACATGGTAAGACTGTACCTTGAGTTCAACTTACATAGAGTATGGGTTTTAACAAGAAACATGTGAGGACTAACAATTGATAATCTTGTCAGGAATTTATTTTTCATTTTCAGTGAAGAAGGCAGTTCATGGGTCTACTAGTAAGATGCCTTTTGAATCATGTTATGGTTATCGGCCATGAGTAAGTGCTTCTCTGATGGATTGTTATGAGACATACCATCCAGAGACTTCCAAAAAATGGTATTGAGTATGTCTTTTATGGTGACAAGTTCAGTTTGAGTAAAATGTCAGCATTTACATTTCTCGCATGAGGACCAGTGTTATAGCAGAGTTGTTTATTGCCAAGTACATGAGTGCAGCATGTTCAATTTTGGTTTGCGTAATTCCTTATTATGATAGAGAGGGACTCATGGTTCATTGGTTGATTATTGAGTCTATCTTGTCACGACTAAAGGTGGATAGCTAATAGGACTACCAGCCATGTCTATCCATGGCAACCAAATGAGAAACTAGGAGTAAGTGGGTAAGAATCGCATTACGCTTGGATTTAGCCTCTTTATATGAGGATATCCTCAGGACTTGTGAATGATGCATATTTGCGTATATATCTGAGTCATCCAGGTTGGATCACATGAAGCAGAGGCAGTATTGCTACCAGTAAACCCATTTTGAGGGACATGCTTTTGGTTATTTCAGCTGGAATTGGAGTGTAATTGATGTTGTTGCAACGTTTACCATGTAGATGACGACATGGAAAATTGGAACTATAGGTCCAAAATACTGATAAATTGGGTTGAGACAGCTTCAACATATACACCTACCAAGAACATGGGTGGTATTCTAGAGAAGATGTGGGGAAGAAATTTCCTCACCCCATCAATCTTTGAAGCTTTTAGGGACTTAAACACCTCAAATTGTGGAGGTATGATCTAAAATTAGATTTAAAAATACCTAATTATATGTATTATCCATATTTGATACTTACAGTGTAGATTCTCAACATTTTTCTTTCTTTAGGAGATGGTCCAATCAGGCTGGGGGTGATCCGGACGCCTTCGAATGACGTTTCAGAAGGCCATCGTTGTTATGTTTAAACGGAAGTTTTTTGGGTAACGGTTATGTAACCACCCTAATGGCTACGTAACCATTGCTCTTCACACAATGATTGATGCACACAAATTCTAGTTATAGGGGCCGTCGGTTGTGTAACCACTGCTCTTTTTTCACCAGCGGTTCTTGTCCCTGATGATGCTCCAGAATTTGGGAAACTCAATAGTTACAAATGTTTGGGCTTCCAAATGGTTCGATTCATCTTTCCATCCATCCTTGGGCAAAAAAACTATAAATATGCACAAAATTGATCATTCTAGGCAAGTGTTTTGGGTGAGTTCAAGTTTGAGCAAAGAGAAGAAGTTAAGAATGTTCTTGTTTTGTTCATGAGAAGAGTTGAGTTCTTGTTGAGAGTTGTAAGAAAGTCATACAACTAGGAGTTAGAATCTTTATTGAAGGTCATTGTATGACAATAAACTTGTATTATTTGGAGATTTTCATAGTGAAGGGAAGCAATTGCTTACCAAGCTAGAGCTTTTTCCACACCGGGTTTCTCCAAGATAAACTCTTGTCTCCTTGTCTTGCAATTTCCTATTTTCAATATTGTATGGATGTTTCTTTCATAAACATGTTGGTTTAATGAACTTAGATAAATTCTTCATTCATTATCACTTAGATAGGATTTGTTCATTGTTTTAAAAGGAAATTTACGGATCAATTGAGGTGGCATTCGTCTCAACACATCATTACTACTAGGGTTCCCGAGCACACAAGCTCTCAACAATGGGAATCCCCTGGGTGCCTTAAAACATTAGCTCTCGATAATAACAATCTGACCTTGCTCAACGCCCCATATCTACTCCTCGACATCATGTATTTGTTCCTTTGCAGCCGCTCCCTAAGCTGCAGGGACACGCACATTATGTGTTTCTTCAAGACCACGAGAGTTTGTTCATCCTTAAATGTTAGGAGAGATCCTATGGGAGGTGCTTAGCTTCCTAACCTGGACCATTATCCTTGGACACCCCCTAATGAGCATTCTCAAATCCTACATTGGCCCTTTCAAGGTCATGACTCATAGATGATGCTATAATTGATTCTTCTTTCCCGGGCGTGATCACGGGAGTTTGATAAAGCTACCTTCCAGTCTTCCCAACCTTCATAAGTTCATGTTTTTAGAGGGTTCTCATTTTTATTCCCCCCTCATGGCTTTATATTGGCACACTAACCACATGGGTTGGAGGCTTTACTACGTTTAGTCTATATCCCTAATCTTATTTTAGTACTTTTTCTCTTATTCTTGTTCCGAAGATTCTTTTTCCCTAGTGTTCTCTATTGTAATTGGTTGTATTCTTGAGTCCCAATGACTTGTTTTGGTCATTTATAGACATTAATATAATTCTTTCTTTCTTTCATTTAGAAAATCCTCAGAGTCCTCATTTGAAAATATAAGGGTATTAGAGGATTTGAGAAAATGGTTCAGTCGAAAAAAAGAGAACCTTGTTCTAATCAACCACAAGCATGAATGCAGAATGAAAACGAGATGCAAAACCTTGATAGAGATAGAATCCATAAAGTGTCAAACCAGTAGAAAAACTTTTCACTGGTGGCATAGAATCAAATAATAAGAAAAACAACGGTCAGTTTGACTAATCTTATGGTTAAGTGTTCAATAAAGCACCCCAGGATTTTTATTCCAAGAATAGCCAACTCAGGCTTCAGTGTCTTCTTCAGACATTAAGAAGGGAAGAACTTACACAGTCAGTGAATTCAGCAGAGCATGCTGACTATATAGGATTTTTGCATATGCTAATTGTAGAAAGCCAGCACATTAAGTTAAACGCGCTGGCTGTTTACCTTCAGCGGTTAAGAAGGTCCTCAATTTAGTTCTATGACAAATGGTCAATGAAATGGAAGAAGAAGAAGAAGATATTTCAACGTCCGCAAGGCTACCAAAGACAGCCTATTATCTTAGGGATGATCAAGTGAAGGTGCAGTTTCAATTCCAAAGCCTGATCTGCAAAACAACACCGGGTGATAAAGATGGCCAGATTAAGCGAGAGGGAAGATGATATATTCCTGTATTTTGTCATCAATAAAAAGAGCAGCAACGAGAAACAGCCATGCAGAATGTGTTATACTTTTGATTTTTTATATTTGAAACTGGCATAAAATTACACAACTTGGGATTGTAAGTTTATGGGAAAAACTTGAGTACCAAAACCAAATTCTGTGCACGTGTGTGAGACCATGTGCACATGTATACAAGGTTGATAATCGTGCCTTTGGAACTGCTGATTCTGTTGTGCACCAGCCATATGAGTGACTTCTTGAATTTGATGAGCTACTAATCAGCTGGACAAAGTCTGTAATATTCCTTTGCAGCACACTTGAAGCATGAAGAACCTGCCGTTGCAGGTTCCACTTCACTGCTGCTTGGGCATAGCAGTCATTATTAACAGCCGCAGATTTCAAATCTGTTAATTCCCCAGGTGATAATCCTGGGTATGTTTTGTACATGTATAATGTTATAAGATAATCCATCACTGCATCTCCCAGGAATTCTAGTCGCTGTAAAAGAAAATCAGATCATCAGCATATCACTCAAATACAAAAATGTGAAATTTTCCAAAGAAAATAAACTTAAAATAGTTGATGCATAGATGCAGACACTGTATGCAGTCCAAAAACATCCAAATCGCTTTTCTATACAAAACAGACAGTCACAACCATTATATGATTCTAGCATCTCAATCCTGAGATATATAAAAACTTGTCTTGCTCCAACCTTTTGACTATATATATACACTAGGGTTTACAATAAAGATAGGTAATCAAAGCACTAATACAATTATATCCAACTAGTTTTGTGAAGATTTGGTCAAACCCTGCAAGAAAAGGTTAGCCACGCAGTGTGCATATCTTACATCCTATCTAGTAATGATAACACTCAAGAAAGGAAAACGATTTGATCTTTACTTAATGAACACTAATGAAAGTCTGAAATTCAGGTAATATGACCAAAGTAAACAAAATTCTCATGGCAGTGGATGATGTGTTATCAGTTGCTTTTCCTCCGGATTTCCTGCAAACATTTGAAAGTGCTGGTTTCAGACTTGGTCTCAAGTGTTGATCCTATCCAGCTCCTTTTTTCATCAATTCTTTCGGACACATTGCTATATGTACTTGTCATATGATATTGGGTTTATAGTTTTAAACACTCCCGATTTACCCCTCCAGTGATGTTTACTTTGCTTTAGCATTCTCGTATTTAGTAACTTTTTGGATCCTAGGGTTCTCTTACCTAGTAATTTCAATTGCAACTGAAATGTACTTTAACTCCAACTGACCTACTAAGATCATTTGTGTAAACTAATATAGTTTCTTTCTTTCTTTATTTTCTTACGGGGTAACGATAAATTACTGACAGGGTTTTAAGTTATATAATTCATGACACAAGAAAATATTTAACCTACAAAGAACACAAATACAATGACGATAAAATAATATCGATAATGTACTCTTGAACTCTCAGAATATCCGTGACTAGAACTCTGTTTTGATAAATCATGCACTAAAAATTTATTTTAAGAAATCATCCATTAAAAATAAAAGAAAATAGCGTCAAAACCAGGAAGCAAAAATACCTGATAGCACCCAGAAACCCATGGAACTTGATATGATGCATGTGTGAGAGCTTCCACTAATAGAACGGGATTGTGAAAAGAATATTGCAATAGTGACTCCATAAAAGGAATATTGACACTAGATTGCAATCGGGTATCAAGCATTTTTGTGATGGATGTCTCTTGTGGAAGGTCAATGTTTATTCCAATCCACTTAATGAAATTCAGTGCTAAAATTTCCCCACCACAATCAAGAAAGGCACCGATTAGAGCTTCCACGACATCTGCAATATTTTTAATCTTCATCAACCTAGTATCCTTAATGTATAAGTTCTCTGTTGAGTAAGATTTTTCCTGGGGAAACCCAGTCAGTGAAGGTAAATCCTGCCCAGGTATAATCCACTGTTGTGGATCAAAATGTTCATTACGAATATAACCCTATAAAAGAATTCACATGGGAAACAAATAAGTCAGAGTGGATCAAAAAGTGCAACCTTTCAAATAAACAAAATAACAGATGATTGATTTAACAACATGATTGCTCCAGTTCTCAAAGATAACAAAAACAGACTTTATTTTAAAAAGGGAACAATGAGGAATCCAAGATGCAGAACAATTCAAGAATTCATTCCAAGATTTTTACTATAATAGTTGATGAAACCATGAAGCCCTAATACCAAAGGAACGGCTTGATAAGTGAACATGTACAAACCACAGAATTTCTTGAATATAAAAAGAATTGAACTAAACCAATGACACATTGAACTGAATATGAAAATTGTAATCCCACAATTATGTCAATGTCAGAACTATTTTCCAAATGCCACAGCCTTGCAGATAAGGTTGAGAGTTTTACAAGTGTAAAAGAAACAACAGAGGAAAATCTACCATCTCATAAACAGAAAACTTTAAATTATGTCTTTTCAATATCAGCATTGGTTCAAAAATCTGCACTCGTAGAATATCCACAACTTAGTTCCTAAACATATCTTTTGTGAAACACACACACACACACAAGTTTCATCCGTGAGCTACAGTTCTGAAGAATTTTCAGATTGTTTTCAAACAGCAAGCAGTTCCTGTGGGATGATGTGGCAGATATGGTAAATAAGATTGGAAAAATTTGTTAGATGATTTGTTATATATGTGTGTGTGTGTGTGTGTCTACACACACACACACACATCATCCATGAGCTACGGTTCTGATGAATTTTCAGATTGTTTTCAAACAGCAAGCAGTTCCCGTGGGATGTTGTGGAAGATTGGAATAATTTGTTAGATGATTTGTTTTCCTTGTGTGTGTGTGCGTGGGCGCGCGTGTACGTACGCATAAATATATTAACGACGTCCGTGAGCTACAGTTCCAAAGAATTTTCAGATTGTTTTCAAACAGCAAGCAGTTCCCGTGGGATGATGTGGCACATATGGTAAATAAGATTGGAAGAATTTGTTAGATGATGTGTTTTCCTTACACACACACACACACACATAACGTCATCCATGAGCTACGGTTCTGAAGAATTTTCAGATTGTTTTCAAACAGCAAACAGTTCTTGTGGGATGATGTGGTGGATATGGTAAACAAGATTGGAAGAATTTGTTAGATGATTTGTTTTCGTTTTTGGCTCATAAACGACGTCTCCTTAAGGCCCGATTCTGTCCGACACTGGTATATATAGGTGATCTTCTTCAATTGTATTACAATGGTTAATCACTTGTCAGAGCTATAATTGTCTCCTGAAGTTATTTGATTTTAGATTGTCTTTTCTATTGTTAATTGGCAAGGTGATCACTTCATGTATACAGATGATTGCAACTATAAAACATTTCTGAATTTATTCTATTTAGATGGAATTTATCCAAGGTGGAACTCCATGGCTAGAATTTATTTACATCACTGGAGATGTTGACTGTCACTTCATGATTTTTGGATAGATCAGAAATAGTTTTCTCGAGAAATTAGTTGATCTTTGTTATAGATAGGCTTGTGAAAGCTTTTCAGATTTTTCTGGGATTCAAGTTTGAATTTAAACTTCTAATTTATAACTAAACAGGTATGATGACAGAATTGTCATCTTGAGCCTTCCTTCTCCATCCATTCTTTAAAAAGGTTTTTGGATTTTTAGATCGGTCTTTGGATATAGTACTAGCTGTACAACACTGGAGATAATGACTGACCCCTTCACCATTTTCAGTTGATCAGAGAATTGTTTTCATGATTCATTGACTAGTCTTTAGCATAGATAAGCTTATGAACGCTTTTCAGATTGGTGAGCTTCACAGTTCAACTTTTAATTTATTTCTAAAGAGGGCCGATGACAGAATTTTCACCTTGAGCCTTCCCTCTCAATTTATCTGTTTAAAGGATTATTGGATTTTTAGATTGTGTCTTTGGCAATAGTACCAACTGTTAAGACAATGTATAAATCTACAAGATTCTTACAAGTTCAAAAGCTTTGGTTTTAACTTCAGCTTGAATTCTGAGACTTTTGACATTTCATCTTCAGATGATATTAAGAACTTCCATAGGATCTTGGCCCTCATCTTGAAATTTTAATCATTTTTATAATTAATTTTACATGAGCTTAATGTAGCTATTCCAACTTTTTAAAACAGGGACCTAGCTGATTGTTCAAAGATTACCTGCTGTAATGGTCTTTATGTTTTCTGAGTAAATTTTGGGATAAACACTACCTATGCAATATATCACTCTCTCTATTCTGCTGTATTTTGTTCATGGTAGGTGTTTATAATTCTACAAATAGGGTCTTCAGCAGTGTAGCATTTTGTAGTAAACATTTCTAGAATTGCCAGCTATAAGTCCCTTAATGAACCACCAGTTCTTCGAACTGTTGGCTGCTTCTTTCTCAAGTTGCCCAGCAGCAGGCTGAGTCTTCTATTGTAGGGTCGTAAATTCCCGTGTTTCCCTTGCTCATACAACTAGATTAGCATTGTCAAAGAATACAAATCAAGACCACTTTTATAGTGGCAGATGCAGTCTATGCAAACAACATGATGCCATTTGGACTACCTTCCAATGAACTATTTTGCATATCTTTGACAAGATGTCCTTGGAAAATTTAAAACCGTTGATGATTGGTCCATCTACAACATTCAAAAGACACCTACGAGCCTTAATAAAGTACAAGCGACAAACTTGGCATTGAACACAAAGATAGTAGGTTCATAGTACCAAAAGCCAAGCTTTGAGGCCATATCATTTTTAAAGCTGAACAGAAGATTAACCCAAAAAAGTAAAGGATCTTCATTCATATAGTCTAACAAATCGGATGAGAATTCAAAAAGCTATAGGTATGCCTCATTAGTTCACCTATCCTTGAATATTCATATTGGGATAATTACTTCCATGTCCATGTTTATGCTTCTAATTATAACATTAATGCCACTATTTGTGGCAAACTATGTTGTACATTGCTCAAAATTTTGGGCACTATTTGTGGGAAACTTCATTCAAATTTTATGTGGACCATCAAGCTTTGTTGCACCTTGTGAATAAGCCTATTATCCAATATCCGATATGCAGATAGATGATATTGATACATGAGTCCACCTTCAAAATCATCATCAAGTTCGGAAAAAGTCATGGCATGGCTAACCAACTCTCAAGAATAAAATCAGGTGAACCACCTAACAATGTGAATAAAGATTTCCCTACTGCTCATTTATTTCAATATTTTGTTGCACCATCATGGTATGAAATATTGCTGATTGTTTTTCTATTGCACAGTAATTTCCCCTTCTCAATGCTAGTCCTCTTTGAAGACCTTGAGCCCATTCCACTTTCCGTGGGCAAAAAAAGGAATGAGCAAGGGAAGTTAATGTCATGTTTCTCAGTTGTTTTCATGAGCTTTGCACACTTTTTAATTATTTTTCTAAGTATAGTCAGGTCGGCTGGGAAAGAAGAAAAGCCAATGGAAAAATAGAAGGAAAAATGAACTATTACTTCCCTCAAGGAGATTAGTCTTCTTAAGAAGGCTTTAATTGGATTTTGGCGCCACATCAAGCTATAAAAAGGGGCCTCTTGGCTTGGAGGAGGATGCATACTCTGAAAAATTATTTCTCTTGGAGTAGGAGCATGTTTGCTTTCTCTCTCTTCCATTGAGGATGAAAAGCCTCATGAAAAACCTATTGAGAATAGTGGGTTGGTGTGAGGACAAAACCCCTCAAGCTTTCAACAAGGTGATCTCATAGGGAGTGATAATCAATTATGAAAACATTTCCATCCGTTTCCTAGGGTGGCGACTTACCCTAAGGTGGTATTTGGGGTCTTATAGGGCACGGAAACCTCAAATTCAGCCATCATTGCATTTCTCCTATTATTAACAGCTGGAATCTACAATTGTACTTCAATTTGGGGCATGGAATCCTTCATTTCAAGTTATATTTGTAAGGGTGTCCACTGTTATTATATTTGATTAAATAAATTCCAACTAGGGTTAGAAGGCTCATTTTTTGGTTTATATTTGTTCTAAAATACTTCTAAAGTTCCCTACATGCTTTGTATTGTGTAAACAATGCTTTTTTGGAGAGATATTGCATTTTCCTTGTTATGAAAAATCAGATGGATATACCTTGTGTCATAAATTTCAGTTGGATATTATAATTTTCAGTTTACTATCTATTGGGGTTTGTGCAATTTCTCCTTTGTTTCAATTAGAGCCTAGAAAGGTGCATTACAATGGTATCAAAGAGATTTTCCCAGCCTGAGAGCATTCATGCAAGATGGTGACAAAGAATACATCTACTAACATAGGAGAGAGGACATAGATTGGCGACCTAGGTTCTTACCAAAGAAAGAACTCATTCCAGAGGTGGAAACATGTAATGTCCCCTTTTAGGACAAGTTAGGATTTAACACAAATCTGATCTCACACAGCTGTAAATAATTAATTTCCAAACCCCAACTGCTGCAAACTTCAAAAATGGATTCCCGCTTAACCGTTTATGCAAAAATCTTCAAACTTTGGATTTTGGGTCACAAAAATATGAAGAACAATATGCAAAAATAAGATTTCGCACAGCCAACCCAAAACCCTAATTTTGACCTAAAAAGTAGGTCTCCCAGCACTTTTAGGGCACAAAAACTCCTCCAAAAATTATGAAATCAATTTATCCTTATTCCTCCTAATTTATATAATCAAATGCAATATTAAATCAACCCCAAACTGCAGATCTGAAATAAATATTAATTTAGCCTACCCAAAAAAGCCTGGAGACAATTGAAATATTCTAAAATTGATATCTCACTCAAAACTCAATATTTCTTCACCAAATAAAATGCAGATTGTTCTATAAATTAATATCTTTCCAAATAACTAAAGATCTGAATTTTGTGACAACCGATTACCCTCCAAAACAGCCCCCAAAATCCTCAACCCAGTCGCTAGGGTTAGAATAAGTTTACTGCATTAAAAATCAGATCATAAAACACCCAACAATCATCAATAACATCCAAATATCCTCCTCAAATAAATGTGCCACTTATCCAAACAAGTTGTCAATGCTTGCAAGCATAAATCATACAAAGAACACACTTCAACACAAGATAACTCAACAAATGGAACAAGAGAGAATACTTCAATTGATCAAACCATGCTTACTAACTTCCCACGCAAGAGATAGAGAGAGAGAAAGCTTTAATGGGCATGCATCCCAACTCCAAGCATGGAGCATAAAATAAATATCATCATAACATGAGTCTAACAATGATCCTAGCACTCCTTTTAGAAGCAAGGAGGCACAAAATTCGAAATCCTTAGGAGAGGGAAATTATTAAATAAAAGCAGTTTATTATCCATAGCTGTGGCATCCCCTTTTTAAAAAGGGTGATTTTAATATTTAAAAGCCACCTAAATATTATTTAATTAATTCCCTTTTTAATTTGCATTTTGGGAATTTAATTAAATAATTACTTGCTCCATAAATATTAAATAATTAAATAAATATTACTTTATAATGTCAAATGATTAAAATCACTCTCTAGGCAATATTATAAAATTATTTAATATAATTTTCCCCTTGCAACATCCCTAAAGCCCACGGGGAATGATAGGTTAAGGGTCTTCAAAAATGGGGACATTACAAAACACAACATTCAGTGGGTCACAACATGTTGGAAATATTGTCATTGATGTCAAACAGGTTGTTGATGTCACAAGAGAATGCACGAAATAGGAGTCATTGATGTCAGAAGAGAATGCACAACAATCAGATTTAATATGATAATATTGAATGTAATGGTCATTAAAAGGAGAATGCATAGCGATCAGATTTAATACAATAATAGTGAATGTAAAAGGAGAATGTACAACAATTACAGTGATTAGATTTAATATATAGTGAGCAATGATCAGATTTAATATAATGTACAACAATCACATTGTAGAGCAGCGATTCATCTATTAAAGGCAACTATTTATTTAAGGGACGACTTTTAATTGGAAGGCCCAAGAGATATTTTTTAGGCCCCCCATTTTGGCGGTCATGTTTGGGAAAAGTCGTCCAAGTTAAAAAGAACTCATTTTGGCGCTCAAGGATTTCAAAAATGAAGGGTCGCCTCTTTTTGAAAAGATGTGTCCATTAAAAAGTCACATCCCTCTGAGAAGAGGTATCAATGGGGCTCTAAAAGATAGATGAGAGGATGAATAAAGGAAAACAAGAGAAATGAATTTGATACATCATTAAAGAATAAGAAGTGTGAGTGAAGAGCAGATGTTTACGAAGAATGGATTTTTATGGACAAATATCTTTGAGAGACGAAGAAGAGTAGCGGAATAGCCATCATCCAATTGAAGAAGCAACTACAGAAGGTGGAAGTTTATATTGTTGAGGTCGGTGCCTCAAAAAATTGTGGATTGGTGTCTCCAATGGGTTGGTTTTCACAAATTGGCTGAGTTGGTGGTTGGCTTGAGGGATTGGTGTTTCCAATAGGGTGATGCCTACGAACATTTGTAAAACATTGAATTTTGGGCTGGATTTGGAGAATAGATTCAAGTAGTCTTATTTTATGGTTTTTCCCGAGAGAGGGTTTTCCACGTAAATTTGGTGTTGTCCTGTGTTATATTATTTGAATACCTTTGAATGCTTTATTTGTTGATATAAGTTTTAATAAGTAAAAGTTTATCTTATATTGATTCACCCCCACCCCTCTAAGTATAAGCGTGTGTTGAACAATTGGTATTAGAGATGGTTCCTTCAGATATAGTCTAGCCGCTAGAAGGTAGATCTCGGAAGCACACATGGTTAGGCATCAAGTAAAGAAGGTTTCTCCATAAACAAGGCTCCATTGTTTTACGGAACAAACTACGCATTCTAAAGCATAAGGATGCGAACATATCTAATGGCCTTGGGTTTTGATATTTGGCAAACAATAGTAACTAGATATATAACACCACAAACTCCTCCAACGGATATAGCCGAAAAGAAGGCTAGTGAAAATAATGCAAAAGCCATGAATGTAATTTTGTGAGGCTTATTAGAATTAGAATTTTTCAAAGTAATGAATTGCAATTTAGTAAAGACATCCGGGATAAACTTCAAACCATCTATGAGAGTGACAACAAAGTAAGAAAGGCAAAGCTCCAAAATCATAGGAGACAGTTCGAGAGCTTGAAAATGAAAGATGAAGAAAATGTTGTGGCATATCTTCTTCGTGTGGATGAGATTGTTAACACCTCAGAGGGCTTGGTGAAAAAGTTGAAAAATTTGTAATAATTCAAAAGGTACTAAGGTCTCTACCATTAAGAATTGATGCAAAAGTTTCTGCTATTGAAGAGATGAAAGACCTAGACCAGTTGAAAATGGACCAGTTACATGGAATTCTCACAACCTATGAGATGAGGACAAAATCAGAGAAGTCATCAAAAAGGGAAGCAACCTTCAAAGCTTCAAAGAAAGGGAAAAATAAAGAGTCTGCATCAAGCAATGAAGAAGATGAGGAGGAGGCCTTGTTCATCAAAAAGCTTAAAAGGGATCCTGCAAATACAAAGGTAACCTACCTTTCAAATGTTTCAATTGTGGTAAATTAGGACATTTTGCTGCTAAATGTCCACATAAGGATGATAATAATGATGAGGAAAATCATAATGAGGAAAGGAATAGGAAGGAAAGCAAACCTCAATACAAGAAAAGCTTCAAACAAAAGGAATATAAGAAAAAGTTTGGTAAGCGCAAGAAAATCTTCTGTTCCAAAAAGGATAGTAGCTAAGCTGAGGAAATCGATGAGAGCATATCAAATAGTGAAAGAGAAGAAACTTTGTTTATGACTATAGAAATATAAAGCGATGCCTCTTCAAGTAAAGACACCTTGGAAGAGAAAGATGTCGAAGAGGAAGGAGAGGTAGATCTTGAAGAAGAAATCATCTATGTTTTAGGTGAGATAAAAGTTCTTAAGAAAAACAATTTGAAACAAAGATTATAGATTCAAAATATTTAGAAGAATTCTACTTTGGAAACAAAAATGTCACAAAGTCTAGAGGAATCAGAAAAAATGATCATTAACCTAAAGATCCAACTTGAAGAGGCAAAGATAACATAGGAAGACGTGAGGATTGAAGACAAAGGAAGAAGACTATAAGAAGCTAGAATCTGAAATTGTCACCTTGAGGAAGGAATTGGAGAAGACAAATACTCAATTGAAAAGCAGTTCAAAATTTGAAAAGAACACTGAAGTTCTAGATGATATAATCAACCGCCAAAGGTCACCACTCATAAAATTGGTCTTGGCTATGAGGAAAAACAAGAGGTTAGTAAGAAGAATTTGGATTTAGAAGCTAAAGAGCTACTAAAGAAAGAAGATAAGTTTTCTCAAAAGATCAATCCTTGTAAAGAAGAAAACAAAGGTGATTTGTAAAATCTTCAACTTTGGAACTTCTACAAACCACAATTTAAAACTGATGTTCTACTTTCAAATAGAAAATGACAGATGAGCTAGTGAATGATTTACTTATGCTTTAGAACTAGAATTTGCAAAGAGAAATGAATTTAAACACACACACGCCAAGGACTTTTTATCCTGGAAACCCCCAGTGAGATGGAAAACCAATCGGGAAGGGCAACTGCTCTTTCTTCCCTTTTGTTTTATTGGCCAATTCAATATTTATGGAGATACAGATTTTACAAGTGAGAAAGGAAATTGACAATGTCTCACACTTCCTCCCAACTAATTGATTGTTCTGTTCTCAAGCTCTTTCTTCTACAACTCAATTCCAGCACTAGGAAACTCTTGCACTTACTCCCATGAAGTCTCTTGCTTCTGATGCCCCATTCCTTTGCCCCTCCCAGGTCTTTATAGCCTCTCCCATGTCCTCCCGTGCACTGGAGAATGTGAAAGGTCATGGAAGGAAAGGGACACAATCGGACGCTTCAAATCCGCATCCATTCATGCTTCCATTTTATTTTTCCATCAAAAGTGACAGGACTGCCGCCCTACCCAGACTAGTGATCACAGGACCACCGCTCTACATAAAGCGGCGGTTCTGTTAAAATATAAACAAAACCTTCTTTTCTCCCTTTTCTTTACTTTTTCCTTCTAGGTGTTGATTGATCTGATGAAGTAGAGTCATTTTGGACCCCTATGGATCACACCTCCCTTGCTTAGGAGGCTTTTGGTCCCACAAAAGCTTAGTGGGGGAGTAGATGAGGAAATAATTCCCTCACTTGCTCCTTCAAGTACCACTAAGCCTGCCTTAGTGTCTTCCCTTTCAGTCCAACCTGCCAAGACTGCAGCAGACCTCTTCTCGTCTCTCTGACCTTTCGCTACAGCACTACATCCTCCTCCAATTCGCCTCGTGAGTCCAAGACGCAATCGTCAATGGAAGGTAGCAACTGTAATCCTTCATTTTCATCAAGCATGGATGGCTCATATAGGTGCAAATTCTCACAATTCGCTACTGAGTACATCTACATAAATGGTGGCAAATCAAGCTGAAAGGCATTTTCTCCAACCTGCTCCAATATGGTGAAGGGTCCCTATTGTAGTGGCTTGAGCTTCCGCACTTGACCTTGTAGTCTCTCCTTGCTCAAGTGAAGCCAAACTCTATCTCCAACATGAAGCTTATGCTCTCTCTTGTGTTGGTCGTGTGTAGCCTTGTATTTGGCTTGGGATTTCTCCAACTGTTCTTTAACTTTGAGATGGATTTTTCAGATCCTCTCAATGAATTTGTTTTCTCTAATCACCTTTGTGTCTCGTGTCTCATGTCTCCTCCTCGTCCTACTACCCAACTTCTATTGTCTAGAAACGGATTTGTAGGTAGATATCCCAAGCATGCTTCAAATGGTGACTTCATAGTGGATGTGTGTACTTTTCGATTGTAGGAATGTTAAATGTAGGCTAAGGACTCATCCCAAGTCCTTGGGTATTTTTTGTTATACCCTCTGATCAACTATAATAAATTCTTGTTCACCACCTATGTATGTCCATATATCCATGGATGGAAAGTCCATGCTCCTCTGTAACCTGGTATCCGTCTTGTCCCAAAAAGTAGTCCAAAAATTCCCCAAAACCTAGAATCCCTATCAGAAGCAATAGACTTAGGTAAGCCAAAATGCACCCATACATTAGAAAAGAAAATATATGTCTGCCTCATGTGCATTTATTCATGTCTTTTTACATTCCATAAGAATGTACATATTACTAAATCTATCAACAACAACATAGAGATAGTCATGGCCATGTTTAGACATAGATAATCCTCCTACAAAATCCATAGAAATGTCCTCCCATGGATGAGTAGGTACTAGTAAAGGCATATACAAACCCTTCTTCCTAATCTTAGGCTTGGTGGTATAACAAACATTTACTTCCACATATAAATTTTGATACTTCTTCTTGCATATTGGGCCATTACACATACCTTTGCAAGTGGGCTAGGGTCTTACCAACACCAAAATGTCCCACTACTTTCAAGGTAGGTGCTTCCCTCATTAATATAATTATTTCTTCTTTCAACACACAAAGCTTCCCCCATCAATAGAACAGTCTGTCCTTGAGATAACAATATTCAATCCCCATCCTTTCAGCCCCTTGGGACTGCAACTGCTGAAATGTCACCCCAAAAGTCTCTATCTTGGGCATATGCCTCTCTGTAATCTTCCTTCATGAAGGGATCGATCTAAGAGATAGTATCCATAGAAGGATATGTTCTCTTGTGTAGGCAGCCTAGACAACATGTATGCCACCAATTTTGTACTAACCTTCTTGTATTTTATCACCAAATGTAACTATGCTGAAGGAACCCCATCCATTTTTAGTTTCTTGTCCTACTGCAATTTAGACTAGTGCTCGCAAATACTTGAGAGGTTTGTGGTCAGTGTGTACAATAGTTTCTTTACCCAAAAAATAATTCTTCCATTTCTTAATGGCTAAAACTAGTGCATACATTTCCTTAACATATATTGAATATCCTCTAACTGCTGAAGTGAAGGTCTCATAATGATAACATACTGGCTTGCCTCCCTGTAGCAACACTACACCCATAACATAGTCACTGTCATCAGTCTCTACTTTAAAGGGCTGCTACAAATTAGGAAGAGCAAGTACTGTAGCATGACTAATCTTGCACTTCAATAACTCAAATGATTTATCTTCTTCCTTACCCCAGTCAAAACCCTTACTCTTTGCAGCCACTGTGTGTAGAGGTGTTGCAATCGTGGAGAAGCCCGGAATGAACTTCCGCATGTGTTGTATTGCTCCCACAAAACTCCTAGTCTTCGTGGCTCTCGTTGGTGTTGGCCAGTTGGTGATGGCTTCCACCTTCTTCAGATCCACTCATAACTCTCCTCCTCCAACCACGTGCCCAAGATAGACAAGTAACTGTTTGGCAAATTCACATTTCTTCATATTGCATAGCAGTTGTTTCTCCTTGAGAATTTGCAAGACTAGTTGTAAATGAGTTAGATGTTCCTCCCATGTGGCACTAAAAATCAAGATATCATCTATATAAACAATGACACATGAATCTATGAAATCCCGCAATACATAATTCATCAATCTCATAAATGTAGCGGGCGCATTACATAAACCGATGGAAGTACTAGCCAGTCATACAAACCTTGTTTTGTCTTGAAGGCAGTCTTCCATATATCTCCTTCATTCTGACTTCATGATAACTTGACTTGAGATCCAACTTCGTGAAAAATTGGCATGCTAAAGCGGGTCCAAGAGATCATCCATGCAGAGGAGTGGATATCTGTTTTTTAATGATGATCTTGTTCAAAGCATGGTATTCGATTCACATTCTCCAAGAACCATCCTTCTTCGGCACCATCACAATAGGCGATCCACATGGTGAGGTGCTCAGATGTATCCCACCCTGGTCTAGCAGTGCCTGGAGTTGTTTCTTACTTCAGTATACTCCAGCAAGGATTGTCTATACAACCTGATGATCGGTAGAGGGGATTCTGGCAACAACTTAATCTCATGCTCTACCTCCCGTTTTGGTGGTAACCCACTGGCAGCCTGAAAATCTTCCTAACAAGACTGGATAATACTATCCAGATCTTATTTTCCCTGGTTAGAAATCTCTAAAACTTCTACCCCATCTTGTTTATCCTTTAACAAAAGTAAACAAAACTGATTATGATTTGCTTGAATAAGTCATTTTGCTTGGTTAACACTCACCATAGTAGCCCGTGTCTTATGCTGGTGTGCCTGGATGTTATAGTTGATCCCATCCTTGACCCATCTGTATCAGTTCTCCCTTCTCATGAATATAACATCCCTGATATACAAGTAAGGACTCCTGAAAACATCAAATGCATCAAGTGGAATAACATCAGCCTCAAATACATCAATATACTGGGAATTGATCCCAAACTTGACCTTTCATCTTTTTGTTACCTGAATTTCAACACCCTTCTTCACCCAACCCAAAGGATATGGGTGTAGATGCTCATAAGTCTCAAGACCAAACTTCTTTACAACTGCTACAGAAATCAGGTTAGACTGAGAACCGTTATCAACCAAAGTATTTACCTTAGTTCTTTTGATCTGGAATAGTTTACTCATCTCCTCTTCATGGCTGTCCATGTTGGTGGCCGTGCATCCAAGCCTCTCGTCTAGATCAGAGTCATCTTCGATTTCCACTTCCCCTTCTGTCTTCGCAGCTGTCATGGACTTCTTTGAGTCCTCGGTTCGGTTCTTCGGATGTAACTCCGAATGCAACTTCCAACAGATAGCGTCAGTATAACCATTGATATCACAGTTCTTGCAAAAAATCTTCGGATCTTTACAAGTATTTAAAGTAGTGGCAGCTTGTTTACCTTTCCCTTTCCACTTACCTTTGTTACTTGTTTGCCCATGTTCTTTCTTCTGCTGATTTGTCGACTGCTTTGCTTTTGGCTCTGTTTCTCCTTGCTTCTTCTCTTCATCTATATAGTATGCCTGCACACACGCCTCGTTGAGATCTTTGGGCTTCGTGGAGATGACTTTCTTCGAAGGTGATTGTGGAGTCCTCCCAAGTACTTAGTCAGAATGTCCTCATCCTCCAAGTCCATATTCAGCAACATGGCCTGCCCTGAAACTCTGTAGTATAGTCGTGCACAATTTGACCACTGCCTTGTCTAAAATACCGCCATTTAATCATTTGGTCAGTTTTGTGGCCAATAGCATATAAGTTCGCTCTAAGTAATTCTCTAAATTCTTGCCAAGATTTCACAATAAGACGTTTCTTCTTTACACAAGTCGCTAGATGGGTTTCCCACCAAACTAGAGCGTGTCCCTCCATTTTGAGATGTGCAAAGGTGATCCTCTATGCCTCAGTGACATTATGGACGCTAAAATAGACTTCCAATTGTTTTAACCATTTATCAAGCAATTTTGCATCTACTTGTCCTTCAAAGCTCTTAATTTCAACTTTTGTTTCAACTTTAAAAGGAGCATAATCAGATTTTACCTTCTCTCTTGCAATTGAAGTCTCTTCTTCACACTCTTCCCCATCTTCTTCCTCATCGTAGCTTCCCCCTTTGCCAAACTTTATGGCTACACCTCGAACCACTGAGTTCATGGATTCTTTCTTAACAGAAGCCGTCTTCTGCAAATCTACAAATTCTTCGTCTTCTAAATATCCTATCCATTGTGGTCTCCAACATCTCGATTCTATGGACCAAGTTCTCGTCCTCCATTTGTCCCCGAATTCTCTGTTTCCACTTCTTCGTAGAAATGTCTAGATCACAAGGTAAAGTCTCTTCGCCTTTAGATCTCATCACTGTCATACAAATCCAAGAACGAATACCACAGTCTTGGATATTTATTAGATCTGATACCAAAATGATCTGTATAATCTTCAACTTTGGAACTTCTACAAACCACAATTTAAAACTGATGTTCTACTTTCAAATAGAAAATGCCAGATGAGCTAGTGAATGATTTAGTTATGCTTTAGAACTAGAATTTACAAAGAGAAATGATTTTAAACACACACACGCCAAGGATTTGTTATCCTGGAAACCCCCCGTGAGAGGGAAAATCAATCGGTAAGGGCAACTACTCTTTCTTCCCTTTTGTTTTATAGGGCAATTCAATATTTATGGAGATACAAATTTTGCAATAAGTGAGAAAGGAAATTGACAATGTCTCACACGTTCTCCCAACTACTTGACTATTATGTTCTCAAGCTCTTTCTTCTACAACTTAATTCCAGCACTAGGAAACTCTTGCACTTACTCCCATGAAGTCTCTTGCTTCTGATGTCCCATCCCTTTGCCCCTCCCAAGTATTAATAGTCTCTTCCATGTCCTCCTGTGCACTGGAGAATGGGAAAGGTCATGCAAGGGAAGGAACAAAGTTGGACGCTTCAAATTCACGTCCATTCATGCTTCTATTTTATTTTTCCATCAAAAGTGGCAGGACCGCCACCCTGCGCAAACCGGCGATCAAAGGACTGCAGCCCGGGTTAGGCGGCGGTTCTGCAACCGCTGCTCTGCATAGAGCGGCAGTTCTCTTAAAATATAGACAACTTTCTTTTCTCCCTTTTCTTTACTTTTTCCTTTTTGGTGCTGATTGATTTGATGAAGTAGAGTCATTTTGGATCCCTATGGATCAAAAGTTGAGAATCAATGGCATGATGTTCCCATAAGAAATCATGGAAGATAATTCTTTCCAAAACAGTCTCACATGATCAAGTACCAAAGTTCATTTTATGGTTATTGCTTTGTGTGCAATGATTTTGGTCATAGAGCAATGAAGTGTAGGACATATGCAAGAAATAGGTATGCATGGGACAATGGCAAAAGCACTTATGAAGTTTTAAGTAGAAACTATAACTCTTTTGCCCCATTATCGAAATACAAAGAGAATAACATTGCATGTTATAATTGCAATGACTATGGACATATAGCACAGTTCTATAGAAGTGTTGTTGTAGAACCCCCGAGAAAGAACGTGAAATTGAATACTCCTGTGGTAAAGAAAAGAGAACTTACACAAATTTGGAAATAGAAGGAAGAGGAAGTTAATCAAGACAAGGTGAAATCTATGATTGTGCAAACAACATTTCAAGCACAAAACGAAGAGCATCAATGGTATATTGATAGTGGATGCTCAAGGCACTTTACTGGGGATAAGAGCAAATTTCTCACATTAAAGAAAATAAGTTAAGGCACGGTAAAATTTGGAGATAATGCCATAACACAGATAGCTGGAAAAGGTACCCTTAGCCTTGATAAGGGGAAAACAAAAATAGAAAATGTGTTGTATGTTGAAGGCTTGAAGCATAACCTTCTCAGTGTCAGTCAAATGTGTGATCAAGGACACACTCTCACGTTTTATACTCAAGGTTGTGAAATCAGGAAAACAAACACAAGAAAATTAGTTGCAAAGGTAAATAGAACCTCAAACAACCTGTACATACTCAGTGAAGTTAAGGGAAATAAATGTTACATGAGTCAACATGATGAAAGTTCGTTATGGCATAGAATGATGGGCCATATGAATTTCAATAATCTAGTGAAAATCAGCACTAGACAAGTCGTAAAAGATATTCAGAAGTTTACAAAACCATCAAACATTCTTTGCAAGCAGTGTCAGCATGAGAAATAGATGAGCAAGTTTCAAATCAAAGGAGTACTATACAACTAAGCAATTGGAACTAATCCATACAGAGCTTTGTGGGCCAACAAGAACGCAAAGCATACAAGGTGAAAGTTATTTCATGTTGTTAATTGATGATTATTCTAGAATGACATGGGTTACTTTTTTTAAAAGAAAAATCTTAAGCGTTCGAAAAGTTTAAAGCTTTTAAAGATTTGGTGGAAAATGAGACAAATTTAAAGATCAAGTTCCTGAGATCATATCGAGGTGAGATCCTCTCAAATGAATTCATTGAATTTTGTGTGCAACATGGAATAAAAAGTCATTTGTCAGCTGCAAGGACTCCACATCAAAATGGAGTTGTAGAAAGAAAGAATCGAACTGTTCAAGAAATGGCTAGAACAATGTTAAATGAATCTAAGCTATCATATAGGTTTTGAAGAGAAGCAGTTAACACCGTTGTCTACATTTTGAACAGAGGACAAATCAGAGTTGATAATAGCAAAACCCCTTATGAGTTATGGAAGGGTAGACTAGCATCCATCAAATATTTCAAAGTGTTCGGGTGCAAATGCTTCACTAAGAGAGATGAAGAAGACTTGGGAAAGTTTGACTCAAGAGATGATGAAGGTATTTTTCTTGTATATTCGTAAAAAAGAAAAGCTTATATATGTTATAATAAAGGACTGCAAACAATCGTGGAAAGTGCGAATGTAAATATGGATGAAACAATGCCTCAAAGTAAGCGCACAAACAAATGATCATTCAGAGGGACATGTTGGCTAGATTTTTTGCACAGCTGAAAACCTAGGCAGTCATGAGATAAATCCCCCTCATTTACCGGTGAGGCTCCCGTGTAAGATTTTGTCAGTTAAATTTGCTAGTATCTATTTGTTGGTATTACTTTAACCATATAGCTCATGAACCATACTTATACGATTCTGCAACAAGTAAGCAATTGTAAAAGAAAGAAAATATATGAACAAGGGGAAAATAATAGAAAATAGGAAGGAAAGGGGGAAGATGTGCAACCCTATCAATAGATTACAGAGTTGATCGCATGCACATAGGTAAAACAAATAGATATTAACATACAAAATTATAAGCAAAGGAAAATTTCAGATCTAGATCTAGAATAACACAAAGTTTATGAATAGATCTATAAGACAGAAAGTTAGAAACAAAGTGCACCGTTGACACAAAGTTCTCCAAAAATATGCTCCTTTCTATTCCTCTGCTTTCTAATAGCTATCAGGGGTTTCAGCACAAACTCTGCAACACAAGAATGCTGTTTACAAATTCTGATCTTTAACTTGTAGGTTCTTCCTCTATTTATAGTGTATGGAGAGGAAGTTACAAATAGGAAACCATAACTGAACTGGCACATGTGGAAGTTGCAAAAGAAACAACTGACAATCTCCCTCCTGAAATTCCTCTTTACATGACATGCATGATTTATAATTGAAAATAGAACCTTCTATTTTGCATGTCTACCACCTATCTCCAAGTAAATGACCGCTTCAAGTAATGATTTTTAAACCAATCACTTAAGTTTTATAATTTAATTGATAGCTCAATTACTTTGTCAGAGAAAAAGAAAGAGGAAAAGATACCAGAAGAAAGCTGAAATCCCAATATTGTTCTTCTTCCATATTCTGCATGCAGTTGACTCTTTTGCCTTTGATTCTCATCAAACTGGATCTGGAAGCAGGTGACTGTGATTCGCTTGCGAGTATTGTCTTTGCCTTGTCTTCCCTCTTATCTTTGAAGCTTTTGCAATTCTTCTTTAGTACATGCAAAGTAAATTCAATGAAGGCTTCAACCGGAAGATTGGGAGCACATGCACAAGATCATGGAAGAAATTCTCCATGCACTGACTTCTACATGGGCTGCATCAGAAACAAGAGGATGAATTTTTGCCGGAAGCTTTTGCAATTATGAGATCTGGATCTGTCAATTAAATTGGTGATAGGTTCCAAGGTCTCTGTCTGTATCATTGACTTTAGCAAATTTGGAATCTATGCATGATTCTGCTGATCCTTTTCTGTTATCATGCTTCATCATGGCTGGGACAATCTTTGTCTAAGCTCTTTTTCCTTTAATTCTGCCAGAATTCTTTGTAATTGGTGTAGATTTGACAATTTCTCCAGATTCAGAGGATATATTTAATGTATCTGACATTGATTTGCACTCCCTTTCACTTATATGAGCACCTGTAATGAATACCTGCAATTAATTCAGACAAAGACGGATTCCAGAGCATGAACACTTAATTTTTATCACAACAATTTGCATATTAAGCCCGCTGCCCTAAAATTTGAGGCTTTGCTTGCATGTAAAGCAAGCATAAATATTTTCAACTTCACCTGGGCACTTATACCAACATGCAGATAATTAACAAGGCTTAAATCAAGCTCCTCCAACCCCAGACGCCAAACTCTAAAGCTTTCCGGCAATGAAAAACACTTTTTGATGCAAAAATTTTCCTTCCTTGGGCGCCAAAACTGTCTGGGCTGCAATGCTTTGCAAAAAGAATTAATTACATCTTCACTATGGCAGCCCATACTTGTATAACTCTCAGCATTCTATTTTTAATAATTGCCCCTCTTTATTCCTGACAATTAATTAATAAACAATGATGTTTATTCACCCAAATTGGACGCCTATTTTTGCATGTTGTTGGCTGCCATTAAATAAATTTAATTTATTTATTTTTAGCATGCTACCTTCAATTCACTTTGGCTTATCCTCATGCATTGACTTTCTATTCATCCTGGGCGCCAAAATTAGGCAAAACAACTATTATTAAATATCATTAATATCATTGTTTAATCACCAAATGGGTTGCACTTTTTGACATGGGTGAATTCTAAATTTAAGAAGTCAATTTCTGATGGGAATTTTCACCCTGCACCACAGCTCTAAAAATTCCTTCTTCCACTTAAGTGATTTGACTTTCATCATGAGTTTTTTTACCCTGCAACGCCGGTAATAAATTCCCACCTACCTGCTGCTTCCAATTTTCCCACTACAACTTAAGTGACTTTCCAAAAAGTGTGACTTGCATTAAAATTAGCCCCCTTTGAAAAAGTGCGACTTGTTTGTGTGAATAAAAACCTTCTGATGGGAAAAGTTAGCCTCCTAGGTAGGCAAAAAATTCCCATCGGTGCTTTAAGTGATTTTTCTTTTTTTTTATAATGGGAATTTTTACCCTGTAAGGCAGATAAGAAATTCCCGCCTGCGTGCCGCCTCTAATTTTCCCATCACAGCTTAAGTGACTTTGACTACATGGGGAGAAGTACCCTGCAAGGCAGGTAATAAATTCCCACCTACCTACAACTACCAAAAATTCCATTGCAGCTTACACTCATTAATTCCAGAAAATGCGACCTGCCTGGGAGAGGCTTTTTGTGCATGACTTCATCATTTTTGGTTAGAAGCTTGCATTTTGAGGCTGATTCCTTCTGGCGTTGTGTTGGTAGATGATCTCCAGATACTCAAGCATTTAAATAGCCTATACTGGCGAAAGAATTGACCTAGGGGAATTTCACAGAGAAATCGAGGAGAAAACCAAAGAAAAATGTAAAAGAAATAAATACAAGCGAAAAACGTTGCCAGAAGTTACAGACAATGCCTTGGATTCATACCTGGTGAAAGCCCTATTGAGATGAGTGAATACTGGCATGCAAAACTTAAACAGGATTCAACCGGAGCACAATTTACTACAAACGGGGCATTATTTATTCAATTAATAATTAAATAAAAATTTCTCGTAGACAAAACTTCGCAGAGGGATAAAATGAGTTTGGGCATCTGGGTATTTATCAAAATTGGCTCGTATGATACACTGGGAATATCCTAACATAATACAGACATCTTCTGACAATAAAAACACAAAAGACCCGTTATTTTAAAAAGAACGAATTTTTTTCGAATGGGCAGTCCCAGATTTCAGGGTGAAATCTGGGGACACCAGGACCAGACTTTAAATAATAAGTAGAAAAACAAGAAGTGGAATGGAAAGATACTAAGACACCATTAAGATTTGTCTAGAAAAATCATGTAGAAAGTCTAATTCTTGGTGACAAGGATGTTGGAGTACAAACTAGACGAAGAATAGTAAGTACATCTTAATAAGTAAACTTCTCTTTGTTATTCAAAATAAAGCCCAAATTTTTTGCAGAAGCTAGCAATGAAAAGCATTGGATTGATGTAAGGAGAATTGAATCAAATTGAAAAGAATGAGACATGGGAATTCGTTCCTAGACCAAAACACAACAATGTAATTGGTGCCAAGTGGGTGTTCAGGAAAAAGATGAATGAAGATGGCCAAGTAACAAGAAATAAAGCAAGATTGGTGCTTTCCATTGTCTATACAAAGACTCGAGTAACTCTCTTTCCACTTTTTTTTGATACACAGATCAATGGTGCTTTGCCCTTTTTCTTTGGGAGACTATCAACCTTTGACACATGTTCCTATAGGGAGTCCCTAGAGCCCCACAGTTGAATACTTCATTTCTAGTGCCCTTTGGAACTCGTCTCTAATATTGAGGAAGGTAGGTTAGTGACGTAGGGCGCATCTTGGCAAAACACCACTACAAGGGTGCCCACACATGCTATCAACAATGGGGATCTATCCCTACTCAACATCATGGTTCTACTCATTGGCATCAAGGATTTGCTCCTTCATGAAAACTTTGTAGGTCACAAGAACAAGCACACATAACGTGTTTCTTTGTTACCTTGGGTGTTTCTTCGGCCTTGGCTGTTATGAGGGATTCTAGGGGGAATAATTTGCTTCCTCCTAAAATTACCCAAGCTAGCCCTCTTAGCCCTAAACACTCCTCAACGAGCATTCTCAGATCTTGCATTGGTGCTTTCACATTGATAAACAAGGAAACAAAAAATTCCTCTATCTCTAAAACGGTTAGAGATGTTTGATGAGGCTACAATCCAATTTTTCCAATTTTCTCCAATTTTTATCAACCCATGCTATCTGAGGGATTCATAGTCTTTTTGTTCTCGTTACCCCCACATGGTTACTCATTCCGGTTCCTAAGCCACATGGGTTAGGACTTTATGACATTCCCTCATCCACAATTTATGCTTTTGTTCTTATTCTTTTGTTTAATTTGTGGGTTGTACCTCAAGTCCTTTTACGCTAGCACTTTCTATCATATGTGGTCGTATTCTCAAGTCGCACTGGCCTATTTTGGCCATCAAAAGACATTACTAGAATATTTTTCTTTCATTCCAATACCCAACTGGGTATTGGAGGGTTATGAGAATTATTTCGAGTACCTAATTCGGGAGTCAAAGCATTGCGCGTTAAGGCATACTATTGACCCAATGCTAGTAATACTTCTTCATAATGCATCACTACACTACTACTCAATCTTGGAGAATGAAGAGATCAATCACAAGGTTCAACAACTTCTGAATAAAGGACACATCATTTGGTCCTTGAATCAAGCCATTAGATATTCAATGCAAAGTCAAATTTAATAGGAAAACAGCTACACTAAAAGCATTCTAGGAGTTTAAATGCAAATTTTGTTCCATAACAGTGCTTGTGCTACCTAATTTTAAACAACCATTTGAAGTAGAGATCAATCCAGCTAAAGATGCACTTGAAGCAATCCTTACTCAATTTGTTCAACCAATTGCTTACCGTGGTGAGATATTCTTTCCCATAGTAAGAAAATATTTTACATGTGACTAAGAGCTTTATGCTATTGTCCAAGAATGTAAGTTTTTGTTGCACTACATGTTGGAAAGGAGACCATCAATCATTCCACTCATAATTCATTCTAGTTCCTATAACTTTAGAACAAGCTACGCCATAAGTAGCGTGTGTGTTGTCGCCCTCAAAATTCCCCTCTTTTTGAAGCCATGTTTTGAAAATTTTGAGTCGGTACCTTGGAGTAATCCGTGCTTTTGCTTGAAAATATTTTCCTTTATACAGATGTCGTTGTCAATCCTTCTCTTTGGCTGTGGATCACGTCAAGCCTGGTATTGTTTGCAGTTTTCCATTCCATGGAGAATAATTTGAAATTCAAGCGTAAAGGTAGGGTTTTCCCTTTCTTTTTTATTTTTTTCCACAGTCGTGAAAGACGGGCGTATCTTCCCTATCCATTTTTGACCCAACATCCACAGGTAGTATGTGGACTTTTCTTATTGGATGCGGCGTGACCATGTTTCAAGTGGTAGCGGAAGTGTCCTTGTGTCCAAACGACGCAACTCCAAGGGCAGGGCCTAAGGGGTAGTCCTCAAATAAGCGCAAGCTTTCAACGTGTCCCAGGTCTAAAATGAAGACAGAACAAGCTTGAATCAGCTAAATATGGAAGGTTCAACGAAAGGCACTACGTGCCTCATCAGCGCAACTTCAAGGGTCGAAGGCAAAGGCGGTTCCCCAAACTTGTGCCAGCCCTCCACGTGTCCCAAGTCAAAGAAGGGGCAGAGCCGGCCATTTAATCGGCTAAGTATGAGAGGGTCAGCGGAAGCCTCCACGTGCCTCAACGGCGCAATTTCAGAAGTGAGACCAAAGGTCCAGTCTTCAAATGAGCGCCAACTCGCCACGTGGTCAGAGTCAAAGGAGAGTCCAGGACCAGCAGAAGGAGCCACGCATTATCTCGGCACCCTTTCAAAAGGCGAATCCAAAGCGAAAACTCAAATGAGCGCTAGCTCTCCACGTGTTTAGGGTCCAACATAAGTCAAGTGGGCAGCAGACCCGAATTGGCTAAGTATAAAGAGTTTGCGGAAGTCTCCACGTGTCATCTCGACGCAATTTCAAAAGGCAAAATCTGGAGGCAGGTCCCAAATGTGCGCCAGCTCTCCACGTGTCCAGGGTCATACATATGGCCCCGCCAAACAAAAGGGACTTAGTAAAAAAACACAAAAAAATACTGAATTGGCCCGCAAAGGGACACGTGGACATGTTTCAAACATTAGCAGGGAGGCGAGCCCTTTTTGTGTTTTGATGTCGTTGAAAAGTCAAAGCAGGAAAGCGGGCCGTCAGAGCGATTTGGGAATTTGAGCTTTGTTTCCATAAAGAGCTTAAAGTTATAAAGTGACCTGCGGCTCCGCCCATTCCAAGGGATAAAGTCAAATGTTGAGCCCGCATCAAAAGTCAAAGCGGGGAGGTGGGCCGGCAGAGCAATTTGAGTTTTTGAGCCTGCGCTCAAAAGAGGTAGAATTATAAAAGTGACCCGCAGCTCCGTCACCACTCAAGTAAAGCCACGTGTCAAGCCCATATCAAAAGCGGGTGGGTGGGCAAAAATGTTCCAAAGTGCCATTTCTCTAAGAGGCACAAAATACAAAAGGCGTCCTTAGGTCCGCCTCAGTTTATATCTCTCCCACGTGGACGACTCAAATTTAAAGTTTGCAAAGGCAAGATGAACGGCTGCAATTCAATGCATCTGGTTTTACCGCCAGGTATGGAAACGGCCGAGGCATTGGAGAAGCTCATACGTCGGTTTCTTGAATCAGTTTCATCATTTTTATAACCGAATGTAAACCGTTCTTGGGAGCTATTTAATGGCTTCTCCATGCCGTTGTTAAGGTTGGATCCTAGTACGCTATAGATTCGAAGTAATCAATATAGAAGTTTTCCCCTTTCGTCCTCTGTTACTCCTTTCCTTGTCTAAAAATTTGCGAATCATCCATCTTTGCATGCTAAGAAACTTTGTGTTCTTGTTTCTATGATTTCTGGAACTGTGTCTGTGAAATTATAACTATTTTGAAAGTGAATGATTCTATTCTGCATCTCCCTGGCTCAATACTTATAAGGTTATACTCTGCTATCTATATTTCCTGAAGGTATTGTTATGTTCTTCCTATCTCATCTCTTTAATTCTTCCATCCTTTCGTATTGATGATCTTTTGGCATAAATGTTTCAAAGTATCAAGAATCCACACTTTGAAAGTTGCATATTTGTATAAAAGTTTTGTTGCTCGCTTTCAATAACGGAACCTCTCCCATTAAAGAGGAGGGACTTGTTGTCCCTTGATTGTGGTTTGTTAAAGTTCCATTTAAAAACCTAACAGTTTTTGGCGACTCTACTGGGGATTTCGTTTCAACCATATTTTCCAGCCAAAGGAAATGCAACACTTTATCCCTCTAAAACCTGGGATCAAACCATTCAGGCAGAAAAAAAGGCAATACAATCCCAAGGTTGCTGGCACTATTTTTCAGGAGATCCAGAAGTTACTAAAGGCAAGGATCATCTTCCCTATACATCATTCAACATGGATTGCCAACATTGTGCTTGTTAGGAAGAAGAATGGTGAGATTCGCATCTGTGTGGATTTCAAGAATTTTAATCAAGCCTCTCTTAAGGACAATTATCCTCTGCCCATGATAGATCAAGTTTTACAAGATGTCACAGGCTCTGAGATGTTGTCTATGCTTGATGGATTCTCTGGATACAATCAAGTGGAAGTCAGTACCCCAGATCAACACAAAACTGCTTTCACTACTCTGTGGGGCACCTTTGCCTACAAGAGAATGTTTTTTGGTCTTATCAATGTTGGTGCCACCTTTCAGAGGGTGATGGACTTGGCTTTTGGCAGTCTAAAGGGAAAGTGTGTTGTTGTGTACCTCGATGATTTAACTGTTTTCTCCAAAACAAGGGCAAATCACTTTCAGCACCTTGAAGCGGTCCTCAAGAAATGTAGAGAACATGGAGTTTCTCTCAATCCAAAGAAGTCTGTCTTTTGTGCACTGAAGGCAAGTTGTTGGGGCATATTGTTTCCAAAGAAGGAATCAAGATAGATCCAGAAAGAGTTCAAACAATCTAGCAGATTCCTCTTCGCACAAGCAAAAAGGGCGTTCACTCTTTCTTTGGTAAGATGAACTTCCTAAGGAGATTCATTCCTAATTTTGCATAACTGACTATGAGCATTGCTCACATGATCAAAGGAAAGCAAAACTTTGGTTGGAGTTCTGAGGGTAAGGAAACATTTGAAGGTATCAAGAAAGCCATTGGTAAAACTCCCATCTTAGAATGTCCTAATTTCAGAAAGGATTTTATCATTTATTGCTATGTTATTGAGAATACCTTAGCTGTTGTGCTGACTCAGAAGAATTCTTAGGATCATGAACTTCCAATTGCATTCATGAGCTATGTTCTGAAAGCTCATGAATTGAACTATACTATGATGGAGAAACATGTTTTTGCAGTGGTCAAAGTTGTCAAGCAGTTTTGATTTTATATTCTTAATTCTCACTCTGTTGTGCTTGTACTTGATACAACCATAAAGTCTATTCTTACACAACAGGAGTTTGGAACTAAGAGAGGCAATTGGGTAGCAAAAGTCCAAGAATATGACCTGGATATCAAGCTAACCAAGCTAGTCCGGGGTAAAAGCTTCTGTGAACTTATTGCTGAAAGCGCTGATGCAGAATTGTCCAAAGAAGTAGTTGATGTTCCTGTTGTCCTTTTCCTCAGTTCAACAGATGAATGGTATGTTGATATTGCACATTTTCTTACTTATGGAGAGTGTCCATCTCACTTGAGTGCCAAGGAAAAGAGGGCTATTAAGCTAAGGTCTACTCAATATGTATGGTGGGAGAATGCTTTGTTCAAGCGAGGCGTAGATGGAAGATTCTTGAAGTTTGTGGACAAAGAGCGACAAAAGAAGTTGTTCTCATCTTTTCATGATCAGGCTTGTGGAGAACATTTCTCTTTTGTTGTCACTTCCCATAAAATCCTTCGTGTTGGGTACTATTGGCCTACATTGTTCAAAGATGCATCAAAACGGGTAGGTAAGTGTGAAGCCTGTCAATCTTTTGTTGGGAGACCTAAGTTGGCTGCTTTGCCACTAAAACCAACAGTGATTGATGAGCCTTTTCAATAGTGGGGATTGGATTTCATTAGAACTCTTAACCCACCTTCCACTGCTGGGCATACTCACGTGCTAACTGCTACAAACTACTTCACAAAGTGGGTAGAGGCTATTCTAGTCAAAAGCACTACTTCTGAAGTGGTGTGTAATTTCATTAAAGAGAACATCCTGATAAGGTTTGGGGTACCAAACAAGATTGTGACTGATAATGCTTCCAATTTTTCTTCTTCTGAGATGATGGATTTCTGCTATGGTTATGGAATTTCCCGTGCTCATTCTTCAGACTACTACCCCCAAGGGATTGGACAAGCAAAATCAACAAATAAGAAACTGGTGACCATCGTTCGGAAGCTTGTCAACGACTCTCAGAGGAATTTGCACAAGAAACTTTATGATGCTCCCTGGACAAATATAATTACACCCAAAAGAGCAATTGGGATGTCTTTGTTTCATGTGGTGTATGGTGTTGAAGCTCAGTTGCCAGTAACAGTGGAGTTACCAGCCTTGCACTTAATGAAGGCTATTGAAGATTCAAGTTCTACCAGTTCCTTGGTCAGGAGGATTATGTATCTCCAAAAGCTGGATGAAGACAGGTTACAGGTTTTTGATAGAATCTCAGCTCATCAATTGAGGGTGAAAGCTTTGTTTGATAAGAAGGCTAGACCCAGAGATTTTCAAGTGGGAGATATTTTTCTGCTGTGGGACAAAAGACACGAACCTTGAGAAAGCCATGGTAAGTTTGATTCTCTTTGGCTTGGTCCTTTCAAAATCAGGCACTTTCCTAGAGAAAATTCTTTCTATTTGGATTATATGGATGGATCTCCTCTCCCACTTCCTTATAGTGGGCAGTATTTGAAGTTGTTCAAGTCCTAGGTGACTAGGCAGTCCTTCTATGTATTGTGTACAGTATTTTGGTTTTTGGTCGTTCCTTTGTGTTTTGTTTCTGTCTTTCCTTTTTGGTTTGTTTTCCTTCCGTGTGTTTTATCCTTTGTGTTAGTTTTGCCTTCGACTCTATTTGTCCAATGGATGAGGCGTTGGTCTATTTTCCCGAAGTTTTTCTATCGTCCTTGATCTTGCCTCGTTCCTCTATCAAGTCATCCCCAGAAAGAGCCAGCTGTTGTCGCCCTCAAAATTCTTGTCTTTTTGAAACCAAGTTTTGAAAATTTTGAGTTGGTACCTTGGAGTAATCCGTGCTTTTGCTTGAAAATCTTTTCCTTCATTCGGATGTCGTTCTCAATCCTTCTCTTTGGCTGTGGATCGCGTTGACCTTAGTATTGTTTGCAGTTTTTCATTCCATGGAGAATAATTTGAAATTTGGGCGTAACGGTGGGGTTTTTCCCTTTCCTTTTTATTTTTTTTCCACAGTCGTGAACGACGGGCGTATCTTCCCTGTCAATTTTTGTCCCATCATCCACGGGTAGTACATGGACTTTTCTTATTGGATGCGGCATGACCATGTTTCAAGTGGTAGCGGAAGCCTCCACGTCTCTAAACGGTGCAACTCCAAGTGTAGGGCCCAAGGGGCAGTCCTCAAATAAGCGCAGGCTTTCCACGTGTCCCAAGTCCAAAATGAAGACAAAACAAGCTTGAATCGGCTAAGTATGGAAGGTTCAGCCCTCCACGTGCACCATACCTCCACATGTGCTAGGTCAAAGAAGGGGCAAAGCCGGCCATTTAATCAGCTAAGTATGAGAGGGTCGGCGGAAGCCTTCATGTGCCTCAACGGCGCAATTTCAAAAGTGAGACCAAAGGGCCAGTCTTCAAATGAGCGCTAGCTCGCCATGTGGTCAGAGTCAAAGGAGAGTCCAAGACCGGGGGAAGGAGCCACGCGTCAGCTCGGCGTCCTTTTAGGAAGCTAATCCAAAACAAAAACTCAAATGAGCGCCAGCTCTTCACGTGTCTAGGGTCCAACATAAGTCAAATGGGCAATAGGCCCAAATTGGCTAAATATAAAGAGTTTGCAAAAGTCTCCACGTGTCAGCTCGACGCAACTTCAAAAGGCAAAATCCGGAGGCAGGTCCATAATGTGCGCCAGCTCTCCACGTGTCCAGGGCCAGACGTATGGCCCTGCAAAACAAAAGGGACTTACTAAAAAACTCGAGTAACTTCTGAACTAGCCCGCAAAGGGACACGTGGCCATGTTTCAAACATTTGTAGGGAGGTGGGCCTTTTTTGTGTTTTGATGCAAAAAATGACAAAATAGAGAGTATGAACCTAAAGAAGGAAAGTGGTTGCTTCAATTGTCTTCCAAGCTATCCCATTATCTTCTTCACATGTAAACCTATGAAATATAACTATTAATTCAATAGACTTCTAGTTTTAATATACCCAAACTCTCGAAACATTGTACAAAACATGTAAATTCTAAGTACAACCACACATTACAGTTCTAGCATGGTGTTTCATAGTTCTTTCATTCTCCTCACAATGCGTTCTAATTATTATTGTTTTTTATCACTTTCTTTCTGTAATGTCCCCTTTTCCCACCTAGAAGCTCGAAATTGGTCTTCTTGCCATCCCTTCTCCATGGCAAAGAAGAAGAAATGAAGGAGAAGACCCTTAAGCAGCATTATGATATATTTTATCTAATATTATTATGTTTTTTAGTGTTTTATTGCTTTATATAGGTCAGCCTTGCCTAATAATGTTTTGGCGCCAAAGAAAGGATATAAAAGGAGGAGTTCATTTGCACTCTAGCTTGGCGTATTTTCTCTATACTTGGCAAAGAGAGTTTGTTGCTCCTTAGTCATCCACTTGGGGATGAAAACCCTCTTGTGAGTCCTTATTGAAGGACGAAAAACCCTTCATTTGGCTTGAGTGAAGGACGAAAACCCTTCATCATCATTTGGCATTGAAGAAGAGAGCTGATTTGAAGATCCTTTGGTCATTTCTAGTTGTTATTCTAATTTTCTAGGGTGGAGCGACCTACCTTGGGTAGGGTTTGAGGACATTGGCTAAGAATTGGATCAATCTGGTTTTGTAATCTGATTTGTCATATTTTTAAAGGCCGGAATCTTGTGTTTCATGAATTTAGAGGGTCTCTAAACCCATATTCTATAGTTAATTTGTGGCTGCAATTTCCAGTGTGTATTTCATTTCCAGAAGTGTGCTTTCAGTGCTTATTGGTTATATTGGCTTCTAAAAATTCCATATATCATATATAAAATATTGGCGAGTTGTGTGGTGTTGTTTGGTGGTGTTTTTTACATCTTTTTGAGCAAGTATAAGTCGCTGGTTTTAGTATTCAGTTTCCTGCAATTTTCAGTTTCAGATCTGCACATATAATATTTTGATAATACCCTCAAAAGGGTTATTACACTTTCGTAACCATTTCCAATCATAAATCATTGAAACATCATTTTAGTGTGTTGTCCCCCATATAACCCCAAGCTCCGGTCAGTTATTCAGAATTTCATTATGTTTAAGATTATTAAAAACATATAGCATTCTTTTGCAAGGGAGAGCATTCATTTTGATAGATAAAAATATGTGTTATACTATTATTTTATCTCTTGTGCATAATTTCAAAATCACTCATGAGCATTTATTAGAACTATAAATAAAAACTAACATAATGGACTCATAAGAAAAAATATATGCATGTTTGGGGATGACTCAACATGCCTCACTAAGCAAACTCTGTTGCAAAATTTTGAAGATTCTTTAATCCACACTGGTTTTACAAGAATAAAAAAACCATTCTCTCATAAAAACAGATAGCAGACAACATAGATCATACCGGTAATTTTCGATTACAACCCATCTTGAAAAGACCATAGTTTGAAATAATTTGTGCTCTCTTAGAAGTCAGTTGGCCTTCATGTTTTTCAGAATATGTTGTGAATACATGTCGGCTGGAAACATACTTCAGAAAGGCATCTCCAAGTGTCTCAAGAGATTCTAGCGACATGCATTCTTGGCATTTCTTCCTTGTTAATGCCTCAAGAACCTAGAACAAACATACAAGAGAGAATTTACAATACAGTAAATATGAAAACCTGTTCTAGATATGGATTCTCGAATGCACAAAACCATTTTCAAAAATCGATTATGCCTCTAGCACCACCTTTAGACTAATAAGATGCCATTTGACTAAAATAATTATTAAAGAATTATAGGAATACAAGCACAAAATATGCTCCATTGAATGCTTGAATCATTAAAATATAAAACAATTTTTTTTTCACAAGAAAACACTTTTTAGAAAAAAAGGAATTTGCATCAAGAAGGGTCATTTTGAATGTGTATGAAATATGTTGAGACAATAACCACAACACATGATTAGAGTTTAGAAAATTTTCAATGAAATGTTAAGGAGTCCAGCTCGCATTCTATATAGTTTAAGGTAAAACGTCACAACTCAGAGGCGTGGCTGCTGGAAATTTTCCTGTGACACCTAAAAACAAGCCTTGAAGCCTTTATAAGTCACCTTTGCAGCTGAATATGGCTTTTTCCTTAGAGACTTATAGTTTATTTTTCGGGGGCACTTTTCTGAGATTTACTTCCGTTTAAAGCATCCATTAAGTAAAGTACACTAAAATCATGCCTTGATGATGAAAAAATGTAACATCCCCTTTTCCAAACTAGTTCAATTGGAACACTTTGAGCCCATTCCACTTCCCGAGGACAAGAAAGAAATGAGCAAAGGGTGTAATTGTCATATTTTTCAGTTATTTTCATGAGCATTTGCATTCTTCTTTAATAGTTTTCTAAATGAATCAGGTCTGTTGGGTTACAAAGGTGAAAAGCCAAAGGAAAAATAAAGGAAAAGTACCTTTATGAGGTCGGTCCTAGTGTGGAGGAATTCTAATTTGTTTTGGTGCTATAAAAAGGTATAAAGAGGGTTCGCTTCGCTCATTTGTGCATCATCTCTTATCAAAAAATATAACTTTGCATGTTTTTTGGCTAGTTGCTCAATAACTTCCACTTAAGGGCGAAAATCCTTTGGCGTGGCCAACAAAAAGGACGAATACCTTCCTTGATTGAAAAATGAAAACTCCTCAATGTATCGGAGATTCTCCATTCCGGAGTTTCAAAAGTGCTTCAAGAAGATTGATGTTGCAGATTTTCAGCTAGGGTTTGATCCTACAGTGATTTTTAGCCTCTCCTAGAGGAGCGACCCACCTTGGGCAAGAGTTAGAGGGTTTCCGAGGCACAACAATACTCAACTCAGCCATCATTTTCATCTTCATATTTTTAGCAGCTGGAATATATATTTAGAATTTGATTTTGGACTTGGAATCATTCATTTCCAACCACTCTATAAGGGTGTTGTCTGTCATCATTTATTTAATTTCCAGCTGGGGTTTGAAGGCTGATTTCTTGTTAATATTGTTTCTAAAATATTTCTAAGTGTCCCTCCATGTTTTGGATGTCGTGAATGGAATTTTGAAGAATTATTGATTTTCCTTGTTTTTATAAAAATTAGATTGTTGTTTATTGTTGTTATAATTTTCAGTTAGCTATCATAAAATTCAGTTTGCTATCAATTGGGGTTGGTCCTATTTCCCTTTATTTTCAATTAATTCCCAGACAGAGACATTACAATGGTATAAGACGGTTCAAAAAACCGTTATTGACGATTAATAGGCAGGGCAAATTTTGACTCGGAAATCGGGAATCGACAATTTATCGGCATTAATCGGGAACTTTATCACTACTTTTAAAAACATTTAAATTCATAAAATAAACTTAAATTAAATGTAAAACCATTGTTAAATGATGCGAGAAGTAATTTAATACATTATTATAATAATAAAGGTAATATATCCTATATAGAAATTAATTATAACAGTAATTAATTCGTTTACGGTTTTACTATTATAAGTTATAACTAAATATATTAAATTATTAATATTACAAATTTACTTTATTTTATATTTTTTTGTATACATTTAATATATTCCTAATATAACAGTAATATATTAAATGTATACGATATTATTCAAAACAAATTAATATGTAAATTTGTTTTATTAAATGTATACTATTAATATTTAAAATCTTTAAGAAAAATGAAAAAGGAATAGACTCTTACTTGGAGTAGGGTTAGGGCCATGAACCACCACGAAATGCACCAAAACCGCCACGGAATGCTTAGAAACCGCCACAAAATGCTAGGAAACCACCTCGAAATGGCACGAAATGAGTCACAGGAGGAGAAATGAGCCACGCAGGAGAAAGGAGGGAAACGAGCCACGCAGGAGAAAAAACGAGTCAGATTTGGGTGTTTTTTGCATATATACCTAAAGTAAGCGATTTTCCACGAGTTGTCAAGGCATTTAGCACTGGAAATTGCCCATTTATCGGCACTAAATAAATCGCGATTTATGGAAAGGTTAATCGTTTTGCATGTTAAAAACAATAAATCGTGATTATCGTCTGATTATTTGCTATTTTTTTAACTATGGTATAAGAGCATCGAGCTTCCTAGTTTGAGGGTATTCGTGCAAGACGGTGACAAACAATACATCTACTAACTCGGGAGAGAAAACATGGATTCATGACCTAGGTTCCTACCAAAGAAAGAAGTCATTCCGGAGGTGGAAACATGGCATTCAGTAGGTCACAACATTGTGGCCAGCTGTGAGGAGTACAGGGCTCTTCCAAAGCAAATTCGTGATGCCATTTCACTTGCGGAGTTCATAGGAATCAGAAAGGGTAGGTGAAAACCAAAGCCTAGACCTCAAGTGCCACAGGTGAATCCTCATCATGCCTTGCGCCAAGTGACACTCCACAATTGAGGGTTCCATCAAAGGGACAGTTGGCGTATGGATGAAGATGTTAGGGTTAAACCTTAGACCACAAGAAGATGCCAAGGAGTCGAATCCAAAGGAGTTTCTCTTGAAAGAAGAAAAAGAACCAACTAAGGTAGTAGTTACATCAACACCTCAATAGATCAAGGAAGAAATCACAAGAGATAAACCAAAAGAAGAAAAATCGGAGGGTTTTGACGTGAAGTTCCAAGAAGACCATGTTGGGGACCATACACATGAGAAAAGGACCCTACTGGTTGTTAATGTTGATTTTTCAGTTGGCTGGAATTTTTAGAACTTATACGAAGGAAGTTAATGGTTTTTATGACTCTAACAAGAGCTGTAAAGGTGCTCCATACATGTGTCCACAAAGTATGGATGAAGTCAAAGTGGAAAGGGTTTCACTTGTTGAAGATGAAGATCCCAAGAGGAAGGAGAATGCTATTCCTAACTCAGTAATTCCGACTCACAAAGATGGAGGTGTGGAAGATATTTCAATCATTGGCAAAAGAAGGTGAACATTTGAGGACAGCCTAAGGTATGATAGTAATGATCACATTCAAGTTTGTTGATTCCTTCTATGTTGCTGCAATATATTATTTACCTTGAACAACGTATTAAAATTGATGGGAAGATGAAAGGTAAGCATTTGGACTATATTCGTGATTATAATTCAAAGCATGGAAGTATTGGTTCTAATCGAGGCTTCATATCCTTACTAAATCCTTGTTGCCATGGAAAGCATGCTAAAAAGGGTGATAGGGTCAAGGATACCACTTGCAACATAGGGCATGTAGATCCTTTGAGTCAAGCTTGAGTTTGTTTATGCATAAAATTTTGAAAACCGGGTGATTTTTTGTGGGTCAAAGTGTATAGAGGCACTAATGCCACTATTGAGTTCTCTTTCTCAGGAACTTGGATTAGAAGGATATTTATGACCAATCATAGAGGGTTTGTTGTGCATTCTAACCGCATTGTGAAGGATCAATGTTCTCGGTGATTAGAACACTCATGGGGGCTAAGCTAAGTCACCAAGTTCGTGTTTGTGTTCGGCAAGGATTAAGTTCGGCAATGATAAAATTCGGAAAAAAAATCGTGACTAAATTTGGCTGTTATAATTTTCATTTTTTAAAAATAAGATATAAATACACAATTTTTTTAAAATAGCTAAAACATTACTATATAAACTTGAAATCTATATAAAAAGATGTTATCTGTGGCATAGCAATATATAATAAAATCTTTGCCAAAATCTGGACATGCTAGGATAGGAGTTCTAGCAATAGCCTTTTTAATACCTTCAAAGGCTTTCTTCCCTTCAGAAGACCAGCCAAACGTTTGTTTTCCTTTCATCATTTGCGAGATATTCAAGGTTAACTCTACAAAATTAGGGATGAATCTTCTCAAAAAGTTGATCTTACCAAAGAAAGAATGCACTCCCTTCTTGCTGGTCGGAAGAGGAATCTGCTGAATAGCTTGAACTCGTTCAGGATCAATTTTGATGCCATCTTTAGAGACAACATGCCCTAACAATTTTCCCTCTGTGACACAAAACACAGATATTTTAGGATTCAAAGAGATCCCATGTTCTCTGCATTTCAAGACAACTGTTTCCAGATGCTGAAAATGATCTGCCCTAGTTTTGGAAAATACGGTTAAATCATCTAGATATACAACAATACATTTCCCTTTCAAACTTCCAAAAGCCAAGTCCATAGCCCTTTGGAAAGTGGCACCGGCGTTAATGAGTCCAAAAGGCATCCTCTTGTAGGCAAAAGTACCCCAAGGAGTAGTGAAAGCCATCTTGTGCTGATCCGCGGTATTGACTTCCACTTGATTATACCCTGAGAAGCCGTGAAGCATGGACAACATTTCGGATCCCGTAACAACTTGTAAGACTTGATCCATCATGGGCAGGGGATAGTTGTCCTTCAAAGAAGCTTGATTCAGATTTCTGAAGTCAACACAGATACGAATCTCACCATTTTTTTTTCTTGATAGGCACAATGTTGGCAATCCATGTCGAATGGTGGATGGGAAAAATAATTTTGGCTTTCAACAATTTTTGTATTTCCTGAAAAATAGTGTCAGCTATCTTGGGATTGTATTGCCTTTGTTTCTGCTTGAAAGGTTTAATCCCAGGTTTGAGAGGGATGAAATGTTGCATCTCCTTTGGTTGGAAAGCTTTCAGGTCTTCGTATGACTATGCAAGAACATCCTTATACTTTTTTAGGAGGTTCACCACCCTCTTCTTTTCTCCTGGTGTACAACATTTCCCAACATTCACCATCTTGGGGTCCGCAAAACTCCCAATATTAGTTTTTTCATACTCAGCAGATTGTTGTGATCCAGTAGAAGCTTTAGACTTAACATACCTGTCATGTTTATCAAACAATTCTTCTAAACTCACCAACCCTTTTGGAATCTTGTTACCTTTGAGTTTGATACACCCATCTTGATCTATTTCCTCCTTGACATCCTCTTCGTGAGGAGAGACACTCTCACGAGGCAAGTTGTCACTTCCTTAAAAGTACAACTGTTCAAAGTTATCCCTGAGCTCTAGGAAGGAAAGCAAATAATGATCATCATTGAAAACTTGCCAGTTACTTGCGTGATCGGGCACACTGGGCCTATGGATCATCTTAATGGTAAACTTATCTTGAGAAAAGTCAGGATGAGGTATTAGCAATGATCTTGAGACAGCTAGCGAATCAGCCCTGGAGTTCTTTTCCCTAGGCACTGCTTCAATGGAGAAGGCGTCAAGAAATTCAATAGAATCCCAACCCTGGTTCCTGTAATGCTTCAACCTTTTATTCTTTACTTGAAAAAGGTTCCTAACTTGTTTAACAACTAGTTCTGCATCTCCGCGAGCTAGAAGATTCTTCACACCTTTTTCTTTTGTCATATTGAGCCCAAGAATGAGAGCTTCATACTCTGCTGTATTATTAGTATTTTCAAATTGTAGTTTGAATGAGAAAGGATGAACTTTTCCCTTAGGGGATATCAACACTACGCCGGCTCCAGAACCAGCCAAGGAACAACTTCCATCAAATTCTAACATCCAAACACATAATCATATAGTTACCATGCCCCATATCCTCATAAAGTATTTGAGCTTTGGGATCATCTGTTTTTTGTACGATATACCCAGATTGCTTTTCGGGCAATAGCTTCTTCATTTTTCCATTAACTGGTATGAGGGCATGCAACCAATCCATTCGAATTTCTCCTCCCATGTCCTTGCAGAAGTTCCTACTTAACAACATACCATATGAAGGGGGAATATATGCTACTAGGATACTAGCCAAGACCTTTTTCTCAGGTAAAGTAGTGAAAGCTACTTGTGCATCTTTAATTCTTCCAACTAGGGGCACTTCCTTACTCTCCATGGAATAACAAGACCCATAAGTGCGTGTGAGAGTTAGACCCAAAGCATGGGCTACTTTGGCAGGCATTACGTTATCCGATGCTCCTGAATCTATGACACAGTTGCTGAGTTTATGGCTTGCTATAAGAAGGGTCACATAAAATGGTTTGATCTTCTCATTAGGTGAGGTGACGGCAGCTACCAGATTGGGTTGGGGTGCGGAGGATGGAGTAGGTAAAAGGCCTTTAGAAGTGATCTTGGAATGAGAATTGACAAAGTGAACCATTTTGGCAAAAGCTTTGGGATGGGTTTGATAATACTCAGCCTCTGAAATTTGAACCTGTCTTTTTTAGGTGATCAATGATATTGAAAGATCCAGAGGTGGACGAGCTATCAGCACTAGGAATCTTAAGTTTGTCAGGTTTAGGTGTTTTGGAAGAAGAAACTTTAGTGGAAGAATTAGGAAAAGCAGAATTTGTAGAACTCACCTTCTGTGTGGACGTGGTGGGGATAGGAGATCCTCTTTTGGCAATAATAGGGATAGTCGTGGGATGTTCCTTGGATCTTTTAGTGGGCTGCATCACTTTCTCCCTTTTATTTGTCTACTCTCAAGTCATGACAGCGTATGATTCGCTATTCATGTCTGCTACTACCTCATCATAATCATCTTCCTCATCAACACCTTCAGTAGTGAAGAAATTAACTCGAGATCCCTCAAGTTCCTCCATCTCTCCATCAACTTCTTCTTCAAGTTCTTCACAATCTTCATTAACCTCTTCATCTTCAGGCTCCTCAACCTCACAGATTGCGTTAACAGGAACCTTGATGGGTGGCCCCTCAAGGGCTAGCCTTGTCTGAGAAGCAGGAAAACGATTTCTAGGCTGAAAATTCCTCCTTGGAACATCTGCATAGGGGGCGTGCTGAGCCAATTTTTTCTTGATGGCAATGAGGTCATTTGCAAGCTTTTGTACTAATGGATCAGTATTAGGCCCTGGGAGTGGAAGAGGAGGAAGAAGTAGACCTAGATTTAGAAGGGTCTCTTTCAACTTCCCAGACATAATCAAATCATCTTCGACGCTAACAACAAGAGTTTGATCCTCGGCCAATGTTGCGAGATTGGCTCTTCTCAATGCGTAACTAACTTCAGGTAATTGAGCATTCAGGAAGAAACATTTTTGAATTTGATCTACAGGTTGAGTGTCTGGTGGGATTTTGTTAATCAACTTGTTGAATCTAGCCACAAATTCCCTCATGGGTTCTTGTGATTCCTTCTTTATTTGAGAAATCTGGGCCAGCAAAGCATGTACATCCTCTACAGGTTTGAAACAGTTCTCAAATCTTGTTCTCATCGTGGTCCAACTGGTAATGGCCCCAGCTGGAAGGTGATAGAACCAATCTACTACATTATCTTGTAAAGTCTCTACAAAAAGCCTCACCGAGACATCTTCATGTTCAACTCCGAGAACTCCACATGCAACTATGAAGGTTGTGATATGTTCATCAGGATGTACCTTGCCATCACCTCTGAACTTGGGGAAGTTCTTTCTGTTACCTCTGGGTAACTCATGCAAAGGCTGAGGAAGGGCGAGAGGCCCAACACGATGGCCCCAAGGAAATGGTGCTACCATCCTTGGAAAGATGGCTTGAAGGGGAACCGAAACACCAACAAGAATCAGAGCGCGGAGATTAGGGCTGAGTTGCTCTGGAGGGATAACACCTATAGGGGTTCTATCTTCAACAGGAGGAGTGCTTGTTGAACAAGCTCTTCTATTCCTTCTTGTTGAAGGAAAAGGAAAACCTTGCTGTTCCAAAAATTGAAACTGAGAATCTTCAATACCAAGGGCCCTCCTTCCGCGAGTAAAATGTGGAGTCGCCAGATCTAAGGATGATCAAGAAACGTTTATAGAACTGGAATACGTTAAGAAAAACGAATTCCCCAGCGGAGTCACCAAAAATTGTTGGTCGTCAAAAAGGACTTTGTTGAGAACAATAGTCAGGGGACAGAAAGTCCCTCCTCTTTAATGGGAGAGGTTCCCTTATTTAAAGACCAAGCTTATTTACATATGTACAGTGCATAGTTTTAATGTGGAACTTGGATATCATGAAAGTGTTTTAAAATAGAACGGATCATCAATACAAAAGTACAGAGGAATGAAGTAGTGGAAATGAGCAGAAAGGCATTCTCCAGAACTATAGATAACAAAATAATTCCTTATGCATGCCAGAATAAAATTATTTGGAACAAAACCATTTGCATTTGAATCAATAAGATGTTATTGCAAAGACACAAAGTTCCAGAAATAACATCCACAAGAATACAAAGCTTCTTGAAATAATACAGACAAATGATTCAAAAGTATTCAGCGGATAGTAATGAAAGAACAAGATCAGATAGACATGGAAAGAAAGCTCTTTTGTATTGATTGCTTTGTTACTCTTTACACTTTCAAAAATAAACCAAGTTCCAGCCCTTGAAAATGGCGTAGAGAGCCCATTATATAATTTTACAAATTAGTTACACTTGGTAACTACTTCTTTTACTAAAATGTTTAGTTAAGGGGGGATGCTTGACACAAAACCCCCAACTAGTTACAATAAGCTCGAATTGAGAAAAAGAAGGAAAGGAGAAGCTAGGAGGAAAACAAATGCTTATGATTGGGGAGGGCCCACCGACTTGAGGATCCGTTGTCTAAACTTTTTCAATGCTTCCGCTATGTCTCGGCCTCATGGGACTGATGTGTTGGCAGTGGCTTGGGTCCAAGATCCCAGACATTTCTCCATTTCTTTATCAAACTCGGTGTGTATGATATTCTTTATTAGCTTCCTCAATGGCAGACTGAAGGGAGCAAATCTCCTTTATCTTCTCTTTGGTCATTGAGTCCTCCTTGAACAAGTTTTCCTTGACAAAAGCTCTGAATTGAGTCTTAATTTCCTGGAGGGAGAAAGGCACACCTGAAGTCTCGTCGTGGAGGTGACAGTGAATATCCTTAAAAGCAGATACCACCAAAGTTTTGAAGGCCTCTCCTTTCTGCCAACTACTCCTCAATTCTCCCAAAGCCTCCTCCAGCACTTTTATTTTCCACTCCACGCTGAAAACCCATGACTTTGACAAATTATCTTTGGCATCATCAAAAACTTTACTTGCCATCAATAAATTTTCATCAGTCTGTCCCATCAGGAAAAGGTCTACTATGCAGCTACTCCAAAGTTTAAGCTCTTTATCCATATTTCCAATTGCGGAGGAGAGCTTTTGTTGCAGATTAGTTACCTTCTCATTGAGTTTGAAGGCTTCTCCAATGAAATTCAAACCTGCAATGACCATATCATCAACCATGTCTTCCATAGCTCTCCCGTAGATGGAGTACCTGTGTATGTCTTTGATGCTCTGGACTTCATCTTGACTAAGGATCACAGGTGGTGGAAGGGCAGTCAGTGGGGTAGGATCTAGAACTTTATCCTTAGACAGCAATGACTTGATGAAACCAGAAAGCACTTGAGCCTGCTCTTCCAACTGCTCTATAGTCTGCTTGCCTTTTTCTACCCTTCCAATAACCCTGGTCACTGTTTCCTGAAGGTTATGGATTTCACTTTCAGGGGTAGACTCTCCCATTGAGATCCTAGAAAGTTCCAAATCAGAGGCTTGCAAATCCTGTTCTGGCTTGTCAACTTTGGGCTTGGCTACCTCAAGAAACTGCTGGCCTTGGGCATCTGTCACTATCCTTGAAGTTGTTTTGGCTCTCTTTGCAGGAGCAGAAGGAGTAGTGCCCAACAAGGCCGCCACAACATCAAAATTAGGCCCTGTCAATCGAGAAGAAGACTTCCTCTTCCTACTGTCAACAAAAGGTTGCACCCATGCAAAAGTGGAGGAAGAAGAAGAAGGAGGAGCAAGAGAACCAAGAGTAAGAGAACTCATGGCACTTAAAGTATTTACCACTATTGCCTCTAGTAGAGATGTGAGTGGAGTAGATGAGGCTTCTTGGACAGAGGAATCCATGGTACTTGGAGGCTCAGTGTTATGAATTTCCTGCTCCTTATCCATTGGGGCTTCTGAAACTCCTATAGGAACTGGCACTTCACTATCCTCACTTTCACTGAGAACAATAATGTTCTCTAGCCCAGAAGGTAATTCTGAATGTTTTAGGAGGGGATCTTCCTCAATAGGCTCCTTTTTGACTTCCTTCACCTTCTTCTGATATACCTGAGTGGATGAGGAAGGGGTGGAGGATGCAGGTTCTTTACTTGATGAAGGAGGAGGAGTTCGTGCAGGTACCTCTGAGCTAGGTGTTTGTGACTCCTTCCTCGAGTGTTGAAGTGTCTTTAGAGGAAGACTCTCCTTGAATTCTTCCTCAGCTCTCGAACCCTTCTGTCAAACCAGATCTTGGTTGTTACTAGGAAAGGAGCCAAAATCTCAGCCAAATCATATTTCTCCCTTTTGAACCAGTCTAGATCCTCTAAGGGAGTATGCTTGATAACAGTATCATACTCATATGAAAATAGATCTGTGTTGTCATCTTGAAGCCCTTCAGGAATCTGATATAGGTTAAGCTCTTGTATTAGCTGAAGGGAGAATCTGCCATAATGCCTCCGTCTTGCCTCAAAATCATCTGTGCAATCAGCCCAGTAGTCCTCAGTATCTGCTCTGTGGTGGTAGTTGATTCTGAGATTCAGCTCAATGAATTTCTTCAAATCAAAACAGGTTCTGGGCCTAAAGAAGTGGACAGTGATGGGGGCAAGGGCTCTTTCTATGTTCTGGGCATCCAAAGTTGTTTTACATGTATAGTTACCCAAAGATATGGGGAAATGTAGCCCAGTGATTTTCTTGTCCCTACAGGTCCTGTGCAACTTGTCCAATTGTCTACATACCTCAATCAGAGCCATCTTATCATTACAAAATATAGGGAGCTTGAGAGGAGTGCTCTCGTAACCGGCTAACCTGATATAAGAAAACCTTCTGAATTGAATGAAGTAAGCTCCATACTTTGCTATCAAACTCATGGCTTCATCAGAAAATCTCCTAGCAGTATCACTCTCTAGAAGCCTCACAATGTACATGGTGAAAGCATCATTCACCCTCCTGAAGTTGTGATTACTGGTGTCAAGGGTGAACTGAGGGTAGTAAGCATAGATGGGATCACCCTTCTGAGCCTCAATGTATGTGAAACCAAACCATTGTCTGGATGCTGCTAGGGTATACATAAGATAAGAAGTCATGTAGAACTTCTTAGTTTGTTGTACATTGGACAACTGCTCTGTCAAGTTCATGCAGATGATCTCTGCCCAATTGATGTTCTGGGTACCTTCACAAACTATGTTGATGAGCGGGCACATCCAAAAGTGGAACTCACTGGTAGAGGGTAAGCCCATGACACGAGCTAACAGGATGATGAAGTCAGATAGCTCCTTGTTGAAATCAGCCCTAAACAGAGCTTTGGAAAGTCGAGATGCCCCCTTTTTAGGGTTCTTCAACCACGACTTTGCTACCCTGGCTTTGTATTTCTCACTATCTTGATCGAAGAGAGCTTGTGCTTGAGTTTGAGAAATTACCACAGAATTGTCCATTTCGGGGATCCGTAGGGCAGTGGCAATGGCAGCAGCATCAAGTTTAGCAATTAGCTCCCCGTGTACATTGGTCAATTCACTCGTATCGGGGTTGAAATGAGCTACGCATGCGAGCATGGTATCGGCGCACTGTACCGAAGATTGGGAAACCCACAGCAAATGCAAGGCCACTATCATTAATCATTTGTGCCATGGGAGAGGGGTTCGGGTCTGTCAACCTGGTCCAAAAATCACCGAAATCCAGGTGACGAACTTCACTATCTCCGATATCGGGAACGGAAGACTCGAGTGGAGAAACCTACTCTTGGCCTTGAAACTCGATCTTCATACTGACAGTGTTTAGAGAAATAACCTTATAGTTTGAATCTACGATGAAAAAAATGCAGGGGAAATGGGGATGCGAGCAGATGGTTTCAATTGCAAGGGTATGAGCGAATGGCAGTGAGAAAGTAGTGTGCAAAATGCGTAGAGGGGAGTCCCATTAAATAGTCGTTTTAGGAGAGAGAAGGTTATAAATGCGCATTAAATTCATATACACCAACTCAAAAGGCAAGCATCGGGAAGAGCGGAAAAATTAGCCCAGATGGCCTTTGGTACATTTGGGACATGAGGGACGTGAAAGTGCGATTCGGCCGATGCGTGTGATGCAGGAAAAGTAGGAATAGAATGCACAATAGCTTCTAGGACAAGCAAGACCAAAGTACGTGAAGGCATGATGTGGCCGATTGGGGAACAAAGAGCCCAAGTGAACTTAGAACAGTTGGAACCAAAAGTTCCGATGGGCCCGCAAGTTAACAGATTTCGGGGGGGAAAGCGGGTGATCAGGGAACAGAGAGCCCATAAGAACTTGGGACACATGGGAAAAAAATGTCTGAGAAACCCACAAATTACTCAAATGACCCAAAAGACGTGAAATTTTTTCTAACTCCTCAATTTTCTCTTTACTAGAACATCAAAGAAAGGTGTTAACTCAAAATTTTCAAATTTTTGACTTTCGAAAGAGGGGAAATTTTGAGAGGACAACAAGAGGCCCTCAAGCTTCGGAATGAGACCCTCCAGTCTCCTCCCAGATAGGCTACTACTCGACAAATCACATTTTCTTTACGGTGCTCCCACCAGAGAGGGGCACCAAGCGGCATCTTAACAACCAGTATGGATCCCCAGACCAGATCCGTCAGGACCCACGATGCTGCCTCCCAGTCTAGAGGCTTTCATGATCACACTTGATCAGGGGCCCTCCCCTAGGGATCACGACCAGCCAAGAGGATATAGAGGATTCAACTTTCTCGTCCTTCTCTCAGACACCAACATTCCTGACTCTCCACAGTTTCAGCTACAGGACATAGGCATAGCACCAGCTACTTTCAATCGGCCACGGATGTTAGGTGATAGGGTCGGAGATGGTGCTTTTCTTCCCCCTCTTCTTCGGCTCTGTCCATCCGCACTCTTGTGGCCATTGTGGCCCTTGCTTCTCCTTCTTTCCTTTCTCTCCTCTCCTCTCCTCTCTTGTTGTTCGGATGACCCTTTCGGGTCTCCCTGTTGGTTCTTTTGGAATTGTATTGTGCAGTTCCATTGACGTACTTTTGTGTTCATTCGTTGGACATTAATATAATTATCTTATCTTATATACAATCATCTTTCCAACTCCCACACAATTTGTAGCACTGTCAATAACCACTCGAACCACATTTTCCACACCTATTTCAAGAACTTCCTCTAATATTTCAAAAATATGCTTTGAAGTTTTCTTATGGTTCATGGTGTCTATCACCTTCAAGAGCACAACACCTTGAGGGCAAGCCACCAAAACATTAATCAATGGTCTCTGACATATATATAACCATCCATCACTCAATATTGTGCACCCTATTGCCCTCCAAGAGGCTTTGACCTCACATAATTTCTCAGTCACCCTATCTTTTGACCTCTGTAAAAGAGTTGTTCTGAAAACCTAAAGGAGGTGTGTAGCCTTTGCCAAACTCTACATCTTTTTGAATTGCATTTCGAAAATGTGGATTCCTAGCTACATTGAATGGAATGACACTTGAATAAAATAGATCAACTAATGCATCATCCACATGTTGTTTTTCTATTGGTTTCCACAAGTTCTTCAATGTTCCACTCCCCATTGATCCACCTATTGAGGTGTTGGGCATACTGGCAGAAAAGACACAACAAATGTCATGAACTTAGACATGTTCTCTTGGAATCTTTGTTTCTTTTGGGCCGAATACATCTTTCCTACAACCGAAGAGGATTGCTTTCTCTATAGCAGATCTAGTATCTAGATAGATAAGATAGATAAGATAAATATATTAATGTCCAACGAATGACCACAAAAGTAGGTCAATGGGACTGCAGCCCAGACAATATACAAAATGCGAGCGAGGACAACTCAAAACGAGTTCCCAAAAAGAGAAAAGAAGAGAAAAGACAGCAGAAAGGAAACCCGAAGCCAATACCCCCACATGTGGGGGCAATGGAGCAAGCAGGGGAGAAAACCTAGGGAAGCAAAGCAGGGAAAGAAGGTGGGGACAAACGAGGACCCGTGGTCTAATTAGGAATGGTAGCCACACCCCTCCTAACATTTGAGGCCGACGAAAAGAAGCTCCTGATGGACTGCCAACCCGACGAGGGGGGCGAAAACCTCCTTCGCTGCTGAGATCTGAGACTGACGCGACGACTAGGGGGACGAATGGAGCTAGACTGCCTTCTGGTACGTGTGTGCATCCAAGTCTACTGGCGGTGATCGAGAGAAGTGTGAAGGTCTAAACGGGGACGAACTGATCTATGCACTATATCTGGGTCAGAAAGGCTCTGTCGTTTAGTAACTCCACCAGTGGCTAGAGCCAAAAAGAAGGCTGTAATCCGTCTCGTGGGGACGACTCTCGGTGGGGGATGAAGAATCTAGTCTCGTAAGAACAAAGACTCACGGATGTAGATGGCACGGCACCGCTGGTTGATATATCTGAAGAAGACCGGGAGAGTCACTGATCCACGTAGAGCAACCCCTCCTCCTCGACCCCATGAAATCCCAAGTAAGTGGTCTATTGCCCTTGTTAAACTACCTGTAAAAGCATGACCACACAAGCAGCACCTATGGTTGTTACCGTTGTGGCTCACATGTTTCCATCCCTCAGTAGTTGATTTTGGGGGTCCCATTGAATTACAATCTGCATTCAAATAACATAATATTAAATAATAATACAACAAAATAAAATAAATTATAAATAAGTATAATTTTTAAAATTTAAATATATAATTACAAAATTAAATTTAATTATTGTAAATTTTTTTTAAAAAAATTTTAATGCATTATAAATCTATAAATATTAAAAACAATATATTTTACAAATATATGTCTTTAAAATTCATTTAAAATTAAAAATATTAAAAAGGATAAATAGTTTTACTAATAATATACTGTCACAATATAATAATTTAATGTTCTATATCATATTTTCAATTTAAAAATTAAATGTTAAGTACAATTGAAAAAAAAAAAAAAAACTAGACCTGTTTAATATTTAAATTTAAATGAATATTATTTTTATATATTTAAAAAATTAAAAAATATATATTGTGTATCGATGTTTAATTATCTTATTAAAATTAAAACATTAATAAAATAAAAGACAATTATAAATGTAATAATAAAATATGAAAATAAAAGATAGACTATTAAAAATAAATAATAAAATATGAATTAAATTATAAACTATAAAATATAAATCAATAATAAATTACTATTTTAAATTCACAAAACCTAATCGAGCCATTTATACCTAAATATTTTTAGAGGCAACGAAACATACCGGCGGCGCTGGTGATGGTTTCTTTCCACCAAGGTCGCAGACGCAAGTTGGTGATGTTGATAGTGGAGATAAGATAAGATAAGATAATGTTATTAATGTCTAACACATGAGAGAAGGAGAGGAAGAGAAGGAAACAACAAAGGCCAAGAGACTAGGAACGAAGAAGAGAGAGATGATTGTGTGGGGAGGGAGCGGAAGGAGCAGCATTCCCAACAACATCACCTAACACTCAAGGCCGGATGGGACTTGCAGTGCGCTGATGACAAGACGCTGAGACTGTTTACTGCTTGGGCAGCCGGCGTTTGGGAGGAAGGCGGTTCCTCTTAGTAAGCCTGGAGGATTGTTGTCTATGTGGAGGGCCCCTGGGACATGCCTGAGATAGGGAGCCTTGGGTGGAAGAAATGGAGTCTCGAGATCTAACGGTCAAGGTTGATAGTGGAGAGCCTCCAATAGGTCGCATATTCTCACCAGTCCACTGCTCAAAGTCGTCGTCCAATCCACTACTCACGAACTCAACTGCTCAAAACCGTCGTCAAAGCAACTTACGAACTCGACTGTCGAATGGTTGTATTCCTATAGTCCACACTTGCGAATCAGGAACTAGACTACTCAGAACTGCCGTCAAAGCAACTCACACTACTCAAAATGGTAAAACTCATACACTCAACTTCTTAGAATGATAAAACTCATACACTTGACTGCTCGGAATGATATTACTCATACTTCCTCCACTTTTTATAAAGTCTGGGATATGTTTTAGGGTTTTTTTAAAGCATTTTATAAGTTTTTTTTTCTGACAAATATTCGGCGATTTTTTTTGGTCAAATAAGGTTCGGCGATTTTTGAACTTCTTGTTTGAAAATTGTCGAACCCTGTGACTTAGGCGCTAAGTAACACACATGAAGGCAAGATTGTATGGAATGGCCAGAGGAAGATAATTCCAGCTGGATGCTTAAGGTGTAAAGATGGTAAGCACGCTAGATGTTATTTTTATAGTCAAGATTGTATAAATCAGCTTGCTATGATTTTCTTGGACTCAAGTTGCTTTCAAGGTTGCCAATTTTCGATGTATGTGAAGGTTATGGATAATTCATCCACAGAAAATATAAATGCAATTGCATCGAATATAAATTTAGCTTCCTAAAAGGTATGCAATAATTTAGTTTTCATGAATCGTGGCAAAGTAATGTATTATACTATTGTTTGGGATTGGTTCTCTAAAGAACACCTAGCAAGAATGCCTAATGAGACATGGATTCAATGTGAGTTTTGTGGTTTCATCCTTCTAACAGGACAGAGATAAGCTTGGGAAATGTGAATCATGAACACCGAATCGTTGTGAGAGTTGTTTTGAATCTTGTGGCTGCAAATATAAATTCAGTTGCATCGGATATAAATTTAGCTTGCTACAAGGTATGCAATAATTCAGTTTTCATGAATGGAGGCAAAGTAATGTATCATGTTATTGTTTGGGATTGGTTCTCTAAAACACAACTAGCAAGAATGCCTAATGAGACATGGATTCAATGTGAGTTTTTTGGTTAAGTCATCGTTCTAACTCGATTGAGATGAGCTTGGGAAATGTGAATCATGAACCCTGAATCATTGTGGGAGCTGTCTCTAATCTTGTCGCTTTTATGACCAACATGTCCAGCTTGTTCCACATTCTATTTGCAGCCACCAAGTGGATTTTGATCACACAGAAGAGGTGCTCTTCTTCTTGTGATAGTGATAAGGTATGTGTAGCTATAACAAGATGTTTACTGACCACAACTTTGAATTTTAGTAAGAAATGGCAATGGTTCAAACATGCTTTGGGCAGCCTAAAAAAACTTTGAATCTGTTGCATGTTATGGAAGGTATTGAAATTCATCCAAAGATTGTCAAGATAGGAGCTCACTTGGCATCATATAGTCAATTTAGTCAACATGAAAAGATTGACTCAATTATGTCTTCAACAATTTCTAAGGGTATTCAACTAAATGTTAATACAGCCATAGCAAACTTCATAAAGATAAGAATGAATGGTAGAGTTGTTTGTATAGACCAGAATGTGACAGGGAAAAATAATGTTGTTGGGGATGTTCAATCTAGGAAGCCAAATCCTTGTTCAATGGACGGTGCAGAAGTCGAAGAAGCTTCATTGGAAGAATAAATGATTAGAAAGACTTGTTTTCTTTAATGAGTTTGTTTCATGTGCAGGTACAGGTATAAACCAAGAAGCGTAGCTGAATTTGTTATCATCCCAAACAAGTAATGATGAATATTAAATCGTGGCAGAAGATGAAGAGATGTCTCAACAAGCCCAAGAAGCACAACAGAAAGAAGTTGATATGGAAACCAAGGTAAAAGAGTTGCTTGACACAATTGAGGCGGCAATGAGAGTGATTTTTGGTATATTTGTCATCACCTTCACCAACCACTTGATTACTTCTTTTGCTCTCATACAACGGAGTTTACAAGTTCCTTCAAACATGGGTAGGAGTTCTTTTCGATTAGTGATAGTTAGTATGGATTTTTCAGTGCTTGCATGGTTGTTCCCAGCCCCTGCATTGCCTAAGTTATTGATTTTTGCAAGAAAATTCCACTTTGGTATTTATTGTACCTTTTTCATGTTGATGGGCATGAAAATAACAGGTATAGTACAGTTTCTCTCAGCTAATGACTGTTGTAAGTTGGTAGAAATTAAGGAAAAGCTCTTGATATAAAAAGGTTGGAAAGAAGGTTCAGCTGAAAACAATTTTTATGACAACCACCAAGGTACTTAGTTGGGTGGAAACCCAAGTATGTTGTGGCTACTGTAACTCACTTCCAGCCCATCTACAATCTGATTTTTATCTAGTTGCAGCAGTTTGGAAGGTTTTGAGTACAAATAAGTATGCAAGTAACAAATTTGTTAAAGCTTATTTTGAAGAAGAAAATGAAGACAACGGGTGTATGAGCTTGCTTTTGCAAGAGCTCTTTCATTTGATAGGTGCAAGATCTAAATTATTGGAGTATTACAGCATATTTTTTCACTTTGACATGATGGTACTTGGGCATGAGAGCTTGCAATTACTTGTGGGAAAGCAATTTTGAGAGGGGAGCATTGTAATGTCCCCTTTTCCAAGCTAGTTCGATTGGAAGACTTTAAGCCCATTCTACTTCCCAAGGGTAAGAAGAAAATGAGCAAGGGATGTAATTGTCATGTTTTTCAGTTATTTTTATAAGCATTTGCATTCTTCTTTAATAGTTTTCTACATGAGTTAGGTTTGTTGGGTTAAGGAGGTGAGAAGCCAAAGGAAAAATACAATAAAAATACCCTAATGACGTCGGTACTAGTTTGGAGGCATTCTAATTTATTTTGGACAGCAAGGTATAAAGAAGGTTCACTTCCCTCATTATTGCATCATCTCTTGTCGAAAAATACAACTTTGCATGGTTTTTGAGCCAATTGCTCGATTACTTTCACTTAAGGGTGAAAATCCTTTGGTGTGGCCAACAAGGAGGACAAAGACCTTCCTTGCTTGATTGAAAAACGAAAACTCTTCAATTTTTCAAGGATTCTCTATTAAGGGATTTCCAAAGTGCTTCAAGAAGATTGATGTTTAATATTTCAGCTAGAGTTTGATCCTACAGTGATTTCCATCCCCTCTCTTAAAAGGACCGACCCACCTTGGGGAAGAGTAAGGTAATTTCTAGGGCACGGCGACACTCAACTCAGCCATGATTTCAATCTTCATATTTTTTGTAGTTGGAATCTAAATTTGGACTTCAATTCTGAACTTGGAATCATTCATTTCCAGCCACTTTATAAGGGTGTTTTTGTTGTCATTTAGTTAAATTTCCAGATGGGGTTTGAAGGCTGATTTCTTGTTACATTGCTTCTAAAATATTTCTAAGTGCCCCTACATGTTTTGGATGGCGTGAATCGTGCGATTTTGAAGAGTTAGTGCCTTCTCCTTGCTGATGTTGTAAAAATCAGACTGCTGTTTACCGCTGTCATGATTTCCAGTTAGCTGTCATCAAATTCAGTTTACTATCAATTGGGATTTGTGCTATTTCCCTTTGTTTTCAATTAGAGCCTGGAAAGGGACACTATATAGAATTTAAAATAATTTCAGATAGCTTAATGTGTGCAATCATTTTGGCAAATTTATAACAAAAAATAATATGATGAATTGATGCATATGCTTCACTTAGCATTAAATAGTTTTGACAATAATTCTGAAGTGGATTTCGACCAAATTATATAATCTTCAGCATGGGAATCATTGTAATTGTAGAACATTGTGTTGAGACATTCTCATACAAAGAATTAAAAAAGCATATGGCTGGACAAACTCATCTAAGCGCAATAGAACAAGGTATTAGCAAAGATCACCTTGAAGACCGAGATGTTGAAGTTGTATGGACACTGACTTGAAAATCTCTTCTGAAAATGAGCTGCAATAAGTATGCCTTCAATTCGGTGCATAACAGAAGGAAGGAATGAAAATGTGTATAGAATGCCTATTGGTATGCCAAAAAATATTGGCTTGCAAAGCTCTGGTGGTAATTGCACTGTACTATTGGTTATCGAAACTGGAAAGTCATACAGGAAAAGGAAATCAAAGTTAGAAAAACATCCAATTTGTAAAGAAAGATTCAATTTCCTCAAACAGTTACAGAAAAATGATCAGGCGTGAGAATTTCATTTTAGCTTCACCGTCATTCTTAAGAGACAAAACCTCCATTCAAGAATCATATGTACAAAAACAAATCTACTTATAGCTCAGATAACCAGCCATTTAAATACATGCAGCTTTTTCTCTCTACAGGTTTGAAACAGAAATTCTTGGATAAAACAGATATGAGCATCCATCAAAGGATATTCTTTCATGGTCCATGAAATTAAAGATGGCAAATCAAACAATCACAAACACTTATTAAAGAATGTTTTCTATGAATATACACACATTTATATTCCAAGAAGAGGGACAATAATGGTTGCATGAAGACTCTTGCACGAGACTTATTATCAGCAGCAACTTTATATTTGACATAAGCTTTTGAAATGTTTGGACCGATTTATTCATCATAATCATAGACGTAGTGCCGCCATTAAACAAAAATTTTCAGATTAGTTGTCTCACTATTTTTGCATGGGCATTGAGCTTATAAACATTTAAATCTCTTGAACAAAGAATTTGCAGTCTGCACATATCAGCCATTAAGTTATTCATCAATCATGGCGATTTGGAAATGAAATTTCTTTGTCCGTCTGTTTGTGTGCGTGTGTGCTTGAATGTGTGTGTGTGCACATGCGCGTGTGGAAGTGGGTGCGTGTGTGTGTGCGTGTGCGTGTGCGTGTGTGAGTGTGCATGAGTGTGTGCGTCCGCGAGAGTATGTGTACGTGCACGCACATACATGCATGTGTGTTTATGTGCGTGGGTGTGGGCGTGTGTGTGTATTGTATGTGAAAATGGCAGAAAAATCAAATACAGATGCACAGCTGCCGTTGATTTCTAGTTTGAATTTGGACTGTCCACGTGGGAGATCCACTTTAAAACAACCCTGCGGGTTCCTTTTTTCCTTTTACAACTTCTGAAAAAATGTAAAATTTTCACATTTTGCTCCGCACCTCCACCCTTGAGAAACGAGCCTGACACGTGTCCTAAGGTGGGTCCCAAAGGAACTGTGGTCGAATTCTGCAATTTCACCTCTTTTTTGGAAAAGGGAAAAATTTCCAAGTTTCCCCCGCAGCTCCGCCCTTCTGCTTCCAGTCTCTAATGTGGGTCCCACTGGAAACACGCTTCTTTTTTAATTTTTAACTCCCTTCTCCACAAAAGAAATTTTTTCTAAATTTCCCCCAGAAGTCCGCACCTCCACCGTTGACCGAGGCAAAATCTTGACTTTTCTCTGCCGGGTCTACGGGCCATTTTGATGTTTTAATCCTTTTGATAACAAGAGGCAAAAAATCTAAGTTGCCTCCGATGGTCCGCTTCCCCGCCTTTTGACTTTTCAAACTACCACGCGCCACAATGGTGCATCTTGAGATGGTCCCCAAAAATTGAGATCTTGAATGAGCGCGGGCTCACCACGTGTTCTGACCCGGCAAAATTTGTTTGAAAACTTAAAGCTCAGCGGAAGGCACCATGTGTCAAGGTCCGAGGCAATCTCCTTTGGCCGTTGAAAATTCCAAGCAAAATGCAAAGTGAGCGGAGGCCTCCAAGTGTCCTCCTGGCACTTCTTTAAAATGAAATTCAAGGGCCAGTCCTCAAACATGTGTGGTCCCTCCACGTGTCCCAGGCCTCTCAAAACCTTTTGACAAAAGACTAAATATGCGAAGCCTCAACGGAAGCCTCCACGTGTCTTTATGGCGCAATTTCCAAAAGGTGCCCAAGAGCAGAGACCCTGAATGAGCGCGGGCTCACCATGTGTCCTTGTTCCGCCAAACTAAGTCTGGGCAAAGCAGCGGAAACCTGCACATTTCCTCCCGGCGCAACTCCAAAGCCAAACCAAAAAGTGAACTTTCAAATGAGCGTCATTCCTCCACGTGGACCAGTTTAGGTCAGGGCGAACCATAGAATTTTAGAGTGCCCCGCTAAGCCGGGCCCAACCAAAAGAGGCCATGTTTCCTGTTGATGCAAGGATGTAAATTTGACCGAAAGAAACGCCCGTCAAACCGTATAATGCAAAAAAACGACCATTTGAGCCCGGAGATGAAATTTTCTCCAAGGACAAAGAATTTAGAAATGTTACAAGGCTCAAATACATTCCTCCGAGCTAAATCCATTCATTTTTCTTCAAGTATCTAGGGCAAAAATGACAAGGACAACAAATTACGACTATGGAAAACGGAAAGAACAGGAGAGCCCGAGTTTTTAGATGAAAAGAGAACGGGGGACCCTAATTACAAACCCTTTTCCAGATAAACAGTAAAACAAGGAAACAACAATGGGCCCATACGTGATCCTTTGCCCAGGAAGGATTGGTTATGGCAACAAAAGGAAGGCAGAGACTTCTCAGGCACAACACAGGGGAAAAAATATGGCAGAGGCTGTAAATGGATAGATTTTAATGGCAAGATGGGGCAAGACTATTTTGAGCACCAACAGTGTGCAAGGTCATACCATCTCCTATCCGGAACAATTCGGGATGCTAGGAGAAAGACGATAATGAGGCTGGATGCACAATTTATCAATTATTGTCTGAAGATTCCAACGTGACTGGTAGTGACTACAATTAGCATGCTAGAAATTGGCAATAGATGGGAGAAGCACAAAGCAGACTATGGGCATAATGAATAGCAAATATATGAAGAAGCCCAAGTCTCCATCAAAGTTCCCGAGGACTCTTCCATGATCCAATTTGGTGCAGAAAGTGGATGATATTACTAAATTGCTATGCAGGATAAATGGAGAAGTCAACACTCACAACTTCTGCTCATGGATGTATGCCTTCATTAGAACCATTGAGATCAACAAAGTTGATTCAATAATCAATTGGGTGGAGATCATCAGTGATAACATTGGTGAGCAGCTCTGAAGTGTGAGGTGGACATACAGCTTCAAGATGACTTTATACCTGGTATACACATCAGCTTCGCAGGGTATATTCTCCAAGCTGGATAGACGGGGCATACTCTCGAAGGATCCCATTTTTGAGTGATACCCGCAGTTGACAGTTCCAGAATGCCATAGAGATTACAAGGTGGTCAACGATGGATTCTTCTACAGATTCATTTGCAAATTGAACAGTGATTTGAAGACCAATAGGGTGAGCAAAGAAGCTTGGGAAGCTATATCCCAGCATGGTTGTATTTTCATCCAGTTTGCAGACTTCACATACCTTAGGGTAACCAGCTTTTCGGGAGAACCAGTCAAGTTGCCAAGATATCCAAGCAACAAGTGGGTCATCATGGAGTTGTGCAGGTAGCTCGTAGAGATGCATGACCTACAATCAAAGCGACACAAGTCTACAAGTTCCTTTCCGATCACAGTAGACTATTACAGCTACCAGAGCATCCACAAGGCTAGAGGAATCGAAAATGAAATGTTTTCTGAGTATGAGCATGAATTCTTCCCAGCACGGCTGAACTTCGATCCATATGGGGTAGCAAAGAAGACAATCTCCCAAGAATACTCGCATGTGCCTTCATTAGAAGACTTCTGGATGAAGTGCATAAACGAGTACGAAGTCAGAAAGAAAGACTTCAGCAGGTTATTAGCGCAACAAGTATTTGATTATGGATTAGCTCAGATACCTGCAGATCTCACAGATGATGGGCCTGTGTTACTTGACACTTATCATCAGATGGGAGGGGATAGAGCTGCTCTTCAGGAAAACATTGGTGCCTACCACACGATCGAGGAAAGATCTGCCGCAGTTCTGGTCAATACCTCAAACTGGTTGCTGACAAAGGGGTATTGCCTTGATGAATCAGATCACAGGCAACCTTAGCGCAAGAGATTCCATCAAAAGAAAGCACGAAGGTGAAAGCAGTAAAAGGCCTGAAAAGCTTAAAGTGCACAAGAAGTCTCAGACACAGGAAACGGTCACTTCTACGGCTATGGTGTTAGTTCCAGCTTCTCTAGCGTCAACTCACAACACTTCACCTACCTTTGAACCTCAGGGAGATCTTGTTGTTCTTCTGTTGAATCTACCAACGTTTTTATTTTCTCCTCAGCCACTTTGATCTTCACCTCTCCCTGAAGAAAAGCTAAAGTTGCAGATGGCAAAGTTTGAAAGGGCATTGTCTTTGGACAATTCAGAAGATGGCAGTCACGAAGCTGTAGCACATTCAGATGGAGAGGAACCAGAGCACGAGATGGTGGTGCATTAAATGACTTCTCATTCTTCGAAAAGCAATTTCTCAAAGTGGTTGGCTTTGCATTTAATCCCAGAAGCTAGAGAGGAGATCAACCTAGAGGAACATGACTTGCAGCTGCTCCTGAGTTTGGACGGAAAAGATAGAAGACCTACAGTTGCTAAGGTGACTTCTAGGTTGATTATTGAAGAATCGGGGCAAAAGTTCGCTGAGGTATCAGTTCCAGTAGAGGGAAAGCAGAAAGGCAAGCTTACGGCATTAGATATATCAGTAACCAAGGTGTCAATAGGTCAAACTACCACCGAAGGAATAAAGCAAGACACGCAGACACTAATAAATGCTTTATTCCTTAAGCTTGACAAAGAGAAGGCAGAAAAAGTTGAACTTCAAAAGCAGGTTTCCCAGTTGTGCGAGATCATTGCTAAGTTTGCTAAACCTTCCTCTCAGGCAATTTCAACACATGAGCAAGTGAGTGATCATCTGCTGCAGGAAGTGGAAAATGCACGTAACCAAGTTAAAGCTATCGACGAATGGAAGAGCCGAATCATTCGCCAAGCTTCTGTACAGCTCAAAGAGGTGCCAACTCGTCTAAAGGTTATGAAGGACGTATTAGTTCAGCTGAAGCAACTAATGACAAGCACGGTAGATATGAATACAGTGGCTAAAAGTAACCTGGGCACTTTGGTCGAGATAAATAAGCTACCGAAAGAGGTTTTGATTGCAGAACGAATTGTGCCTGATGGATCGGTTGAAAAGGGGAAGCAACTTGAATTCACAGTCTCTTTCCGCTTGGAGATCTTCAGAATTATGCTGAAAAGAATGCGGGTGCTGGAGGGTATGGTATTGTCACTGTCAAGCAATGTAATTGCTTTCACCAATGAAGAAGTGGTTGGGAACGTTTCTTCATACAAAAGGACCATTCCCAACAAAGTGCCTGATTCCTTGTAAGGACCTCTTCTGATGATTCAAGAGAGGATTGATGAAGTTGTTAGGCCTTTCATGATGAATTCAATCAGTAAGCCGGTAACACTGCAATTAGACATTAATAAGTTCGGGCCTAGTTTGAAGGAGGTGGAAACGAGCATTGAAGTTTTGAACGAAGGATTGCTACACTTCAAGACAGAGAAAGCAGTTGTGGCCAAAGCGGATGGGAAATTGTTGAACTATATGTTCGAAAAGTATATTTAGTATCAAAACAAAAAGAAAGTGTTGAAGTTACAGCGGGCAGATCTTCCTTCTTTTCTTTCTTCGCTTATTTCTTATGTCCCCGGATGTAATTGATAACTTAAAAGTTATTGGTTTGAAAACCATTACTTTAAGTTATTTGGAATGACTCTTTGAGTTAAGTGACAAATGTGCACAATTTTGGCTTGAACTCTTGATGGATGTCACTAAGAGAGGAATTAAAGGAAGATGATTGTTAGATGTTCTCTTCACTTCTTGTTTACGATCTAGTTCAGTTATAGTCTCCCATTTGTAACTTCCCCTTTACGTGTTATAAGTAGAGGAAGAACCTACGGGTTAAAGGATCAGAATTTGTAATCAACATTCTTGTTTTCCATACTTTGAGCTGAAACCCCTGATTTCTGCAAGCAGAGAAATATAGAAGAGATTTCCGGAGAACTTTGTGTCAACGGTGCATTTTGCTTCTTACTTTCTTTCTAGATCTGATCATAAACTTGGTGTTATTATAGATCTAGATCTGAAAGTTTCCATTGCTTTGAATTTTGTGCTTAATGATCTATTTGTTTTAATCTATGTGCATGCAATCAACTCTGTAAACTATTGCTTGGGTTACACATCCTCTCTACTTTCTTTTGTTTCCTATTATTTTCCTCTTCTGCAGATTTTTTCTTTGATTTACAGTTGCTTATTTGTTGTAGAACCGTATTGCTATGGCTCATGAGCTACACGGTTAAAGTAATACCAACAGATAGATATTACGACATATAAACTAACAAAATCTTACACGGAAACCTCACCGGTAAATGAGAAAGATTTATCTCATGATTGCCTAGGTTTTCAGCTGTGCAGAAAATCTAGCACACAGTTTTTGGTTACTCCGCTGGGGAACAACTATCTTTGCAGATCCAAGCTTATCTCTTGCAGATCAGTGTTTTCCCATTCAACTTTCAACCTGGCTGAACATCCATTCACCCAATCTGTGAAGGCACAAGGAAGGACTGATCATTTCTACAGATTGTAGGAGCAATTCTGGTGTCCCCCAGATTTCATCCTGAAATCTGTGACCACCCTATCCAAAAAATATTGTACTTTTAAAATAATGGGTCGTTTTGTGTTTTTATTGCCTGAAAGTTCTTGTATTGCGTCAAGATATTCCCAAAGAGCCATATTAGCCATTTTCACCAAATACCCAGATGCCAAAAATTGTTATATTCTGTTGTCGGGATTTGTCTGCGAGAAATTTGTATTTAATTATTTTGAGGCCCATTTGAGACAATTAGCGCCCCGTTTTAACCCTGTTGTGATCGAACATATCATTATTCCTATATACCAGAAGGGTTTTAACTAAGAATAAGTTTTGGGCTTTATTTGTGACTTTTGGCAATTTTTTGTGTTTTTGTGTTTCCCGTTTCGTTTTCTGTAAAATTTCTCTAGATCAATTCGTTTGCCAATTTGGCCTGATTCTTGGCCTGGAGTAACTGGGGATCATATACACACGTTATGCCAAAAGGAAGTCGCCATCGGAGGTCCGGTTCACTAGGAAAAGACGAAGTCGCACACCAAAAAGCCTCTTCTAAGTTGGCCGCATTTTTGGAAAGCAAGGAATTAAAATGGATAATCGGAAAATTAGAAGCAGCAGGCAGGTGGGAATTTTGTACCTACCTTGCAGGGTACTTTTTCCCATGATAGAAAAATCACTTAAGTTGCAGTGGGAAAATTAGAAGCAGCAGGCAGACGGGAATTTATTGTCTGCCTTGCAGGGTAACAATTCCCATTGTGGAATAAAAGTAAGATCACTTAAGTGAATCATGGGATTTTATTGCCTGCCTTGCAGGGTAAATAATCCCATTATGAAAAAGAGTGACTTAAGTGAATCATGGGATTTTCAGGGCTGCCATGCAGAGTAAAGAATCCCATTGTCATAAATTCTTAAAAATAGAATTCTATTTGGCAAAAAAGTGTGCCCCCTTTGGTGAGATAAAGTCACCCTCTAATGTAATTAAATTAATTAATTTGTCTTCCAATTTTGGCGCCCAGGTATGGACAAAAGTCAACAAGAGGAAAGGGGAATAAATGAGGTTGAAATAGATTGTCTAAAATTAAATAAATTAATTTATTTAATGGCAGCCCCTTCATGAAGAAAAGTGCGCCCCTTTTGGGAAGGATTTAATGCTTTTTGAAGTATTAAATGATTAAATAAATTCCTATTTTTCAGTGGCTAAGGTTAAAGCACACTGTGAAGCTTAAGTGGAGTGAAGAGTGGATGATTAAATTGAATAAATTTAATTTATTTGATGGCTATCCTTAAACATCGAATTTTAGCACATCAGTTAAAAAAAAAAAGCATGATTTTTAATTAATTAATTGCCAGGAATAAGAGGGGCAATTATTAATTATAAAATTATAAAGGTTATATAAGCATGGGCTGTCCTAAAGATAAATTAATTAATTCACAGGTAAAGAAGTGCAGCCCAGAGGAAAAGTGCGCCCCACTTGAAGGGGATTTTTGCTCAAAAGAAGGTGAAATCAATGCTAAAAGCTTCCAATTTTGGTGCACAGGTTGAAGAGAGTTGATTTGTGTTTGCATAATTGTTTGCATAAGTGATACAAGTGTTGTAGTGAAGTTGGAAAAAATCATGCTCTCTTTGCATGCAAATAAAACATCAATTTTTGGGGCAACAGGCTTCAAAAGTGCAGATTTTTATGATTAAAATTCACTATTCATGCTCCGGTTGCCATCTTTGTCTGAATTAATTGCAGGAATTCATTACAGATGCTTTACAAAAAAAAATGAGCTTTAATCAATGTCCAATACATTGAATATATCCTCCGAATCTGAAGAATTATCCAGATCTGCACCAGTTTTGAAGAAATCCGGCCAAATAAGAAGAAAAAGAATTGTTCAGACAAAGATAGACAAAGCCATGGCAAAGAGGGACGAAAAAGAAAGCACAACCTAGTCATGCATCACTTCCACATTTGCAGATATAGGAGACAGATCTAGGTCCGGAACCTCTTTCTGAATTGATTGATAGATCCAGAGCAAGAAAGACTTCACTCATGCGTGCTGTTAAAAGCAGTGGAATCATTCGAGCTACAGTCTTTACATACACAGCCTAGTTGCCAGAGTTTGTTATGGAGTGCGCTAGATCTTACCATCCTTCATCTAGATTAGTGCGAGATGCTACGGGGAAAACAATAATTCGCTTGGATGCAGAGTTCATCACTTATTGTTTGAAGATTCCGGCTCGAAAGGTGGTGACTTCCATTAGCATTCAGGATGCCGGCACTAGGTGGGAGAAGCATAGGGTGGACTACATGAACATAACGAATAGCAGATACATGAAGAAGCCCAGATCTCCTTCTAAGTTCCCAAGAACTCTTCCGCGGTCCAATCTAGTGTAAGAGGTCGATGATATTGTCAAATTGTTATGCAGGATTAATGGCGAAGCGAATGCTCACACTTTCCGTACATGGATGTATGCTTTCATCAATACCATTGAAGTCAAATAGATTGATTCCATAATCAATTGGTCAGAAAACATTAACGACAACATTGGTGAGCAACTCCGAAACGTAAAGCGTACTTTCAGCTTCAAAATGACTTCCTACTTGGTGTACGTTGCAGCTTCACAAGGCATCTTCTCCAAGCTAGATAGATGTTGCGTTCTTTCTACGGTCCCCATTTTCGAGTGCTACCCACAACTTATTGTATCTACATGCGAGAAAGATTTCGAAGTGGTCAATGATGGATTCTTCTACGAATTCATTTGCAGGCTAGACATGGATCTAAAGGCCAACAGGGTGAGCAAGGAAACATGGGACGCTATATCCAAAACTGGCAGTCTATTCATTCAGTTAGCAAATTTCACATACCTCAGCGTTACTGGCTTTTCTGGAGAACTAGTCAAGCTACCCAGATATCCGAATGATAGACTGATCACAATCGAGCTGAGCAGACAACTTGTGGAGATACACGACCTTCAGTCGAAACGGCACAAGTATACGGGCTTCTTCCCTATCACTGTCGGACATTATAGCTGCCAGAGCATTCATAGAGCTCGAAGAATGGAGACACAGATGTTATCCAAGTATGAGCAAGAGTTCTTCACGGCACGACTGAACTTCGATCCATTTGGAGTAGTCGGGAAGACAATCTCCCAAGAGACGCACATGTGCCTTCATTGGAGGATTTCTGAATGAAGTGCAAAAGTGAGTACGAGATTAGAAAGAAGGATTTCAGAGGGCTATAAGCACGGCAAGTGTTCGACTTTGGACTAGCGCGGATACCTACGGATCTTAAAGATAATGGGAATGTGTTACTTGACACTTACCATCAAATGGGAGATAGAGCCGTACTTCAGGATAACGTAGGGGACTGCCATACAATTGAAGAAGGCCATTATATAACTTACAAATCAGTTACTCTTCGTAACCGTTTCTTTTAACTAAAGAATAGTTAAGGACCGCCAATTGCAATACCTTAACTAATTACAAGGAATACGAAAGGAATGGGAAGAAGAGGAAAGAACAAGAAGAAGCAGACAGGTGGACAGTCGCTGAGAGGGACCCACCGTCTTTAGAAACCGCTGCTTGAAATTCTTTAACGTCTCAGCTATGTCTTTTCCACGAGGGACACACCAGAAGTTTCGTCTCGAAGATGACAATCGATATCTTTGAAAACTGATGTAACCAGCGTCTTGAAAGCTTCGTCCTTCTGCCAGCTGTCCTTGAAATTTGATCTTCGGATTGATAGTATCAGAGCCACAACTTAAATTCATATTTAGCATGTTCGGGTCGAGCGGGAAAAACTAAGTATGAATTGCATTAGGTTCACTTGGGGCATGTGAGACGCGAATGCGCGAAACACGCGATTCGGCCGATTCGGGCGAAACAGGGAGAAGACGCACAAATGCATTTTGGGACATTTGGGACGAAAACGCGCGAAGGACGCGGTTCGGGTGTACCGGCCGAAAATGGAACAGTTTGCATTTTTTGATTTGGGACAAAGAGCTCTGAAGTACGCGACTCGGGAGTTTCGGCCGAAAATGGGACAGCTTGCACTTTTTAACTTTGGGACATTCGGGACAAAAAGTTCCGAAGTACGCGGTTCGGGTGTTTCGGCCGATCGGGGAACAGAGAGCAATTTGGAACTCGGGACAGTTGGGACAAAATTGCGCGAAGGACGCGGTTCGGGCGAATCGGCCGAAAATGGAACAGTTTGCCCGATTAACTTTGGGACATTTGGGACATGAAAGCGCGGTTCGGGCGAATCGGCCGAAAATGGAACAAAAGGCCCGTTTGAACTTGGGACATTTGGGACAAAAAGTTCCGGAGTACGCGACTCGGCTGGTTCGGGCGAAAATGGAACAACTTGCACTTTTTTATTTGGGACATTTGGAACAAGAAAGTGCGAAGTACGCGGTTTGGGTGTTTCGGCCGAAAATGAAACAACTTGCACAATAAGTTTTGGGACACTTGGGACAAAAATTTCCGACGGGCCCGAAAATGGGACAACTTCGGGGATTTCGGCCGATCGGAGAACAGGAGACCCGTTTGAACTTGGGACAGTTGGGACAAAAATGTCTGACAGGCCCGAAATACTTACAAAATGACCCAAAACTTAGATTTTTTCGACTTCACGACTTTTTTCACACCACCAGCTTGACAGAGAAGACACTTAAACTCAAAATTTTGAAATTTTTACTTTTAACAGAGCGGGGAATTTTGAGCGGACAATAGCTGGCTCCTTCTGGGGATGACTTGGCATAAATTCAAGGAATGAGACAAGGCAAGAACTTAGACAAACTCGGTGAAGCAGACCAGTGCCTTATCCCTTGGGCAACGGAGTCAAAAACAGACCAATACAGAGGGCAACACACAAAAGCAACAGAAGGAAAACACAACAAGAGCAGAGAAGCAAAAACACTGTACAGAATATACAAAGGGACTCCCTAGTCACCTAGGACTTGAACAACTTGAGATACTGCCCACTATAAGGAAGTGGGAGAGGGGAACCATCCATGTAATCAAGATAGAAAGAATTCTCACCAGCAAAGTGTCTGATCTTGAAGGGTCCGAGCCACAGGGAATCAAACTTTCCATGGCTGCCACGAGGTTCATGTCTTTTATCCCATAACAGCACGGTGTCTCCAACTTGGAAATCTCTGAACCTAGCTTTCTTGTCAAACAGGACCTTTACCTTCTGCTGGTGAACAGATATCCGATCAGCAACCTCCAATCTATCCTCATTCAGTTTAAGCAGGTACATAATTCTCTTGTCCAAAGCATCTCTGAAGCTAGTATCTTCAATGGCCTTCATTAGGTGCAAGGCTGGCAGTTCCACTGTCACTGGCAATTGAGCTTCTACTCCATACACTACTTGAAAAGGAGACATTCCAATAGCTCTCTTTCGTGTAATCCTGTCTGCCCAGAGAGCATCATAGAGCTTCTTGTGCCAGTTTCGTTGAGACTCATTGACCAACTTCCTTATGATAGTCACCAGATTTTTGTTTGTGGATTCTGCTTGCCCATTTCCCTGAGGGTAGTAATCTGAAGAATGAGCCAAGGAGATGCCATACCCGTAGCAGAAGTCCATTATCTCAGCTGAAGAGAAATTCGAGGCATTATCTGTTACAATCTTGTTAGGTACACCATACCTTACCAAGATATTCTCTTTGATGAAGTTGCATACCACTTCAGAAGAAGTGCTCTTGACTGGAATAGCTTCCACCCATTTGGTGAAGTAGTCAGTGGCAGTTAGCACATGAGTGTGACCAGCACTAGAAGCAGGATTAAGTGTACCAATGAAGTCCAAACCCCACTGTTGAAATGGTTCCTCAATCACAACTGGCCTGAGAGACAAAGAAGCCAATTTAGGTCTTCCCACAAAAGTCTGACAAGCCTCACATTTATCAACCCACTTGGATGCATCTCTGAACAAGGTAGGCCAGTAATATCCTCCACGGAGTATCTTGTGAGCTGTGACCGTTGATGAATAGTGCCCTCCACATGCCTGATCATGAAAAGCTGAGAGCAACTTTCTCTGCTGTTCCTTATCCACACACTTCAAAAATCTCCCATCTAACCCACGCTTGAACAAGGCATTTTCCCACAATACATATTGCGCTGACCTCAATTTAACAGTCCTCTTTTCTTTGGCAGTTAAATGAGAAGGGCATTCCCCATAGGTGAGAAAATGGGCGATGTCAGCTTACCATTCATCAACTGAACTCAGGAACAGAACAGTAGGAAGGTCAACTTTCTCCTCTGGCAACTCATGTTTGGCTCCTTCAGCAATGAGATCACAAAGACCTTTTCCACGAACCAGCTTGGTCGGTTTGATATCAATGTCATACTCTTGGACCTTAGCCACCCAGTTCCCTCTCTTGGATCCAAATTCTTGCTGTGTAAGAATCGACTTAACAGTTGTATCTGGAACCAACACCATGGAGTGAGAGTTGAGGATATAGAAACGAAATTGTTTAACAGCTTTGACCACTGCAAAAGCATGTTTCTCCATCATGGTGTATTTCAACTCGTGATCTTTCAGAATATAGCTCATGAACGCAATTGGTAGCTCATGTTCATCAGAGTCTTCTTGAGTCAAGACGGCAGCCAAGGTATTATCTGTAGCATAGCAATAGATGATGAAATCTTTGCTGAAATCAGGACAGGCTAAAACTGGAGTTTTAGCGATAGCTCTCTTGATACCCTCAAAGGATTCCTTTCCTTCAGAAGACCAACCAAATGTTTGCTTCCCTTTCATCATCTGAGAAATATTCAAAGTTAATTCAGCAAAATCAGGGATGAACCTTCTTAAAAAATTGATCTTACCGAAGGAGTGCACGCCCTTTTTACTGGTTGGGAGAGGAATTTGCTGGATGGCTTGAACTCGTTCAGGATCAATCTTAATACCATCCTTGGAGACGATGTGCCCCAATAGTTTTCCCTCTATAACACAGAAGACAGATTTTTTAGGATTCAAAGAAATCCCATGCTCTCGGCATCTTAGCAGAACTGTTTCCAGGTGATCAAAATGATCCGCTCTTGTCTTGGAAAACACTGTCAGGTCATCAAGGTATATGACAATACACTTCCCTTTCAAGCTTCCAAAAGCCAGATCCATAGCTCTCTGGAAAGTGGCACCAGCATTAATAAGCCCAAAAGGCATTCTCTTATAGGCAAAGGTACCCCAAGGAGTAGTGAAGGCTGTCTTGTGTTGATCTGCAGTATCAACCTCTACCTGATTGTATCCCGAGAATCCATCAAGCATAGATAACATTTCAGATCCTGTTACTGCTTGCAATATTTGATCCATCATAGGCAAAGGGTAATTATCTTTCAGAGAAGCCTGATTCAGGTTCCTGAAATCAACACAGATGCGGATCTCACCATTTTTCTTCCTAACAGGCACAATGTTTGCAATCCATGTTGAATGGTGAATGGGAAAAATGATTTTAGCCTTCAACAACTTCTGGATCTCCTGAAAGATGGTGTCAGCTATTTTTGGATTATACTGCCTCTGCTTCTGCTTGAAAGGCTTAATTCCTGGTTTGAGAGGAATAGAATGCTGCATATCTTTTGGCTTGAAGGCTTTTAGATCCTCATAAGAATATGCAAGAACATCCTTATACCTCCTTAGAAGATCAATTGCTTTTCTCCTCTCATCTGCTGTGCAACATTTTCCAATATTCACTAGCTTAGGGTCATTAGAACTCCCAATATCAATCTTATCATACTCAGCTGATTGCTGAGGTCCAGTAAAAGCCTTAGATTTCACATACCTGTCATGTTTATCAAACAATTCCTCCAAACTCACCAAACCTTTAGGAATCTTGTTTCCTTTGAGTTTAATGCACCCTTTCTGATCTGTTTCTTCTCCTTGGGTGACAACTTGGTCAAAGGGCACACTTTCACGAGGCAGGTTGTCACTTCCCTCAAAATACAGTTGTTCAAAATTACGCTTGAGTTCCAGGAAGGAAAGCAAATGCTGATCATCATTGAAAACTTGCCAGTTATTGGTATTGTCAGGTACACTAGGTCGATGGACCATTTCAATAGTGAACTTATCCTGAGAGAATTCAGGATGGGGAATCAGTAGTGACCCTGAGACAGCTAGTGAATCAGCCCTGCTGTTCTTTTCCCTAGGTATTGCCTCAATGGAGAAAGCATCAAGGAATTCAATGGAATCCCAAACCTGATTCCGGTAATGCTTCAGCCTCCCATTTTTTACCTGAAAAAGGCTTCTGACTTGCTTTACAATCAGCTCTGCATCACCACGAGCCAGAAGATTCTTCACACCTTGTTCTTTGGCCACTTGCAGTCCAAGAATGAGAGCCTCATACTCTGCTGTATTATTTGTGTTTTCGAACTGCAACTTAAATGAAAATGGATGAAGGCTACCATCAGGTGACACCAGTAGGACACCAGCCCCAGAACCGGCTGAGGAACAACTTCCATCAAATTCTAAAATCCAAACACTATTAGGATCTTTAGGTGATACTTTGGAGGGTTGGATTTCATCAGGGGGCATAATCATGTAATTGCCATGACCCATATCCTCATAGAGTATTTGTGCCTTAGGATCATCCGTTTTCTGCACAATATACTCAGATTGTTTCTCAGGCAACAGCTTCTTCATTTGTCCATTAACAGGTATGAGTGCATGTGACCAATCCATTTGAATCTCTCCACCCACATCTTTACAGAAGTTTCTACTTAGCAACATTCCATAAGGAGGAATGTCTGCTACTAGGATGGTAGCCAAAACTTTCTTTTCAGGCAAAGCAGCAAAAGCCACTTGTGCGTCTTTAATCCTTCCAACCAAAGGCACTTCCTTACTTTCCATGGAGTAGCAAGATCCATAAGTATGACTGAGGGTCAAGCCTAAAGCATGAGCTACTTTAGCAGGCATCACATTATTTGAGGCTCCAGAATCTATGACACAATTACTAAGCCTATGGCCAGCTATAAGAAGTGTTACATAAAATGGTTTAATTTTGTCACCAGGTGAGGTGACAGTAGCTACCAGACTAGGCTGTGGTGCAGAAGGAGTGGGCAAAAGGCCTTTAGAGGTGGTCTTGGAATGGGAATTAACAAATTGAATCATCTTGGCAAAAGCTTTGGGATAGGTTTGATAGTACTCAACTTCTGAGATTTGGACCTTGGTCTTTTTTAGGTGATCATCAATATCAAAGGATCCAGAGGTGGACGGGCCATCATCATTTGGAATTCTAGGCTTATCAACCTTAGGAGAAAAAGAAGAAGCAACTTTATTAGCATTTACAGGACTCACCTTTGGTACAGATGGAGTAGGGATGGGAGATCCTCTTTTTGCAATCACGGGAATAGTCGCCGGCTGCTCCTTAGATTTCTTTGGGGGTGTTAGCATATGGATTTGCACGCATGCAAATGACATGCAACAATGTGGGAACGAAGTCCCTCCTCAATGAAGGTGAGGCTGCCTTTATTGAAAACCAAAACTGTATTTACATCTGTACATTCAAAATTGTATGTGGGGGGTGTTTTGGAACATCAATGGAAGAAAAGTGAATGAAGGAAATGGAATGAAATGAAAGAAAGGAGTGGAATGGAATGGACTGAAAGAAAATGCAAGAGTTAGGTAAAAACAGAGCCTAATATTGCATGAAGAGAAAAGATGAATAACCAACACAAATAAAACGGAGTTTGAGTTAGCCAAACAAGAACATGCAAAAGGGAACACACATGAGCAAGTAGATAATCAGAGCTTGATCACTGTGAACTAGAACAACTGATTACTAATGTTGACAATAAGATCAAAGATAATATTTGCATGCAAGATTCAAACACCTAACATCTAATGAACATAAGAACACCAAATGTTACCAGAGACAATGAATGAGACACAAAGTTCTTATTCTATTAACTCCAAAATGTTTTTCACAAAGAACACAAAGTTTCTTCTTGAAACAAAGCTTGCACAAAAGTATCTTCTTCTCCTCTCCCAAAGTCACCTTTACAAATGAGCCCCTCACTTCCTTTTATAACCCAAAAGTTGGTTACGAAGTAGTTAGGGTTTTAAATGCACATTAAATATGGCACTTAAGTGACTTTGACTTTTTCAACCAACTTTTAAAAAGTAACTAAAAATAGAAACCACTTAAGTTAAAAGGTCATTTAAGGAAAAATACATAAATTAAAGAAATGGGTACATGTGGACCCCACTTAAATGACTTGTATGCACACGTAGACATCCTAGTCAGCAATGTGCCACCTAGATCAAGACACCTAAGATCAGTGCCTTATCCATTGGGCCAAGAGTCCGCCTATCCCGATCGTACGGGAATGAACTCATTGACTGTGCTCTGCAATCCTCCAAATGAAAAGAGTGCTGAGTTTGAAACTTGAGCAATTCATCCACCCCTCTATCTGAGCAATATCCTGGTGTGAGAAGATTTGTCTTCATTCGTATTCATATTCACAATTCTCCACATGCTCAGAGTACCTTTCCATGGTGAATTATTCATTTGTCACGAGACCGTAGTCATTACGCAACCTTAGTTTATCAGAATCCAGCTTCTGGTCTTTCGCCATTGAGAAGATCTTCTAGGAGCCAAATTTGCAATTCACTGCCTGGAGTTATGTCCTTTGTCTTTGTCACCATCCCAAAGTGTTGATCTCCCAAGCAGAATTCGTGAGACTTTGGAAATCCATCTCCTTTGCCCCATTGTGAACGAGTGGTGTTGAAAAATCATCGAAGTGATTTATGAATTCGTTGACACACACCTTAGTGTAATATTTGGTCTTTTTTGGAGTGATGGATTCTAACATTTACGCAATCGCTTCCAAGTTTATCGCTATTGGCTTGATGACCCTCTTTCAATTCTTCAGGGTATCATGTAGCTAGGTGGGAACCTCTCCAAGTACCTCATTGTACATGGTTGCTCGTGTTCGTTGGGAATTGATCTTCGTCACGCAGAAGGGGATCACCTTCGGGTGTTGCTGAAATTGGATCTTCTTGTTGTGAGAAAGATGTTGTCGCCATTTTCTCCATTTGTGATGATTCTTCAAATTTAGGCAGGGAAAGAACCGGATCATCAAATTTTGGTTGAGAAGTTGTGACTACTTCCACAAGTTGGGCTGGTATATTTTGAGGTACTTCATCAACGAGTTCCACCTCTAGAAATTGTGTGACATAGATTACAGGTGCTTGCGCATGAACCAATGCTTTGAATTATAGTGTTGTGTTGTTGATTAGGCCTGAAGAATTAGGTAAATCATGCAAAGACAAATGATGACTAGAATGAGAAATTCTCGAGATGTGCTCCTTCTTCACTTAGGTGTTTAGACGACTCAACTCACGAATGAGCCTTCAATCATATCGCTCCTAGCTTGATTACGAGCTCATGCATTTTCAACTTGAATTCGAACTCCCATGGCGATCCATGCCCTTCGTGTCATCTTACCTTCTTTCCAGAACCGAACTCCCTGAGTTCTTCTCTGGCTCAACTCATTTGAATACGGAGCTTAACCCGACATTTTTGAAAAGAATGGTTTTTACCACAATGCTCACAGTTCTTCCTTATTATATAACACTTGTAGTAGAATGTTTTGGCTTTGCCATAATAAGCACAATTGTCCCTTTCAAACGATGAGAAAATGCCATTACCAATAAAGACCTAATGCTGCCATGATGATGACCCAGGTTCAAGCCCTCAGCATGTCGATAGACACCCTTAAGACTGATTCTTGCTTTGCTGTCCCTCGGTATTTTGGCAGTGGATTCTGCAATCCTGGCTCCAATCAACAAGTTTCTCTGAACTTGGTAAAAGAATACTTTTTTGTTTATTGTCTGATTGGATGTACATAATGGACGGGTATAAATATTGCCTATTGCCCTTAGAGTTTCTCAAAGAGACCATTTACAAGTAACAAGGATGTAGTACACGAAACGGCCAACCAGGTATTTTCAGAGTTGGCCTTCACATTCAATTCATTTCTAGGGAAAAGAATAAATAAAATGCTGAACAGTATGAATCGTTTCATTCTGCACCGTAATAACCTTCATCAGGTCCCCTGGTAACACTCTCACTGTCACTTAATCGATTTTGATAAAAATGTTTTGAAGGAAAATCCCGAATTTGAGGATGTATTCGGTACTGAGCAGATAACAACATAGTTGGTCGATCTGCTTGTTGGAAGCGACTTTCCAAAATGAAAAGGCGAGTCAACTCAACTAAAACTTTATCTCGTTCTTCTACTATAGCTGCAAGATTTTGCAACAACTGATGACGACTGTGGTCATTGTTGTAGGATTGCCTGTAGCTTTCAGGAGCAAGTTTCTTAAGCAGTGCGCCGTAATAGTGTTGATATTGAACAAGATGAATAACATTCAACATTCCCCAGACTGTGCGTGTCCTGTCCCTAGCGCGTGAAGTTTCTTGAAAGTATGGGTCGCGCACTGTTCTGTATGGTTCCTAGACTTCATGGGTCGCGCACTGTTCTGCATGGTTCCTAGACCCGCGCGCCTCGCACTGTTCCGTATAGTTCCAGACCCGCTCGCGCACTGTTCCGTGTGCTTCTTAAACTTTGCCTTAAACCACGAATGCTTGCCTGCGCTCCATCAAATGCTGCAGCAAATGAATGGCTGGTGCGTGTGGAGTTTTAAGAAATTTGTTTTCTTCCTCCAAAACAAAACAAACGTTTCTTTCCGTGCATGCGTGGGTTTTTAAAAACTATTCTTTGCTTCAGCCAATGCGTGGCCTTTGTCAATTTCTGAGTCTTTTAGAAACTGTTCTAGTTCTCTTTGCCAGGCGTGTGCTTCTTGGTATGGGCTATTTCTTTTTCTTTCTTTATTTAAAGACTGCTTCAGCTTCCCTAAGTTCTTCTCTCTCTTAGGCTTTGAAATTTCCTTTAACATTCAAAAGAATTTGCTATACTTTTCCTTCAACCAATGCGCATGTATTTCTTTTGCATAATGTCAAACAAAATATTATATCTTTCTGAAGAAAAAGAAGCTTCTCTGACTTTTTCTACCGGGTTTGATGGAGGAAGTTACGAGGATTAATTCAACTTCCTCTCATCCCGGGGTAGCGGCTTAAGTGCCAGGGGGAAATGGGAAAAGTAACGGGGAATTGCCAACGGGAATGGCAAAAATGGGTTGGCAATCCCCGTCCAATTTCCCCATGTGGGAAATTGGGGAATTTTATGCCCGTTTGCCAATCCATGATTTGGCAATTGGCAGAGGAAAACCCACGTGCGGGAAATTTTAAGGAAATTGCTAGGAAAGTGGAAATCCGGGTTTGGGATGCCAACCCGGCAGTTGGAAACAAAAGCTAACTTCCCCGGCACTAAAACTTGTCGGATGAACCCTCATTTATATTTATTTAATTAAATACCCCTTAAATGATTAATTTAATCAAACAAGGAGCAATTAATTAATTAAATATTAATTAATTATTTTAATGCGTTTTATAGCCTGGCGGGAAGAGTTCTTGCCCGAAAATCACGAAACGAAGACCGAAACGATCACAAAAATAAGACGATCGCAAGGAGTCCAATGAACCACGCAAAGTAATACTTTTCAAAATTTCCTAATTTTTAATTATTTAATTGTTTTTAGACAATTTTGCGCAATCAAAATTGGCTGATAACAGGGGGCTGTGTCACTTTCTCCCTCTGACTTGTCTGCTCTCGAGTCATGACAGCAAATCACTCACTATTCATGTCTGCTACCACTTCGTCATAATCATCTCCATCATCAATGCCTTCAGTGGTAAAAAAATTAACCCGAGACCCCTCAAGTTCTTCTGCTTCATCACCAAATTCCTCCACAAACTCCTCGCAAGCTTCATTATCATCATCTGACTCTTCAACTTCACAGGAGGTCCTTCAAGTGTTAGTCTTGTTTGAGGAGGAGGTAGACGATTTCTGGGCTGAAAATTCCTTCTTGGAACATCTGCATAAGGAGCGTGCTGAGCCAATTGTTTCTTTATAGCAATAAGATCATTTGCCAGTTTCTGAACTAATGGATCAGTGTTAGGTCCAGGGGTGGAAGAGGAAGAAGCAGCAGACTTAGATTTGGAAGTGTCTCTTCTCAACTTCCCTGACATGATCAAGTCATCCTCGACACTAACAGCCAGTTCTTGATCCAGAGCTAACGTTCCGAGATTAGCCCTTCTTAGTGCATAACTAACTTTAGGTGATTGGGCATTCAGAAAGAAATATTTTTGAATTTGATCAACAGGTCGGGTAGGCTGCGGAATTTTATTTATCAACCTGTTGAATCGAGCCACAAATTCTCTCATGGGCTCTGATGAATCTTTCTTTATCTGAGAAATTTGGGCAAGCAAGGCATGCACATCTTCTGCCGGCTTGAAACGGTTCTCGAACTGGGTTCTCATTGTGTCCCAGTCGGTTATAGCACCGGCAGGAAGGTGATAGAACCAATCAGCAGCATTATCCTGTAATGTCTCCACGAACAGCCTTACGGAGACGTCTTCATGTTCAACTCCCAAAACTCCACATGCAACTATGAAGGCTGCAATATGCTCATCAGGATGCACTTTGCCATCACCTTTGAATTTAGGGAAGTTCTTCCGGTTACCTCTGGGTAACTCATGCAAAGGCTGAGTAACGGCCAGGGGCCCGACACGCTGACCCCATGGCAATTGTGCCGCCATTCTTGGAAATATGGCTTGGAGACGAACTGTAACACCAGCAAGGATCAAAGCTCATAGATTGGGACTAGCAGGCTCTGAAAGAATGCCACCAGTAGGACTTCTATCTTGAACAGGTGGTGTGCTTGTCGAACGAGTCCTATTTCTTGTTGAAGTTGACGGAAAAGGAAAACCTTGTTGCTCTAAAAGCTGAAACTGAGAATCTTCAATACCAAGGGCCCTTCTCCCTCGAGTGTAACGCGGAGTCGCCATATCAAAGGATGATCAAAAATTGCAAAATTGGAATGCGATTTTCCCCAGCGGAGTCGCCAAAAACTGTTGGTTTTCAAATAGGACTTTTTAGAAGAGCAATAGTCAGGGGACAAGAAGTCCCTCCTCTTTAATGGGAGAGGTTCCCTTATTCAGAAACGAACTTATTTACAAATGTGCAGAACATTATTTTATGGTCGAACTTGGATATTACGAAAGTGTTTTCCACAAGGATCATCAGTTACAAAAGGACTGAGGAAAGAGAATATGAGGATGAGCAGAATAGCAACATTCAGAATTATAGATAGCAGAATAATTCTTTATGTATGCGAAGTTGCAAGGAATTTAGAACAAGATCATTTGCATTGGCTGAATAGGATTAAATTTAAAGACACAAAGTTCTGTAAATAACCTTCTTCAGATTCATTCATCAAGGACACAAAGTTCCTTCTTGGTTATACAAGATCGCTGTATTTGCAAAACCGGACAGTATGCAATCAGAGAGACTAACAAATTAGAGACAAAATGATCTTCACAATATTAAATGAAAACACAGAGGTGACAGAGATTAGATAGACAATGAATGGAAAGCCTTTTTGTATTGATTTCTTTAAGATCTATTTACACTTTCAGAAAATATGCCAAGTTCTTCCTCCTTTTTTTGAATGGCGTAAAGAAGGCCATTATATAACTTACAAATCAGTTACTCTTCGTAACCGTTTCTTTTAACTAAAGAATAGTTAAGGACCGCCAATTGCAATACCTTAACTAATTACAAGGAATACGAAAGGAATGGGAAGAAGAGGAAAGAACAAGAAGAAGCGGACAGGTGGACAGTCGCTGAGAGGGACCCACCGTCTTTAGAAACCGCTGCTTGAAATTCTTTAACGTCTCAGCTATGTCTTTGCCACGAGGGACACACCAGAAGTTTCGTCTCGAAGATGACAATGGATATCTTTGAAAACTGATGTAACCAGCGTCTTGAAAGCTTCGTCCTTCTGCCAGCTGTCCTTGAAATTTGATCTTCGGATTGATAGTATCAGAGCCACAACTTAAATTCATATTTAGCATGTTCGGGTCGAGCGGGAAAAACTAAGTATGAATTGCATTAGGTTCACTTGGGGCTTGTGAGACGCGAATGCGCGAAACACGCGGTTCGGCCGATTCGGGCGAAACAAGGAGAAGACGCACAAATGCATTTTGGGACATTTGGGACGAAAACGCGCGAAGGACGCGGTTCGGGTGTACCGGCCGAAAATGGAACAGTTTGCATTTTTTTATTTGGGACAAAGAGCTCTGAAGTACGCGACTCGGGAGTTTCGGCGAAAATGGGACAGCTTGCACTTTTTAACTTTGGGACATTCGGGACAAAAAGTTCCGAAGTACGCGGTTCGGGTGTTTCGGCCGATCGGGGAACAGAGAGCAATTTGGAACTCGGGACAGTTGGGACAAAATTGCGCGAAGGACGCGGTTCGGGCGAATAGGCCGAAAATGGAACAGTTTGCCCGATTAACTTTGGGACATTTGGGACATGAAAGCGCGGTTCGGGCGAATCGGCCGAAAATGGAACAAAAGGCCCGTTTGAACTTGGGACATTTGGGACAAAAAGTTCCGGAGTACGCGACTCGGCTGGTTCGGGCGAAAATGGAACAACTTGCACTTTTTTATTTGGGACATTTGGAACAAGAAAGTGCGAAGTACGCGGTTCGGGTGTTTCGGCCGAAAATGAAACAACTTGCACAATAAGTTTTGGGACACTTGGGACAAAAATTTCCGACGGGCCTGAAAATGGGACAACTTCGGGGATTTCGGCCGATCGGAGAACGGGAGACCCGTTTGAACTTGGGACAGTTGGGACAAAAATGTCTGACAGGCCCGAAATACTTACAAAATGACCCAAAACTTAGATTTTTTCGACTCCACGACTTTTTTCACACCACCAGCTTGACAGAGAAGACACTTAAACTCAAAATTTTGAAATTTTTACTTTTAACAGAGCGGGGAATTTTGAGCGGACAACAAGCATAATCCGGCAGCTAGAATTATCCATCAAGTCTACTCTCGTAGAAGATGTGTCATCATGCAAAATCAGAATCAGAACCAGATAGTACATGTTCCATGGGGAGCACCTTTTGGGCCACTAAACTTGATCCCGCCTATGCACGATCTACCTAAAGGGTCTAGAAAGAATTTCCTGAAATTCTTTGGAGACAAGCAAAATCTAGATGATCACTTGGCAACATTCTTCATATCTTGTGGTGTGCTTGCAGTGGAACATGAAGATGTCTCGGTCAGACTTTTCATTGAAACTCTCCATGATTTGGCCGGAGAATGGTTCTATCGGTTAGCCCCTGGAACTATAACAAATTGGGCGTTCGTGCGAGAACAATTTTTGAAGAGATTCAAACTTGCAGAAAGCGCTAGCACTCTGGTCACTCAACTGACGCAGTTAAAGAAGGAACCAAATGAGAACATGCAGAACTTTATTGCAAGGTTCCAAAGAATTTTGTATAAAATCCCCACTTCTCCTACGCTCAGCAATGAAAATCAAAAGACGTTTTTTATAAATGCTCTATTGCCCAAAGTTGGATATCAACTACGAAGGGCAAGACCTATGAATCTACTCCAAGAACAAAATGTTGTTGTGGACGTTGAAGATGGCTTGTTTATGGCTGGAAAAATCAGACAATCACCCCACAAAGGCGATGGAGCTTCTTCAAGTACTTCCGACCCATTGCTACAAACGTTCGCTAACAACATGCTACAAATCAAGAAGCAAATACCTCAAGGAGGAAATGTGACTCCTTCAAGAACAGCTCCTGCTCAGACCTTTAACGGTCAAAATCAAAATCGAAATAGATCATCTTTTTCACACATGCTTGTTCAAAATAAATACCTTAATAGTCTTTACCAAATTTTAAATTCAAATATAGGCCAACCTACTTTCATAGCTCAGCTTCTCCAAAATCGGTACCCTCTTATGCTCTCAAAAGTCAAAACTACTTCCAAGCCCATCTAGAATCTTCATCAGCTCACACCGTCATTCATATGTTGGGGTATTTGAAATGATAGAAACCAAAGAATATTTTAAATCTTATCCTCTAATGCAAGATACTGTCATGGTACTTCAGGTCAGGCAAGCAATCAGTCTTAAGTCATTGAATATGAGGGGTCTAACCCTGCTTAACAACCTGGAGCTTCACCCTCTCTACATTTATCTTTGATTTTCTCTCCCCTCGAATTCAATAGAGTTCTCGAACCACCCTATTTTCAAGCCAAATTTTAAATTTTGACATTTCTGCCATAGGCAACCCAAGAAAAACCAGGGTAGAAGTGGTGTGATTCCACTAGTCACATTCTCATAGCATATCACAAACATGTGGGGACTAACACAAATAATTGTTCTAAGGAATGAGCTCACATGTGAGGTTTGGCTATCACATGGGAACACCGAATTGAATTTATCAAGGTCAAAGGTTAATCCAATTTTTTCTTGGAGATAAGTGTTAAGTCTGCCCTATTTGATATTGCAAGCAGAATTTTCAGAGTATGAATGAATTCTAATATAGAACGTGGTTATCCTGAAATGCAAGCATGGTATGTATAAGAAATAACACAAAAAAGGAGACGTAAATTATAATAGAATTTCGATAACCAATCACATTTGTACCCTATCAAGGGATTCCCGCTTGTATTCTATCTATAAGGCTGGTATTTAGACATCCAAAACCCTTCCCAAATTTTTCTATACAGACGATATCAGTTTCAGCTGGCTCATGAGCATCAAAAGAATCTCAAAGCTAGTTCCCACAACGATAAAAAGAGATTAAAACTATTTTTGATGGCATTTCGATGGTCAAAAGTTGCTCTTAAGAACATTTCGTCAGAATGCAAAAGACCGAACAGAGGTAATGCTATATTTTGGAATTTGCAAATTGAATTTCCAAGGTAATAATACTTAGCTAGATAAGATAAGAAAATTATATTAATGTCCAACAAATGACCACAAAACTAGGTCAATGGGACTGTACAATACAATGTAAGAGGTGCCAGTAGGGAGACCCGAAAGGGACATCCAAACAAAAAAAGAAGGGCGAAGACGAGAGAGGAAAGAGGAAAGAGAAGCAAAGGACATTGTAGCCAAAAGAGTGTAGAAGGATGGATCTGAAGAAGAGGAAGGCGGGAAAATCCAACCACTAACATTGTCACCTAACATCTGAGGCCGATTGGAAGTAACTGGCAATATGCCTGTGTCTTGTAGTTGAAACCACGGGAAGACTGGAAGGTCGGTGTCCAGAAGGATGAATAAAGCGAGTCCTCTGCATTCTCTTGGTCGGACGCGGCCTCTAAGAAAGGACCCTTAATCGATTGCGATCGCGAACACCTCTGGACTGGGAGGTAGCACTTCGGGTCCTGACAGATCTAGTCTGGGAGTCCGGACTGGTGTCATTGTGTCGTTTGGTGCCCCTCACCGAGGGGAGCACCGTGAAAAAAGAAGTAATCTATAGAGCAATAGCCTATCTAGGAGGAGACTGAAGTGTCTCATTCTGGAGCCTAATAGCCTCCTAAAGATAGAGAGAAAGACACCACTGATCACGATACTTGAAGAAAGGTGCAAAAGACAGATGCTCTCGAAATAAGCAATGGAATCTCCCTCTGATCTCGTAGTAGATAGGAAACCTGAAAAATGAAGTGTTCTTCCATTTCAATCTCCTAGAGAGAACAAAGATGGAAAATCCTCTCAGAGCAGTTTAGTTGGTGATCCTCCACGTAAAGCATATGAGAGCCCACTCTGAGTTATACGCAAGCCGACTGATAAGTCCGTCTGTGATCTCAAGAAAATGTGTAGCATAGAAAGCCATCTTAGGACGGAGACCATCCTAAGGGTTGATCCAAGTATGTTGGATGAACTGCCTGTAAATGCCTTCTCTGATAATTTTGTACAAATCCTGCTTACCCGGTAGGAGGTGGGTAGGAGCATCTAAGGAGTATCTGTAAGGTAGAGATAGTCCATCAGAATCCCGAGAGAGCCAAGAAGACATGAAACTCTGGCATACAAGCAGCGGAAGCGGCCGCTACGGTCAGAGAGAGCAATAGCCTTAGAGGAACGGTAGGCGAGGTTGAGCTACCTATCCATGCCTGCGGAAGAGATTGGGAGCCCCCAGATATGATGCAAAAGTGAAACCAACATAAATGAAGTCTCCAATCTAAAGGGATGAGCCCCAAACTCGGCCAAGATGATATTATGTGGAACTATCTCTCAACACCTGATGATGTGTCTCAGCATATAGATCTAGACCCGCTCAACTGTGGCCCAGTCAGAGTCAAGCAAGGATGGTCCCCAAACCTCAGAACCATAGAGAACCGTGGGTCGCACAAGAGAATCAAAGAGAGACATCTTCAACAAGATGTCCTGGAAGTGGTGGCAGAGAAACTGTCTCTCCAAGATTGCCAAGGAGCCATAGCCCTTATTGACGCAGCACTGAAGGGCAAGCCAAAGACTGAAGCGGGGCCCAGTAAATAAAACTCCCAGATAAGTATAGGATCTGGTGATCTCAATCTCCTCCCATCTGTAGAAGAAATGGAAGTCCGAAGTCTTCAACCCATTGAAGATCATGACTTTGGTTTTACCAAGGTTAACTGCCAGCTGTCTATGGTCACAAAAGAGGGCTAAGGCATCCAGCTGTCTCTACAGTCCCTCCGCAGAAGAGGCAAGGAGGACTACGTCATCCGCAAAAAAAGAATGTAGATCAATACTTAATAGAAAACAAATGGCTCAATGAAATGTTCAATCTTACTATAGTCATTTTTATGTGTTATAAAACCTACTAAAAGCTTTCCATCACAAATCGTAACAAAGTGTCACATGTCTTAACCTTTGATATGCCACATGTAAATGTAATGTGCTTCAAAAAAATTCATCATGGAAAGAGTGTCGCAGATAAACAAACCAAAAGGCATTAGAACCTTGATCCTATAGCAAAAATTACCAATCAACGACCTATATCTTTGATGCAAATAAATTCCATAATTGAATAGCCAAGGACCATATCTTTGATACAAACAAATTCATGGCAGGAGTGTTGCAGATTAACAAACTAAAATGCATAAAGCTATGCCATTAGCACCTTGATCCCATTACAAAAGAAATAAATATAGGAACTAGTTGTATACACAAGAAATAGCATTCAACCAGCAACTTCTTGAATTAAGAGCCAAGGAATTCAGAGCTTTTTGTGTGAATGGCATGAAGCATCAATGACATTTAAGAAAAATACACAACTTGCATGGAAAATGGTCAAGATGACACAGCCCACTGGGCGGAACAAAACAATTGGTATAAGCATTTATCTTCACAGTCATTCCAATGTTTGAAATCTCTGACACAAGAATTTTAGAAATAATATTACTTACTACTAAACATATAGATGAATCCGCAACCTCGACTAGAATCAAGGATAATCAGAAACATTTCCAAGGAAGAGCCTAAGATAAGAAGTAAGAAAAACAATTTGCATGGGCTCAAAACCGGATAGCCTGTGGATTATCTCTTGCCAAAATACAAAATAATGGTAAGTTGATAACATAACTCCCTCCCTACTCCACAAGAATGAATAGCTCTTCCAAATTGGGACTAACTATAAGATTATGAAATCAAACCAACCTAGCTCACAATTTAGGAAATGATAGTGACAGTGCATATTCCAGTCACCATAGCAATGAAATGAATTGTCAAGGACATGTCAGCATAAAGAAGGAAAGATATGTCATAGTACAAGTTGGAACAGGAAAATCCTGAGTCTCAGCTGTGTCATTTGAAAATTAAAATAAGTTACTGGACCAAACTGACTCAAAACATCAGATGTGATGGTTTTGTGTAGATGAATCACTTCCTAAGGATATATCATATATCAAATAGACAGCATCTTCTCACACTTATCCAATTCTTTCTTAATGAAGTTACCATCATCCTGTAACAAATTGTCATCTATATCTATATGAGTGCTCTAGTAAATCAATTCTCTGAAAAGATAACTTATGGGAGCTGGAGTTGTTATTCATAGGGAAAAACTTTCATTGGACGATATCTCTGTAATTATCCTCTCCAAAAGTTGTATTGACTTAAGCTACAATATTATCTGCAAAAAGCGATAATATAACAAAGCTCGAAGATAGTACCAAGTGAACATACATACATTTTTTACAAGTATAAACACTGTTTGATTAGTAAGTACTAACCAGTTTCTGCTTGAGGCCGCCTCAGCAAAAGATTCTGAACCCTGAAAAGAGGCCTTGCACATAGTAAGGGCTGCCACGGGTACTTTATGTGAATCCCATAGCTGTAGCATGTAATAGAATCGTGTACAAAACAAACATCCGAACAGGAAAAAAATTATTTAATATGCAAATAATAAAGATTATTTTTGAAAAAGTAGAGAAGTAACCATTCAGAAGGAAATAGTTGTTCCAGCTATCACAAACTGACCTAGATCTTCAGTAAAACATATAATGAAATCCAAACCCAAACTCTACAGGCTATGTTTGATCTATAAGACTCACCGATCTTTGAAATGTTGAACATATGTTTTCATTTGATCAGTTCTGAATCTGACTTTTTCTGATTTGATGCGACTGTTAGCATTTAAGGCCTGCAATACATCTGTCACATAATACAACCTTCCAGTATGAGGAGTTACAATAATTGAGTTCTGGAGCATCTCCACAGGAAGACTTCCACATGATGTTTGAAACATATTTGCTAGCTTGATGTCACGGATACAAGAAGTCTCATGAGACTGACTTTCAGAAAAAGATGCATTTCTTATGCATGTCCAATCTATGGATGAAGCTAGTTCCTTAGATGAAATATTAACCAGTGGGAGAAGCAAATACATCATGTTTGCCTTCACAGTTTTAAGTATTCCTCCCTTCACCGTATCCAGGTTGTGACCCAACAGCAGCCCAAACACAGTTACTTGAAATTTCCTTGCAATCTCAACCTGAAAAAGAAATGGACAGTAACACCACTATCATCAATTCCAGTCTAAATTTGTGGAAAATGGAAAAAAAAAAATCAATGTAAAATATATGCTTTGATTCTTGTCTCATGCAGCTAAAAAGTACATGCAAATACAATTACCTCAGAGGAAGTAAGCTGAAGTGATCCAGCATATGCACTCTGAACAGTTACACCACCACTAGTTGTCTCTAGGTGTAAAAGCATACTTTCCACATTTGAATCAAGTTTATGCTTAAGAAGCAGTAACACACCACAAAAGGGAAAATTATATCTGAAATTCCTTTCGAAAGACAAATAGTAGCAATGAAACAGAATTTTGGCCATATTTGGATCCCAGTCCCCTACTAAGTCATTTGGCACATAAAGAGGCTGAGGTACCTTGCAATTCTGTATATCTGAAACAAACATGTTTTCCTTAGTCCAGTGTCAATAGACTTCAATGGTCATGAGTAATTCCAGAACAATTAAATCCAGTAACAGAAGCCAAGAAAGCATGACCTAATAAGATCATTTCAGTATATAACAGAATCAATGTATTGGCTGATGGAATGATCCTATCACTCTCACATAAGAGCACTACTTCCTACATAAGATAAAAATCCATGTTTCTCACTTCATTTATAGCATGTCCATAGCTAACAGTCCAAAGGCCTGTAGTCTGTAATACGGAGAAAAACAAATGCTTCGGTATACATACAGATGAAAGAAGAAAAACAACCTCAACAACTCAAAACTTTCATGTCTTTTAAACCTCTTAAGTACCTTGAACAAACCAACAACATCGAGTGGCCGTGCCAAGATACATGTAATAGATTAAAGACCTCATAAGTGTTGCATCTTTTCAAAAATCAGCTGATTACCTTGACCCAACCAGAAAATAAATCCATTCTTGCTATAAGTTGTCTACCTTACTATATTTGAAAATGTTGTTTGAAAATTGAAACCTAGTTACCTAAGTCTCAGGGACAGGGACAGGGACAGGGTTTCCGGGAGGGCAAAAAAATTCCAAAATTTTGGGGATGGCATGGGGGTAGATATTAGAATTATATATAAAAGAAAATATTAGAAAAATTTTACTTTTTCCAATGAAATTTCAGGAATCAAACTGTATTTTAGGTACCTTCAAGAATATAATTTAATATTCTGGGTAAAAATAACAGCCTTTTAAAAGTAAAAACATCAAAAAACTTTCATAGATTTTTTTAAAAAGGGAATGTCCCTCCAAGTCCCCTAAATATTTGGGACGTTTGGGATGTCACCAAAATATAGGGGATGTGTCCCTGCATAACACTGTTTGAAACAAAACATAGTATGTTTTAAATCCAAATCCCAATGTTATCTACCTTCCTAGTTGAGCACTAATTATCTCACATTTTGGCAATGTGATGACAAGCAAACTGTCATCCCAAGTATAACATGCCAGTTTGCAACTTAGAACATGCAATAAACTACAAACCATTGTGTAGCATTCCCTTAGTCGCTAAGGTGTAATGAACTTTTCTGTCTACCATAGATATTAGACATCCAAAGAAATTGCTTGCAAGATTTTCTCAACCCATAACTTGCTTGTGCTGAATTTTCCATTTAATGTTTGAAATTTGGAGATGCTCCCCTACAAATTAACTCCAACCAGTGTACATTAATTAATGTAATGTCCCCATTTTCGAGACATCACTAATATTTGGGTTCAGCTCTTTTATTTACATTGTAACCCCTTGGCATGCCTAGCGCTACAAGTGGGAGTCTTTTTACTTAGTTTAATGTGCACATAGGTCAATTACTTCTATTTATTTAATTACAAAATAGATAAAGTGCACATAGTCTTAGTATTAAATATTTTATTTCAATGAGAGTATGTTTTCCCTGCAAAAGGGAAAAGGTCGGTCATTGGATATTGCACCCCTTAGGTCTATAAAAGGAGGTCGCATTTCCTTTAGAGGGTTATGATGATTGAACTTTTGATTTCACTCCATGCTTGGAGTATTGGGATGTATGCCCATGGGATGTATGCCCTAGTTTCTTTATTGTGCTCTCTCTCATTGTAAGCTTCATTTGGATCCATTGTTGAAGACTCTCAAGCGAATTTCAGATCTGCCATTATTGCTCAAGTTATTTCAATTTTGGCGCCAAGTTTAAAGTGTGAAAGTCATTGATATTGCTCCTTTTATTTCTTCTGTTATTGCTGCAATTATTTTTACCATAGCGACTTGGATTGGTGATGATTTGAGCATGTTTTGATACCATAAATGCTAGATCTGCAATCTGTTGTGTTGTTAATTATTTCAGAGCAAGGGTCTAATATTTTAGTGTAATTGGAGGCTAGGAAAGAGCTAGAAATTATTTAATTAATTTTCTCTAACCCTAATGACTGGAAATCAGATTTCTGAGGTAGATTTGAAGTGGTTTAGTTGCTCAGAAAATTCAGATCTTTAGTGCAGTAGAAAGCCCAAAATTTCTAGTTTATTTTGCATCTTGTTTCATGGAAAAACATTAAGTATTGAAAGAGTTATGAATTTTCAAAGTTTCAGCTGCCTATGAGCAATATTTAATTAGTATGTGTCAGGGTTTTCATCTACACAGTTTCAGATTTCGTAGGTTGATTTACATCGATTCTACTCATCAAAAAATTATGTTCCATAGCTTGTTGGAAAGCTAAAAGTATGAAGAATCTTTTGGCGTTGGTTTGATAGGAAAATATCGGGTAGTAAAGGAGTTATTAATTTTTTACGTTCCGTTATTCTGGGTGCATTTTTAATTAATTAACTGCTGCAATAAATTTCAGATCTGGAAAAGGTTAATTTCCTAACTAGTTCTCTCATCTAACCCACCACCTTGGCCTACTCCAATCCCATTTGGGTTGTATTAGTGCTGACATTGGGTTATTTGAGGTTGAGCTAGGAGGATTTAATCCTTCTAGAGTCGATTGGGTTAATTAATTTGCAGATTTAATTGGGATATTACAATTAATCAGTATGGCACATGATGCAATCCGTAAATCGGTTCCTTACATGCATATTATGATGCATATCATTTTCTATGTGCAATAAATTTTAAAACCATGCACAGTATGATGCATATATAGATAAAACCATTCACATGCAATTTATCACAATTACTTCAAGACCCAACCCTTTAATGCGAGCCAACAAATTAGCAAACACATAATTTCTGCACAAAAAGAAAGCACATCTTCAATGAGTACTTATCTAACGTAAAATGCTAATCAGATTTCTGTATGTCCACCCACCACCCAGACATGACCAGCCTTTCACATGAAATCCAAACGAACAAGAAAAGTGACGATATGAACACGGCCAAATGTTAGCCATCTATCTCGTCTCTTTCAGAGGATAGATCTCTCATGGCACAACTATCAAGATAAATCTTTCATGGTTCAACTCTCAACTCAAGAAACATACAGTAACCTGATCAAGATATTACTAAGTATCAAGCATGTAGCAAAGCTCACAGATAAGACATTCATAAAATGGATGCATCCACACACACGTGTACCTCAAAGCAACTCAAAACAATTTTAAGCGAATTGTCGAATTTTGATTATAAAAAAATGTAAAGAATTGGACAACGAAGCATTTCCCACACCCTTTCATAAATATTGGCTTCGGTATGGATTGGGGGTCTAAGTTGGAGGACAGACCTCAGCAGTACGTAACATAGAGTAAATAATCTACAGATATAAAAGAAGTGCCAATGTTTGATTCAGTTGAGTGCCAGTTTTGCAGTTACCCACCCTTATGCATATCCAAATCTACAAGTTTAGAATTAGGTTTGGCCACTGTGTGGCTCCTTGAAAGTAACTATGCACTAGAAGATTGTCATTGGTTGGTTATGTGCAATGTCCCTGGCAGAAGAGGCTTGGTCCAGAGACTCTTCTAAGAACTATTGAGAACAAAAAAATGTGTTTCATCATCACGGTGCATTACAATTTTGAAAACTTTATTACCCATCATGTCACAATTTTTACTTGTGTAATTAAAATCATGGTTTGATTGTAATACAGGTAGCATTTCTATTACAGCTGAAAATCAACAAAATATTTCTGTGATGAGAAATTAAAAAATAAGCACTTGTTGCTCAAACATCAAGAGTCTAATTTCCAATCTTCATAAAAAGGATTCTCTATAGGTTAACAGTCACTGATTATCACATAACAAAGCCAAACCAATCATCTTGAACAATTGTATGAGTTCCTAATACTCATAAAACCTACGAGGTAGAAAAGCATATGAATGCCGGAACAACTTCAATCTATGAAATATTTTACGACATATGTAAGAGTAAACAAGATTTAGGGATACAGCAAAAATCATACCTGAAAATTTTAATCCCAACTGCCTAGTTTTTTCTGTTCCACTTTCATCTTGTTCAACTTCTTCCATTGCTGGTAACATATAATGGGTCAATGCACCAACTGCATGCAGCTTCTTGCATGCCTCAAGACAAGCTAGGTTCTTCAACAAACAGCATTTTCCCTGAACCTTAACAGACAAGATGGGACAATTCCTAGGAAGTTCCATTACGCACTCACCAATTTCTTTGTTGATATGAAAAATAGGCCGAGGCGTATAATATCTGAGTACCATAACAGAAACTGTTTGTCTAAGTTGAATACTTTACAAGTAGAATCTCAATAAAAAAACATGGTTACTCATAAGACAAATATCCAACAGAAGAAACATATAGGAGAAATCACAGTGTGTGTAATTCCAGGAGCACATTTAGTTTTAAACAAACTAAAAATCCAGACACCTGTTATAATTAGAAAGAAAAATGGTCTGCATCTAAAGTTCGTGATGAAAGTTTAGAATTACCTGTCCCCAGGCAACTGCGAGCAGTAATAATGGATCAATGCTACACTAGAGTTCAATGAAACTATAGCGTCTGTGGATGACACACAGTAGATTTCTGTACTTGGAATTGGGTTTACATGCAGTTCAGGTGGCTTGAGAGTTCTGTTCAATGCCACATCTCTCATGATTTTCTCACTTTCAAGAAAATTGTCAATTTGCTTTTCCTGACTAGCATCCCCCCTGGAAGCACCCAGAGCAATTACATTTAGCAGAGTACCAAATACTGCTACAACAGCACATTTTTCAAACTCACAATGATAATCAATTTCATATATTTAGATGGTATGTACCTTGCAATAAGTTTTAAAACTTTATTTTATTTTCTACTGACAAAATAACTCCACTAAAGCCAGAACTGGTTACCAAAAACGTCAAAAAAAATTCAAACATACAAATAAGGATGAAAAGGTATATCATAACCTTTCTCCCTGCATGTCATATAGAAATCACAGAAAAAGAATTATACTAATGCCTGTAAGCAACAAAAGTAGTTAAACAGGACTTGAAAGTGCAACAACTAACGAGGGATGCAATGCATGCAACAACAGCATTGATGGAAGCCCAGAGCAACTCAGGAAACAATAAACAAAAACAGGTGAAATTAAAAAACTGAACCTGAAAAGGTAAACCCGAGACAATGTAGAAAATATTAATCAAGTAATTGAACTGTACATAAGGGAGGCTTGACAAAACAATTATCTCAATCAACGCTGTTTAATTAAGATCTGCTATAGCTGAGCTTAACGTCAAGTATCATGTTTTTCCCAATTCAGAAATTTACCATATACAGAAACACAAATTGCCAACCATTGTCCCTTGAGTTTAATTTAAAAGTAATTCAATGATGGAGTACCAGGCTACTGGGTGAGGATTCATACAGACAAATAAGTATTAGGTTGTGAATGGCTATCAGTAAGGCAACCATGAAAGAAAATGTTAGAATTTGTGGAGAGAGAGAATAAAACGAATAAATGTGTAAAGAATGATTGAAGAGAAAACCGGAATACACACTGTTCAAATGGGTTGTGTGTCCGGGTATTTATTATGCAAAGACGGTTACAAAACTAGTTAGCGGTTACAACCGCATAACCATGCAAAGACGGTTACAAAAGGGGAAGTCTTATTCATTTATTCCTACACCCCCTCTTAAGACTTACCCTACATAACTCAAAAACAAACAATCTAACAAAACAGAACTACGCTATCTTCAAACACTTTCACTTTGAAAGCAATGCTATGATAGGATAGGGCTCCATCAAGTTGCTTCATGACCTTCGTAAAGGTGCAGCTCCCGAGCTGAATTCCCGAGTTCCCGGTTTCCACCTCCCCGAACTCCCGAATCACAGATCTCCCGAATTATTGGACAACCATCCATATTGAGCCATCCACAAGCTCCATCAAGTTGTCTCATGACCCTCGTGAGGGTATAATTCCCAAGATCCACAGTCTCCCGAACTATCTGAGCAACCATTCATACCGAGCTTCATCTACCCTATATCCTTTCTTGCCTTCAAAGTTTAGAGCAACTTTATAGCACGTATTTGTCACTGTCCTCACTACCTTCTGCATCCGGTGGGTCTTCAACAATGGCTATATTGGCTGTATTTGATATGACTTTACCCTTGACCACATCATTGGCTCGAACACGACAATCCCATGCTGTGTGACCTCTTTTCCTACAATAATGACATTCAATCTCCGACTTATCTGATCTTCTATGATATTTTCTGGTTCTAGAATAGAATGCACTTTCTTGCTGGGAATGACCTTCTGCATCCTCTGTAGTTCGTTTTTCCTCAACTAGAAGAGCTGCTATCATATCATCCAGAGATTGAGATTGAATTTGACTGAGAGTAAAAACTACATTGCTATATTTTGAAGACAGACTATTTAATAGGATAGCTTTGGCATCTTCGTCCTCAATTGCAGCTTTCACTTCTGCTAGTTGTCTAATCAAGGACCTTAGATTATTGATGTGGCTTGACATAGAGACTCCGTCATCCATTTTGAACCTATATAACTGAAGTTTCAGGGAAAATTTGGCATTGACTGCTTTCGCTCCAAATAATTTATTTAGAGTATCCCAAATGTCCTTCGATGATTTGTCTAGGTCTACATGATGAAGTTCAGAGTTAGAGAGAGCAAGGCCAATAATAGCTTTCGCTCTATCATCTCTGCTTTGCCATTCTAACAATTTCGATGCATCGGTAGGTGTTGTCTCTTTCCCGTTTACAATGCCCCACGAATTTTTAATCATAAGTTGCATTTGTATTTTCACTCTCCATGTATGAAAATTTAGACCAGAATATTTTTCTATGGGCATTTCCATTTTAATAAAATAGAATAAATACAACTACGTATTTTGGTAATGAATAAATAAAATAAAATAAAAATACCAGTTGCACAGTTCCGTGCCCTAGCGCAAGTAGTCTTTTTGCTTCTATGTCTTTCCTGGCTTATGTCTATGAAAAATATTTGTGCCCTAGCAATTCGTGACTGTAAAATGCAGCATATTAGCACAAATCACGACTGTATTTTCGTGCTCGAAAATACTGTTAATTTCTTTTCCTTGCTCGAAATGTGTGTATGGCCTATCGTAGTTGAGGAATTAATGGCTTTGTTTTGAACTTTTCAGCCCACGTGACCAAATTGCGACCATAAAGCTCGTCTCTGACTATGCTGTCGTTTATGAAATCCGTCAATGAAAAACCCGCGATTTTTCTATGCTCTCGTTTCTGAAATCCGTCAATGAAAAACCCACGATTTTTCTATACTGTCGTTTCTGAAAACCGTCAATGAAAACCCGCGAGTTTTCTTCAGTCTTCATTATGCCCTTGCGCCTCTATTTTATCTTCAAATCGCTGGTAATGACAAAGATGAATGCGGAAGTCTATGATTCGTTTTCGAGCTTTCACGAAAAAGCTTTTGATTTCTTTCACGTGCCCTAATGGGACTGTCACGAAAATATCTCTCTTCCTCTCTATGCTTGCCCCACGCTCTGATACCACTGTTAGAATTTGCGGAGAGAGAGAATACTCTCGAATAAATGTGTAAATAATGATTGAAGAGAAAACCAGAATACACATGGTGACTTCAAATGGGTTGTGTGTCCGGGTATTTAGTCTATGCAAAGACGGTTACAAAACTAGTTAGCGGTTACAACCGCATAACCATACAAAACAATTATAAAAGGGGAAGTCTTATTCATTTATTCCTACAGAAAAAAGGAAGGATAGAACAGTCATAATAATTACACAAATAACAAACAATTGATCAATGGGACTCGAAGAAAAACATTGAATTATAATATAGAGTAACTAGGGTAAAAATACCCTTGGTTATCAGAGTAACTTACCATTCAGTGATAAATAAAGTAAACATGTCAGAAGGAGGTAAACCTAAAGTGGTTAACCCCCCCAACAAAAGAAGTATGGATCTGACTAGAGATCAAAGCAGTAGTATCAAGGCTTGGGCTAGAGGATACAATCACATCATCATCTATCACTTTGAATGAGCCAATGTATGATTTGAAAATAATCGTAGGAGGATGCCCAGGGAGAAAGGTACAGTTTGGATAATCCTAGGAGGAAGTAGGGGAGTCCCTGAACAACCTCTCCTAACATCCAATGCCAACAAACCTTTGGGAAGAAAGGAAAAAGTTAGCAATGTGTGCCTGCCTTTGTAACCTAAGTTGCAAATGAGGTAGTTAGGATGCCCTGGGAGACTCACGGTGATGGGAAAGGAGGAATGCCATATAACCTATCTATCACATGTGTGTGGAACGTTGTATCTAGAGGTGATTACCACTTACAATTCCTATAGTGAGCTGAAAGGAGCTACTAATCATTATGACAACTCTAGCTATCTCTTGTATGGTCCTACATCTAGAAATGAAACCTCCTTTGAAGAGAACATCTTCTAACATGACTATTATTCATCATACTACATCCATAACACAATGGCACATAGCATGATTAAATCTAGAGACAAACATGAACAAGACTTGATGGGACTAAAGGATTTGTAATAGGAACATAGAAAGGTAGCATCCAGAGATGGATACCAACTATAGCCATTTGGATCAAAGGATTTTCGAAAGAACATTCAAGTTATTAGTAATGTCCTCTATTTAGTGTGATCTTCCAAGACAATGGTACTATTATCCACGTAAGCCCCCATGCTTATTTGCACAACTTATTCAAGGTCTGGACTCAGGCAGATTTGGATGGATGACCAAAAAGCCAAAAAAAAAAAGAGTTTTCAATGTTTTGTGGACCAAAAGAAAAGGAAGCAATGTTTTGCGGACTTGGAGAATGCAGAATTTTTGAAAATTTGACAAAATCCACGATACAGGATATGTGGACAAAGAAAACGGGGCCGCCATGCATGGAAAAATGACCGCGGCAATCCGCGGAGCAACGGGGAAGAAGTTTTTAGGCCGCAGAAGAAAGAAGATTTGTTTTCAGCATGCCGCCAATGTGTGGAGGATAAAAAAGGCCACGAGATGGAGGAGGTTCATTTCAATGTTTTGTAGGTGGTGCAAAGCAAATCTAAGTAAGTCGCGGAGGTGCTAAGCAAGTCCGTGGAAGTCTAATTCACCCGCGGAAATTTAAGTGTTCCACAGATACCAAAAACGAGTCCGCAAAGGTCTACATGAAGCCGCATGAAGTTGCGGAGGTCATGAGAAAGCCACGGTTTTCTATAGCGTTTTGCGGGTGTCTTTACAGTTTTGTGGGCGTCTAAGGAGGTATCAACAAAGCGGCAAAGGCCGGATTCAAGCCACGGAAGGAGCAAAAGCCACGGAAGGTGAACCTGACTAACAAAGGAAAAACACAAACAAGTCCGTAGATGGACAAAGTAAAGCCGCGGAAGTCTAAATGCCACAAACCAAGTCCGCGAGAGTCTTACAAATCTGCGGATGGCTGAGGAAGTCCGCGGAGGTTGAGAACAGCCACCCAACAAAGGATTTGCTTAACTAGAGACGCAAAGTTCTAAAGAAATCCGCGGAATGATGGAAAAGCAAACTAAAGCAGCGGAAGGAGAAAAAAAACGTAAGTCCACAGATGTCATGGAAAGCCAAAAAACAAAGAAACAACAGAGTAAAGCCGCGGGAGACTGTGAACAGTACGGGAAGGCAAAAACCTATTTTTATCTTCTTTTGATCAAAGATCAAATTTCAAAGCATGCAAAAGCTAAAAGAAGATCAGCGCATGCAAAGGGACTTATTTTTATCAAACAGGAGCTCTTAAAGATAGAAAAATGCAAAAGCACACCATTTCTAATTTTAATACATTTTGCTTATTCAATCTATCAATGGTGATCCTTTGGAAATGTTTTGCTTTTCATACAAACATGCAAACTTTTGGCAAAAAAATTAAATCACTCTTAACGCATGCACTCAGATACATTCTATATTTTTGGCATCAAACTTGGGAGCATGTACTGTTATTCTACTATTCATAGATGAAAATGATGGTTAAGGATGTAATTCTCTCTCTCATAATTCTCTATAAAACTCCATGAATTCATTGTAGAAAATCGTGAAGCAGAAATCTGTTAAAAAATGTTTGACAACTTGTTTTGAAGCTGTAGGTCCTTAAGAGCAGGGGTCATGTAGTGACTCTATTGGCTACGATGGATTAGCAAGACTTGGATTCAATCAAAGGAGCTTGATCGAAGCTTTGAAGCCATAGTTACCTGGGACGGGGGGACGGGGTTTTTGGGACGGCAAAAAATTTCTAAATTTTGGGGACGGTGGGGGGACGGCTGATTAAAAAAATATAAATATTTAAAATAAAACGATATAGTGACTAAATTATATAAATAAGCTGAAATAAAACCATTTGAGATTTAAATTTTAAATAAGGTGAAACTTGAACTCATAAACATCAAATACACTTAATACTATAATATCAATATGTTAATGTCATAAATTGAAAATTCATAATACATATTTGAATTTTGAATATGAGACAAGCTGAAATTTGAAATTTCAAATATATTAATATTACAAAATATATAAGTAAAACCATTCTAAAATACGATTGATCAAGTGACAATAGCTAATATTCATATCATTAATCTCATAGCCAAATACACCAACAATTGTCTATTGTCAATATTACAAAAAAAGAGGACAACTACAAGTATCAGCCTAAAAATCAGAATCTCCATCTGAAGCAATATCCATGAACTCCTCGCTGGTACTAGCATCCTTGTCCTCAAAGGTAAGCCCAATCAATCCTCGCTGCACAGTGTTGTCCTCTTCAACCTACCTCGGCTCCTCGGGATCTACATCCCACCGTAATGCTGGAGTCTGTTTGTACTTAGGTGTCTTGCGATCTATAAGACGCAAAGCACTGTGTACAGCTACAAGCTTCTCCGCTCTCGCAGAGGTAAGCCTATTCCTCTTAACAGAGTGTATCCAACCATACGTAGACCAGTTCCTCTCAGAGGCAGAGGAGCTAGAAACCTGGGAAAGGAGGCGAATGGCAAGTGGTCGTAGCAATCCTGGAAGCCCATACAGTCGCCACCAACTCACTGGTTTCTCCTGTGCTAATGTTACCCTGTCTGTCTTTGCTGATGTTTTGTACCCATCGAGTTCAGTGAAGTCGAGCCACTCCATTCTGATCTGTGAAGCCTCTTGTGGAGTGTACATTTTTTTAAAAGCCTTCATAAGGCCCTTCTTCACCTCATCATCATCCAATGGGACAACTCTGCCTGGCCTCTCCACATACCATTTGGGATTTAGTGCATATGCAGACATATGAAGAGGAGTGTTCAACTTCTCCCATCTCCGCTGAATAATGGGCTGTATATGTTCATTATAGAACTCCAAAGTGGGATCCCTCACCCGAATAGTTGCCTTCATTTGCCCAAGCATGCTATCAATGCACTCGTAGATCTCACCAAGATTGGGGCTGTTAGAATCCCCATATTTGATGACACTAAAAACTGGAGCTATAATTGATATGATGTATTTCATATCAACCCAAAATGTTTCCCGCAACACCACTTCCTTCACTCTTTTCCCTTGATCTGTCTTGGACTCACGCCACCTAGTCCAATCCTATGTCATAATCATAATTTGCAGCAACTCAGACATCCTCTCCAACAAAATAAAATAGGATGCAAAACTGGTGTCAATTGGTTTCAAAAACTCCTTCGAAAAATTTCGAAAAAGTGCCAATGATGTGTGGTGATTGCATATGAACTTCTGCACATCTCTGGCATCAGTCACTATCTGGTTAACCCACTGAATCTTCCCTATGTCTTTCAGTGCATTGTTCATGGCATGCACACAACATGGAGTCCAATAAATATGCCTATATTCCCGCTCCACTAGCTTGCCTGCTGCTCTGCACACATAAGTTGCATCTGTGATAACCTGTACAACATTTGAAGGTCCAACCTCCTCAATGGCATCCTTCAAAATCTGAAACTGAAACTCAGCATCTTTTCGCTTCCCAGAACAATCAATTGCTCTCAAGAAGTACGGTCCATCTTTGCAAGAGACAATGATATTGATGAGAGGACAGTGTTTAATATCCGTCCACCCATCCATGATAATGCTGCATCCATGTGACACCCATGTCACCTTCATCTCCTCCATCAATACATTAACCTTGGAATAGTTTCTATCCAAGATTGTTGTCCTGAGTTTTGTGTCTCTAGGAGGACATAACTTGTACCTGCTTTTGCAACCTTAGCCATAGCCTCCTTGTAATAAGGGGAGCGAGCAGCATTAAATGGAATCCCAGCAGCATAGAAAAATTATCCAATAGCATCATCTGCCTCTTCCCTTGCCTTTGAATCAAACATGTCAATAACTGAATTTGGGGCTGCCCCCACGGCCTTTCTCTTCCCTCTGCTTTCCACTTTTGACACTTCAAAACTAGAACCAGCCAGAGTATTAGTAAGTTTGTCAGTCCTATGAGCGCTCAATGGAGTATTAGCCGTAGAACCACGAACTTCTGGCACTTTGTCCGTGGTATTTCCATTGAAGATTCTCACCATCTCAGCTCTTTGCTCTAGTGAAAGACACTTACAAGTGCCAACCGCCCTTCCTGTAAGATGCAACAAGTGTGCATTTGTCCTAGTGATACTACCATGCCAAGTCAGTGCACATATGTTGCACTTCCATACTTTGCTCCCCCCTCCAGACTTGGGGTTATCAATTATTTGGGCAAATTGTTGCAATGGCTTCTTCTTATCAAACGGTCCAATGGCAAATTTGGACAACATTTGACAGGGGCAATTGGTAGCACTACCAGCTGAACTACCAATTGCCGTTGCCACTACATTTTGTGTCCCTTCTTCACTCTCCCCCATTGTGGCATCACCAACTCTTCCACGGCCACCTATCTCAACTTCCCGTTCAACCCTCTCCTGCTCTGATTCATGCTCCGATTCATACTCATACTCAGTCTCAGTAGAAGAACTCATGGTGATGATTGCTGCAATGAATTAAAAACAACCATAACTATATGATTGATTGATTATGCAATGAATTAATTTAAAAAAAACGTAGCCATTGAAATTTTAAATTTTACAACCAAACCCTATGCAAGATGCATTTTTTTAAATCCCACAAACTATATGCATGATTGCATTATGAATGTCGATGCAAATGCTAAAAAACAACCCCTAAAAAATGCAATAATTATATAAATTTTAAACTAGAAATAAAAATGTAATTAAAAAAAAAACGTAACCATTTACATTGTAGTTTGTATAACCAAACCCTATGCAATATGCATTTTTAAAAATCCTACAAACTATATGCATGATTACATTGTGAATGTAGATGCAAATGCTAAAAAACAGCCCCTAACAAATGCAAATATAATCTAAATTTTAAAAAAAAAAAACTTTAGCATGTATTGTAAGCAAATAAAGTTATAAATACCTCTTGCTCCCTCTTGCTCTTACTCTTGCTTGGTGTGAATATGAAATGAACCCATATTGTAAATTTATAACATAAAATAGCACTTTTAGGGTTAGGGTTAGGTTAGGAATGTTACTTTTATGCTATTACTCATATACAATAAAAAAAAGATGTTTTTGTGTATTAAAAGTCTTTTTTTTTTTTTAAAGGCGCAACAGCCGTTGGGGACGGCGGGCACGTCCAGACATCCCCGCCGTCCCCACCACGTCCCCAACGTCCCCGGGACGTTTCTGCCCCCCACCAACCGTCCCCAGGGTGTTTCGCGCCTTTTCCCAAAAGAAGGAAACGTGGGGGAAACGTTTCCCCCACGTGCCCGCGTCCGCAGGACGTCCGGGACGTCCTACAACCTATTTATCGTGCATTTTTTATGTTTTTAAGCTAATTGTATCTCGTGATATTTGTTTTATCCTTGATTTACAATTTAATCTCCATTCCTTTATGTTGTTTAATGTCAATTTGCAAGTCATAGATTATGTTTAGCTCAAACCTATGCAAGATCTTGTTGTGGAGTCCACCAAATTTCCTTCAAAGCCATTTGTCCCCTTATCCATTTTATCACAAGCTTCAAACCTTTCTCTGAAAAACTTTTGCATTGACATATCTATTTGTAGGTTGTGTATGGTATATACGGTTCTCGTGCTCCATCTATGTGGTTCAAACATGTCTAAAGACCCTTAACTTTTTTTGTGTATTGCCATCTTTTCAGTTTTTCCCTTAATTCCCTCTCCCTTCTCCTTGTGAATTTAGTAGAGTAGTCTTAGGAGTAGAGTAGTCTTAGGAGTAGAAACTAGTCTTAGGTGTGCACTAGGGGAGCCAACCTCCTCTGAAGACTCACTCCAACATACAAGCCACCCACAACGTAGGAGTGTTTCCATTTGTCAATTGAAAGGAGAGATTCCACACCACCCTCTGCGGAGTGTATTTCAAACTGACAACGGGTCCTATTCAAAGACCTAAAAAATTATCTTTTTTAAAATATTTTAATCATAAATTAGCTATGCTTGTTGTCACATCCCGTTTTGCTCTGGATAAAGACATGAAAATAGTGCATTGAACTTGGTTTAATTGTGTTGTAAAGAATGAAACAATATGGTGATAATTTGTGATGGCACCAGTTTAGCGATTATGATTACTTAGTGAAATGAGGTGGATGTAGAAATAGATTCTTCACCCTTGTTGAAACAATGGAAACAAAGGAGGTCATCATAGGAGAGGAGGCAGCAAATGGAGTGCATACAACCGAAAACAGATAAAGGTAAAAGATAACCAACAGACACTCACAAGCATGGGTAGAGGTCGTTACTTGTGTTGTACTACGATATAGCTTTATTCATTGATTTGAGTGCCCACTATCATATTTTAAAGTTTTTGTATCTTTTGATTTTATGTTGTTCTGTTACAATCGCCAGAACATAAGTAATGACACTTGCTACATGGATTACACTAACTAGTGTGGGTCGTCGGTATAATCTCAATAGCACACAGAACCACTTATAGCCAGTGTGCAATATATTTGTTCATACATCACAATTCGGTATTAGTCATACCATGACATGAGCACTTGATCACACATTGACTCTTGATAGTTGTAATGTCCCAAAATGAACAATTTATGCCCCCAAACGAAACAGCTGCAAATCCGCTTTATAACAGCAATTGATAGATATATACTTGATGAAAAACAATGCAGATCTGAATTAATTATAAGAATTGTGACTTTCCTTAGAGATGGTTGACACCCAGAATTGATGTAAAATCCTTCAAATCTTTGCTAAAACTGATAGGAATTGATTATAAAGGCATGAACACTGAAAATACAATTTTTCTACCCAAGAAGAAGAGTTGTAGTTTTTGTTTTCAGTCTACAGAAATCAGCTTACAGACAAGGCTGAAAAAAAATGTTTCCAAAGCTCAAATCATATGCAAATAGGCTAGAAATGACCTCTAAAAATTATCCCAATGAAGGTAGGAATCAAATATGGATCAGCAGTGCCCTACAATGTGTCAAACTCCACCCATAGGGGTGTAGATAACCCTAGATCTGGCTGAATCTGAAGGTAGAAATCTGCCCCAACAATTGTGTCTTCAATCCCTAGCTGGAAACACAATAAATCTGCAACTTTTCCCGTCAACAACTGCTGAAAATCTGAAATATAGTTTTGAAAATCAATGAAAGCTCCTGAATAGAACTCCTCACATAAGGGAAGAAGAGTTTTCGTTCTTCTTCCTAGGCTAAAGAGGGTTTTCATCCTCTAAACTAGAACTAAAAAGGGTTTTCGTCTTTTGGAATTGAAATGGAAAACATGCAAGCTTAGACCAAAATTTTGAATTGATAAGATGTCAAAAGATATCCTCTCCTATGCAAGGCGACCTCCTTTTATAAGTTGTCTTGGCCTTTTTGCCACCCAAAACAACCAATCAACTTCTTTGGCCTCATTTGATGTTTTGCACTTGCTTTATTTCATCGCTCTATGGGTCGCATTTTTCCTCTAGGGACAAATAAAATATAAAGTTACTTTTTGTTTTTGTTTTTCTATTATTTCATTAATAAATTAAGTGCTTATAATAATATTTTATGATGTACTTTATAGTTAATTTATTATGACTTAGTTTCCCTTTTCTCATCCCTTAGCTGTCGGGAAACAATGAATGGGCTAAGAGTCTTCAGCCAAGAAGGAGATATTACGATCCTCCCTTCCCCAAATTGTTTTGCCCTCGAGCAATTGCAACTCTTACGCCCAAGTTCCATATGCAATATATAAAACATGTTGTAGCGCTCCAAGAGTCTAGATCCCGTACCTGTCAAATGAGAGAGCTCTTGTCAAAGTACGTAGCTCTCATAATGCCCACACTCATGAATTTGGAACAAGCAATCCACATGCTCCATATTACAATTTGTATTACCATACTCATGAGAAAAGAAAATATGAAATGGTTTACTATGCAACAAAAAATATGACCCATTATTATTCTTTTCATACCTTGGAGTATCATCAAGAACTTCATCACTCTGTCTTCATGATAACTTGACTTTGTTGTACCAGTTCCCCAACATTCTTGTCCACTACAGGCTGAATATCCTCATGATGGAACTGTTGTAATAACATAGTATGAAGATGATGCAATAAATCCTTGCTACTACTAACCTCCTTATAAAGGAGGTCATCAAAATCTTTATTTTTTGTTGTTGATTTTGAACCCTCCAAAATATTTAAAACAACCTTACCCGTATTGTGACTCGTGATTTCAGACGGAAAACAAGTGGAACAAGAATCAACACCTTTCACAATTTCATGGCCATCAATACTATGGCTTAGTAAATCCATCCCATCTGACAATGACTTATACTTTGGAAGGTTGATAGGTACCTTTTGGACTGAAATATCTTATTCAATTTTACATTCAACAAACAACGGTTGTTCCTCTTTGCCTTCTCCACCAATAGAAATATCTTCCTCATTAGAAGTCATAACTTTTCCCATTGAAGATTCTTCTCCTTCAAATTGCATGGTGGAATATTCTATGGGCTGCTTCCTCTCAAATTTTTGCATGGTGGTTTTCTCATGTTGAGATCTTCCATTCTTGTTGGTGCCCTTACAATCTTTCGACTCGCAGAAATTGTTGAAGGGCAACATAGCTTTTACCTTGAAACTGTGTGTTGCATACTCTTTACCCCATGCTTCCATGTCATCAACATCACTTAGAATTTCTTCCTCAATTTGTTATTTCTCACTTTGGGGAAACTTGGCTCTAAAAACTTCATGTGGAGGCTTGGCAAATGTTCTAACTGGTCCACTTGAGCTTCCTTCACCATTGTTGGTTGCTCCTTGATTTGTAGATATATAGTTCCCTTGTAGAATCTTTGCCAAATCTCTGATGGAACTGGTCAATGCTTTGCGCATTTCCCTTTGAGATTCCCTCAATACATGATGCATATCTCTTTAACTTTCTCTCATAGACTGTTGTAATTCTCTCTGAATCCTTTTGATTACTTCTAGCATGAAGCTCAACTTATCTGTAGGAGGAGCTCTGTAATCATGTTCATCCATTGTTCCTTTCTGCATTCAAATCTAGTATTTTATGTCCCACAACTGGCAAAGATCGCCGCTCTGATACCATCGTAATTTCCCCAAATGAACAATTTATGCCCCTAAACGAAACAACTACAAATCCGCTTTATAACAATAACTGATAGATAGATACTTGATGAAAAACAATGCAGATCTGAATTACTTATAGGAAATGTGACTTGCCTTAGAGATGGTTGACACCCATAATTGATGTAAAATCATTCAAAACTTTGCTAAAACTAATAGGAATTAATTATAAAGGCATGAACACTAAATATATAACTTGTCTACCCAAGAAGAAGAGTTGTAATTTTTATTTAAAGTCTGCAAAAACCAGCTTACAGACAAGGCCGAAAAAAATGTTTCCAAAGCTCAAATCATATGCAAATAGGCTAGAAATGACCTCTAAAAATATGGCAATGAAGATAGGAATCAAATATGGATCAGTCGTGCCGTACAATGTGTCAAACTCCACCCATAGGGGTGTAGATAACCCTAGATTTGGATGAATCTGAAGGTAGAAATCTGCCCCAACAATTGTGTCTTCAATCCCTAGCTGGAAACACAATAAATCTGCAACTTTTCCCTTCAACTGCTGAAAATCTTAAATATAGCTTTGAAAATCAATGAAAGCTCTTAAATAGAACCTCCTCACATAACGGAAGAATAGTTTTTGTTCTTCTTCCAAGGCTAAAGAGGGTTTTCAGCAGTGCTGCAAGGAGACGCGTCTCGTGTCACTTGGGGCGCGTTCCGGGTATGGGCACGGGAGATGCGTACGAAGACGCCTCCCGTACGCGGGAACTTTTGTTCATCGTCTCCCCGCGTTTCTTGTTGAAACAAAACGCGTCTCTGTCTAAAAACCCTAAAAAACATTGTTCGAAACCCTAAAACGCGGCATTTTTCGCGTTAAATACGTTGTACAGGCATGTTTCAGTGATTCATTCGCTGCCAAGTCTGCATTTGCGATTTGAGGACTGCATTCACCATTGAAAGAGGTCTGCCATTAAAGGAGGTCGATTTAGTGTTGTTGCTAAAGCCAGGTATTTATCTATGCTCTGCAAAATTAATATTTTAATATTTGTTTAGTGCTAAACATTGTTGTCATTGCCAGCGTTATACCTGCATTTGTTTTTACTGGTGAAGCCCTCTACTGAACCCTGTTGCAGTCGTGTCGCGTAGCCCCGCCCCTTGCCGTCCAAAGTTTTACATGATCACAGCTTTTAAAGTTTTAAGTTTTTAGACTTTAGGTTTCTTTAAATTTTGAAGTTTTTATTTTTCTTTTTTTAGTTTTAAATTTTAGTTGTCTTATACGGTTATAAATTTTAGTTTTTACTTTAATCTTTTAGAATTTATTTTTAGATATAATTTTCTATTTTTTAATCATGATATGAATATTGAATTCGTATTTTTTAATATCACTTTTAATGTTTTACCTTTTTCATTTTGTCTTTTAGTTTTAGATTTTATCTTTATATTTTTTAAATTTAATTCTTACTTTTAACTTTAGTTACAATTTTCAAGTTTTTAATTGATGTATTCATATTTTTTAATATTACTTTTAAATTCTAACTTTTTACGATTCAGCTAAAAAGGTTTTAATGTTTTTAAATTTATTTGTATAAATCGTATATTTAGATTTAGACTATAATAATTAAAAGTTTTATTGTTTTAATGTTTAAAGTTTAAATTTTAATAATTATGATATAATTTTTTTATCTTTTATATAGTTTTAAATAATAAATTGATATTATTTAATTTTTAAATAATTTAAAGTTTATTTTTTTAATTTAAAATATTATTTCAATTCGATTTCTAATTTTTTTATTTTGTTTTCATTCAGGATGTCAAGGGGAGGGAAAGGACTTAAACCACTTTGGAATTACTGAAACCACATTCGTAAAGGGACTGGCGGTACCATAGATATCACCTATAATATTTGTGGGAAGTGCTTTCAAGGCACTGACACAAGGGTGAAGGCCCATTTTTTTCGTATACTAGAGAAAGGGGTTGATCCTTGTATGAAGTAGAGTGGTATGAAGCTATGAGGGCGTAAGAACGTGCTAAAGGAAAAGTGACTTCCTTAAGCTCTCACGCTTCGACTACAGATCGCACGCAGAGTCATCATATCAGAGGTTTCGGGCCAGAAACAGAATCAGAGATAGGTGTCTTCTGGACATGTCACAGAGGGTGAGGGGTCTTCTCATAAGAGACTACACATGGGCGGTTCAAGCCCCATTGGAAACATGTTCGATGTGCAAGGTCGAGATGCTGTTGATGCAGCGATTGCACGATTTTTCTATGCGAATGGAATACCATTCAATGTTGCTCGCTCACCCTATTATGAGGAGATGGTTCGTGCAATCAACAAAGGGTCAGCAGCTTATAAACCACCTGGATATGACAAGCTTCGTACGAATCTTATTGACAAAGAGAAAACAAGGATAGAGCAACAAATTGCACCAATCACAAGAGTGTGGTCTAAAGAAAGATGCAACATAGTGATGAACGGTTGGACTGATACTAGAAACCGTCCACTTTTGAACATTATAATAACTTACTCTAAAGGCACTTATTTTTTGAAGGCAATCGATTGTTCAGGTCAAGAGAAAAATGCAAAGTTCCTTAAGAAGCAACTATGTTATGCAATCGAGGAGGTGGGAGCATCACATGTTGTCCAGGTTATTACAGACGTTGCCCCAGTCTGCAAAGCAGCTGATTTGTTGGTACAAAAAAAATACAAACATGTATTTTGGACACGATGTTGTGTGCATGCATTGAACAATGCGCTCAAAGACATTGGTAGGTTTCAGTGCGTATCTGAGCTTATTGAAAAGGGTAGAAAAATAAAAAATGTTCATTTGCAATCATCACCAAACGCAAGCTATTTATCGGAGATATGCGAAGGTTGAGCTTCTCAAACCTGCAGACACACGATTTGCATCTTTCTTCATACTTCTTGATCGTCTTTATGTTGTCAAAGGGGCCTTATGTTCTATTGTTGTTATTGATACATGGGCAGCTTGGAGACAATCTACATCAGAGACTGCAGTTGAGGTGAGGAAGATGGTCCTTGATGAGCTTTTTTGGGCTGATGTGAAATTTGTTGTTGACTTCATTCAACACCTTTGTGAGGTAATCCACTTTGTTGATTCAGACAAGCCACGTTTGGGTGAAGTTTACGAAGAAATTGACTTTATGTACGAAAAAATAAGAAAAATCATAGATTCAAAGGATCCTTCTTTATATCCTTTGAATAAGGAAAAGGTACATGGAAGATGGAATAAGCTTAACACACCTCTACATTGTATTGTTTATGCCTTAAATCCAAAGTGGTATGATATAGAAGTCACCAATAAAAGGGCTCCATATGAGGACAGGGAAGTGATGAAAGAATTTTGGGTTACAGTGAAAAAGATTTATGGTCGAGGAGAGGAAGCTTCTACTATTAGGACTCAATGGAATATATTTTCACGTGGTCCTGGTCAGTTTTCTACAGTGGAAGCTCTCTATGATATGTGTGAAGGACCCAATAGAGTGGTGGTGGAACCATGACAGTGAAGCACCTGAATTGCAATCATTTGCAATAAGATTACTCTTACAAGTAGCTAGTTCTTCATCTTGTAAGAGGAGTTGGAGTACTTATGGTTTCATTCATTCATTGAAGAGGAACCGACTAGGGTCAAAGAAGGCAGAGAACCTAGTCTACATTCATAGCACACTTCATCTTCTTACTCATGTAGACCCAGGGTATAAAGAAGGTCCTTCAGCAAAATGGGACCAAATTCCACTTGATGCATGAGTAGATGTAGAGGATGATGTGCTTGAGACGAATGCCCTGAATGATTTGCCCCCTGTTATATTGCATGCAGAGGAGCCACAACTTGAGAGTGATGAGTATCTTGAGAGCATCTTAGCAGAGGATCTAGACGACATAATTAATGTGACAGTTGACCCCTTTATATCAGATAAGATATGATTCTAGTTCACATTAGTGATTTTTGTTTTTAGTCTATGTTTGTCAACATTTTGGTGCTATAATATACTCTTTCCTCAATATGTGAGATATCAAATATCCATATAATATCTCATCTTTTGTCAACATTTGATTTCCTTACTTCAAAAAACTTAAAAAGTATAGTTATTTTTAAATTTATGTATTTTAATTCTAAATAAATTAATAATATATATGTAAATATTGTCGTCTCCTCGTACCCGTCTCCTAAATTTCTGAAAAATGGCGTACCCGTACCCGTCTCTTGGCAACTATGGTTTTCGACCTTTAAACCGGAACTACAAATGGTCTTTGTCCTTTAGAGTTGAATTGGAAAGCATGCAAATTTAGATCAAAATTCTGAATTGATAAGATGTCAAAAGATATCCTCTCCTATGCATATGGTGACCTCCTTTTATAAGTTGTCTTGGCCTTTTTGCCACCCAATACAATTAATCATTTACTTTTGCCTCATTTAATGTTTTTCACTTGCTTTATGTCATCCCCCTATGGGTCGCATTTTTCCTCTAAGGACAAATAAAACATAAAGATACTTTTTCTTTTTCTTTTTCTATTTTGTCATTAATAAATTAAGTGCTTATAATAATATTTTATGCTGCACTTTATAATCAATTTATTATGACTTAATTTCTCTTTATCTCATCCCTTAGTCATCGGGAAACAATGAATGGGCTAAGGGTCTTTGACTGAGAAGGGGATATTACAATAGTTATGCAGGAGTCTTAGCTCGCACCAACGTGGAAATTGTATTTGTTTATAAATATATGTTGACTTACTCATTTTTATTATAGGCCTACTGCCAAAATAAATTGCTTGATGAATAATCTCAGCATCATAGATAATAATGAATGAGGTTTTGAAAGTTAAGGGTCTTGTAAACATTTGTCATAGAGTAGTTACTATTTAACATGGTGTATTAGTTAAAGCCTCTCACAAGGCAGTCTAATAAGATAGCCATGATGCCTAAGACTAACTTCTTATCAAAAGGTTATCAAGTGGAAGTCAAACCTTGATAATGATGATCTTAAAACAACTCCAATTTCTTTTAATTATTATGAGTAATTGACTCATTGACTTTTTAAGCCATGCATGTAAAACTTTGAGGCAATTATTATAAGGTACATGGGATAGTTCGAATCTTCCCTTATTTTAATCACAATCGTGTTAGACTCAAGAAGGTTTTCAAAAGCCATGCAAAGTTATCTTAAATTTTGTTAAATTTTAAAACCCACAAGGGTCAAGCGGTGGAGCTTATTTCTTTGTTTTCTAGCATTGGTCAAAAAACCCTTGAACGATGGTTGTGGGCATGTAACACATTTTATTACAGTTGAGTTAAAGCAAAAGTGAAGATTGGAACACAAGTTTTACTCCTACATAAATGCTTGCATGAAGAATCTCAGTTAATGAGCAGGTCGTGAACTTAATTATAGGAAGAATTTAACGGGGACGACAGTTAGAAATGAGAGACCTAAATCCAATTCTCAGCAATATACGTTAAATCTTGTTTTACAAATGGGATATGGGGGTTTTGAAGTAAAAAGAAAAAGGAGAACTGAAAGGGAGTAGGATATTTTTCGGGTTTTTGCTCAAGCATTACAGATAAGGAAGGAGGTAGAGCTATCGAGAGGCGTGCATTGGACTAATTGATATTTTGATCCTTCACAGCTGCGTTTTATATAGGTGTGGGATTTTGTTCTCTTTCCATATATCATCTACTAATTTAGCTAATAATGAGTGATTGTTTACAGTCCATAGGCATTCTGGGTATTGGAAAAATAACACAAAAAACTATCTTTTTATGTAACAATCTTTTAAAAGAATACTTGTTATTAAATCCCATTTTGTGCATGCTTATTTGGGCTCTCTTTTCTCTTTCTTTTTTTGTTAAAAAAAGAAATTTATATTATTGAAAAGTCAAATGATACATATTCTAATGTGCCAGGGATAAAAGCTATTGGTCCAGGCTTTGGCACTAGAGATAGAAACATGTACATGCAGAACAATCATTGATACAAATCTAATTCAATAATCTTTCTAAGGTGTTGTTGAAGCTTATCAGACCACCATAGCGGCATAGGACCAAAATGAGCTATATTTTGTAGTCAAAGGCCCAATTGGCTAATGCATTTGCCACTCTATTGATCTTTAATGGGATATGATGGAAGGTAATTTCCTGAAACCTGTCTTTCAGAGACTGAATTTTATCTCTCTGTAAACTTTTCTAATCGCCACCCTGATAATCTACAGAAGAAGATAGCAATCGCATTATAGTCAAAGATTCGGATTCAACCTGAATTCTTTGTCATCCCAATTTCAAGGCTTCTTGTAGGCCTCGATATATAGCTCTTATTTAAGCCAAATTATTTGTGGCATACACAAGGTTTTCTGAAAAGAAAAAATCCACAAACCCACAAGAATCTCCCAATTCCAGCCACACTTGCTTTCGCTAGATTACTCATAAAAGCACCATTTGTATTCAGCTTACCAATTCCAGCAGGAGGTGGAGACCGCTTACTCTCAGCTTTATTTTTCATTTTGTTAGAGAGACATCCACTATAGCGCTTGAAGAGCATATTTGAAGATTTTTTAAAATATTCTGCCACTATGTAGATAGAGAGTGAGGCAGCCGAATTTGTTACTTAATAGATTCAATTACATTCACCTTGATCTTCTCCCAAATCCAAGAGAATTCTCTCTTTTCCTGCTGAAACAGTCTCCTATTTCGTTCTTTCCAATTGCTCCATAATAATAAAGTGATTCCGCACCATAGAGCTCACCCGAGTTTATTACTATGTTTAGTGTATTTACCCCACTCCCTAAAGGGTTCCTATATAGCTTGCAACCTAGTCCAAGGAAGCCCAAACAACTTAGCCAACTGCTGCCATAAACTGCTCACAAACAGACATTAAAGAAAAAGATGAGGAATAGTTTCTTCAGATTCCAAGCACAATACACATCTGAAAGGGCCATAGAATCCTGTTCTCATCAACCTATCACCTGTAAGAATTCTTTTTTTTTCAATAACAACCAGACAAAGAAACTAACCTTAGGCCATATGGCTTCTTGCCATAGCTGGATGAAAATAACCCTTAAGGGGTGGGGAGTGACTCTGCAAAGAGAAACATAACCAGCTGAGAATGTATATACTCCTATGGTATCATTCCCCCATGCAAGTGAGTCCACCATTATTAAATATGAGAGTTGTTGTTGTGCGTCAAGCTAAACAGGCCATTGATGAGGGGAAATCCAACTTTTTTCCATCTCCCAATGGTGTATGGGAGGCTTGCAATAATGAGCAACCTTTACCCAAGCTTTTACATCGAGAGTTTCCATAACTTGATGAAGGTCAGGATATTGAGCAATAATCGGTGGATGATGATCCCATGAGTCAGTCCAAAAATTAGTAGTTTGACTATTACTAACCATACAGAAGTAGTGTCTCTTAATAATAACTTCTCCAACTCTCAAAACTGAAAGGATAGGAGATCCTTTAGAAGGGAGGGTCAAGCGAATGATCTTCTTAGGAGGATTATTCTCTACATATTTAAGTCTGAGATTAACAACCCAAAACTCATTAGGTGTAGCTAGAAGTCTCCAATAAAGTTTAGCTGCTAAGGCCTCGTTATGCTTAAGCCTAAGCCTCCATCAGATTTAGGTTGACATAAGGCATCCCATTTGACTAAAGACCATTTACGCTTCTCCTGAGTTCCACTCCAAAGAAATTTTTGGCATATGGAATCCAATTGTTTCAAAGTTCCCATTGGAATATTCAAAATGGATGACACATAAATTGGTAAAGCTTGGAGAAATACTTTTATCAAAGTCATTATGCCTCATGTTGATAGCTACCTATTCATCCATTTTTGTAATTTACTATTGATTTTATTTACTAGCCACTACCAATCCTTGTTTTGCTTTGTTGCAAAAGGAATGCCTAAATATTGCTCCGAATTATTTCAAAGTTCCCACTGGAATATTCAGAATGGATGACACATAAATTGGTAAAGCTTGGAGAAATACTTTTATCAAAGTCATTATGCCTCCTATTGATAGCTACCTATTCATCCATTTTTGTAATTTACTATTGGTTTTATTTACTAGCCACTACCAATCCTTGTTTTACTTTGTTGCAAAAGGAATGCCTAAATATTGCTCCGGCGAAGTGCCCTTTCTAAATTTAATAATATCCAGGCTCTCTTTCCTCGAAGAACAATGAAAAAGGAAGATACTACATTTACCCTCATTAATCAATTGTCTTGTGGCGCTAGTGAACATTTGTAGACTCTTATTCATCTTATGTGCTTCCGAGCAAGTGACCTTACCAAGAATCGTAGAGTCATCCACAAATTGAAGATGTGCGAGAGGATTAGCTCCAGTTGCTAGTTTGATTCCTCCTATATTTTTATCCTGACAGGCTTTGGTCAACAATCTTTCAAGACATTCAGCCAATATAATAAAAAGAAAGGAAGAAAGGAGATCCCCTTATCTAATCCCTCTAGAAGCCAGAAAGAGTTTTGAAGGGCTTCTATTAACCGAAACTGAATAAGAGACTGAGGACAAGCAAGCTTGAACCCATGCTATCCAATCCGAAGAGAAGCCAAACTTCGCCAACACCTAACACAAAAAACTCCAATCGACTCGATAATAAGCTTGGATAGATCAAGCCTGATGAACATTGAAGGAGATTTTTGAATGTCCATAGAGTGAACAGCTTCGTGCACAAGAACTATCTCATCCTAGATTTGCCTACCTAGAACAAATCCTCCTTGCTCTGGAGATGTCAATTTATACAAAAGAGGTTTCAATCGGTCTGCCATAAGTTTTGTTATAATTTTATACAACACATTACATAGGGCAATAGGTCGAAATCCTGCTATATCTTCCACCTCTGTAGCTTTAGGAATCAAAGCAATAAAGGTTTTGTTTATTTCTTTTAGCATAGTTTTAGCACATCTCACTTCTTTGACAACCTACAGAAGCTCACTTTTTAGAATATCCCAAAAAGTTTGATAGAATTCAATAGGGAACCCATCAGGACTAGGTGTTTTTCCTTTTTTCATGCTAAACACCACCCTTTTTAATTCACTTTCCAAGAATGGAGATGTGAGCTGCTCATTGTCCTGGTTAGTGAGAACCTGTGGGATATGGGCAAGGACCTACCGCTGAGCTGAGTCATCAAGAGGATGGGCAGAAAATAAATGAGAGAAATATTTTTGAGCTTATTATTACAATCCTTCCCACGAGTATTATTTCTTTCCTTCATCTGTTTTTAAAAACTTGATATAATTATTAGCTCTTCTAGTCAACAGGGATTTGTGAAAATAAGCAGTATTTTTGTCCCTAGCTTTGAGCCACTGAACTCTAGACTTTTGCTGCCAAAGAATCTCTTCCCATTTTTCCCATTCATGCAAATCAGCCTTCAGAGAGATTTCTTTGTTAGCTAAATCTACAGTAGTACTTAAAATACAAAGTGTTTCATTGAGCTGCTGTTTTTTAATCCTTGATGTCACCAAACTCTGACCAATTTCAATCCTTCAACTTGGTTCTGATATATTGCAAATGTTTGACAAAAGAATACATATGCGAACCATATCGCGGTTTGCCCTTTGTCCAACAAAATGAATAAGATTTGTAATATTTTCATGATGTAACCACATTAACTGAAATATAAGTAGGGAGAACCTAGGAAAAGTTCTCCCAATGTCAAGGCTAACAAGCCACTTGTCAGGCCCAATATATTCGAGAATATGAGCCTTAGGGACATATAATTTCTCCATCCAGACTTTAGAGATCAAAAACCGATCCAAACATTCAAGAACACATTCATGTCCCTGCCGTATGTTAAACCCAATTTTTTAAAACAGGTCGAACCGGAACCGGCCAATTCGACCGGTTCGTTAGTTTTTTGCACAAACCGATATAAAATCGGACCGGTTTGGTACCGAACCAGCCGCTTTGGTTACTGAACTGACCGGTTCAATACCAAACTAGTCCAACCGGTCCGGTTCTGATTTGAACTGGCCGAGCTGGAAAAATAGCAGAATATGGCGCTAAAGTTGAAAAATACAATTTTTAAATTAAAACTTCAGCTTTTTAGCTGATCTAAACCCAAGTTTTTGCTATTTTTCTATAAACACCTTTCTTACATGTTATATAGTATATACATGAGCAAACTTTGCATATTTTGTGTGTAATTGTTGGAATCATGGTTTCTAATCTTTCAAATATATGTTTTCATTAAAAATGTGTTTTTTAGTAAAACCAGTTCATAAAGTTTGAACCGGTCTGATTCCAGTCCGGTTCCAGTCCAGTCCAACCCTCGACTGGTTCCCAGTCTGATTCCGATTTTTAAAACATTGGTTAGACCAAGTCATTGTCCCATTATCAGTTTTTACATCTATTAAGAATTGACATTCCCCTCCATACTATACGAGCTAGCATCAAGTACATGCCCTGCACCTTGCTTTTCCTCCAGACAAAGGATGGTATTAAAACTCCTCCTATTAGCACTGGAACCTCAGGATAGGAATGAATCATCATTGCAATGTGGGCTATCTCTTTTTACTAAACCCCTGTATATTACATTATTTGAATCCCAGTGTATTATTTGCTTCACCATTGTTTTGGTAACGATGTTGATGGGTAAAAAAAGTTCTGAACTGGTTTCGTGTTTAGCTGGGTATCCATTTCAATATGAATCTGAAACCTACTGTTAAATCCCATTCCATGGCTACTTGGCTTTGGCCGGTTGTAACTTAAAATTGTTGCTATTTTTTACTTAGCATATGTTGTTATGTGTTCTCCTTTAAAACAAATCTAGATTGATATTACCGTAATCTATTTTCATGGTAAAGAAACTGTTCAGATTATAGTTAATAATTGTTGGGGTTGTGATATGTTTTGTAATTTTGAGAGCATACTCCCACATGCACATGTTTAGCATATGCATACAGGTGTATGCAATATAAGGATAAATCGACGGCCATGAGAGTTAAAATTCTTTGTATGAACCTTGTGAGTTCTTCCTGGCATTTCTGTTATATGAAGTTGCTGTTTGGAAATTCTTTGTGAACTCTTGACCCAGCAAATTTGAAGTACTTTAATTGACAGTTATGGTTACCAGAAAAAAATTTAGACAGCCAAGGAATGGACTGCATCGTGTCAACTTCTGAATATAGAGATTTATTCTTTTGATTAATGCTTCTAATAAGACATGGCTGATGAATGGACTGCATCCTGTTGACTTCTGAAAATAGAGATTAATTCTTCTAATTAATGTTATTTGTGTAACTATTTGTAACTACTTAAAAAAAATCCTAATCACAATTGCCAAAATGGTCTAGACTGTATTAACTGTTGTTTTATGCAGACAAGGAGCTGGTTACATGAAGAGATATCCGCTCTTTATGAAGCCTTCCCCATGTCCAACACCTCCTTTGCTTGGTTGTTGTAAGTGTTGAAATCGTGTATTGAGATTGTTGTGTTGTAATCTGCGGACCCAGCCTCTATAGTCTGGTGCAAACCTCAAGGTATTGAGTTTATTGCAATTTAGAACGCCTTGGCCAAAGTAATGTAGTGGTGTATCCATTGTCTGATCACGTAATTCTAGATTTATGTGTAGACGGGAAATCATTATGTAGGTTATATTGGATTCTTGTGATTTGATTTGCATATAGTTGTGGTAGTTTACATTACACATGATTCTCTTTATCATTTCTCTGTTTGAGATTGAAGACCGCCAACTGCCTCCATCGTTGAAAGGCAGGGCCACCACTGGATTAGGGAGGTGAAGGGGGATCCTTCGAGGTCTGTGGTTGGAGAAAAAGCGCTCCGATGATACTCTTCCTCTTCTACAGTTGCACTATATCGAGATGGATACACAAAGACTTCAGATTTTGGAGTGTTGATACTACTGTTATTGGCAGGCATGTTGCCCTCATTATGTATTTGACGAGATTTATGACTGTTTTATATAACTGTACTTGGCTGTAAATCTGCTGTGGGTAATCATTTAATCTTCTATTACATCTAGCAGCTGACTAGGGTTATATGAAAACAGAAATTGTGTTGCTGTGGCTACATGTGAATGCAAATAACATTAACATTTAATATTAGAGTTTGCAATAACATTTAATATTCTGCTCCCATTGTACTCAAAGGGGATTTAAAAAGCAGCAGTGTGGTGAATACAAACCTTGTTATTCTTACCCAACTCCTATTGGTTGAGAATATTACATTCTGAATTTATTTATCCTGTAGTTAGAACGGCGTGCATGTGAAACTCATTTCATTTCTGTTGGTCTCTTATGAAAATGAATGTGAAACTGAAAACATTGAATCACGTAAGTTGCTATTGGAATTTTGTTGGATTTACTGTGTAGATTTTTTAGATTCCGATGTTTCAAGTCCTATACTGGACCCATCTTCAGGGAAAGAAGCTTAAATTGCTGTTTTGAAATTTTAAAAAGAAAAACATCACATTTTTAACATAGTTTTTTAATTTAAAGTAGTGGGACTGTTGCACTTGTAGTGTCCCGATATAGTATTGATACTGTCAGGAGTAAAGAGGGCCACAGTAGCTAGGCTCAGCTGCACTTGCATCAGGTCCACTGAACCTTCGTACATATGGTTAATGTCGTCTGGTTAGTGTAATCCTCTAAGGTAACGGCACTATTCGAAGACACATTTTTAACATAGCTTTTTAATTTAAAGTAGCGGGACTGTTACACTTGTAGTGTCCCAATATAATATTCATACTGTTAGGAGTAGAAAGGGCCACAGTAGCTAGGCTTAGCTTCACTTGCATCAGGTCCACAGAACCTTCGTACATATGGTTAATGTCATCTAATTAGTGTAATCCTCTAAGGTAACGGCACTCTTCAAAGACCGTGATATTATCTTTTAAACCATTTAAATTTTAAAATGTCTGAATTTGTAGTTTACAAAAGATGATATTGATACTGTTAAAAAGAAAACTAAGGGTCACAGTAGCTTTATTACCATTAGAATGAGTGCTGCATGCTACAAGATTTCCCAATATTTTTAGTATTTCACAAGCCTGATAATAAAGAAGATTCACAAAACAATAGGTGAGACAACGTGGACATGATGGCTTGACATGAGATTGCATAGACATTTTAGATTGCTCATATGATGTATTGAAATTAATAAGTGACAAATTTAGTGGAGGTGCAGAAAATTTTCAATTAGCTGTCCAACTTTGCTTAAAATCATTTCATCTTTTGGGTTTTACTGATTTCAAGAAACATATAGTGAAGAATGAGATGGCAGCTTTCAGACTACATATGAACATGAAATGGGCATGCTTGATAATTGAGCATTTATAAAGAAATGGTGGAGCTTTGATAAGTCTATTATCATTGGACGCCACTTCCATAAATTTGGAGGAAACGGTGACACAATGTTTAACATTATTTTCACAGTAACGGAAAATTCTCCATTTTAAGTATGCTTTGGTAATAGTAGGCGACATTTTAAATATTAATCTGCCCATTTGGGGTGTCTTATGTTTTTTTTAATTGATTAAATGAGGGTTCGTTGGGCCCTTGCTCTAGGAAACAAACAGGGGCGCAATCCCCAGGCATGGTGCTACACATGCATTGGATACCAGCTTTATTGAGGAGACATTTCGGGTGTCTGTTATATACAAGAACAGGGATAATTTTCATTCATAAATGCCTCACTCTTTATGAAGATTCCAAAAGATTTTCTTCCATGTCTAGCACAACAATAATATTCTTACTCGCACCTACTCAACAATATTCTTACCTGCACAGCAAAAATGTGATTGCTTTTATTTGCACCATGGGTATCATGTAATAGAGTTTTAAAGAGTTTATAGCATCTATTTTATAATAATAAAACAGCCCCGAGCGGGGGACCTATATCATAGTCATAGGATAGGTGAAAGTTTAAATATTATAAGAAAAATGGATTTTCAAGTTGTTCTTATCTGAGGCCCTTCATATGTTAATTTTACCTGATAAACAACTTAATTCTATAAAGCAGGAACCTGAAAGGAAATTACGAATGGTGGGTCATAGTGTTTGGTGTGGTCCCAGAAGATATAAAAGTGATATAGGGTCCAGACAAGGGTTATCAAGCTTTCATTGCATATCTTTTAGCATTGGACATTAGTTTAAATTACAATAGAGGCAAAGCATTTCAGATTTAAATATAGTGTTGGGCAAGGATCACCTAACTTATTACCAATTGACTGATCAATATTTGGCACCATGGGGAGGATCACCAACTTCATTTCCCTTTCTTTCTGTGTGTAATCTAAAATTACAGTATTGCTTTTGTGCTATAGTTATTTTTCCTTCTGCATTTTCATTTCATTTTACAGTTGGAAGAGACTCCCCTGCAATTGGATTGTATAAAGGTTCTATGAATGCCAAGGTTGACATTATATAATATATACTGAAAAAAGCATCTCATCAAAGAATAAATCCTGCATACATCTTGCGCATGCACATCAAATTTCAATCAATTATAGATTCCATTCTGTAATTTCTTTTGCTGGAGAAGAAGATCAAACATACCAACTTTTCCAGAAAGCTCTACTTGAAATTTTCAATGAGTTTAAGCCAGCAGCGGATTCAAAACCAAAGTGTTTTTCAGAACACCAAATGTTAACATGAAACTTAACAAGAAAACAAATGAGAACTATCATTAGAAAGAAGTGCAGAAATCCAACCTCTTGACAAGCAAAACATAATGAGAACCTTGCATTCTTGCACGACCGCGTGATTGTATAAAGCTACAAACTGTATCTGAGAAGTCAAAACGTATAACCAAGTTGCATTCCTTAATATCAAAACCCTCTTCAAGAACCTGGGTCGCCACAATGATATTCACCTAAAAGAAGCATACTAAAATCAATAGGTTAATACCCTGCAAACCATATTTTCTTGAAACATTTTACCAAGCAATGCTACAAGCACTGAGATCAAGAATAAAAAGGCTCTATTATCAAATACATACATCATATACTAGGATTTAAACATAAATATATACAAAGTGGAATTAAAAAAGGACAAACTAATATATATAAAATGTGCACCTTGCCTTCCCGGAATGCCTCAACTATCTCTGCCTGTTGTCTACCAGTTTGAGTTTTTAATTTTACTTGACTTCCAACTATATACTCTGTCTTCAAACCCGTGAAGCAATCTAGACATCGCAATAAGCTTCCTATAACCATAGCGGCTATCACTCTTCTAACAAATACAATGCACCTTACTTGTTTCCACCTGAGAGATACAGTACAATCTAATAAGAAATTACACAAGCCAAATACAAAAAAAAAAAACTATTACATATATTAATATCTCAAAGACAAAGAGACCCTAGAAGAAATATGAAAAAATAAAAAATATACAGTTACATACCATTAAGAGAAATATGTAACCATATGAAAGGAGAACAAAAGAAGACCAACCAGGATTAAAATAAGGAATGTCTCGATGTATTGTCAATTTTACATCTGTCTGTCTGAACCATTTAACAGCTTACATTATTAGGATCCAAATGTTATAGCATCTTACATTGAAGCAGTGTAAACAAAATATTTTCACATTGCTCTAACTATATAGCTAGCTTAAACCATAAGCCGTACAATAAACCACCACGACTAAATCATCACAGACTACTAAATACATGCACATAAAAACCAAAAATCAAATCCATCCCTAATAAGTAAGAACAAGCAAATTATGTCAAAGCATAAACAGTATGAAATCGTCGACAGTACATTCTCAACATTATACTAGAAGAGTCGTTACTAATCAGAGGCCATTTGCAAGAGTTGTTACTGAAGACAAGGTTTGTAGAATCAATAGAGAATATCTTTGATTCAATTAACCGATGTAGAATAGCTGAATACTTATACACCTCACGGATGAAACTATATTGCTTATAAATATCTAAATATGTCCCAATATGAGAGTCTCAAAGTATGCTACAGGTACAAGGCTTAACATACTAACAATTAAGTTTTAAATAGTCCATATCCTAGCAACTTGCGGATATGATTTATGATAGTTTATCATGATTTAGTAAAACTATTTATCTATCATTTGACCCCTTAATACATCATAGTCTCAAGAGCGCAAGAGAAAATTATAAAATAATCTCAAACATCAAATATGCAAGTGCTTTAATTAAGATATATCCATGTTGATCTTGAGTGTGGCAAAACTAGAGTTGAATATAATGTTGCTAAACATGCTCATGTATGAAATGGTGTGAACCATAGTTCGCATACTCGTATTCGGCAAATACTCGGAAGACCCAAACAAAATTGACTCGGCAAAAACTCAACAAGACTCGGCGAAAATTCAGCAATGCTCGGCAACTTACAAATACGCAAATTTCTTTAAAAAACTGCTAAGTCCCTTTTTTGGACAAATGGGAATTTTAACAAACTTCCACACCAATCAAATAAATAAGGATTAGATCATTTTGATTCAATCTCAAATAACCCAATGTCAACTAATTACAACCCAAAATGCAATTGGAAGTAGCCAAGGTGACGGGTGAGATGGGAGAATAAATTGGAATTCACACATTTTCCAGATCTGACTTTTGTAGCAGCACTATTAATTTAAAATAGCTTGTAGACAGCTAAAAACTTCTAAAATTTATAACTCTCTTGATACTCAATCTTTTTGCATAAAACAAAGTGCACAATATACTTGGGATTTTTCCCTTTCCAATGACCTAGAGATCAGATTTTTTTGAGCACTAAAACCACTTCAAAATAGCACTTAAAATTCCTGATCTGGGCGCTAAGGTTAGAAGAAATTAATAAAATATTTCCAGCACTTTTCTTGGCCTCCAAACACACCACAAAGTACCTCCCTTCTTCAGAATAAAAGATAAACAAATCAGATTTGCAAATCTTGTTTTATGATCACCAAAAACATGCCAAATAATTCCAGAAATTATTTTTAAAAAATTTGGTCTGCAGCATAACTTCAAAAATTCATATTTTTTGCTAGAGGAGTCCAAATGAGCTGAAACTTTGGATCTGGGGCCAAAAAAATATGAAGAATAATATTCGAAAATTAGTTTTTGCATAACAAACACGAAATCCTAATTTTTCCCTTAAAAAGTAGGTCGCCCAGCACATTTAGGACATCAAATCATCTCCAAATATTATGAAATTAATTGCAAAACACAGCAGATCAGAAAACAAACAAATGTGCTCCCAAATCATACAACAATAACCAGATTTGCACCATGAATACACGCGCAAGGGCAAGGAAAATCTCCTAGTGCAATTCGCCACACACAACAAATGCAATACACCCACTAATGGATCCTTATCAAAATCAGAATTACTTCACTCCAAATCGAATGAGAGAGAGAGAGAGCGCACAATGAAGAGCTAAGGCATACATCCCATTTCTCCAAGCATGGAGAAACAAATGACCAAATCAACACGAGGTGAAATGACCTCCTCACAACCCTTAAATAAACTTACCAAAGGGATCAACCCACTTGGAGAGAAAATACACTTTTTAAATTTGCAATTACAAGTTGGATAGCCAAGTGGCCCCTTTTACATTAGTTTCCCTCCCATTACATTAAACCTTTTGAAATGTTAAGACTATGTGCACTTTGTTATTTTCTAATTAAATAATAAAAAGTAACTAACCGATGTGCACATTTTAAGACTAAATAAGACTCCCACTTGTAGCGCTAGGCATGCCAAGGGGCTACAATGTAGACAACAGACAACTTGGAACAATCCTCAAGATCTATCCTTGAACCCATGGGGAGAGAAACTGGGTTCAGGGTCTTCAGTTCTTCACTTTTAAAAATGTACCGAAAAAAGGACATTACAAAAACAAAAATTTTAAGCAAAATTATTTTTAAGAAACGTCTCTCCAAAAACTCACAAATATTCGCCAAAAACTCGCAAGTATTCACAAATATTCGCCAAAGACTCACAAGTATTCGCAAATATTAGCCAAAGACTTGCGAGTATTCGCCAAAAACTCGGCTAAGGGAAAAAATGGAGAGTACTCACCGACTCGGCGAGTATTCACCGACTATGCATACTATGGTGCAGACCATAATGTGTTTTGTGCGCTCGTGGAATGTTGGATTGAGAAAAAGTTGCAAAACACCCTACTTGTCACAATACATGATTGTTTGTTGTTTTTGCGGTACTCCAAATCCCACTAGTATACAACATAAACATATCGCTTCGCAACCAACTCCACTTGTTGCATGATATTATACCTTAATGGAAGATTGATAAACTATGCTTTGCTACTTACTTCCCTATGACATCAGAACTACATCCTAGAAAGATATCATATCCAATTGTGTATATCTTGTCATCAATGGATCTTCCAAAGTCCACGTCCGAGTAGCTAGTCGATAACTCAGCATTCTTCTTGAACTCCAATCCAATGTCCACAGTGCCGTGAACATACCTCAACATTTGCTTTACCACCTTCTCGTGACATAATTTTGGTACATGTTTGAATCATGAAAGATAACAGACAACATAGTTGATATCTAACCTTTTCTCAGTCAATCTATTGATGTTAGACACTGGAGAAGATTGATTGGATTGAGACAACTATAGTTTTGTATCCATGTGTATTGTCGTGGGTTTACAATCCATCATTTGATACTTCTCAAGTATGGACTTAGCATAGTTCATTTAAAACATAAAGATTCAATGTCTTGTTTAGCATACCTCAAAAACAAGATGATAGCACAGCATCCCAAAGTTAGTTTTGTCAATCAATTTCTTGTGTTCATTCTTTGCGGACCAATCATCTTCATTGAACTGCAAGTGACGACCAAATTGCAGAAATATGCAATAAGAATTTTGACCTCCCTATGTGCTTTGAGGTAAATCTTCTAATCATATGGACTCCAATGAAATCCATATTTTTTATTGTTGGAGATATGGAATCCAGATGTTTGTTAGAATATAAATAATATTAGCTTGTGCTTGGATAGTGAATCAAAGTGTTCGTTGGTGCAACATCTTTAATAGTCTTTGGGAGATATTTGCGGGGCTTGCTTATAGGAGTTACAATGGCAAAAAGCAAACACCAAAAAGCAAAAAGCAAAAAGCCACACAAGGAACACAAAATTGCCACACAATAACCTCAATTCATTCATTCCTTAATCTAAGAAGCTGACAGATTGCCACACAATAGGCATAGTTACGCGGGGACGCGTCCCCCCCATTTTTCACACGTCCGAGACGTCCTGGATGTCCTAGGGACGTGGGGGAAACGTTTCCCACAGTGCATGCATGATGAGAAACGTCATGGGGACATCTAAGGAGGCTAGGAAACGTCTTGGGGACGGGGAAACATGGGGGGGACGTCCAGATGTCCCCCATGTGGTCTCCCGCATTTTTCAGTAAAAAAACATAAAAACAACACTCTAAACTTTTTTTTTAATTGTAAATCACTTATGATTCAAGATCTTGTGAAGAAGCAAGTCACGGGCCTGTAACCTTACTATTATTGTTTGACAGTCTTAGTCTGACTGTTGAATCTGAATGAGAACTGTTTTCTGTCATTCTTTGTTTTGTGACTAGAAGGTTGACAAGAGCAATTGAGGGTCAATAGATCACAACTGTCAACAGTGAACCATAACACTTGGTCATAGTTTGGGAACACTGCTATCAGAGAATTGAAGGAGAACATAATAGAAGTTTATAACATGTTTGGAAAAGCTGAGTGTTTTGAAATCACAGTATCATGTCTGTAACAATTCTAGGAATGTCTTTGACGTTTATGAGTTCAAGTTTCGCCTTATTTAAATCTCAAATGGTTTTATTTCAGCTTATTTATATAATTTAGTCACTATATCTTTATATTTTAAATATTTATATATTTTTTAATTAGCCGTCCCCGAAATTTAGAAAAATTTTGCCGTCCCGAAAACCCTGTCCCCCCGTCTCAGGTAACTATGACAATAGGCTCTGCATAACAAGCCAGAAGATTCTCACACAATCTGATCCTCTTGGCCTTCTTAACTGCACTACTATGCATTCTAATGTCCACTTTAACAGTGGTATTCCCCATTCACTGCGAGCTACCATTCCTTTATTCAAACTACTTCGATAGTAAGACACACTCTTAAACTATTGGAAAATCTTCCAGTAACAGCGTCATCTCAATTGTCTTTGTTGTGAACCCTCCTTCACATACTCTCGCCATTGCCATAAAATGGCCAAGAGCCATTAAAAGAAATGTTGATGTCAAAGAGTGTAGATTGAAATCTAAATGTGAAATACACATGTTAAATAACAAGTTCATAAAAAATTAATGGACTGCTGCAAATCTCATTGCATGGTAGTTCATCTCTATCATTTTCTTAGATTTATGACATTTTTCTAGTTGTAGGACCAATGTTTCTCAAAAAAATCGTTGATCACATTTTGCAAAGCAATGCCTCCCAGAAATGGTGGATTATGTTACTTCATCAATTGCCATGTTCCTTGTCCTGATTTAGTTTTCGCATCTAGAATACATAGCAAGATTCGCTGCAGATGCGGCTTGCGTGATGTTGCAAGTTCCAGAACACTTTTGTTGCGCAAGGCATCAGAATGTTGTGAAGATGGTAGGTTTTTGTTGAGACAAGAAGGATTGATAATGTTGATGTGGAATAATCACTTTCCACACCTCCTCAATGCCTTAGACAAAGAATACGCACATCGAGGAAATTGACTTGTTGAACCAACACTACATGAATCGCAATCATGAACTTACATAGGTGGAAAAACTGGGTTTGGCAAATTGAATCAAGCTTGCAAAGCAAGTATGAGTTTCTCAAGTTGAACCAGGCTTGCAAAGCTTACATAAACTTTTGAAGCTTGTTGGCTAGATTTTCTGCATAGCATCAAACCTAGGCAGTCATGAGATAAATCTCCCTCATTTAACCGGTGAGGCTCCCGTGTCAGATTTGTCAATAAAATGTGTTTTTATCTATCAGGGGTTTTACTTTAACTACTTAGTTCATGAACCATAACTAAGAAGTTCTGCAGCAAGTAAGCAGCTGTTTAAGAAAGGAAAATTATAGAATAAGGAAGTAAAGGAAACACAGAAGAAATGGGGAAGATGTGCATCCCAATTAGTAGATAACAGAGCTAATTGCATGCACATAGAAGAAACTTAATAGATTTGAACACACAGAATTATAAAGCAAAGGTAGCTCTAGATCTAGATCTAAAATAACACAAAGTTTACTTAAAAGATCTAAGATTTAAAAGCAAGAAACACAGTACACCGTAACACAAAGTTCTCCGGAAACCTACTTCTTTGTATTCCTCTGCTACAAGTTGCTCTCAGGGGTTCAGCACAAAGTCTAGAACACAAGATTGCTGCTTACAAATTCTGATCGATCCATAACCCGGAGGTTCTTCTCCTACTTAAAGAATGTAGGAGGGAAAGTACAAATCGAAAACTCAAAATGAACTAAAGTATGAACAAGTAAAGATGACATTTGGCAATCATCCTCAACTAACTTCTTCTTAAGTGACACATGTATCACTTAACTAATAGAATGGTTCCACATGACTTCAAGTAATGGTTGCAAAACCAATAACTTAGAAATTTTACAATTTCATCCGGGAACATAGAAAATAGAAGAAGAAAGAATAGAAGAAGTCATGTCAGCTGTAATGTTTACATCTTCTTCTTGTTCTGATATCTAATATACTTGTCGAACATATAATTCAGCATCCTTCCATCTGTTTTAGCCACTGCTTCCTTCTCTGTCCTGAACTGCAGCAACCCTTCGTTCAACACTTTGATGCATGCTTCCACATCTTCCAAGCTCGGCCCAAATCTTTTGGCGAGTTTTTGGCGAGTTTTTGGCGAGTATTCCAACTATACTCGGCGAGTTTTTTTTTTTGCATTTTTGGCGAGTTTTCCTGCGAGTTACTCGTTTAGCATAATTTTTGGCGAGTTTTTCTAAACTCGCCGAGTTTTTGGCGAGTATTCTATCTATGGTTCTACTCTCAAGCGCCTGCATCCTTTTCAGCAAAACTCTGCAGATCTCCAAACGGAAAGATACTGCAAACCCTAGTTGCTTCCCCTTCTCGATTGATCCATCCGGTACAATTTGTTCTGCGACCAATACATCTCCTAGCAGCTTGTTGATCTCCGCCAAAATACTCAGGTTACTCTCTGCAACTGTATTCATGCCTTCTATGCTTTCCATCAGTTGCTTTAGTTGATTCGTTGCATCATCCATAACCTTTAGGCGGGCTGGCACTTCTCCAAGTTGTACAGAAGCTTGACGAATAATCAAATCCTTCCATTCGTCAATAGCTTTTACTTGATTGCTTGCATCTTCCATTTCCTGCATAAGACGATCACTCACCTGCTCTGAAATAGGCTGAATGGAAGGTTTAGCAACATTAGCTATGATCTCACATAATTGAGATACTTGCTTCTGTAGCTCTTCTTTCTCCGCCTTTTCACTGTCAAGCTTAAGGAATAAAGCATCTATCAATGTCTGCGTGTCCTGCTTCAATCCTTCAGTGGTAGCTTGACCGAGTGGTATTTTGGTCACCGTCACATCTTCTGCCGTGAGCTCCTCTTCTACCTTTCCTTCTGCCGGAATTGATATCTCAGCAAACTTCTCTCCTGAATCTTCAATGATCAACCTAGAAGTTGCTTTAGCAACTTTAGGCCTTTTGTCTCTTCTGCTCAGATCCTGAAGTAGCTGCAAGTCATGCTCCTCTAAGTTCAACTCTACTCTTGCTTCCGGAACCAACTGCAAAGCTAACCATTCCGAGAAATTACTTCTTGGAGAGTGAGAAGTCGCTGAGTGCACTACCATCTCCCGCTCTGCATCCTCTCCATCAGAAAGTGCCACAGTATCATGGCTGCCATCTTCTGAAACATCCAAGGACAAAGCTCTTTCGAACTCCGTCATCTGCAGCTTCAACATCTCCTCTGGAACGGGTGATGAACGAAGTGGCTGCGGAGAGAAGATGAATGTCGCCGGCATCAATGGCGGTATGGAAGCGTCCTGCTGCTGCGGTGCAATAGTTGGTGAAGTACTGCGTACTGGAGAAACCGGAGTTAAAGCTATGGTCGTAGAAGTGATCTTCTCTTTCTCTTAAGATCTTCTGTGTACTTTCAACTTCTCGGACCTTCTGCTACTTTCTCCTTCATGCTTTCGCTTGAGGGAATCTCCTGCGCAGAAGTTGCCCGTGATTTGATTCATCAATGCTTCATCAAGGCAATATCCCTTTGTCAGCAACCAGTTTGAAGTATTCACCAACACAGCTCTCGACCTTTCTTCAATTGTGTTGCAGCCTCCCATGTTATTCTGCAGTATGGCTTTATCTCCTATCATTTGATGGTAAGTGTCAAGTACCACGTTCCCATCATCTTTAAGATCTGCAGGTATCCGCGCTAGTCCAAAGTCAAACACTTGCTTTGTTGATAGCCTGCTGAAATCTTTCTTTCTAACCTCGTACTCACTTCTGCACTTCATCCAGAAATCTTCTAACGAAGGCACATGTGCGTACTCCTGGGAGATTGTCTTCCTGGCTACTCCAAATGGATCGAAGTTAAGCCGTGCAAGGAAGAACTCTTGCTCATACTCGGATAACATTTGCGCTTCCATCCCTCGAGCTCTGTGAATGCTGATGCAATTGTAATATCCCACAGTGATTGGGAAGAAACCCGTAGACTTGTGCCGCTTCGACTAAAGGTCGTGTAACTCCACAAGTTGCCTGCTCAGCTCCATGGCGATCAATCTATCATTCGGATACCTAGGCATCTTTATTGGTTCTCCAAAAAAGCCCGTAACCCTGAGGTATGTGAAATCTACACATTGAATGAATAGACTGCCAATCTTGGACACTGCTTCCCACGCTTCCTTGCTTACTCTGTTGGCCTTCAAGTCTTTGTCTAGACTGCAGATGAAATCGTAGAAGAAGTCATCGTTGATCACTTTGAAGTCATTCTCGCACGCAGGTGCAGTAAGTTGTGGGTAGCACTCGAAAATGGGATCCTTGGAAAGAACACATCTATCCAGCTTGGAAAAGACACCCTGTGAAGCTGCAGCATACACTAAGTATAAAGTCATCTTGAAGCTGAAAGTACGCTTCACGTTCCGAAGTTGCTCACCGATGTTGCTAATAATTTCCGACCAATTGATTATAGAATCAACCTTGTTGATTTCAATGGTCCTGATGAAAGCATACATCCATGCACGGAAAGTGTAGGCATTTGCTTCGCCATTCAACCTGCATAGCAATTTGACGACATCATCTGCCTCCTGCACCAAATTGGACCGCGGAAGAGTTCTCGGGAACTTTGAAGGGGATCTAGGCTTCTTCATGAACCGGCTATTCATGATGCTCACACAATCAGCTCTATGCTTCTCCCACCTACTGTCAGCATCCTGAATGCTAATAGAAGTCACCACCTTTCGCACTGGAATCTTCAGACAATAATTGATGAACTCCGCATCCAAACGAATTATTGTCTTTCCCGCAACATCACGCACTGATCTGGATGAAGGATGATAAGATCTAGCACACTCCATCACAAACTCTGGCAATTGGGCTATACATGGGAAAGTTGCAGCTCGGATAATTCCACTACTTTTGACCGCACGCATGAGTGAAGTCTTTCCAGCTCTGGATCTATCAATCAAATCAGAAAGAGGTTCTGGGCCTAGATCTGTGTCTCCTATGTCTGCAAGTTTGGAAGCAATGCATGAATCCATCGTGCTTTCTTTTTCATCTCCTTTTGCCATAGCTTTGTCTATCTTCGTCTGAATAATTCTTTTTCTTCTTATTTGGCCGGATTTCTTCAATACTGGTGCAGATCTGGACAATTCTTCAGATTCGGAGGATATTTGCAATGTGTTGGACATTGATAAACACTCCTTTTCTTTTATAAAGCACCTGTAATGAATTCCTACAATTTATTCAGACAAAAATGGCCACCGGAGCATGAATAGTGAATTTAAATTGCAAAAATCTGCACTTTTAAAGCCTGCTGCCCCAAAAATTGGTGTTTAATTTGCACATAAAGAGAGCATGAATCCTTTATATCAACACCTGAGCTCCTGCAACACCTGTGTAAACAATTATGCAGATAAAGATCACCCTCCTCCAAAGCATGCGCCAAATCTGGAAGCTTTTATCCTTGTTAGCACTTTGTCTAAACAAAATCCTTCCTCTAATGGGGGCGCACTTTTCCTCCTAGCTGCAATTCTTTACCTGTGATTTGAATAATTCATCCATATGGCTGCCCATGCTTATATAACCTTCACAATTCTATAATTAATAATTGCCCCAACAATTAAAGGCAATTAATTAATTAAAAATCATGTTTTTCTCTTTTAAAAATAGCATGTTTAAGGACAGCCATCCAATAAATTAAATTAATCCAATTTAATCCTTCACACGTCACTTAACTTTAGTCTCACAGTGTGCTTTGACCATAGCCACTGAAAATAGAAATTAATTTAATGTTTTAATGCTTTAAAAAACATTAAATATTACCCAAATGGGGCGCACTTTTTGAGAGGAAGAGGGCAGCCACTAAATAAATTAAATTTAATTAATTTAATTCCTTTCTTTTATTCCACCTTTGACTTGTTGACCTCCTCCAAGCTTGGGCGCACTTTTTGAGAAGAAAGATTAATTAAAATAATCAATTTAATCCTTTTATTCTCTCACCAAAGGGGGCGCACTTTTTTGCACATGTAATTCTATTTTTAAGAATTTTTCCATAATGGGATTCTTTACCCTGCAAGGCAGGCACCAAAATCCCATGATCCACTTAAGTGATTTGACTTTGACAATGGGATTATTTACCCTGCAAGGCAGGCACTAAAATCTCATGATTTCACTTAAGTCACTTTCCTTTTATTATATCATGGGAATTTTTAACCTGCAAGGCAGGCAACAAATTCCCACCTGCCTGCAGCCTCTATTTTTCCCACTGCAGCTTAAGTGACTTTTATAACATGGGAAAAAGTATCCTGCCAGGCAAGTATAAAATTCCCACCCTGCCTGCAGCTTATATTTTTCCCATCACAGCTTAAATCCTTTGTTTTCCAAAAATGCGCTCATCCCCGCAGGGGCTTTTCTGTGCATGACTTCGCTTTTTCCCAGTGATCCAGACCTCTGATGATGACTTCCTCCGGGCATAATGTCCGTGTATGTTTTCCGGCGGCTCCAAGCCAAAATTCGGGCTTACCCGACGAAGGAATTGCTCCAGAGAAATTTCACAGAAAACAAAACGGGACACCACAACAACGCAAAAAATTGCCAAAAGTTACAAATACAGCCCAAAACTTAAAATAAGTTAAAACCCTTCTGGCACATAGGAATAATAACATATTCGCTCATATTAGAGTTAAAACAAAGCGCAAATAGCCTCATACGGGGCTCAAAATAATTAAATACAAATTTCCCGCAGACAAATTCCGACGACAGAATAAAACAATTTTGGGCATCTGGGTATTTGGCGAAAAGGGCTAATATGGCTCTTTGGGATTATCTTGATGCAATACAAGAACTTTCAGGCAATAAAAACAACAAACGACCCATTATTTTAAAAGTACGAAAAATTTTCGGATAGGGTAATCGCAGATTTCAGGGTGAAATCTGAGTGACACCAAAGCTTTGCATAGATTTGCTAGTTCTATGGGATTAGAAAAATTAAATATCAATATGACTTGCAGCATATATTCTTACTTGACTAGCAGCTTTAATCATGTTGGAATGATGAAAGGAGAGATTTTAATTTTAAATATAATATATTGTATTGATAAAAAGTAGTAGGTTACATCAATCCGATGCCTGAAGAGACCAAAATCATGTGATCTGTAATTTTTAACAGATATAACAGTATTACATTGACTGAAGTGAAGGGGAGGGATCTTAAATAACTTGCAACATAGATGCTTGTCTTGCAGCATAAAAAATACTTAGTAATAAAAAGGAGTCTATAAAATCAGCCGATTTATCAGTATTGGATTGAACAAATAGGACTCTGGTTCGCTGCTTTGTGGTCTAGTCATCAAGACCCACTGGTAGTAGACATTGCTATCACCAGTAATTTTTTCAAGTATATACAATCAGTAGACAATATGAATTGCAGAATAGATGGTGTAACCTACCGAATCAGCAACCCCAGTTTTAAGATATTTATGTCATTTGTGGGGTGGCCAGCATAAAAACAAAAAACTTATTTAAGTACTAAACATCAGTAAATAGAATTATGTGGTATGCCTCCAATTTCTGCTAATGTTGCTCTACAATGGGGCCATTTTACCAATTTTGTGTTCACAGTTTGCTTTGCACTTAATGAGGAAGCCTCGCTAGACAACCTTCTAACTAAAGTTATAGACCCCCTACCCAACCATATATTTATTGATTTTCAGAAACGTTGCAGTCATATCAATTATAGCAGCATGAAGTGTGAAATCACACATGGGATTATTACCCAGTAAAATGAGGAAGGCCTGAATTTCTTTAGCTCCAAGAGGAGTAGCCTCTTCCCTTTCCTTTCCTGGGTTCCTACTCCAAGGAAACTATTGAGGGACGTGATGTTGGTGTTAGGAGAGAGTCCAAGGAAAGACAGTGCATCCATTTCTGGGAATGTACAAACGAAAAAGAGAAATCCGAAACCTATTAGAAGAGGGGGCTAAGAATGCTCTAGCTCTAGCATTCATCTCATAAAAGTATAGAAACTAGATAAACTTTCGAAGCAGGCCGAGGCCTAGTATCTAGGATGCCTTTAATCTATTCTACGTAATATGCCCGCCAAACAGGATCTGCCCCCAAGCACCCTCTTCTAAATATGGATTATACAAAAGTAAGTTATGTTGAGTGTTGTTGAGCAGTAGGCTCACAGGTATATAAGTCTAAACAGTAGTGCTAAAAGTACGCATATCATATATGAATATATCAGAGGGGGAGGGGACCCTATATATAGATAGTCGGTGCCCTGCCACCTCCCCCTCCACGTCTAATATATTATATTCTATATGGCATAGGCTGATAAGCTGTCTTTTCTCCTTATGACAATTAGAACCCAATACTCTATCTATTTGGCCAGTTGAGACTATATAGTATAGAGTCTCAATCAAAATGTTACTATATACTCTATATAGTCAAGAGATGTAAGTGTAGTTTCAACCAAATAGAAAACTGAGCCAACCCAGAAAGTAAACATCCTGATCTCAGATGACAACTTATTGGCTTGCGTAGCTATGTTACCAAAGTTCACCCCCCACCCTCCCGTTCCTCCCGGATATGTACCCAGTACAGATACGTCCCGGGTACGTTTTTACGTACCCGGGACGTATCAGTACCGTTGGGCAGTGAGGGGTTCTAAATTTATTTTATTTTGACTCAAACAAACTTCAGTTTTATTGAGGACTAGACTAGGAGGGCATGGAAACCACAAGAAAACTTGGTGATTGTTTAAATCCCTCTAGATTATTGAAGAGAAAATATTCAAAGGATATCAATAACGTTTGTGGCAATTATTTTGGATCATCGCAATTTGCCAAGGAAAGAAGCTATTCATAGAAATTTGGACACATATCTGAGCTTCCGTACAAGTTATTTACGAGATCAAATCTCAGGTTATCTTCAATACTAATAGGAAAAATTGGAACCGCAACTTGCATAGCTTTTGAGAGCATCCTTTCCAAGAAACTATTAAGGCACAGCATCGACTCCTTCCCACATCTTTAAGGAGGATTAGAAAGTGATTTTGGATAATATGAATGAAAGAACCAACCATCGGAATGGCCACTTCAGTTATCATTGGCAGGTTAGAGTCAACCTAATTAAATAGGTTCTTCAGGAGCTCCCTATATACATCTTTTATGGCCACCATCGCAACACAAAAATTAATCTCAATGGAAATCGATGAAACACGAAGGAATATAATATTCATATATCATAGAAAATGTAAAATATTTAAGTATATTGAATGTTCTGAACATTGATCATACTATATTTTTCAAGTTTCGTATTTCTTATGGACTAAAAATGAGTAAAATGAGTATATGAATAAAATATTTATATATTTTTTTTATTTTTTTAATATATATGTACGGATGTATCCAAGACGTAACGTTCCCAAGGGTTTTTAAAATTGACGTATCCGCATATTGAACCCGCACCAGAACCCAAATCCGTACTCGTATCCTACCAACATAGTTGCATAGAATACTTGATGAGTTACATCGAGTTCATCATGAGTACGCTCCGCTTTACTAACATATATTAGCCATGTTTGGGATAGATGTATGATGGCATCAACTTAGTGATTGAGAAATAGGGAATTATAAATGAAAAATAGTAAGATCTGGAGGGAACACAATCGATCCTCATGTATCAGTAGAACAAAATAACCATCCACTGAATCTCCTTGCATTTGCATTCACGCCTTAATTTTACAACATAGTGATACTTTCTTTTTTGAGGAAGGTGCCACCATATAGGGATGTTGAAGTTAGTGACGGGTATAAGTTTCCGTTCTCTAGGCTCTTCCCCTACCCTGAAATAGAAGACAAGGTTATCACTAAGTTTGAAAGTTTCATTGCTTCCACACATCATAACCTTAATGCTCTTTAGGACAAATACGAGTTTACTATTCATACATGGTGTCACCTCCATCGCCAAGGATGCATGTTCCTATAAGCTCTTGCAATCAAAATCTTGTCAAAATTACAAATAAAGATAAAAAATTAACACAATTTCTTTATTATATTCATTTTTTTTTTAAATTTAAGTTTGAGTTTTTACTTTTATAAATTTTAATTCTACATTGGCTTTGCCTCAATATATTGTGAGTTCATCTTGCTTTAAGCGCAATTGGAGTACTTACAACTTCATCCACTCACAGAAGCACAACAACCTAGCGGCAAAAAAGGCTGAGGAGTTGATGCATATACAGTACAACTTACGCTTTCTATCTCACAGGCAACATGATTACAAGGGGCCATTAAGCATTGGGATGTAGGTGTAGAGATTGTTGACTAGGATGCTTCCCTAACCTGTTATTACTTGACTTGGATACTTATTTAACATCGCACCACCCACGTGGGAGAGGAAGCAAGAGTAATCCAAATCCATGTGGTTCTAATGAACCATGACATGATGTTAATGTCCCCGATGAAGAGCAATATAATGAATATTGAATAACTGTTTTGATTTAATGATTAAAATTAATATTTATCATGACCTTTGTGTTTAGTCCTATTGTATTCGGTGTGCATTATATAAATTATCAGCAGTATTTTGTGGTTATTAGGTTTTTTAAATGCATATTGTGTGGTTAATTCATGTTTATTAGGCTAGAATTTACTCTCTTTTTTTAATATATTTTTTGTATGGTTGTATCCAAAGCCATATCCAGGCTAGGACAAAAATTGTCATAACGAATAATCAGATTCTTAATATGCATACTTGCATCCAAAACATCGGCAACTTAACCTAGGAAAAATATGAGGTAACTAATTCCTCACCCCAAGCTCAATATTAGGGGAATTTTCTTTCACCTAAGTAAAATTTAGCTTTGTGGCAGAATGCGAACCTGGTTGTTGGGGCATATTATGTTGCATCTCACGAGTAGCAATGGGTTCAAGACAAACCTCTTCATCATCCATTTGAAAGGGTTTCTACATTTCATAGCTTTCTCCCTACTACTTCATCCAAGCTGACATGGAATTGATGAGCACCTTTTTCCTATGACTCCTATAAACATAGATTTTGTTGCATCATATACCAGCCCCTGTTATGTTTGGACTCTATAATCCACCTAGTTATAACAAAAGATTGAGCCGAACATTTTTTTTGAGCTGCACAGTCAGTAAGAAATCTATTGAAACTTGAGCACCTTTGATTGACTAATTTCATGGAATCTCTCACAAATCAAAGAGTTATTGTCAAGAACAAATAGCAGCCACTAAAATGGACTGACAAAAATATAGTTATGCTTGCACAGCAGTTATGGGATAAGAGTCACACCTTTAGAGCTTGGCCATGTTTACACTAGGTTGTGTTCTAGTCCCGTCTGAATCCTCTCTCGAGGCGAATAAAACTATTAATTTCAAATTTGTCTACAAATGGGTGGACCATAATCCCCAATGAAGAACCAACCAAAAAGCTTGTGCAGTTGGCAGAGCTCCCACCTTTGTGCATAAAACCATAGGTGGTTCTACCACAACTGGTAAGTGTTTTGATAATATCACTTCTCAAGTGATGCTACACATCTCTCACACCCTGCAAGCCATTGACAATTATTTTTTGTCCTCTGAGCCAAAACATTGACACTCAACTATTACAACTCCTTGCAAAGGAAAACAAGGCAGTTAGGCATCATTCTCACAACCCCTCACAACATCCCAGGGATGGAAAATATGTGCAAGACAAAAGGCCTAATTTCTAGTTCAATGACTTTAAATTTGGCAACCATTAGGCCTACCTATCTAACAACCTTTCTGCTGAAGATTTTGTGGATGAGGAGTCCAACATGAGCCTTGATGTTTCCAATAATATTCTAGTTTTGGAATTATTGGCTAGATTTTCTGCATAGCTGAAAACCTAGGATATCATGAGATAAATCTCCCTCATTTACCGGTGAGGCTCCCGTATGAGATTTGTCAATAAAATATGCTAGTATCTATATGGGGGTATTATTTTAACCATGCAACTTAAGAACCATAGCTGTATAGTTTTGCAGCAAGTAAGCAGTTGTTAAAGAAAGGAAATATCTAATGAAGAAGGAAAATAATAAAAACAGGAAGGAAATGAGGGAAGATGTGCAACCCAATCAATAGATTACAGAGTTGATGGCATGCACATAGACGAAACCAATAGATATTAACACACAGAATTATAAGCAAAGGCAGCTTTTAGATCCAGATCTAGATCTAGAATAACACAAAGTTTATAAGTAGACCTAAGACAGAAGGCTGGAAACAAAATGCACCATGACACAAAGTTCTCCGGAAATCTGGTCCTTTCTATTGCAGTTTGTTACTTCCCCCCTACATCTTCTCCTTTTGCCATTGAGAATGGCCTTGTTGGGGATCCCTACTTTGACCTTTCTGCGGGTATTTCTCAGTTCTCAGTAATTGGTGAGGTCATCCTTTTAGGTGATTTGAATGCTCGAACTAAAAACATTCAAGTTTCATGTCATGACAGGAATGTTGATGCTCTTTGTACTTCGGAGGTGGACCCAGTTTCTCTTGGTCTTCAGAGGGAGTCAAATGATGTGGTGGGGCCCTTGACGACATACGGCCGACACCTTTTACAGTTGGGGGGAAGCTAATGACCTATTGATCCTTAATGGCATCTCATCTTTCCCCGATTCCCAACTTTTCACCTGCAGACCTCACAGTGGTGGCGCCAATGTTGTTGATTACGTCATGACTACACCCGAGCTTCTTTCCTTTATTCACCACCTTTCCATCTCCCCCATTCCCCTCACCGATAATGTTGCCCTTTCATTTTCCTTGTACACTACTCCCCCCCAGACCCCTAGCCCTTCTCACTGCCCTCCACACACCAACCTGAGACTTGCTGAGGGTGACCCCATAACCTTCTCATTTCATCTTCGCCAACTTCTCCCCCCTTGCCCCAATTCATTGTGTACCCCACTGACAGGATGTACCACCTACTTGCCACTGCTATCCATGAGGTTGCCCTACTTTCTTACCCCCATTCCACTTCCAAGCCCCGTAGTACACGGACATGCCCCATGAACCAATGGTATGATGACGATTGCAAAAACCTCCACCGTCAGCTCCGTATGGCCTTTACCTATGACCTCCCATCCTTCCCCCCCCTTAAAATTGCCTGTCGTAATCTTCTCCGCCACAGGAAACACACCTTTATTGCCCACAAAATAAGGGATCTCCGCACCTCACTTTCGCATTCCCCCAAACGCTTTTGGTGTACCATCATTCGTCGATGCTCTCCCTTACCCCTAGACCTTGACCCCCATACTATGTTCACTCACACATCCACCCTTTATGAAATCCCCAGTCATCCTGAGACCCAAGTTATATCCCCACCCCCCACCTGCCACATTTTCACCCACTCAAATGTCAAGAAGGCCATATCGGTTATGAATTGCAGCAGAGCAACAAATGAGGAAGGCTTCCAGGCAGAATTTTTCAAACATGGGATCGACACCATCATTACTTATTTGGTAGACCTCTTCAATCAGGTGGTGTGTACTGGCTTCCCGCAATCTCAATCCCACCACATTATCCACCCTATTCACAAATCCGATCCTACTTCTGATCCTACTAATTACAGGACAATTATGGTGGGTCACACCTTCTCTAAGTTGTACGCCACTGTTCTTCATTTGCATCTTTCGGCATTTCTTGAGCAGTACCAATGTAGAGCCAGAGGGCAGGTTGGCTTCAGGACAGGATACCAGACTACTGATCACATTCTTACCCTCCGTGCTATCATCGAGGAAGCACGTCACCGTTCATACAGGGTCTTCTGCTGCTTTGTGGACTTTCGGAAAGCCTTGATTCTGTTCCGCGAGAAGCCCTTTTCTGCAGACTCAGAGACAGGTATTTCCGAAACCCTTCTTGTTGCCATTACTCGGCTGTATGAGGAGGTTTTGGGTCGCCTTCGCACTGCTGTTGGGTTTTCCGATTTCATTAGGAGCACCATCGGGGTCAAACAAGGCTGCCCTCTCTCTCCTACTTTGTTTGGTATCTATAATGATGAGTTGGAGGATTTTCTTAGAGACCAAATACAGGACAGGGACGGCTATCTTCTCCACCATGTTCTGATCTACATTCTTCTCTTCGCAGATGATGTGGTCCTTTTCGCCTCTTCGGCGGAGGGGTTACAGAGACAACTTGATGCTTTAGCCCTCTTCTGCGATCATAGGCAGCTTACAATCAACATGGGTAAAACCAAGGTTATGGTCTTCAATGTGTTAAAGACCTTTGATTTCCATTTCTTCTACAAGGGGGAGGAGTTGGAGATCACCAACTCCTAAACCTATCTAGGGGTTCTCTTCTCTGGACCTCGATTTAGTTTACGTCCGGCTATTCAACCCCGCATCAACAAGGGGTATGGTTCCCTCGCGATCTTGGAGAGACAATGCTTCCACCATCACTTTCAAGACACGTTGTAAAAGATGACTCTCTTAGACTCTCCTGTGAGACCCACTGTTCTTTATGGTTCTGAGGTTTGGGGACCCTCCATGCTTGAGTCAGATTGGGCCTCTATTGAGGGGGCTCAGATCCTTTTACTAAGACGGATCATCAAATGCAAAGAGACTGTTTCTCATCATATCATCCTTGTCGAGTTTGGGGCTCACCCTTTCAAATTAGAGTTCATCTTTGGTCTCATCTCACTCTTGCACCGCATCCAGGGACTTTCGGACTCCTCCACTAGCAGGGATAGATACATCTACCTTGCTTACTGCTCTTCTAAGCCCATTACTCTCTCCGACTATAGTGGTTGTGTTCGGTGCTGGTATGCCGAGACCTCTCGTCTTCTTGGATCTCTTCGGATCAACATGGACCGTCTTCCCCCTTTTAGGTATTCCATGGATGCTCTTGCTCACCTCCTTCCGAGCACGCAGGATTTGCACAAAATTATCAGAGACGACATATACAGACTATTCACCCAGGTTACGTGGACCAACTCCCGAGAGGAACTACACCCGAAAATGGCCTTCTACGCCAATCACTTCCTGGAATTCAGCAACGGGACTTATCATTCGGTCCGCACCTATATCTCTTGTCATTGGGATCGACACCATCATTACTTATTTGGTAGACCTAAAGAAATGATATTGCAGACTGGTTTTACAGGACTAACAGCAGCCGTCATCAAGGAATTCATTGGCAACATTGATGACGATAAAATGATGAACACTGCAATGTTCCTCCGTGCTCGACTTTGCGATATGACTCGCGTAAAAGAGTACCAGTGCTTCATGCAGAAGCTTTACTACAGTTCCGGAAATATCAATGACGAGACCATGCGTCTTCGTTACATTGAATCTTTCCCGCCGTATTTTGCTACCCAATACAAAAAAGCAATGCATGGTATGCGCACTTCTGAACTCAGTTTTGGCCATATTAATCAGATTATAGATCAGTGTAATGCCAAACTATGCAAGGACAAATGGGAGCGCAAACAAGCGCTCAAGCATCAAAAAGCCCTGAGCAATGTCTTTTGTGAGCAATATGCACTGGAACCATTCGGGTGTCCAGATCTGGAAATCACATCTTCTCGACGTAAGTCTTCTTGCAAAGACTGTACTTTTTCAAAGGGGGAGGATGTGTGGAAGAAAAAGAAAAAGAAAAAATTCAAAAGAACCAGATACAAAGAAAAATTCAGAGATAGCAAGCCCAGGAAGAAATTCAAATTCAGAAGATATAAGCATTTAGGCAAGTCAAAGAAGTTCAAGCCTACTTGCTACATATGCAAAGAGGACCACTATGCCAACCAGTGTCCTCAGCGAGATTCTGCTAAAGGTAAGGCTAAGGTAAATGCCTTATCCATAAAAGGCATAGATGATAATGAATATGCCTTTATTTCTGACTTTGACAGTTTTTCGTCAGATGTATCTTATGCATCCATAGAAGGTGAACCCTGCAATATGATTCAGCAGGCATCTGAAGACAGTGACAGTACTGAAGACAGTGGGTATAGTTCTGTTCCCTCTTTTGCTAACTTCAGTATCAATATGGTTTCAAATTTTGTTCACCCTATGATACCTCCAAGCGCAGATCTCTTAAGAAGACAAATGGAAAGTCTTCAGTCAATTTATGAAAGCTGTCCCCCATGGGACACAGCTAGAAAAATGGCTCTGAGCAAGGAACTCAGAGATATTCAAGACCGCTACATCAGACAGAATGAATTGGAGCAAAGCAATCTGCAAAGGCAAGCAGAAGAACAGTCTGATGAGCCGTTTGAAGCTTTTCCGACCAGACCACCATTTCAACAAAGGATCCGACAAAGGCAAATTCCCACCAGGGGAAGATCAGGATCATGGCGTGGTCGTGGCAGAGGAATCAGTCCTCCTGTATATTCTTCATATGAACCAGGACAATCCTCTACAGATCCAGCTTCAAAGGAAGTCTACAGAACCTGGAGAAGATCCAGGATTGAACTGCTAGAGAAAGTACTAGCCAATGCTACAGAAGAGTACAGTAAGCTCCTAGCAGAAGAAGAAAAAGAAAAGAAGGATTCTGAAGAGAATCTTGAAGAAACATACCAAAACCTTGCAGGTCAAAAGGACCATTCAGAGGTATGTACTTTGAGTTGCACTCAAAACCCTTTTATTGCCATTACTATTTGTATACCACATATCAAACCATATGTATTAGATGCCATGGTTGATACGGGTGCTGAAATCAGTTTAATCAGGCAATATGCTATTCCCGCTGATTGTTGGGTTAATACCCACACTAAAATCAAGTTTGACAAACGGGAAGTTGTCTGTAAAAATATGGCAAGGGTTAAGATAGATGTTGAAGGAACTCCCATAGACATAGAGTTCTATCAACATAATATGGAAAACTATGACTGTCTGCTTGGGGTGGATTTTCTGCAAAAATGCCATACATTCAGTATATCCCAAGAGCATATACTTTTGTTTCAACCTCCTGTCAAAATACCCAGGAGATATTCATTCCAGTCCATAGTTCCTTTACCTCAGAAGGTAAAGACTGTTAACAATACTTGGATACATAAGTCTATCTCAAATTGTTCTGTAAGTATTGAAGAAATTGTATCCAAAATAAAACAGAATGTATGCAGTGATGATCCACATGCATTTGTTAACAGGAAAAAGCATTATTGCTCTCTAGATCTGCAGCTAGTCAAAGATAGCAATGGAAATGAAGTTGTGCCCAGGTTCAAGGCACACCACAGAGGAATGCCTCCTGCAGAAAGGAAAGAATGTCATGGCGAGATCCAGAAATTGTTAAAAGCAGGATTCATACAGGAATCCAATTCTCCATGGTCATGCACTGCCTTTTATGTCAATAAAAGGAGTGAGTAGCTAAGAAATAAGAAAAGACTAGTGGTTGATTACAAACCACTCAACAAGTTCATTGCTGCTGTGCAACACCCAATACCTGCCAAGGATGACATCCTCAGAAGAATCAAAGGCTCGAAAGTATACAGCAAGTTCGACCTAAAGAGCGGATTCTGGCAGATATTCCTGAAAGATGAAGACATGTATAAAACGGCATTCATTGTGCCAGGAGGACAGTATGAGTGGAAAGTGCTTCCATTCGGATTGAAGACAGCCCCATCCATATTCCAAAAGATTATGGATAAAATAATTGGTGAGTTATCAGAATTTTTGATTGTTTACATAGATGATATTCTCATTTTTTCTAAGTCTCCTAAAGAACACATAACTCATCTGGAGAAATTTTATGAGACTGTATATAAGAACGGGATCTGTCTGTCCCCCTCAAAGTTTGAAGTCTTCAAAGAGGAAATTGATTTCCTCGGCATTAGAATCAGTTCTGGCACCATCACAATGCAGCAACATGTTGTTGACAATATACAGAACTTTCCTGACCAGATCCTTGAGAAACAGCAGTTGCAGCGTTTCCTTGGATGTGTAAACTATATTGCTGGTTTTTACCAGAATATAGCTGCTGATAGGGTACTGCTCAATAAAAGACTTAAGAAAGAAGCTCCTAGTTGGTCTCAGGAGATGACACAAGCAGTACAGAGAATAAAGAAGCAAGTTCGTGAGCTCCCAGCAATGTCTCTTCCAGGACCTGGCATAAAAATCATTGAATGCGACGCCAGCGAGCAATTTTGGGGAGCTGTTCTCAAAGAAAAAGCCGAAGATGATAAGGAAAAGGTATGCCGATTTGCTTCAGGAGCCTTTCAAGGTTCTGAATTAAATTATCATTCTTCGCATAAGGAATTATTGGCTGCAAAGAAAGCAATCAAAGCTTTCTTATTCTTTGTTCAAAATGAATCATTCATTCTTAGATCTGACCTTAAAGATTTTAAGAAAAGATTGAATGGTGGTGATCCAGCCAATAAAACGGCATTTAATAGACTCCAAAGGTGGGGTCTTTGGTTTGATAATTTTGAGTTTTCAGTAGAGCATATCTCTGGGAAAAATAATGCTCTTGCAGATTTTGTAAGCAGAGAACTGAATACTCCTAAAACTGTGAGGGTTACACAAGTATTCCATGAACCTCATGGAACCATCTGGGATCACAGGCATGCAAAGGCCCAAATTGATAGTTTGGTCTTGAATGATAACAGGATGTCACAGGAAGCTGAAACGCTCTTAATTTCAAGGGATCTCATTTCTACTCAAGAATTTGCCATGTCAGAAACTGAATGCAGATTCTACGATCCCGACATACCAGGACGTCAATATCATACACTTCAAGAACCAATGGTAAAATGCTGTCTCCATTGGCAATGGAGATCATTGTATGCAGTTGAACAACCGGATTTCTTACCAGTCGAAGGTCTCAGGCTCAGACAACTGATACCAAGAAAGGACACTTTATGGCGGTTCGAGTTTTCCAGGATGTGGACTGAAGAACATCCATTGCACTATGATTTATGGAACCGACCTCCATCTTTGGGAGACAGGAAGTACATCTCATCTCATTTTAAATACTTCCTGCTTAAATTTCTTCCTACTAAATTGTCTGACTCTCCACTTCTTAATGTGCATCCTGACACTGCAAGAAATATTCTAATCCAGTGTAAAATTCCTTGGTTCGTGAAAGCACATTACTATATAAAAATAAATCACAGGAATCTTGTTGAAAGACCTAATGCAACCCTGTGGAGGAGAGTTCTATTGCACCACACCATGGTGGTAAGGCCGCCTGCTCCGGACCAGGATCTGCGTATACTTGATCATTACCTGTTCCCTACCAGGCCTCATTTGCAACCTAACAATGACGGAACAGCTCATCTGTCCCGTGTCTGGCTTGAACAGCATGAAAGAGGTCTTCCTGGAGCCCCTCAACGACGGGACAGTACTACTTCATCAGATGATGAGGACCCTCCTGGTCCCTCAGTCCAATACGACAGTCCATGAACTTAGTGCGCCTCGCACTCATTGCTATTATGGCAGGCATGTTGCCATATTGTCGGATAAGATTCCATCTTATCCTTTGCTTTTCTTAGTGCGCAGTTAGTGCGCTTTCTTTTGCTTTTGCGTTGGCTATACGACAGGCCTGTTGTCGGTTGTCTTGGGATAAGATTCGTTCTTATTTCTACTTTGTGTCAGTGCGTGGTGGACCCATGCCTTTAATAAAGCTCCCGTGAGTGGGCTGTACTCATGTTAGTGGGTATCTAACTGGTAACCTGTGTCTTCGGTTATCCGGTTTCCGGTCTTAGGTTATCCCGGTGAAAAGCCTTGGATCGTCTATAAATTAGACCTTCCATCTCATTCACTACATCGGGATTTTAGGTGAAGATAGATCGGGTTTTTAAAGAATTAAGGAGCGAAGTCCAGCGCTCAGCTTATTGTTATGTACAAGTCTTGTAAGTAAAGATGTTTAATTCAGTCCATGTTCTTGTAGCTGTAAATGGTGAATTGAAGTTTATAAATATAGATGAATTCTATGCTTTTGAAGATCTATATGAGACAGATGATGTGTATGATATTGTGGATATGATTTTAGTAGATTTATTTGGTGAAGAAGCCGAGATCAATATTCTATTATTATTTGGTCTAGATGATTAGAATTGGTTTGGTTATCAGAGCATGTGTTTGTGTTTTAAGAATTGGTATCAGAGCTGTTTTAAGAATTGGTATCAGATTTTGTATCAGTTGGTAATTTCTGAAAGGTTCAGCCATTTGTAAACACAAGTTAATACAGCAACTCCATAGGTTGAAGGGTGTGGCTATCGCAACCGTAAGACGCCGTGTGTAGGCGCAACAGTAAGACGAATTTTGCCCGACGATTTGTTCAACCTCTGCTTCCTTGCTTGTAAGTCACAGTCTAAAATGGCCGACACTTCTCCGAGATCGTCCACTGTAGAGTCTGAAGAAAGTAATTTGATCAACTTGTCTGACGTCTTCTCTGTTAATGAAGATATAAGTGTTGTAGATGAGTCAAGTCCCACACCTGAGTGGAAACTTCCCAAAAAATCATATAGTGAAGTTTATTCTAAGCTTAATAGGTTTCAGCTTTTAGCATCTACTGTGTTTAAAACTAGGGAGTCCGTAATCCAAGTAGCCCAAAGTAATAACTGTGAGTATAACATTCCTTTGATAGATAAAGCCGATATAAAAAGCCTAAAGCGTCAATCCACTTATAAATTTGCCCATGTAGGCTGTGTTCAAATAGGGATAACCCCATTATTTAGAAGAGGTCTAAATGCTAGTATTCTCTGTTGTTTGATGGACCTTAGATTCGACAATTTTAAAGATAGTCTCCTTGCAGCCATCCAAACTGGTCTACACAATGGTCCCATCTCCTTTGAGGTGTATCCCAACTACCCTGTCTCACTTACAAAAGATGACCTTCTCCAGGATGTCTTGAAACTACATTTAGCCACCACCGGTCTCAACATGCGCACAGGATCTTGTCCACTGGCCATCCACTATAAAATCATCTACAGACTGGTTAACACAATGTATCCAGCTGTGAAACATGGCGTGTCCAAGGGCAGTAGCGTGGTGACACACGTGAATTTGGAAAGTCAGAAAATAGAACCGGAGCTAATCTCCTGGTCTGAAATAAAGGTCCCCAGAGAATGGACCTTAGCAAAGAAATTTGTTCAGTCAGCCAAGCCTAAGTTAGAAAATGCTACCTCAGTCACAGAAAATAGAGACAATGTGACATTGAGTTTTAGAAGAAATTCTGATGTTGGTATGTCTAAAAGACAGTTGCCTAGAAGTAATTCAGTTGCATCCACATCATCATATTTCACTGTTGGTGAATCTTCTAATGCACAGAATGAGAAAGAACAGAAAGAGGAAAAGCTATTTTTATGTAGCCATAAAAGTTTAACACATGATCCCTCCACTGATTTTCTTTGGTGTTCGGATTGTGAAAAACTTGTAAGTCAAAAGTACGCCCCTGTCAATGGGCCTACCATCAATATGGCTTCCACTAGTACAAAAACCACTTTTCCCCTCACAGAGCAACATGAGTTGATATCACCAGATCAAACCCAGAAGGCAGTCTTCTGGTATCAAAGGGCTGTGAACAAAGAAATAGAGCCATCTGAAAGCTCTAAAATGTTGAATTGGACGAATAAAGCCTTATTGGCTGTCCATGAAGAGGTTACTGAAACCTCTCATAAATTGTCTGTCATGGAAAGAACTCCCATACTGTCTTTGGGCCAGTTCAGAGTCAGATCCCATAGGCTTCGGGTCAAGTGTGATCACCATTTGGTTCATTCTGAAAGGATCTGCCAGCTTTGCTCCCTCCAGGAGGTTGAGACAGAGGAACATTTCATCTTCCGATGCCCCATCTATTATGAGATCAGAGGGAGGTTTCATTGTCGCTTCCGTGAACTTCCTACGTTCACGACCTTCTTCAGGTATTATGATCAGAGGTGTCTTGCTCTCTATTTACAGGAAGCCATTAAACTCCATGACAAGGCCCTTCATCCTCCATCCAGGGAGGCTACTATTCGACAGATCACATCTTTCTTTAATTTGGTCCCGGGTGTGAGAGGCACTAAGCGGGGGCATGACCCTAGTGGAGATCTCCTGGCTAGGTCTGTCAGGATTAGAGGAGCTTCTTCCTTGACCAGAGACTTCCGGATTCGTGCACAGCCAAGAGCCCCCTCATTTAGACAACAGACCACTAGGTCCACCCAGAGAGCTCGACATTCCACGGAACATGGGCGTCTCCAACAGTTTCCAGTCCTTGATACTAGACAGCAGCACATCACCATATTCTTTACAGTTGACCTTGGGTGATAGTCGTGAGGGTTTGTGTCAAGGCCTTTCCCTCCATCTTCCTCTCATCCCTTGTGCTCTCTTCTTCTTTTTCTTCTTCTTTTGTTGTTTTCGCAAACCCTCTTGGGTTTTCCCTGTTGTTTCTGCTTTGCTTTGTATTGTACAGTCCCATTGACCTATGTTTGTGGTCACTTGTTGGACATTTAATATAATTATCTTATCTTATTCCTTTGCTTCAAATAGCTATCAGGGATTTCAGCACAAAGTCTGGAACACAAAAATGTTGCTTACAAATTCTGACCATTAACCCTACAGTTCTTCCTCTACTTATAGAATGTATAAGGGAAAATACAAATGGGAAACTCAACTGAACTGGAACATAAACAAGAAGTAAAGATAAGATCTGGCAATCATCTTCCTCTAATTCCTCTCCAAGTGACATGCATCCAGATCCATAGTCAAACTTATACACATCTGTCACTTTAACTTATAGAATCGTTCCACAGAACTTAAAAGTAATGGTTTTAAAACCAATAACTTTAAAGTTTTACAATTATATCCGGGAACGTGAAAATAGAAGAAAGAGTAGAACAAATATTCGCCAGCTGTAACATCTACATCCTCTCTTTGTTTTGATACTGAATATATTTGTCGAACATGTAATTTAGCAACTTCCCATCTGTCTTATGGCTACAACTTCTTTTTCAGTCTTGAATTGCAGCAAGCCCTCATTCAAAACCCCGATGCACGCTTCCACATCCTTCAAGCTCAGCCCGAACTTCTCAATATCTGACTGCAGCGTCACCAACTTACTGATGGAATCCATCGTGAACGGTTTAACAGCTCCATCAATCTTCTCTTGCACCATCACAAAAGATCCCTCCAAGGAATCAGGAACTTTGCTAGGAATGGTCCTTGTATATGAACTCTTGTTCGTACTCAAAGAACATCTCCACTTCAATTCCTTGGGCTTTATGAATACTCCGACAGTTGTAAAGTCTGCAAACTAGATGAAGATACTGCCAATCTTGGACATAGCTTCTAAAGCTTCCTTCCTTACCCTGTTGGCTTTTAGGTCACAGTCCAGCCTGCAAATGAATCCGTAGAAGAATCCATCGTTGACCACCTTGTAATCTTTATTGCATGCGGGCACATTAAGCTGTGGATAACACTCAAAAATAGGATCCTTAGAAAGCACACCACATTTATCCAGCTTGGAGAAGACACCCTGTGAAGCTGCTGCATATACCAAATACGAAGTCATTTTGAAGTTGTAAGTGCGCCTCAAATTCCTGAACTGCTCACCGATGTTGTCACTAATGATTTCCGACCAATTGATTATTGAATCCACTTTGTTGATTTCAATGGTCCTGGTGAAAGCATACATCCATGTGCGGAAGTTGTGAGCGTTAGCTTCCCCATTTATCCTGCATAACAACTTGGTAATGTCATCCACCTCCTACACCAGATTGGATCGTGGAAGAGTTCTTGGGAACTTGGATGGAGATCTAGGCTTCTACATGTATATGTTGTTCATTACGTCCACAGTCAACCTTATGATTTTCCCATCTATTGCCGACATCCAGTATGTTAATAGTAGTCACCGACTGTCGTGCCGGAATCTTCAGACAATAATTGATGAACTGCACATCCAGCTGGATTATTGTCTTCCCCGCAGCATCTCAGACTGATCTAGATAATGGGTGGTAAGACCTAGCACACTCCATGACGAATTCTAGCAACTGAGCTGCGAATGGAAATGCTACAGCTCGAATGATTCCACTACTTTTGACCGCTCGCATGAGAGAATTCTTTCCAGCTCTGGATCTGTCAATCAATTCAGAAAGAGGTTCTAGACCTAGATTTGTATATCCGATGTCAGTAAACCTGGAAGTAATGCATGGCTCTGTTGAGCTTTCTTTTTCATCCCGTTTTTGCCATGGCCGTATATGTCTTTGCCTAAGCAATTCTTTTTCTCTTTATTCGGCCGGAATTCTTTACAACCGGTGCAGATCTGGAGATTTCTTCAAATTCGGAGGATATATTCAATGTATTGGACATTGATTTAAGCTCCCTTTCAATTATAAAAGCACCTGTAATGAATTCCTACAATTAATTCAGACAAAGATGGCAACCGGAACATGAACACTTGATTTTAATCATAAAAATCTGCATATATAAATCCTGTTGCCCCAAAATTTGAGGTTTTGTTTGCATGCAAAGCAAGCATGAATTTTGTCAACTTCGCCTGAGCACCTGTACCACTATGCAGACAATTAATCAGACTTAAATCAAGCTCCTTCAAATCTAGGAGCCAAACTTTGAAGCTTTTCGGCAGTGAAAACACCTTCTTCTAAGCAAAATTCCTCCTTAATTGGGAGCCAAAATTGTCTGGGCTGCACTTCCTTGCTAAAGAATTAATTAATTCATCATTATGGCAGCCCCTTCTTATATAACCTCCACCATTCTATAATTAATAATTGCATCTCTTATTCCTGGCAATTAATTAATTAAAAATCATCTTTTCTCTTTAAACTTGGGCGCCTATTTTATGCATGCTCATGGCTGCATTAAATAAATTACATTTATTTAATTTTAGCTTTCTACTTCCAGTTCACTTTGACTTCACAGTGTGCTTTGACCTCATGCGCCAAAAATAAGAATTAATTCCATCAATAAATACTTTTAAAAGTATTATTTCTCCTCAATATGGGTCGCACTTTTTTGCATGAGAGGGGGCTGCATTAAATAAATTACATTTATTTAATTTTAGAATTCTATTTCTAATTTCCTTTATCCTCTTCTTCCTTGTTGACTTTTCCTCATGCTTGGGCGCCAAATTTGGAAATAGAATTAATTAATAAATACAATTAAAGTTGTCCTATTCCAAAAGGGGTCGCACTTTTTGACATAACCAATTTCTATTTTTAAAAGCCATTTTCCAATGGGATTATTCACCCTGCACCGCAGCTCCAAAAATCCCATGATCCACTTAAGCTATTTTGACTTTCTTAATGGGATTTTTTACCCTGCAAGGCAAGTAAGAAATTCCCATCAATACCTTAAGTGATTTTCTTTTATTTCACAATGAGAATTTTCACCCTACAAGGCAGGTAAGAAATTCTCGCCTGCCTGTTACCTCTAATTTTCCCATTATGACTTAAGTGGCCTTGCTTTCATGGGAAAAAGTACCCTGCCAAGCAAGTGCAATATTCCCACCTGCCTGCTACTTCCAAAAATCCCATTGTAGCTTAAAACCAGAAGAGGCCTTTTTGTGCACGACTTCGTCTTTTTCAGAGAGAACCAAACCCCTTGTGGCAAATTCTTCTAGCATAACGTCCATAGATGATCTCCAGCTACTCCAGGCAAGAAAACAGACTAAACCGGCAAAGGAATTGACCTAAAGAAATTTCACAGAAAAACAAAACGGGAAAATACTAAAAAAACGCAAAACATTGCCAGAAGTCACAGATAAAGCCTAGGATTCATTCCTGGTTAAAACCCTACTGGTATATGGGAATATTGACATGTAAGACCACAACATGGTTAAACCAGAGCACAATTTGCGTCAAACGGGGCTCAGAATAATTAAATAAACAATTTCCCGCAGGCAAACCCCAGCGACAGAATATAACAATTTTGGGCATCTGGATAATGGGCGAAATTGGCTATTATGACTCTCTGGGAATATCTTAACACAATACAGACACTTTCTAGCAATTAACACACAAAACGACCCATTATTTTAAAAGTACAAAAAAAAATTACATGGGGTAGTCTCAGATTTCAGGGTGAAATCTGGGGACACCAGGAATGTACAGGGTCTCTCTAACATGTCTAATAATTGTTAGGGGTTCCTGTCACTTCTTTCATGATATGAAAGTGTTGTTTACAAGCAAAATCTAAACATTTTTTAATACATTCCGCAGCCAGATTTATTTGGACAGGAACCATTTGCTAGATGTCCAATCATATAAGCAATATAGGTGAATTAAGTGTTCCTACGAGACTGTTGCTTCCACTCATAAGATCTTGATGATTCTCCTCTCAATGAAGAAATGCAAAAGGAAACTTCCAGGTGAAGGCACAAGCTTCAGGGGGAAGAAGCCTATTGAACTTGAGCGGCTCAACTCCGTTCTCAAATGCACTGGTTAAAAATCAAAGACAACAATTATAAGAAATTATTTTCCCTTATCTGTTCCAGACAGGCTGGTGATAAAATGAAAGCAATATGTGATGTCATTCAATGATTAACTTAACTTCCTTATATACCAAGAGCTTTTGTCTCGCACTATCATGGAGTTTTTGCTTCTGAATCTACAACAAAAAGCAAGTCAGCAGTTCTCAAATGTCGGCAAGTTGTTACTTAGAATCTCCAAAATAAACGTGTTTCCTGTGATCACTAATTGTCCTTAAAAGAACTTGAGGATGCTATCAAGCACATGGGTATTGAAAAAGCACCAGGCATTGATGGCTTCCCTTGTGAGTTTTATTAAATGATATGCGATACAATTATCACTGACTTGCACAAAATTTATCTGGAGGCAGTCCAAACCAGCTCCCTTGACAAAATGATTATAATGGGGAATATTAAGTTCCTATCTAAAGTTGGGGACATCGAGTTCATTACCAACTCGCAACGTATCATCAAGTTGAATGTGTTTTACAATATTACTGTTGAGTCCCTTGCTCTTCAGATCAGACATTTGCTTCCTTGGTTTATTCTACACAAGCAAACAAGAATAGGTATATTTTGGGCAATGTAATTGTTATCTAACAAGGAATCGAATGGGCTAGATCCTCTCAAAAGAAAACCTTGATCACCAAAGTAGATTTTGAGAAATCCTACAATAGTAGACATGAATGACCTTTCATCAATGCTATGCTTTAGGATCTAAGGTATGAGGTAGGGTTTGTGCAAACTATTAAAAGCTTTTCCAAGATGGAGTTGAAACTGACCAATTTGATCTCTACCTATCCATTACAAAAGCTTCCCTCACGCTCGCTTCCTCCATGTTTTTGTTGATGAAGGGCTTAGCTACCTCCTAGCTAAATACACTTCTAAAGGCCTTGGTAGAAGTATCTCCCTTCTCCTGTCTCTTAAACAAATGCTTTTTGTTCACTTTGCAGATGATGTTCTCACTCTATATCAGGAAGAGGCATTTGTCTCGAATGTCATGGATTGTTATAGACTATCCTCTGCCAAGTTCATTGTAACAGGACATGTGGTGTTGGGTTCAAATTGGGGAACAATTCAAAGTTACTATGTTGCACGAAATTGGAAACGGAAACGGAAATGAGTACGAAACGTGGAAACGGCAATTTTCAAAAAACCTTGGATACAAAACGTTACGAGAAATGTCCATACAACATATATATATATATATATATATATATATATATATATTACTCATCTTATAATTGTAGACCATAAGAAATAATTGATAAAGCACTCAAAATATTTGCTTTTTAAATAACATTATAGCTTTTTTTAATATACATAGAACTACTTGAGACTTATAGATTACATGACATTTAAATAATATAAACAAATAGAAAGTTTATAAATTTCAATACTAATACGAAATAGAAATAAATAAACAGAAAGTTTATAAACTATAACTAAACCTATATACCTCGACACTCGACTCACGAAATGTGCCTCGCAAACTTTCATGGCTCTGCCAAAAATGAGGGCACGGGCTAAGTCACCGCATTCGAATTCGTGTTCGAATTTGTCGAAGATGAAATTCGTAAAAAATTCGTCGCTAATAAATCAACGATTAAATTTGACTACAAAAAATACTATATATTTTTAAAAATATAAAATAAAAATATTACTAAGTACAAATATTAAAAAAACTGTATATGTAATATATATATATATATATATAAAATAAAAATCAAATATAAATATATAATAAAAATATAAAAAGATTTATATATAAAAATATAAATATAATAAAAACGTTAAAATAAAACCTAAACTATAAACTATATAAACTAAAATTGAAACTTATATAATTTAAAAAGCTAAAATAAAATTGATAGTTAAATATATTTACCAATGTTAAAGTTAAAACCTAGAGTTATATTCACGAATCTTTTATTCATGATAGAAGGTAAATCATATAAAGCCTTCACGAATCTTCTAAACTTCACTTCCCTACCCCCTGACTTCCTCTTACCTCTTCCCTACGATCGACCTCACACAACCAGGGCATGCTTGGTTTGATAGTTTCTTGCAGATTTCGTAAAAAATTGATATCGCGACAGCAAACACAGGAAATGGCCCACACAAAACACAAGCTTTGTGAACGATTTTCAACTTTAACTTTCGAAATGGCCCATAAATGGCATTTCCCCAGCATTTCGTACCACGTTTCCGTTTCGGAAATGTTTCAGACCTGAAACGGGAGGATCCCCGACGTTTCCGTGCTTTTGACAAAATTTATGGACATTCCTTCTACTTTTCAAGCAACCCCCTCAAACTTATGGAACTACATTGTTTAGAGATTTGAGAAATAGATTGCTTGTTGGATGACAAAACGATCCTCACTGGCCGGCAAGTTATAAGTTTGTTCTAAGGTCTTTACTGTAACCCATGGGTTACGGCTCTTGTTGGATCTCGTCTAAATTTGTCTATGATACAGAAAAGGGAAAGCAGCTTCTTAGAGATTTCATTTGAGGCAACTGTATTAGGTTCCTGAGGGTTCCATGCAAGTTGCATGGGATATTCGTTGCACGACCTAAGGAGACGGATAGCCTCAACCTACAAGACGATTTAAAGGACAAGTGCTCTATATGATAAATAAATTATTCAACCACTTGAAGGAGATAAATGCTAGGAAATCGACCTTGCTTTGTCATTGCAATTCTCAAGGCACCCCTCTTAGCAAAATAAAATTGGGCAAGGTTTGGGTTTAGATTCTCTCTTTTTCGCTCTGGTCCCAATTAATACTGTGTTCATTTGTGGCTTAAAGTATTTGCAAAGCTTGAGAATTGATTGAGTCTCACAGGGTTAATTTGGAAATGTAATGGTTTCACAAACAAGACCCTTGCTCAAGTCCCACTCCCTTTGTATGGTCTTTAGCTCTTTGGTATTCCCAAAACACGGAAGTCCCTTTTGCTACTGTTCCCTAGATCGAGTCCCAAGAATTTCAAACAGAAATTAAAGTTGTATTACATCTCTTGTGTAAGAGGTCTCAATAACTTGGTTGCCTCAGGGCCACCATCTAAGATAAGTTTCAACTCGATAGAAATGATTTGGAGCTCATTACCGAGATTCAACTGTTATCCCTAAAGTGCAATTCCAAACAAAATTGGGCTTCAAACACCTCCCAAATGGTCGACTAATTGGAAATAACTTGTCAACAGACTCCATTTCAATGGTGTTGACCCCAATTACCTTATCCATTTCTTTCACTGCAACATGGGAATCCAATTGGATTCCTTGAAAGAGTCATTGGAAATTAAATTCCTTTGTAAATACATAGAAAAGATGATTGTCCAATCTTGAATGTTTATGGGATCCAACCCAAGCTTGCTCATTTTCTTTGGTTTATTCTACACCTAAGGTCAAAATCTTGTCAGCGAAACTCGTTTTAAGACAACTAGGGGTGCTAACCCTTTATGTCTGATTTTCCAAAACCCTTAGTCTCTCAAGCATGTTTTTTAGTTTTGCAAGCATGTTCAAACAACCTAGAGGTGGATTCACAAGAAACATTGCGACCATTTGGCAATAGAAGACTTCTACTGGAAAATTGTGCTTCTAGGGGACTTGACCATGCTTCATACAATAATATCAACCAAATTTGGCATACTTATTCATTATGAGATTCATTTTCATATATGGAAAGTGGCAAAGGAAAAATACTATTTTAAATCATTTATCTCTTGATGGTTGTTTCTCTATTACTAATAAAGTGCAAATTACCTCTAATGTAATGCTTCATATTAAAGTGCAAGAGGAAAAAGTATACTTGAAGATGGAGCACCTCCAAACTCTTTTGAGATAACTGGGGTCAACAATCATTTTGAAAGCACCTAGGGGTGGTAACCCTTTATGTCTAGTTTTCCAACACCCTCAGTCTCCCAACCATCTTCTTTAATTTTCCACCCATGCTCAATCAGCTTGGAGGTGGATTCACACCCTCTTACAACCATTTTTTCCATAGTTTTGGGCGAAAAATGGGCTTCTACGGTATTCGTTCATACTTCAATGCAAAATATAACCAAATTCGGCATCACTTCTCATTATGAGATTCTTTTTCATTTATGGAAGGAAAGGAACAATATAATTTTCAGTCATTTATCTCTTCATGATTGTTTCTTTGTTTCTAGAAAGGTGCATTGTTATCTCCAATGTAATGCAAATTCATATTCAATTACAACAGGAAAAGGTCCATTTGGAGGTGGTGCGCATATAAATTCTCGTCGATCGCTGGGGAAGCGCCCCTTACACTGTTAGTCGGGTTCCACTTAACTCTCCCTAAAACCGATCATCTTCTTCAATGTCATGGGTTTGGAGTTGCTTTTGGAGCTTATGGCAGACACCATTCTCATAGCCATTGCCAGAAAGGTGTGGCGTCCTTGGCCATCCCTGTAGCTCTCAAATGGTAGCAAAATGGCATCACCAAATGCAAACGGATGGAGGGCTCGACATCAAAGGAAATTCCTTCAGTTGGCTTTAGTCATTTCTCCTTCAAGGGAGGAGCTACAAATGAAAATGTAGAAAAAGATCAAAACTTCATCCCAATGTTGGTTGATAAGATAGTGTTTAATGTTGTGGATCCACCTATTCAAGGTGGCTTAGGTTGGGGTAAGAAGCCCAATTTGTTCCTCTGCCTCTACCAACTATATTGATCACTCTTGTGGCTTAATTCCATGTCCAAAATCATGTTATATTTGTGGTTCCTAATTGGGCCTCTAATCATGCTCTTGGACATGCTTAGCTCCATTTTTTATTAAAAAGTTGTAATGCCTTTTTTAACTTAGTTCTAGCTTAACAATGTTTTTTATTTCTTAACATTACGTCAATTTGATAGATTGTTCATTCTTAAGGGGTGTAATACCATCCACCCACCTTTTTTTGTATGATTAACTCCTCTTTTAATTCAATAGTTGTAATGTCTTTTGTAACTTAGTTCTAAGTTAACAACGTTGTTTCTCACCTTTACTTGATATGATAGTGTGTTGGTGCCTAAGGAGTGTGATTCCATCCACCCGCCCTTTTTGGTATGATGAGCCTTGTATCATTAATAGAACAAGTTATGTTTAATCCCAAAAATAAACAAACTCATATGCTAAGAATTCAAAATGTTTATTAGTTTCATAGAAGGAAGCAATGATCATGAAATTTTCCGACCAATGAACAATTTCCACAACAAAAATTACAAAATCAATAATAAAATTGAATATGCATCTAATCATAAGTAAAATAAAATGGTCTAAACAAGCGGAATTTGCAAGTTTCAAGAAATACCTATAATCCAACAATGATTGAATAAGACATTGAGATTTTTGAACTCAAATATCAAGAAGAAAGAAACATCAGAATCTAAAATCCTATCCAGCCTTTCCAAACATTTATCTTGACATAGTTGCTAAGTTCACTATAAATGATAAAACCCCAAAGAGAAATATTTATAGTGCCAACCAATCAATAGGGAAATAGTAATAATAGAGTTCTAATACCATTGCAAAACTTCTACTATACCAATTTAGACATCCAAAGATAGAAATGGTATTGAAGTCCCCCCTATAAAGTTGGCATCGGGCAGTCTGAGTCTTTTAAACAAAAATGATGATATTTTTTCACAACTGACTTTGAAATAACAAGATAGGAGAGAAAACATGTCAACATAAGCTATGGTCTTTATAAACAAAGAGCATGGAAATGAACTAAAGTTTCCCTTTACAGAACTTAGCTATGCCATAGTTCCAAGACCCTTTTGAGCTTTAATTCATACATGAGGAACAGTTATTCCCCCTAAAGAACTTCATTATTTATGGGATCCGGAAAGAAATAGCTTCAATGTCGGCTCAAATATTTTTACTAATAGTCAGTCACTTTCCAGCTTTATAACCTTAATATCAACTGACCAACTTTGAATTATTACCCCTTCTTTTTAATTCTAAAAAACCATTTTACAAACTCCTTATAACTCTATTTCGCAACAATTTGCAAGTCTTCATAATAACTTATGCGGGGGCCTCTTGCAACCACATTACATAAAAAAAAATACATTACTTTATATTTTTATAACATCTAAACTGAGTTTCAAGTTGTACTGTATGCTTTATACGGCAGATTGTTGTGTAAAATATTCAAAACAGTGTCCTTCATTCATAAAGGAGGCATTGTATCCAAAAGTCCACTCATCATCCTATCAATTACATATCTATTTTAGGCATTTGCCCAAATTAGCTCTTGAAGCACCATTAAAGATTTATTTATAAAATCAAGGTGTTGTCGGGGAGCACTACATATCTATACAATTTCTTCAGGTTTAACCTTTCACAGGTACACTAACTGTTGATTACTACATTTAATATTAGCTCATTGTTCTTACAACTTATCACTCATTGGAGAGCTAATGTTGAGTGTTGTTGGCTAGATTTTCTGCATAGCATCAAAACCTAGGCAGTCATGAGATAAATCTCCCTCATTTAACCGGTGAGGCTCCCGTGTCAGATTTGTCAATAAAAATGTGTTATTATCTATCAAGGGTTTTACTTTAACCACTTAGTTCATGAACCATAACTAAGAAGTTCTGCAGCAAGTAAGCAGTTGTTCAAGAAAGGAAGTATTTTATAGAAGAAGGAAGTAAAGGAAATACAGAGAAGAAATGGGGAAGATGTGCATCCCAATTAGTAGATAGCAGAGCTAATTGCATGCACATAGAAGAAACTTAATAGATATGAACACACAGAATTATAAAACAAAGGCAACTCTAGATCCAGATCTAAAATAACACAAAGTTTATTAAGAGATCTAAGATTAAAAGGAAGAAACAAACTACACCGTGACACAAAGTTCTCCGGAAACCTGCTCCTTTGTATTACTTTGCTCCAAGTTGCTCTCAAGGGTGTCAGCACAAAGTCTAGAACACAAGATTGCTGCTTACAAATTATGATCGATCCATTAACCTGGAGGTTCTTCTCCTACTTATAGAATGTAGGACGGAAAGTACAAATGGGAAGTCTAACTGAACTAAAGCATGAACAACAAGCAAAAATGACATTTGGCAATCATCCTCCACTATTTCTCCTTAAGTGACACATGTATCACTTAACTAATAGAATCGTTCCACATGATTTTACGTAATGGTTGCAAAACCAATAACTTAGAAATTTTGCAATTTCATCCAGGAACATAGAAAATAGAAGAAGAAAGAATAGAAGAAGTCATGCCAGCTGTAACATTTATGTCTTCTTCTTGTTTTGATATCGGATATACTTGTCAAACATGTAATTCAACATCCTTCCATCTGTTTTAGCCACTGCTTCCTCTCTGTCCTGAACTGTAGCAACCCTTCATTCAACACTTTGATGCATGCTTCCACATCTTCCAAGCTCGGCCCAAACCTCGCAATGTCTGCCTGCAGCGCCACCACACTACTGATAGAATTCATCGTGAAAGGCTTGGTAGCTTTATCAATTCTCTTTTGTACCATCAGAAGAGACCCTTCCAGCGAATTAGGCACCTTGTTAGAAACGATCCGCACGTATGAAGTAACACCTCTGACCACGTCTTCCTCAGTGAAAGAAATGATTCTGTCTGGTAAGGATGAAGCAAAATTCTGCAGATTTCCAAACAGAAAGATACTACAAATTCTAGCTGCTTCCCCTTCTCAGCTGTTCCATTCGGTACAATTTGTTCCGCAACCAGTACATCTCCCGGCAACTTGTTGATCTCGACCAAAATACTCAGGTTACTCTCTGCAACTCTATTCATGCCTTCTATGTTCGCCATCAGTTGCTTCAGCTGATTTGTTGCATCATCCATAACCTTTAGGCGGGCTGGCACTTCTCCAAGCTTCACAGAAGCTTGACGAATAATCAAATCCTTCCATTTGTCAATAGCTTTTACTTGATTGCTTGCATCCTCCATTTCCTGCATTAGATGATCACTCACCTGCTCTGAAATGGGCTGAATGGAAGGTTTAGCAACCTTGGCTATGATCTCACATAATTGAGATACTTGCTTCTGCAGCTCTTCTTTCTCCGCCTTCTCACTGTCAAGCCTAAGGAATAAAGCATCTATCAATGTCTGCGTGTCCTGCTTCAATCCTTCAGTGGTGGCTTGACTGAGTGGTACTTTGGTTATTGTCACATCTTCTGCCGTGAGCTCCTCCTCTATCTTTCCTTCTGCCGGAGTTGATATCTCAACAAACTTCTCTCCCAAATCCTCAATGATCAACCTAGAAGTTGCTTTAGCAACTTTAGGCCTTCTGTCTCTTCTGCTCAGATCCTGAAGTAGCTACAAGTCGTGCTATTCTAAATTCAACTCCACTCTTGCTTCTGGAACCAAGTGCGAAGCCAACCATTCCGAGAAGTTACTTCTCGGAGAGTGAGAAGTCGCTGAATGCAATACCATCTCCCGCTCTGCATCCTCTCCGTCAGAAAGTGCCACAGTGTTATGGCTGCCATCCTCTGAATCATCCAAGGACAAAGCTCTTTCGAAATCCGCCATCTGCAGCTTCAACATCTCCTCTGGAACGGGTGATTAACGAAGTGGCTGAGGGAGAGAAGACGAATGTCACCGGATTCAATGGAGCCATGGAAGCGTCCTGCTGTTGCGGTGCAATAGTTGGTGAAGTATTGGGTGCTGGAGAAGCCGGAGTCAAAGCTATGGTCGTAGAAGTGATCTTCTCTTTTTCTTGAGATCTTCTATGTACTTTCAACTTCTCGGACCTTCTGCTGCTTTCTCCTTCATGCTTTCGCTTGAAGGAATCTCCTGCGCCGAAGTTGGCCGTGATTTGACTCATCAATGCTTCATCAAGGCAATATCCCTTCATCAGCAGCCAGTTTGAAGTATTCACCAACATAGCTCCAAATATTTCTTCAATTGAATGGCATCCTCCTACGTTATCCTGCAGTATGGCTTTATCTCCTCCCATTTGATGGTAAGTGTCAAGTACCACGTTCCCATCATCTTTAAGATCTGCAGGTATCTGCGCTAGTCCAAAGTCGAACACTTGCTTTGCTGATAGCCTGCTGAAATCTCTCTTTCTGACCTCGTACCCACTTTTGCACTTCATCCAAAAATCTTCTAATGAAGGCACATGTGCGTACTCCTGCGAGATCATCTTCCTGGCTACTCCAAATGGATCGAAATTCAGCCGTGCAGGGAAGAACTCTTGCTCATACTCGGATAACATTTGCGCCTCCATCCCTCGAGCTCTATTAATGATAATGCAGCTGTAATGCCCCACAGTGATTGGGAAGAAGCCCGTAGACTTGTGCCGCTTTGACTGAAGGTCGTGTAACTCCACAAGTTGCCTGCTGAGCTCCATGGCGATCAATCTATCATTCTAATACCTGGGCATCTTTATTGGTTCTCTAGAAAAGCCCGTAACCCTGAGGTATGTGAAATCTGTAAATAGAATGAATAGACTGCCAATCTTGGACACAGCTTCCCACGCTTCCTTGCTTACCCTGTTGGCCTTCAAGTCTTTGTCTAGCCTGCAGATGAAATCGTAGAAGAAGTCATCGTTGATCACTTTGAAGTCTTTCTCGCACGCAGGTGCAGTAAGCTGTGGGTAACACTCGAAAATGGGGTTCTTAGAAAGAACACCACATCTATCCAACTCGGAAAAGATGCCTTGTAAAACTACAGCATACACTAAGTTTGAAGTCATCTTGAAGCAGAAAGTACGCTTCACGTTCCGGAGTTGCTCACCGATGTTGTTGCTAATAATTTCGGACCAATTGATTATGGAATCAACACTCTTGACTTCAATGGTCCTGATGAAAGCACACATCCATGTACGGAAAGTGTAAGCATTCGCTTCACCATTAATCTTGCATAGCAATTTGACAACATTATCTACATCCTGCACCAAATTGGACCGCGGAAGAGTTCTTGGGAACTTTGAAGGAGATCTAGGCTTCTTCATGTATCAGCTATTCATTATGCTCACGCAATCAGCTCTATGCTTCTCCCATCTACTGTCAGCATCCTGAATGCTAATGGAAGTCACCACCTTTCGCACCGGAATCTTTAAACAATAATTGATGAACTCTGCATCCAAACGAATTATTGTTTTTCCCGCAGCATCACGCACTGATCTGGATGAAGGATGATAAGATCTAGCGCACTCCATAACAAACTCTGGCAGTTGGGCTGTACGTGGAAAAGTTGCAGCTCGGATAATTCCATTGATTTTAACCGCACGCATGAGTGAAGTCTTTCCTGCTCTGGATTTATCAATCAAATCGGAAAGAGGTTCTGGGCCTAGATCTGTGTCTCCTATGTCTACAAGTTTGGAAGGAATGCATGACTCCATCGTGCATTCTATTTCATCTCTCTTCGCCATAGCTTTGTCTATCTTTGTCTGAATAATTCTTTTTCTTCTTACTTGGCCGGATTTCTTCAATACTGGTGCAGATCTGGGGAATTCTTCAAATTCGGAGGATATATGTAATGTATTGGACATTGATAAAATCTCTTTTTCTTTTATAAAGCACCTGTAATGAATTCCTGCAATTTATTCAGTCAAAAATGGCCACCGGAGCATGAATAGTGAATTTTAATTGTAAAAATCTGCACTTTTCAAGCCTGCTTCCCCAGAAAATGGTGTTTAATTTGCACATAAAGAGAGCATGAATCCTTTCAACAACACCTGAGCTCCTGTAACACCTATGCAAACAATTATGCATACAAAGATCAACCTTCTTCAAAGCATGCGCCAAATCTGAAAGCTTTTAGCTTTGTTGCCACCTTGCCTGAGCAAAATCTTTCTTCAAATGGGGGCGCACTTTTCCTCTTGGCTGCAATTCTTTACCTGTGAATCAAATAATTCACCCATATGGCTGCCCATGCTTATATAACCTTCACAATTCTATAATTAATAATTGCCCTAACAATTAAAGGCAATAAATTAATTAAAAATCATGCTCTTCTCTTTTAAAAATAGCATGTTTAAGGACAGCCATCCAATAAATTAAATTAATCCAGTTTAATCCTTCACACATCACTTCACTTAAGCTTCATAGTGTGCCTTGACCATAGCCACTGAAAATCGAAATTAATTTAATGTTTTAATGCCTTAAAAATCATTAAATAACTCCCAAATGGGGTGCACTTTTTGAGAGGAAGGGGGCAGCCATTAAATAAATTAAATTTAATGCATTTAATCCATTTTTTTTATTCCAATTTTGACTTGTTGACTTCCTCCAAGCTTGGGCGCACTTTTTTGAAGAATAGATTATTAAAATAATCACTTTAAGGCTGCCATCATCTCACCAAAGGGGGCGCACTTTTTTTTCACATATAATTCTATTTTTAAGAATTTTTCCACAATGGGATTCTTTACCCTGCAAGGCAAGTACTAAAATCCCATGATCCACTTAAGTGATTTGACTTTGACAATGGGATTATTTACCCTGCAAGGCAGGCACTAAAATCCCATGATTTCACTTAAGTCACTTTCCTTTTATTTTATCATGGAAATTTTTACCCTGCAAGGTAGGGAATAAATTCCCACGTGCGTGCAGCCTCTATTTTTCCCACTGCAACTTAAGTGAATTTTATAACACGAGAAAAGGTACCTTGTTAGGCAGGTACAAAATTCGCACTCTGCCTACAGCTTCTATTTTTCCCATTGCAACTTAAATCCTTTGTTTTCCAAAAATTCGCCCATCCCCGCAGGCGTTTTTCCGTGCACGACTTCACTTTTTCCCAGTGATTCAGACGTCCGATGGCGACTTCCTCCGGGCATAATGTGCGTATATGTTTCTAGCTGCTCCAAGCCAAAAATCGGGCTTACCCAACAAAGGCATTGTTCTAGAGAAATTTCACAGAAAACGAAACGGGACAACCTATTTGTGACTTTTGGCAATTTTGGGCATCTGGGTATTTGTCGAAAAAGGCTAATATGGCTCTTTGGGATTATCTTGACACAATACAAGAACTTTCAGGCAATAAAAACACAAAACGACCCATTATTTTAAAAGTACGAAAAATATTAAAATGAAAGCAATTGTGATTATCAAAATGAAAGCATCATTTTGATTTCTACCCATTTTTAATACAAAAACATTCATTCATTTCAAAAGTAAATAAGAATTTAATATTTACTCAGAATATAAATGATGCATTCATAACAAAATAATATCAGGACTTTATATTGGTATATTTCCATCCACAAAGCCATAAGGGTAGCTAGTTGTGGAGCTTGCCAGTTATCTAGAAAGATGAGTTGGATACGTGCTTATATCCTCATCTATCAATTTATTAACGATGATTTGAATACATGCTTATATACTCATTCATCAATTTATTAACGATGACGGGGATACATGCTTATATCCTCATTTATCAATTTATTAACGAAAGGAAATTATGTCTGCTTGTTTACTGCAATAAGAAAATTTGGAAGCATAACAACTCCATTAAGTTGTCATCACCCTTATAGAGATAGAATTCTGCAAATTGCCACGAATTCAATAAGAAACCCTTCCATATTTAGAACCTTTATTGTCCCCCCCAACCTAAGATCACCTTTTACAATCAGACCGATAAAAATTATTATTCATTGGAGATGTAGTCCTTGACGTCATCTTATCATCCCTCATTATGATGTCATTTCATTATCATCAACGAGTGCTATTTCTTTCGTAATTAATTCTTTTCATTTTCCTTTGGAAATATTGATTTCTTCAATCCTGTGGTTTTGAGCTATATGTCCTGATTTACACAACACTAATAGAAATGTAACCCTTCTTTGTGAACATTTCCTTTACCTTTCTTATCAGTTGCTTTAGCAAAAAAAGGAATATTTCTGTGTTATATCTTCATGCAATCTTTTTCCTTTTGCAAGACGTCTTTCACTTATTGCTTTCAAAAGATTCTTCTTGAAATCTACATCTATCACCTTCGAACTATCTGTGACGGAAGCTTTCACTCTTTGTGACCTGCACACCCATTATTATGGGGGTAAGTCGTTTAACAATACAACATTAGCATTTTCGTCTTCAATTTGCATTGGTACTAATGGCAACTATTTTAAAGCGTGACAGAAATTGAGGGCGAATGCAACATTATTATTGGGGTGAGTCATTTAACAATACAAAATTAGCATTTTCATCTGCCCATTTGTATTGGTTCTCCTATTGCATTTATTCATAGAGGCTCACTAAGCTTCATCTGATATGAGTCCAAATGTATCTGCATCTTGTTAACTCTTTTCCATCCATCAAATTTAACAATTCTTGTAATAGTTCATCACATTCACTCATGTAAAATTTCATCACATTAACTTGTTTGTCATCATGTTCATCATTCCTCAAATGCAAAAATAGAGTCTTTTTGTGAAATTTCAAGGAATTCACTCCAATGAAGTATCAGTTTTATTAAGCCAAAAAATCATAAAATTTTCTTACCTTGTATTCACTCTTTGTTTGAACTTCACTTCCTTGACCTCTAAATTTTTTTGATCTTCTTTAATTTCATCATCTTTCTTCATCATTTCATTCTCTCCTACATGTACCATGCTTGTACTTTTCATTTGCCACACCATTCTTGGTTCCTTGTGCTTTTCTTGTGTTATCAAGAAGTTTATTTTCTCTCTCTTGCCTTGTCCTTGTGCACATCTTTTCTCAATGATTTGGTTGGGCTTGATCTCTTATTTCTCTACTACATGCATTTTTCATCCATTTAGGCATTATGTATCCATGACTTTGAACTAGTTTCGAGAGATTCTCATGGCTCTTTTCCTCATTCTTCTTCTTGTCAACCTCTTTCACTTGCTTTTCCTCTTGTTTCATCTTCTTTTATTCACTTTTGATCATCTTCTTCAACTACAATATTTGATTCTTCTTCCTAATTATCTCTATGGGCTGCTTTACTTTCTTCTTCATCACAAACTCAATACTACTGCTTCCCATCATCATTCACTCTCCAATCTTATCTATATCTTCCCTAAACTTTCTCAATTCTTGTTCCATCCTCTCTTGTTTTCTTTGCTCTTCTCTCTTCTTGGCTTCTTCTTTTTTATTTTTGTCTATCTATGCTTGTCTTTTCTTGTGGATTATCAACTTCAATATCTCTCTCACTAACTCTTCCTTATCCATCTTTCTTTTTTCTTCTTCTCAAGCAATTTCTCGTCTTCTTGATTATTCCACACCTCGCCTAGGATTGTAGACTTGGTATTTTGGTGTCTTCACACTTTTCTCAGCCTCTTTTCACTTTTCTTTCACTCTCACACTTCCACTTCTTCTCAGCCACTTCCACTTCAACCTATCACTTGTCATTCACATACTCATAATTTCTCTATAAGCCACAATAACATCATTTAAATATCATCAATAAGAAGCCTAAGTTATGATACCAAAATGATGCAGAGAAATATACAATTCATCATGCATTCAACTATGTTAGGAGGAATCATCAACAACCTTAGTCAAGCTCTGTAAAGGAAGATCATTCAAAAGTTTAAAATGGATTTTTTTTACAATTTTTGACCAAGAATTAATCAAATTATCCTACAATGTATTTCTCAACACCATACCCTGTCTTGTACCCTTTGTTCAATCCCAATTTAACCACCAAATTGATCACTCTTCATACAAACTCTTTTTACACTTACCTTTCTTGATTTGTTCTTCACCTTCAACTCACTAGCTCTTACCAATAACATCCAATTTTTGGCCTAATAGCCTCCACTAGTGCTTTTTATTCATTTACCCTATTCCACACTTATAAACCAACATGAATACTATAATTATAATGAATAAAAACAAGACATTTATCAACCTTCTCTTACATTCACTCAAAACTGCGAATTTGAAACTAATGGAAGAACTTTCCAGTCTGCATACAAAGTTTATGTCATGTAGCTAGTATTTTTCTACACAAGGCCCAGTTTCTCTACAAGATTTTACATACTTTTATAATTCGACTACAAGGAACATATGTTCCAAATTTCATACATTGACCATCCATGAAATTTAAAGCTTATTCCTTGCCTTTTCCTTTGGGAAGACAATTACATGGGCAAATAATTTGCTTTGCATTCAAAAGTCTCAGATAGACAATATAGACTTTACAGCTATCCATGATATCCATTCTAGTTCAACCTCACTTCACGAAAAAATCTTCTGAATCATTTGGAAATTATATGCATAATTAGAATTTCTGTGAGTCCAAAAATGGAGCGGCATTAAAATCCTCCATGTCACTGACACAGTCACATGTATTAGTTTTCGGAAGCCAAGAAACAAGTATGCCCAAAACTTATCCTTTCACCAATCCTCCTTTAAGGACCCAAGAGAAATGACTAACTCCAAATGCAAATAAGGAAATCAATCTAAGCTATTGAATCAATATCAAATTTAGAGGACATTCATGACAAGGTAAGATCTATTCAAACAAAAAGGACAAATGGAGGTTATGCATAATACTGTAACAAATCTGCGCAAAATCATGTTTTTCTCTGTCCAGAAAATGGATAACCAATTCTGGCATTTAAACGAGACGGGACATATACATAAATAGCATCCTTCTCGAGACCAAAAACATTGCAGATTTGGGTCAACTAACTCCCTAGATTCTAATTCTTTTACTCGTAACTTCTTCTTGAACCCTAACTACCTTTTGAGATGCTTCATGGACATTTCATATGCGCCATACCACAAGAGAGAGAGACCAAGCTTTTTACATAGGCCCTTGGTTGATGAAGAATTCCATGAACTCAATTTACCCCTAAGCATTGGTCACCTGCTCTCAACATGTTTAGATGATTTAGCAAATATGGTCTGGGAAACCCAGTCAACATTTCTTTCTCACTCCTTCAGCAAGCCATATTTGGTATCTTTACATGCATTATAAAAGATTTGAATTGCCAAAATGGAGGGAAAACATAAATTTGAATTTTCAGACTTTGAAGACTCTAGCATTGAAACCTCTTCTCATGGAAGGACTTGTGTCAATATAGACCTATCACCCTCACTTTGACCTCTTCAACCATGATCAAGAATAGAATTTGTTCTTTTTCTAGTCCTTTTGAAAGTATGCTCCTGCATCATGGGTATATTAGAATATGCATGTCATATCTGAGAGGTGTGGTATATCGTACTGCATAAGTCATATAACAAGAGTATGACCTATTTAGAGTGATAAAGAATACTCACCATGTAATGTCCCTTTTGGGGTAGTTCCGCAAAATAGCTAGGACTGCAATGAGAGATGACTGAAATTAATTTATGCCATGATTAAAAAATCATAAGAGAAGATAATTATGTGGGCATGAGTAAAACAAAGATAAAGGCACACTCAAACCTGAAATTTTGAATACATTCCTAGAATGTAGGTGACTCCTGTTATTCAAATTGACCAATGACTGTTGGTTGCCCTACAACAAAAATTTAACATGTGCTCAATCAAGCTCAAGAAACATTTGATAATATTATTTAGCAACTTAAAATATGAAGGTTCAAGCCTTCATTCATAGATCCCTAAAACATCTAAGGAAGCGTAAGATAAACTGTATAAAACCTGTATTTGCAGACCAAGAACTTTAAATACGATTCTCTACCTCGAAATTCAATTAGGATAGTCTCACAAATTAATAGTGGTGGAAAAATTGGAATCCTTTTAAGGCATATTGAAAGTATGAAGAATGCCACTCCTATCATTATCACCTTGCCCAAGTGACCGATTCCTCTCATAAATACCAAATCTGTTTTGAGAATGCCATTCGCCCCTCTTGGAAATAATGCATCTATTGTGACTCACTTTAACATTTCACAGGACAATGATTCAACATTTGAGAAGTTGGCAAAAATGTTGCAGTAGGAAGAAACCATCACACGACAAAAGAAGAGGAATATGCTCATAGATTCATCAATAACAAGGGAAAAAACATATGAAGTCATCAAAACAACCTTGCCTAAGTAGACTAATTAACAAAAATAACAAGGAATCAAAATAAAAAATGTATCCTTTGTGGTAAAAAAATCAATGAATTCCAAATATTATTGAGGGTATAATTGATCGCCAAGGCTATGATCCATCTAGCAATAAGAATCTTGATAATCTTTGAAGTCATCACAAGGACAACAAAATAAGTCCTTGATGGGATAGAGGAAAGGGACAACCTTGGAAGCAAAAGATAGCCTTCAAATGTCCAAGCAAGGCGACATTGTTGATAAGAAAGATAAGGACCTCCGTTGGTACTTTTTGTATGTTGCACGACCTTATAATGAGGACATTCAAATTTACTAGAGTTCTATTTAGTATGCCTACGATTGCTTAGAACACACACTATATACTGAGAGGGGGATGAATACATATCTATATGGAGCGCTTGGCTTACCTATTTAAAAAATCAACATCCATAACAACAATCACATAGTTGTTATAATAATCGCACAGTTACTTTCAATTTGGTTGTGGAATATTTCCTTGTTTTTCAGGAGAAAACGCTACAGAGAAAAGACTGCTAGGATCTATTGTCCAAATCCAACCCACTAATATCTCTATAAATACTATATTCGTTAGGCACTAAGCTACATGCAAGAACACCAATCCCCATTTATTCTGCAACCTCATAAATCATTTTGATCGTACAATGATAGAAGTCGGTGTACATCTTTCAACACGATTCCTATCCATAGGGTCTACCTATTATCAAGCAACATGACTAATGAGATAATAGTCTATTTTATTCTATAATATTTGTAGTCACTTGTTAACAAATATCTACATTTATAATCAAGCGGAAGAAAAAAGGTTGTTGCATTAACCAAGATCGACACATGGACTTTGCATCCACTTGATAGTCGTAGTCTAAATTCCACCAAATAATTTTTAGGGCCAATGTATATCGATGCAACCTCATAAATTGCTTGTTATTGCCTTTAACTAATGTAATGTCCCCTTTCCTATGCCAAAGGCGTAAGGGCCAATTTGAGTCCAAGCCTTGGTCATACTCAAGGAACTTTGGACGCTGGGAGCTATTGGGTATGAATATCTAGTCCATTTTGTTATAATTCTTCATTGACATATGCAAAAATGTGTTTTGGAAGGACTAGATGTTACGTTTTGTTGTTAGGAAGGGGCCACATGGTACTAATGTTCTAATTTTGCGTTTGGGGGTCACTTTTGGACCATGGTGACTTAAAAATGGAAAAGTAACTTAAGTTACTTTTATTTTATTGGCCCTTCCAAGGGAAAAATGCGACTAGAGTTTATTGGGGCTCTTTTGCCTTAGGAGAAATTATATAAGGAGTAGGGGGGAAGTAAAAGGAAACATCATTTTGCATACATAAATATCTCCTTCATGTGCAACTGTTGTTTGCAAATCTATAGCTTGTGGAGTGAAATCCCGCAGGAACCCTAGCTTCGGTGGTGAGAGATCCATCCCTAGCTAGCAGGGCATTCTTCAGTAGTGAAAGATCTACCCTAGCTTGTCATTTTGGAGCTATTTTCAGGGCTGATTTACAGAGATATTTTCAGAGGTTTTAGAGATAGGGTTTTGAGGGCTTTTGAGATATTCTGTGAAGATAATCAGTGGGTTTTCAGATCAGACTTACGGCAGCAATAAGAAAGGGTTTGGCATCATTTCCAGAGGATTTCAAAGGGGTTTTGACCATCTACCAAAAAGGACGACTTGTCTTGGAGATTGCAGCCTTTATTTGAAGGGTTTCCAGTTGGCCATTTTCAGATCCGAGGGTTGGAATATCATCTTCTATATTTGTAAATGTTATTTCCAAAGTTTCATAGTTTTTGCACTTGTATTCGGGAATATACGAACCTCAGAAGTTTTCCAGCTGTCTAGGGCATGTTGTACTTTTTCTGGCAACATTTTAATTGTGTGTAAAATTCCAAAAATAGTTTTATTATGTCCTCTATAATAATATCAAGCTCTCTTTAAATTTTCAAGTAATTTGAGTGGATATTTTGGGAGATATTGATTTTATTTAGTTCGTTGTCCTTACTGGTAAAAATCTGCATAAATCAGTATTTTATCTTGGCTACAAAATTTCAAATATTTTGTGCATTATTTAAGTCGTATCCCATTAGGTATATTTCAGTGGTATCAAAGCAATTGTTTCTCCAGCATGTTGGGATTGAAAGATGGGGGACAAAGACAATGAGGATATAGGGGTAGAGCTGATGAAACAATTGTTCACCAACATGGTAAAGCAGCAAGAGACTTACCAATCTCTATTTGAGCCAACTCAATGAGAGATTAGCACATGATAGGTTTGATACTAATGTGGAAAGAGGAGAAAATAGCAATACAGGGGACAATATGGTAAAAGAGGTGAGGGTGGACATTCAAGACAATGGTCCCCCCATTCTTCTACCAGGCCTCTGGGGTCTCACGAACCTTCTTTCTTAAAGGATCTGAAATTTTCACAAGTACGGAAGCCAGGGGATATTGTAGATGAGGATTCTTGTTGGGAAAGGTACCAGACCTTAAGTGATGGCTTTTGTGACAACATGCCATTCCATGAATATTGCAAAATGAAGATTGGTAGTAGGCCTATGAGAGATTACCAGGCACAGGTACCAGAGATGCAAAGGAGGTTGGGACAAATTTTTGTTCCACATTTCGACAGTTCTAAGAAGTGTACTACACAGTCTTGGGTGCAGAAGTTGAAGACATACTTCGACTTGAATCCTATGTGTGAGGAAGATGCAATTATGTTTGCAATCTTACCTCTAGAGGGAGATGCTCATGATTGGTGGCATCATGGGTTGATTACACAGGGAAACATATACATCACGACTTATGCAGAGTTCACAAAGAGGCTAGTGAGTAGATTTGATAAGAGGGACCCCGATAGGTATTTTAGAGAGTTGACTCATCTGAGGCAAATTGGTTCCGTGGATCAGCATATCACCAATTTTCATAGACTATTGGTCATGGTACTTGATGTTACAGAGATGAGGTTGATTTCCCTATTCACAACAAGATGGACAGACGCTCTCATTGAATTTTTGAGGGCATTGGAGCCTTCTTCGTTGCATGAGGCTATTAGGAGAGCTCGTGACCTGGAGTTATCCACTCCTAAGTCAAGGTTTCCACCTTGAGTGCAGCCCAATGGTTTCCCTTCTAGAGCTAAGGGTTCACAGCCAAAGGTGCCTCCACCTAGGAAAGATATAGCCTGGAGACCATTCAGATCTAGAGAGGACAAGGAGGAATTGAGGTGAAAAAAGCTATGTTTCGATTTCCGCACACCTTGGGTCCCAGGACACGATTACAAGGGTAGAGGGAGGGCCCAATACATAGAGGTCTTCAAGGAGAGTGATGGAAATGAGGAGTTGGACACACATCCATTAGAGGATGATGATGATGAGGCATTAGATAGTGCGGGTGGGGATCAGGATAGCAAGACTTCCCCCAGGAGATTATCGCCACCTTGTTTAGTGCCCCGAGGTACAAGGCATTCAGAGTCAGGGGAGATTTCCAGGGACAACGAGTGGTGGTACTCATTGATAGTGGGGCAACCCACAACTTTATTGATTCCTCATTGGTTGAGAGGTGGGGGTTACAGACAGGAATTTGAGGGCTTCAACGTGGTTGTAGCCAATGGAGATTCTATGAGATACACACGACGGTTTCCCCAATTGAGCATCACGATGGGTAACTATACAGTTACCAATGATTTCTATATTGTTGGTATTGGAGAGACCAACATAGTGCTTGGGGTACAGTGGCTCCCTTCCATTGGTGGGTTTCAGACTAACTTCCATACGATGGAGCTGAAGTTTAAGTTTAAAGGGAGGAATGTGATCTTGAGGGGCTTATCTTGAGAGGCATCCCTAAGTTGTTACGGCCAAGAGGATTAAGAAGGATCTATAGGCATAATGGGGTGGATTGGGTAGTACACTGTTTGGTATTCGACCAAGAAATCAGAGGATGGACAACAACAGTACCATGTGAATATATAGGGCCTATTGGACAGACACAGTGCCGTGTTTGGTGACATACCTCCAGGCATACCTCCAAATATGGGATTTGAGCATGTGGTTGAGCTCGAGGATGCTAGACTAGTGGTCACTTCTCCTTACCGTCACCCCAAATGGTTTAAAGATGAGATCGAGAAGACTATACATGAGCTCATGGATATGGGGCATATTAGACCGAGTTCCAGCCCTTTTGGTGAAGAAGAAGGATGGGACCCTGCGGATGTGTATGGACTAGCATGGGCCTTGAATAAGAAGAAAATAAAGAACAAGTATCCCATACCACGCATTAATGAGTTGCTTGGACGAGCTACATGGTGCAATCTATTTTTTGAAAATAGATTTGTGTTCTGGATATCACCAGATCAAAGTCAGGAAGCAGGATGTGCATAAGACAACGTTCATATGCCATTACGGTCACTTTGAATTCTTGGTGATGCCTTTTGGATTGTCTAATGCTCTAGCTACATTCCAGTCTTGCATGAATCATGTGTTCAACCGCCACTTGCGGAAGTTTGTATTGGTTTTATTTGATGATATTTTAGTCTACACCAAGACTTGGGGGGACCATATCAAGCACCTGGGTGAGATATTGGGGATATTAGAAGCTAATTCGTTATATGCGAAAGCCTCTAAGTGTGAGTTAGGCATAACCGAACTTCTATACTTGGGATATGTAATTGGTGGAGGTATAGTGAAGGTGGATGGAGGGAAGATACAGGGCAATCTCTGGATTGGCCACCACCTAGGACATTGACACAATTGAGAGGATTCGTGGGGTTGTGCACATACTACCGGAGGTTCATGAAGAATTTCTCTCGGTTGACTACTCCATTGACAAATTTGACCAAGAAGGGGGATTTTTCTTGGTCAGATGCAACACAACAGGTTTTTGATCACCTCAAGGAGGTGATGAGTTCATGTCCTGTCCTCGCATTACCATACTTTTCCCACCAATTCATTCTAGAGTGTGATGCATCAGGAGAGGGTGTTGGGGTAGTTCTCATGCAGGATAAGCATCCCATCACCTATGAGAGTCATAAATTGAAACCCATGGAGAGAGGGTATTCAATTTACGACAAGGAGATGTTGGCCATTATGCATGCTTTGGCAAATTTCAAACAGTACCATGTGGGCAGCAAATTCGTGGTTCGTGCAGATCAAAACTTATCTATTGAAGATCAGAGTATTTTCCATACAAATCTCAACCTGGCTGAACGTCCATTCACCCGATCCATGAAGGCGCAAGGACTGATCATTTTTCAGACTGCAGGAGCAATTCAATTTCAATCATCCTCCTCAAGTTAGAAGTCGCAGATCTAGTCTCTCACCAGGAAGGAGAGTGCACACCCATCCAAATCCGGATCGTCTTCAGCATAATCCAGCGGCTAGAATTATTCACCAAGTCTACACAAGAAGAAGACGTGCTCCATTCGTCATGGCAAATCAGAACCAGATTGTACCTGTCCCATGGGGAGCAGCTTTTGGGCCACTGATCTTGGCTCCACCTATGCATGACCTGCCAAAAGGATCCAAAAAGAATTTTCCAAAATTCTTTTGAGATGGAAAGCAAAACCCGGATGATCATTTGGCGGCCTTCTTCATATATTGTGGTGTCCTTGCTGTGGAGCATGAAGATGTCTCAGTCAGACTCTTCATTGAGACTCTACATGACTTGGCTGGCTCCTGGTTCTATTGGCTAGCTCCTGGCACCATAACCAACTGGGCGACTATGAGTGAGCATTTTTTGAAAGGATTCAAGCTTGCAGAGGACGTTAGTATGTTGATCACTCAACTAACACAGTTGAAGAAAGAACCAAATGAGAACATGCGGGACTTTATTGCAAGGTTCCAGAGGATTTTATATAAAATCCCTACTTCCGCCGCATTGAGCGATGAAAATCAAAAGACATTTTTTATAAACGCTCTGTTGCCCGAAGTTGGATATCAGCTGAGAAGGGCAAGACTTGTGAATCTACTTGAAGCACAAAATGCTGACGTGGAAGTTGAAGATGACTTTATCATGGCTGGAAAACTCAAACAACCATCTCACAAAGGTGATGCAGCTTCTTCAAGTACTTCAGATCCTTTGCTACAAAGAGTGGCTAGTGACATGTTGCAAATCAAGAAGCAGATCTCTCAAGTAGGGAATGCGACCCCTTTAAGATTATCTCCTGCTTGGACCTTTAATGGTCAAAATCAAAATCAAAATCGAAACAGACTTGTTGCTGCACCACAGCGGTTGGCAATTGAAGTTGCTCCAAGAAATAACTTGGAAACTAACGAAGAAGATCTCGGCATTAACGAATCATTCGATGATAAAGACTTTGTAGATCCTGCTGGCGACTCCAATATTGGTTACCTGGACTACGAATCTGACGATGGCTATTGTGAATCTTTTGAAGATTCTAACGATCACACATTTGCGGTGTTCACAAGGTCTCAGTCACGCCAAAATGCCGAAGCATGTACAAGCGACCAAACAAGAGAAAGAGAAGATCCTGGGCTGGATGTTACTATCTTAAAAAGAGGCAGCCCTCTTCCTTCTTCATTAGCGCCCAAAGATAAACATTCAAATTCTTTCAATTCACAGCAAAGGGCCAACACACATCCAGCGGAAGCAAGTCAAGCTTTTGACATCATTGACCACATCAAGAAGACCAAGGTCCAAATGTCAGAAGCTGAGTATTTGAGGGCATTTCCTGATCAGCTACATAGATTGGTCAAGTATGTGCAAAGTAATGGTCCCAACCCAACAAATAATACTTCACGGGGTATCTTGTCAAGTCCAAAGATTACTCCTTCAAATAATGCGGCTGCAAGTTCTTGTCCTTCTTCTTCTTCTCCTGCTACATCAAAAAGGATCGAGCCATTTTACGTATCTTTGCTTATCAACGGATATAAATTGAGCAATTGCATTTTGGACTCTGGAGTTGCAAACAATGTCATGCTTAACAAAGTTGTTGATGCCTTGGGTCTCACATTGACAAAAACCATCGGAAGATGCTATTCAATGGAAAGGTAGGTTCCTCTTGTTGAACAAATAAAAGATGCGTAGGCAGTACTTGCTTGTTTCCCAGACACAAGACTGAAAATGACTATCCTTGTAGCGGAGATCCCAGTCTCTTTTGGCATCCTGTTGAGTAGAAATTTCTGTAAAGAGCTGGTCGAAGAAGTAAAAATGGATTGGTCCTGTGCGCATATTCCTATCAAAGGGCTTAACCATAAGCTGGAACCAGAAAAGAAATCCAGGTACACGGTCATAAAATCTGAGGATCCTAGATCTTAGATTCTTTTTCAGGAATCTGACCGTGGGGTCTACTTCTTGGAAATGGATAAAGGCGTTCCAGAGCAAGAACTTCAACTAGAACCAGAGCCAGCAAAAGAAGAAGAATTGGAAATGGATAAAGGCATTCCAGAGCAAGAACTTCGACTAGAACCCGAGCCAGCAAAATAAGAAGAATTGGAAATGGATAAAGGCATTCCAAAGCCAGAACTTCGACCAAAACCCGAGCCAGCAAAAGAAGAAGAAAAAGTTCGGACTCTAGAGTTTAAAGGCACTTGTTGTTCTTTTGGATCAGGAGCCGGCACTCTACTAATATCTCCAGATCATGAGGTATTTCCATACTCCCACAAGCTGATGTTCGAGAACAATAATACGGCGGAGTACTAAGCCTTGCTGTTAGGAATGGACCAAGCTAAGAAGAAAGGAGTAAAACTCGTCAAAGCCCAAGGAGATGCTAAACTTCTAATAAAGCAAGTTCGAGGGCAAATTCAAGTCAAAAGAGATAAGCTGGATCATTATAGAGATAGAGTACTTTCTGTCATATCTGATTTTGCAGCCTTCTCTATTGACTTCATTCCAACCAATTAAAACTCCAAAGCAGATTCTTTGGCAGTCACAGCTGCACTATTGAATCCGGATAGAACACCATCCATACTAAGACAAGGAAACTATAAAGTGGAGATGGTCTACCGCCCCAAAGTCCCTGATAAAGTTGAATACTGGCAGACTTTCAACGATGACAAACAAACATTTGCATTTCTGGACCAAGACAACTTTGACAAGTTGTATGTTGAAGAGAGTAAATCACCACCACGACAAACAGTCACTGGAAAATCTGATCCAGGTTATGATAATAGTAGTGGAGTAATCCAACAAAAAGCTAACAAAATCCCCAAGGGTTTAGTTTCCTTACTAAAGACTTTCGACAAGCATGATCAGTACTTAAAGAAGAACAAAGAATATGGTGATAGATCTTCCTCAGAAATGCAGCAAATAAATCTGGGAACGGAGGAAGTTGATGCAGACTTATCCACCCCAGCGAGAAGAAAGGATGAGCCACCACAAGATGAAGTTGATAAGCTCTCGCCCAGAGTATTTGACAAAAAGGCCAGAGAAAGGAAGTTCAAGATCGGAGACTAGGTACTTTGGTGGGACAAGAGACATGAACCAAAGGGCATGCACGACAAATTTGATTCACTCTGGAAAGGGCCCTTCGTGATCAAAAGAGCTACAGGAATGGATACTTTCTTCCTTGCCTACCGGGATGGAATTGAGTTACCATTGCCTTTCAACGGGCAGCATCTGAAGCTGTTCAGGAAATGAAAAGTAGGGTAAAACCTGTATGTACGTAAATAAAGCTTTGTTTTTTTTTCTTTGTTTTGTTTTTGTTTTTGTGTTGTGTTTGTTTGTCTGACCCCGTGCCCAAAGGACAAGATACGAAACCAAAGATGCTGGGCACTCATCTTTTCCCTTGTCATTCTGACAATGAAAAAGATGTCCACAAACGGAGCCGACTAGTATCCCCAAATTTCATCCTAAAATCTCGTACTTTTATTGCCTGAAAGTTCTTGTATTGTGTCAGGATATTCCCAAAGAGCTATATTAGCCATTTTCACCAAATATACAGATGCCCAAAATTGTTATATTCTGTCGTCGAGATTTGTCTGCGGGAAATTTGTATTTAATTATTTTGAGCCCCGTTTGAGGCAATTTGTGCTCCGATATAACCTTGTTGTGATCGAACATATCATTATTCCTATATACCAGAAGGGTTTTAACTAGGAATAAGTTCTAAACTTTATTTGTGACTTTTGGCAACTTTTTGTGTTTTTGTGTTTTCCCGTTTCGTTTTCTGTGAAATTTCTCTAAATCAATTCCTTTGTTGGTTTGGCCTGATTCTTGGCCTGAAGTAGCTGGGGATCATATACACACGTTACTCCAGAAGGAAGTCGCCATCGGAGATCCGGTTCACTGGGAAAAGACGAAGTCGTGCACCAAAAAGCCTCTTCTAGGCTAGCCGCATTTTTGGAAAACAAAGAATTAGAGTGGATAATGGGAAAATTAGAAGCAGCAAGCACGTGGGAATTTTGAACTTACCTAACAAGGTACTTTTTCCCATGATAGAAAAGTCACTTAAGTTGCAGTGAAAAAATTAGATGCAGCAGGCAGGCGGGAATTTATTGCCTGCCTTGCAGGGTAAAAAATCCCATTGTAAAATATAAGAAAAGTCACTTAAGTGAATCATGGGATTTTATTGCCTGCCTTGCAGGGTAAGTAATCTCATTATGAAAGTCAAATGACTTAAGTGACAATGGGATTTTCGGGGCTGCCTTGCAGGGTAAAAATTCTCTTTGTCATGTGTTTTTAAAAATAGAATTCTCTTTAGCCAAAAAGTGCGACCCCTTTAGGGAGAACATGGCAGCCTTTTAAGTGATTAAATTAATTAATTCTTCTTCTAAAATTGGCGCCCAAGCATGGAAGAAAGTCAACAACGCAAACGAGAAAAAAGGAGGTTGAAATAGATTGCCTAAAATTAAATAAATAATGTTAATCTAATGCAGCCCCCTTAAGGACAAAAAGTGCGCCCCTTTCGGGAAAGAGATAATACTTTTTAAAGTATTAAATGATTAAATTAATTCCTATTTTCGGTGGCTAAGATTAAAGCACACTATGAAACTTAAGTGAAGTGAAGAGTGGATGATTAAATTGAATAAATTTAATTTATTTGATGGCTATCCTTAAACATCCAATTTTAGAACATCAGTTAAAGAAAAAAACATGATTTTTAATTAATTAATTGCCCGGAATATGAGGGGCAATTATTAATTATAGAATTATGAAGGTTATATAAGCATGGGCTGCCCTAAAGATAAATTATTTAATTCACAGGTAAAGAAGTGCAGCCCAGAGGAAAAGTGCGCCCCATTTGAAGAGGATTTTTGCTCAAAAAAAGTTGAAATCAATGCTAAAAGCTTCCAATTTTGGCGCACAGGTTGAAGGGAGTTGCTTTGTGTCTGGATAATTGTTTGCATAAATGATACAGGTGTTGTAGTGAAGTTGGAAAAATTCATGTTAACTTTGCATGCAAACAAAACATCAATTTTTGGGGCAGTAGGCTTGAATTATGCAGTTTTTTATGATTAAAATTCATTGTTCATGTTCTGGTTGCCATCTTTGTCTGAATTAATTGCAGGAATTCGTTACAGGTGCTTTACAAAAGAAAAGGAGCTTTAATCATTGTCCAATAAATTGAATATATCCTCCAAATTTTAAGAATTATCCAGATTAGCACCAGTTTTGAAGAATTCCAGCCGAATAAGAAGAAAAAGATTTGTTAAGACAAAGATAGAGAAAGCCATGGCAAAGAGGGACGAAAAAGAAAGCACAACGGAGTCATGCATCACTTCCAAATTTGCTGACATAGGAGACAGAGATATAGGTCCGGAACCTCTTTCCGAATTGATTGATAGATCCAAGGCAGGAAAAACTACAATCATGCGTGCAGTTAAAAGCAGTGGAATTATTCGAGCTGCAGCCTTTCCATACATAGCCCAGTTGCTAGAGTTAGTTATGGAGTGTGCTAGGTCTTACAATCCTTTATCCAGATCAGTGCGAGATGCTACGGGGAAAACAATAATTCGTTTGGACGAAGAGTTCATCAATTATTTCTTGAAAATTCCAGTTCGAAAGGAGGTGACTTCCATTAGCATTCAAGATGCCGGCAACAGGTGCGAAAAGCATAGAGTTGACTACGTGAGCATAATGAACAGCAGATACATGAAGAAGCCCAGATCTCCTTCTAAGTTCCCAAGAACCTCTTTTGCGGTCCAATTTGGTGCAAGAGGCAAATCATGTTGCCAAATTGTTATGCAGGATTAATGGCAAGGCGAATGCTCACACTTTCCGCATATGGATGTATGCTTTCATCAGGACCATTGAAGTCAATAAGAATGATTCCATAATCAATTGTTCGGAGATCATTGGCAACAACATTGGTGAGCAACTCCGGAACGTGAAGCGTACTTTCAGCTTCAAAATGACTTCCTAATTGGTGTACGTTGCAGCTTCACAAGGCGTCTTCTCCAAGCTAGATAGATGTGGCGTTCTTTATAAGGACCCCATTTTTGAGTGCTACCCACAGCTTACTGTACCTGCATGCGAGAAAGATTTCGAAGTGGTCAATGATGGATTCTTCTTCGAATTCATTTCCAGGCTAGACAGGAACCTAAAGGCCAACAGGGTGAGCAAGGAAGCGTGGGTAGTTGTATTTAGAATTGGCAGTCTATTCATTAAGTTTGCAGATTTCACATACCTCAGCGTTACTGGCTTTTCTGGAGAACCGGTTACACTGCCCAGATATCCGAATGACAGATTGATCACCATGGAGCTGAGTAGACAACTTGTGGAGATACATGACCTTCAGTCGAAACGACACAAGTCTACGGGCTTCTTCCCGATCACTGTGGGACATTATAGCTGTCAGAGCATTCATAGAGCTCGAGGGATGGAGACGCAGATGTTATTTGAGTATGAGCAAGAGTTCTTCTCGGCGCGGCCGAACTTCGATCCATTTGGAGTAGTCAGGAAGACCATCTCCCAGGAGTACGCACATGTGCCTTCATTAGAGGATTTCTGGATGAAGTGCAAAAGTGAGTACGAGGTTAGAAAGAAGGATTTCGGCAGGCTATCAGCACGGCAAGTGTTCGACTTTGGGCTAGCGCGGATACCTGCGGATCTTAAAGATGATGGGAATGTGTTACTTGACGCTTACCATCAAATGGGAGGAGATAGAACCGTACTTCAGGATAATATAGGGGGCTGCCATACGATTGAAGAAAGGTCTGGCGCTGTTTTGGTGAATACTTCAAACTGGTTGCTGACGAAGGGATACTGCCTTGATGAAGCATTGATGAATCAAATCACGGGCAACTTCGGCCGAGATTCCCTCAAGAGGAAGCACGAAGGAGAAAGCAGCAGAAGGTCCGAGAAGTTGAAAGTCCACAAAAGATCTCAATCAAAGGAGAAGATCACTTCCACGGCCATGACTTTAGTTCCGGCTTCTCCAGCATCCAGTACTTCACCGACTGTTGCAACTTAGCAGGACACTTCCATGCCTCCACTGAATTTGGCGACATTCATCTTCTCTCCTCAGCCACTCCGTTCAGCACCTGTTCCAGAAGAGACGTTGAAGCTGCAAATGGCAGAGTTTGAAAGAGCTTTGTCCTTGGATGATTCAGAAGATCGCAGCCATAACACTAGCACTTTCTGATGGAGAAGAAACAGAGCGAGAGAAAGTAGTGCACTCAGCGACTTCTCATTCTCCGAGAAGTAACTTCTTAGAACGGTTGGCTTCGCAATTGGTTCCGAAAGCGAGAATGAAAATGAACTTGGAGGTACACGACTTGCAACTACTCCGGAGTCTAGGTGGCAATGACAAAAGGCCTAAAGTTGCTTCATGGTTGATCATCGAGGAGTCGGGGCAAGAAGTTTGCTGAGATGTCAGTTCCGACAGAAGGAAAGAAGGAAGATGAGCTCACGGCAGAAAATGTTACAGTAACCAGAATACCAATCGATCAAGCCACCATAGAAGGATTGAAACAAGATACACAAACATTGTTAGATGCTCTACTCCTTAGACTTGACAGAGAAAAGACGGAGAAAGACGAGCTTCAGAAGCAGGTATCTCAATTGTGCGAGATCATAGCCAAGGTTGCTAAATCTTCCACTTAGCCCATTTAAGAGCAGGTGAGTGATCATCTTATGCAAGAGATGGAGGATGTAAGCAATCAGGTGAAAGCTATTGACGAATGAAAGAATCTGATTATTCGTCAAGCTTCTGTACAACTTGGAGAGGTGCTAGCCTGCCTGAAGGTTATGAATGATGCAGCAAATCAGCTGAACCAACTAGTCACGAGCATAGTAGATATGAACACAGTTGTTAAGAGTAACCTGAGTACTTTGGACGAAATCAACAAGCTGTCGGGATAAGTATTGGTTGCGGAGGAGATTGTACCGGACGGATCAGTTGAGAAGGAGAAGCAGCTGGAGTTTGCAATATCTTTCCGTTTGGAGATCTGCAGAGTTTTGCTGAAGAGGATGCAGGCACTTGAGAGTAAGACGTCGTCCCTACCAGACCATGTCATTGCTTTCACTGAGGAAGTGGTCGGAAGTGTTACTTCATACATGCGGATCATTCCTAGCAGAGTGCCTAATTCCCTGGAAGGGTCTCTTCTGATGGTACAAAAGAGAATTGATGGAGCTACTAAACCTTTCACGATGAATTCCATTAGCAGACTGGTGACACTGCAGGCGGATATTGCGAGGTTCGGGCCAAGCTTGGAGGATGTGGAAGCGTGTATCAAGGTGTTGAACAAGGGACTGCTGCAGTTCAGGACAAAAAAGGAAGCAATGGCTAAAACAGATGGGCATATGTTGAATTACATGTTCGACAAGTATATCCTGTATCAGAACAAAAAGAAGACATAAATGTTACAGCAGGCGTGACTTCTTCTATTCTTTCTTCTTCAATTTTCCACGTTCCCGGATGAAATTGTAACACTTTAAAGTTATTGGTTTTGAAACCATTACTTAAAGTTATATGGAACAATTCTATTAGTTAAGTGATACATGTGTCACTTAAGGAGAAGTTAGTGGAGGATGATTGTCAAATGTCGCCTTTACTTGTTGTTTATGTTTCAGTTCAGTTGAGTTTCCCATTTGTATTTTTCCTTCTACATTTTATAAGTAGAAGAACCTTCGGGTTAAGGATCAGAATTTGTAAGAAGCATCCTTGTGTTCTAGACTTTATGCTGAAACCCTTAAGAGCCACTTCAAGCAAAGGAATATACAAGAGCGCATTTCCGGAGAACTTTGTGTCACGGCATATTGTGTTTCTTGCTTTTTATCTTAGATCTTTTAATATACTGTGTTATTTCAGATATAAATCTAGAGTTACCTTTGTTTATAATTCTGTGTTTATATCTATTGGATTCTTCTATGTGCATGCAATCAACTCTGTTATCTATTGATTGGGATGCACATCTTCCCCATTTCTTCTCTATGTTTATATAATTCTCTTCTTCTATAAATATTTCCTTTCTTAAACAGCTGCTTACTTGCTGCAGAACTTTTCAGTTATGGTTCATGAACTGAGCAGTTAAAATAAAACCGCATAGATACTGGCATACTTTAATTGACAAATCTGACACGGGAGCCTCACCAGTAAACGAGGGAGATTTATCTCATGACTGCCTAGGTTTTGTGCTTATTTTCATGTATTTAAACTTACGTTTTCTACCCTTCTATACTGCTGGTTATTTCCGTTACTTTCTACCGTTTCCATCAACATCTGTCAGTAGTTCCGTCAGCTTCCGTTATACTATTTTGTTAACCAAATACATCAATGATTAAGTCTTTGACATCAATGACAATATTTCCAACATGGTTTTGTTTTGATTTATTTCGTTTTGTCTGTGTTTTGGTTTGTTTTCTCCGGCAATAACGGTGGCCTATTCATTCTTCCTGTCAGATCTTTCCCCAGACCTAGGGTTTCGAAAAGCTATCCATTATTTTTAATTACTAATCTGTCTAAAGGTGATCAAAGCTCAAGATTCTTTCAGGAGATTGCAAGAAGTCGCTTGGTCCAAAAAGTTGCAAAAACGGATTTTATGAAAATAAGAAAAATATTTCCATCAATGCGTAGAGCTCGAGAAAATATCCACTTTTAGATAAAACAACACCTAAAACGGAGCCACAGAGTGAAAGTTATGGCATATGCAAGTTTTTGCAACTACATCTTCCAGGACCCTTTCCAAAATTGGAAAAATTTATTCTATACTTATGTTGTTGATGAGTTTTCAAACGACTTTAAAAGAAGACGTCATGCAAGTCACATTTTTTGGAAAAAAGTTTTCTTCCATGCAAGTCGCATTTTTTGGAAAGATAGTTTTTAAGTGCCAGTGGGAATTTTGGCACTACCGGAAAGGTGAAAAAATTTCATGATGGAAGTCAAGTCACTTAAATTGCCAATGGCAATTTCGGTGGTAGACGGCAGGTGGGAATTTTATGCCTACCTAAAAGGCTGTTTTTTCCCATCGTTAAAGTCAAATCACTTAAGTTGCCAATGGGAATTTTGGTAGTGGCAGGCAAGTGAGAATTTTATGCCTGCCTGGAAGGTTGTTTCTTTTTCCCATCATTAAAGTCAAATCAAGTTGTCAATGGGAATTTTGGTGGTGCCAGGCAGGTGGGAATTTTGGTGGTGGCAGGCAGGGGGAAATTTTATGCATGCATGGATGGCAATTTTTTCCCATTATGAAAGATAAATCATTTAAAGTACCAATGGGAATTTTAGAGCTGCCAAGAAGGGTAAGAATTCACATCAAGGAAGTTTTATTCACCCATGCAAGTCGCATTTTTAAAAACGAAGCTCTTTTTATGCAAGTCGCACATTTTGGAAAGAAGGCTTTAAGCTGCCAATGGGAATTTTCGTAGTGGCAAACAGGTGGGAATTTTATGCCTTCCTGGAAGGTTGTTTTTTTCCATCATTAAAGACAAATCACTTAAGTGAAGGATGGAATTTTTGGAGCTGCCTGGCAAGCTAAAAATTTCCATTGCTTTGACTTCTTATTTTTAGCATATCTTCTAGCCAAAAAGAGCAACCCATTCTAGCATAGCTAAATGCCTAAAAGCTGACTTTTTTTAATTGTAGGGAAGCATCCAGTTTTGTCGCCTAGGGTTGGAGAAGTTTTCTTTTTATTATTTAGAGCATCTGAATGTTGGTAGAAGTGCTTTGGTGAATAAAATAATATTTTTACTTTGCTTTGCATGCAAGCAAAGTCTAAAAAAAGGGGGCAGCAGACTTTATAATCAGATTTTGGAGAAGAAATTAGATATTCATGTTCTGAGCTTCCTGTGTGTCTAAATTATTTGCAAGAATACTTCATTTATGCCCATATTGGTGAAGAAACAAGAAGCCAATGTCTGATACATTGAATATATCTTCAAAATCAAAGGAAGAAATAGATTCAACTCTCATAATTTAAAAGACTTCTGGCAAAAATTCATTCTCTAGTTTATAATGCAGCCCATGTGGAAGTCATTACATGGAAAATTTCTTTCAAGAGATTGTGCATATGCTCCCAATCTTCCAATTGAAGCCTTCATTGAATTAACTTGTATTTTCCTTCACCCAGAGTGTTGTCCAGAATTTAAAATTGCTCATATGCAATTAAAAATAAAAGATGACGACTTTTGTTTGGATTGTTTATGGCAAGCATTTTACTGGTGCATATACTGGAGAAGAATTACAAAAGTTTCAAGGATAAGAGGGGAAGTTAGGTCAGAGGTAGCACCCGCAAACATATCTCAATCAGCTGCTTCCACATCCAGTTTGGTGAGAATCAAAGGAAAGGATTCAACAACATATGAAAAAGAAAAAACATCTCGGATTCAAGGTAGAGATATAATTCAAATCATTCATGAGGTAGAGATGCAATACAGGTTGGATCAGCATGCAGAGTATGGAAGAAAAACAAGACTGGGAGTGTTGCAACAACTTTCTTCTAATTTCTTCTTCTTTCTCTTATTTTCTCCGACAAAACAATTGAGCAATCAATTAAAATTGTAAAACTTAGGTAATTGGCTATAAAAGTCATTACTTCAAATTACTGGAAGAAGTCAATTACTTGGAAATAGGTGGCAGACATGCAAAATAGGAGGTTCTGTTTTCAGTTATATATCATGCATGTCATGCAAAGAGGAATTCTAGGAGGAAGATTGTCAGTTGCTTCCCTTTTTCATAGCTTCCACATGTGGCAATCCATTAAAAAAAAACTTTCTATTTGTAATTGCCCTCTATATACTATAAATAGAGGAAGAGCCTACCGGTTAAATGATCAGAATTTGTAATCAACATTTCTTGAGTTCCAGACTTTGTGTTGAAACCCTTGATATCTTTTCTGAAAGCTAAATAATTAAGCAGAGGTGGATTTCCAGAAAACTTTGTGTCAACAGTGCATTTGCTTCTTACTTCTATAGATCTTTAGATAAACTTTGCATTGTCTAAGATTTAGATTAGAAACTTTCCTTTCCTTTAATTCGCTATTGTGAGATCTATTTGTTTTATCTGTGTATGAGATCAACTCTGTAAACTATTGGTTGGATTACACATCTTTCCCTTCTTCCCGTATTCAGCTATTCCCCCCTCTACAAATATCTCTTTACAGTTGTTTACTTGCTACAGAATTTCTTAGCAATGGTTATTGAGCTTTGCAGTTAAAATAAAACCCACAGATAGTTACTAGGATCCATAATTAACAAAAATCTTACACGAGAGCCTTACCGGTAAATGAGGAAGATTTATCTCATGATTGCCTAGGTTTTAGCTATGCATAAATCTAGCCAACAGTAAACCAACCCACTGATAATAGACCACGAGATTCTACTCTAGATCAGAATGAAATTAGCCATTTAAATTCAAATTGGCTTCCCCCAAAGCTAGGTTTCTTCAAAGTAAGCTTTGGTGATGCAGCATGTGCAAACTTGAGTGCTTTTGTTGCTAGTTGTGTGATTCCGCATTGCATTGGGTCTCTACTTTGGGCAGCTTCTTGTACTCTTCTAGATGTTACTAACGTTAATGTGGAGTCTAAAGTATTCGTAGTCAGAATTCAGCTAGCAATCGCTTGCCGTATTGAAAAGATTTATATTGAAGGGGACTCAATGGTGATAATCAAAGCTTTGGAAAACTAGGGGTGTTTTCAGACAGATTTGACCTCTTCTTAATAAACTTTCTACTTGGGAACCTCGGCATTGCTTACGCGAGGTCAATAGAATGGCCAATATTTTGGATAATTGCAGCATTGATCAGATAACTCCATTCAGAGTCGATAATGTGTTAAATGGGAGGTTGGGCCTTGCAGAATGTAGGGAAAAGGATTGACCTCAAACATCTTGCCCCTAAAGAAATAGATTGGGACCTTCATAGCTATGATTCAGTATATGGCCTATATTTAAAACTCGATTCGAATCCTTTCTCACATATCAACAAATACATACTATTAATATGGGTGAATTGGTTTAGTCATTTCCTGGCCAGTGACTGATCTCTTTAAATGATTAAGGGATGCGGGTGTGTAAGTTGGTGGCAACGCACTAAGGGGATGGTTGGCATTAAGGAAAAGGATGACCTCTCACATGTTGTTGCCTATATGTTGTTCGGCCTTGGCTTTTCTAGCATATTGTTCTTTTTATCTGTTTGTTGTCAATTCTTTCTTGAAACAAGCTCTGCAACCATGTGTTCTTATCCGTTGCTAAATTGTTTTCCTAATTTGCAAGAAGAGGGAGATGGGAATTTAGTTTTGTGTTAAACGATGAGAGGATTAAAATCATCTTTATAGTTTAGTCAGGGGAGTTTCTTAACGATGTGAAGGAAATTTTGGGCGTTGACTACATCGAATTGGACATGTGAAGCCATGCTAACTCCGAAGTCGCATCAATAATTGTTTTTTAACTTCTTTATCTCATATGGACAAGCATATTGTTCAAACAATTGCTTACATTTCATTTGTGTGGAGCTCAGGTGCCATCTACATAAGGCACTCATAGTGAGAATTTTAATTGCTCCTTAGGATTTTCCTACCTCGGGGGCGAGAGTCGAGGGTTTAGAATCTATGGCTTCATTTTGTGAACATGAAACCTATTTCCCGGTCCTACTGGAAGCAATGGAGAAGATCTAGCCTCTCCTCAATTTTGAACCAACAAAAGATGGGGTGGCTCCTCCGACAATTTATCTTTTTGCCTTCCACCTCCTAGGAATTCCAACCTATTTCCTCATGGAGAGAATAGAACGTGGACCTGGCTAGGAAAGCAATGAAGATGTTGATACATTTATGTGGGCTCTCGAGCTTCAACAGCAATCTATGTGGCCGAATAGAGTTGCATGATGGTGCGTCTTCTTCAGTTGGTGATAGTGATGGTGATGTTGATGGTGATGTTGGTCAACGTGGTATTGTTTACTAGTAGTTTGGCATTGACTGTATTTTGAGGTTTTTCTAGTCAACAATGGGGTTAGTATAACATTTTGTACCCACCCGTAGGGCTTTCTATATTTATGGATTATAGAAAGTAGATTATCAGTGTCATTATGATATGTATGTAAAGTTTGATTTAGTAAGACAAAATCAGGTAATATTGTTGGAAGGCATAGACTGCCTCTGGTTTTAATCTTGGTGTTCCAAGGTGTTCTCACTTGTGGCTATCATGCTATTGCAAATGCATATCATTTTTTGGATGATCAATATATCAGGAAAGGGACCCCCACAACCCTTATAAATGGATTTAAAAGGACAAGGGTGGTTAATAAGGCTCTACATGCTCCAAACACTTTACCAATGGGAAAGGAAGCTAGAGAGAAGCTCAAAGTGATGAATTATATTTGCCATACTCCCGTTCCTAACAAATGCTTATAATGTTTGTGTATTAGGTGGGTCCCCTTGCCTTGAGATTATTACAAAATAAAACATGACGAAAATTGTCATCAAGCTAATGACTACTCATGGATGTCATTTGGTTAATGACTAAAAACAAAGAGTAAAAATTCCAAAAAATAAATCGACTACCTAACTAAATTGCTTGTGAAAGCCTTCAACTTAACACAAAAATACATCAATTGGTCGCAATTGTTAATCCCACATTGGTAACAATTGTGCGATACGGGTACTTTACAAGGCACTACTTGATCCAAAAGTTTTGCCAATGGGAAAGAAGGTAGTGGATGTGAAGCCCAAAGTGGTGAATTATATTCTCCATTCCTCCCCCGGACTCACAAACAACTCAATGTTGATGTGTGAAATGGGTACACTTGCCTTGTGATTATTACCCTAAAGGCATAAACATAAGGAAAAATATCATAAGGGTAATGATTACTCATGGATGTCATTCGGATAATGACTAAAAAACACGAGTGAAAATCCCACAATACAATTTAGAAAATAAAAAAAAATTATCTAATTTTAAAGCCAACCAAGAGCATTGTTGGTCTTGTCTCAGTACTTCTACCAATTTAAAGGCAAATGCAATTGTCACAAGGTTCTATCAAGACCCCATACCTATGATCCCACCAGAAGGATAGAATCAATAAAAAAAACCCTCGTGCAAGTGTTACCCAACCTCCACTTTCTACATGTTATGAAAACCATGAACAACAAGGTATCAAACAACTACAAGGTATACCTACAAAGGGATAATGTAATTCAACCATAACACAAGGGAAATGCCCAAAACTATCACTAACTACTAAAAAACGGTCAATCTTTTACCAAAAAAAACCAAACCAAACATGTGAGTCCCAATTATGCTCGTATATTGTACTCTTTATGAATTTCTCTAATTCATGTTGGGACCTCTAAGCATCCAAGGTGTAATTCTAATACTAAGTGGAAGTTTTCTATGAGAACATGTCCCATTCCAGTCCCTTTTTCTAACTTTCACAAGTTTTAAATTCGCAGACGTTAATATATTTTATAAATATCTAAGCTTCAATGCCCGAGCTTAGTTATGGGAAATCACTCATGGTATTCTCCTACGACTGTTGGTATTCTCCCTCTGGTTTGTGCCCTCGTAGCTAAAATCCCACGAGCTCCGCGTTTGACGTGGCTTGCCCTCTGCGACCTCGACATTTGGTGTGCCCTTGCACTTGACTATGTCTCCTGAGCTCTAGCCCATTGTTTTGCGTTTGTTGTTGCTTGCTTCGGTCTAGTGTCGAGGGTGTTTTGGCTCCCCCTTGATCCCTCCTATTTCATACCACACATCTCTGAGACTGGTCGTGCCCTCGACAAAGGGTTATAAGCACCTCTATCTCAACCACGAGCTATCCTGCGAGCAACTATCGAGTACCCTCGATTGTTGGCTTTTTTTCCTTTCTTCTGTAATATCCCCTTCCAAAATAAGTTAGGAATTAATACAAATCTGATCACACACAGCTGAAAATAATTAATTTTCAAACCCTAACTGCTACAAACTTCAAAAATTCATATCTTTGGCTACGGAAGTCCAAATGAGCTGAAATTTTGAATAATGGACCATAAAAATATGAGGAACAATATGCAAAAATCAAATTTTGCACAGCCAACTCGGAACCTTAATTTTGAAAGAAAAAGTAGGTCGCCCAGCACTTTTAGGGCACAAAAACTACTCCAAAAATTATGAAATCACCCTGTCCTTATTCCTCCTAATTTCTACAATCACATTCAATATTAAATCAACCCCAAAACTGCAGATCTGAAATAAATACTAATTTATAACAACCGGGAAGCATGCAAACAGCTGAAATCTTCTAAAATTGATAACTCCTTCAATATTCCATGTTTTCTCTTCAAATAAAATGCAAATAGTTCTATAAATTAAGATCTTTCAGCAGAAATACAGATCTGAATTTTATGATAGCCGAAATCCCTCCAAAATAGCCCCCAAAGTCCCCAAACCAATCGCTAGGGTTTGAGTAAATGGCATAAATGATTTCCGGCACTCAATAGCCCTTCAATACACTTAAAACAGCTGCCCAAACTCGGCAAAAATAAGCCAACGCAAATCAGATTTTGAATAAAGCTTGTTCACCCTTAAAACATGCTAAAAGATGCCCTATTCAAGTCGCCATAGTTAGAATAAAACCAGCAATAACCAGCAGATCTAAAACACCATAAAACCCTTCATCATATTCAATAACATGCAGATTTTACTCTCAATGAAAGGCGCCAAAGCTAGAAAGAGAATCACCAACAAGTAGATTTGCAAATCTAATGAAAATACTTCGATTGAATATCAAAACCAGCTCACTAACTTCTCACGCAAGAGAGAGAGAGAGAGAAAGCATCAATGCGCATACATCCCAACTCCAGGCATGAGGCATAAAATAAATATCATCATAACCTAATCCTAACAATGATCCTAGCACTCCTTTTATAAGCAAGGAGACACAAACTTCGAAATCCCTAGGAGAGGGAAATTATTAAATAAAAGCAGTTTATTTCCCTAGGTGTGGCATCCCCTTTTTAAAAGGGTGATTTTAATATTTAAAAGCCACCTAAATATTATTTAATTAATTCCCCTATTTAATTTGCATTTTGGGAATTTAATTAAATAATTACTTGCTCCATAAATATTAAATAATTAAATAAATATTGCTTTATAATGTCAAATGATAAAAATCACTCTCCAGGCAATATTATAAAATTATTTAATATAATTTTCCCCTTGCAACATCCCTAAAGCCCACGGGGAATGATAGGCTAAGGGTCTTCAAAAATGGGGACATTACACCTCGACATTTGGTGTGCCCTCGCACTCGACTATGTCTCCTGAGCTCTGGCCTCCTGTTTTGCGTTTGTCATTGCTTGCTTTGGTCTGGTGTCGAGGGTGTTTTGGCTCCCCCTCGATCCCTCCTGTTTCGTGCCACACATCTCGAGACTACTCGTGCCCTCAACAAAGGGTTATAACCACCTCTATCTCAACCACGAGCTATCCTGCAAGCAACTATCGAGCACCCTCGATTGTTGGCTTTTTGTCCTTTCTTCTGCACTTCGTCTTTAATCAACTATGCACACAAGCCTAGCATTTTGGAACGTGGTCTCGATCTGTGGTCGATGGGTACACATTTGTTTCCTGGTTTTAACCGCAACGAACTGTTTGTCTATATGCCCACACTAGCACTTAAACGAATTGATTATTTGGCTGATTCCCATAGCATCCCCCTCTCTAACTCTACTTCAGGTTGTCCATCCAATAACAATGTCTTCATCAAGCTCTATTGTCCAGGTAGATTACATCGCAGAGAGGATAGGTCAATTCGAAGGGGGTATGCCCAGCATAATTGAGGAACTCATTCATAGAGTGGAAATCATTGAATCTTCTAACAGGGCTCTCCACACGGAGGTTTTCGAGATTACCTCGTAGATTGAGAAGGTTGAAGCAGATAATATCTCTCTACGAAGATTGTTGGCAAATAGCACATCCAATTCTACATCCACTATTGTCAACGACTAATAGCAAGCTGAGATCTTGGACCTCAAAAATAAACAGGAAGAATTCCAAACCCATCAACTGCCCACACCTCCCCCTTCCTCAGACCCGATGGCCATTGGGTCTAACTTTCTCACGGAACAATTGGAGCTCCCGGATGTGCAACTTGACAGAGCATGGCTTAGGTTGGATTCTACCCTTTTCCTTAATTTCAAATCAACGGAAGACAGGCTTAGAGCACTCAGAGCCAAACGCAAATTGTTTTCTCTCCCCAATAAGATCTTCCTTGACGAAGACCTCACGAGAGCCCAAGTAGCTAAACTCAACCAATCTCATGAAGCAGTGATGGCTACTAGAAAAGCGGGCAAGTGGGGAGTAATTCATAACCTCAAATCTGTCATTCAAGACTCTTTCCCTCTCGGATGGGCTCCTAGGACTGGTTCCAAATGACGGTCCCGTGGGGGGAGGCTAAGAAGCAGGGGTATTTCCATCGCTTGATAGATTGGCAATGGGTTATTCAGGTCTTCTCCTAGTGTACTATTTGATGTTATGAGCTTTTCGGACATTCTTTTTGTCACTGAGACCCATGAGAACCATGTTTGTCTTCTCCCTGAGGTTTGAGGTTACCACTGGATCTCTATTTGCAGGAAGGAGACTCGGAGTTCGGGGGGGTCAGGGGTTCTGGCGGGGTTGCTTGCTTGATCACAGATACTTTCCAAAACAGCGTCTCAATGGTCGCGGCGGATGAGTTTGCCTGCTTCTTTTGGGTCAAGGTCAGACGAACGTCACCACACCTTAGAGATTCTTTTATATAGCGGTTTGTTACTTTCCACCACCTTCCTCTCCTTACGCCATTCATAATGGCCCTGATGGGGATCCCTTCTTCGACCTTTACAGAGGTATCTCACAGTTCTCTACTATTGGGGAGGTTATCATCTTGGGGGACTTCAATACGCAAACCAAAAACCTCCAAGTCCCTCTTCACAACAGGCGTAGTGATGTGCTTTGTACATATGAGATTGATTCCAAGGGTACTCAAAGAGAGTCAAATGACTATGCGGGACCGTTGACATCGTATGGCCGACATCTCTTACAGATGGGAGAGTCTTATGAGCTGCTGATTCTAAATGGGCTTTTGTGCTTCCCCGACTCCAAGTCTTTCACTTGTACTCCCCATGGTGGTAGTGCTAGCGTTGTGGACTATATTCTAACCACCCCCAACCTCATTCCTCACATCCACCACCTTTCTATCTCCCCCATTCCCCTTGTTGATCATGCTACCCTCTCCTTCATCTTACAGATTGATTCCCCCCAAGTCTTGCACCACTCCCACTGCCCTCCACGTACTATTCGGAAGCTTGGTGAATGTGACCCTAAAACCTTCTCTTCCCACCTTCGTCAACTTCTTCCCCCCAAGCCTCGGTTCTCCTCACTCCCCACGAACGCAAAGTACAACCTACTCTTGTCCATTATCCATGAGGTTGCCTCGTATTCCTACCCCCACATCACTCTCACCCATCATAGCAGGAATACTTGCCCCATGAACCAATGGTATGATGAGGACTGTAAAGCCCTTCACCGGCAGCTTCGCTTTGCTTTAGTGTATGCTCTCCCATCCTATCCCTCTCTCAAGTCTACCTATCGCCACCTCCTCCGTCACAAGAAGTGTATCTTCATATCCCAACGAAGGCAGGAGCTCCATGTGTCCCTTTCACACTCTCCCAGGCACTTCTGACGTACCATTCTCCCCCGGCAGTCCCCTCTTCCACACGACCTGGATCCCTAGCTCTATGTTCGCTCATACCTCCACTCTTTACAATGTCCCTGGCCAGCTTTAGATCCGGGTGGTATCCCTACCTTCTAATTGTCACATTTTCACCCACACGAATGTCAAAAAGGCCATCCTTACCATGAATAGCAGCAAAGCAACGGATGAGGAGGATTTCCAGGCAAAACTCTTCAAGCAGGGTCTTAGCATCCTCAACAGCTACTTAGTGGATCTCTTCAACCAGGTGGTTTGCACTAGGTTTTCCAGAGCCCTGGTCCCACCTCATTATTCACCCCATCCACAAGGCGGGCCCTACTTCTGATCCCAACAAGTACCGAACGATTATGGTGGGTCACACTTTCGCCAAGCTTTATGCTACACTGCTTCACATGCGACTTTCAGAGTTTTTGGACCAGAATCAATGCAGAGCTAGAGGACAGGCGGGATTTCGTCCAACCTACCAGACCATTGACCACATTCTCACTCTTCGGCCATTATCGAGGAGGCACGACATCGCTCTTCCAAAGTCCTATGTTGCTTTGTCGACCTTCGGAAAGCCTTTGCCTCTGTTCCGCGGGAAGCTCTCTTCCAAAGGCTCAGAGAGATTGGTATTTCCGAGAATCTTTTAGTTGTCATCATCCGTCTTTATGAGGAGGTTTTGGGCCGTCTCCACACTGCTTCTAGGCTTTTTAACTTCATAAGGAGTACAATTGGGGTCAAGCAAGGTTGCCCTTTATCTCCTACATTGTTCAGCATATACGTAGAGGAGCTGAGAGGATTTTCTCAGGGACCACATCCAGGAAGGTGATGGTTGTCTTCTCCACCAGGTTCTAATCTATATTCTCCTTCTTCACAGACGATGTGGTCCTTCTTGCCTTCTCGGCAGAAGGTTTACAGAGACAGCTAGATGCCCTAGTCCTCTTTTGTGATCACAAGCAATTGACAGTTAAACTGGGTAAAACCAAAGTTATGATATTCAATACCCTGCAAACGTCTTATTTTCATCTCTTCTACAAGTGTGTGAGGAGCTTGAGATCACCAACTCTTATACTTACTTGGGAGTGCTCTTTTATGGACGACGCTTCAACTTACGTAACCGGCACTTCCAGCCTCGGGTTAATAAGGGTTATGGCTCCCTGGCAATATTGGAGAGAGTGCTTCCGCCATCACTTCCAGGACATCACATCCAAGTTATCCTTCTCGGATTCTCTTGTTAAGCCCATGGTTCTTTATGGCTCGGAGGTTTGGGGGACTTCCCTCCTTAAGTCTGACTGGGCTACTGTGGAGAGATTTCAGATCCTTCTTCTCAGACATATCATCAAATGCAAGGAGACGGTTCCCCATAATATCATCTTGGTAGAGTTTGGTGCTCGCCCCTTTAGGTTGGAAGCAATCTTTTGCATTGTTTCCCTCATACATTACATTCAGAGGCTTGTTTATTCCTCCGCTAGAAGGGATAGGTACCCCTACCTTGCTTACCGCTCCTCGGAGGCCATTGCTTCAGCTGATCATCCGGGTCGCTCCCGTTGTTGGTACGCTGAGTTTCATGACTGTTGGAGTCTATTGGTATTCAGGCAAATCACCTCCCACCATACAGTTACTCCTTGGACGCTCCCGCTGATCTCCTTCTGAGCAAGCAAGATCTAAATAGAATCATCAGAGACGATATCTACAGACAATTCATTCAGTACACCTGGACCAACCCCTAGGGTGGGTTACATCCAAATATGTCCTTCTACGCTACACACTTTCTAGAGGTCAATAATGGTCTTATCTGTCGGCCCCAGTATATTTCTCGGCATTGGATGCACGCTCTTCGTATCTCTCTAGGTCAGTTCAGGATTGGATCTCATTGACTCCGGGTTGAATGAGGTCATCAGATTGACCGTTCTCAGTGGATCTATCAGCTTTGTTCCCTCCAAGAGATGGAAACGGAGGAACACTTTATCTTCAGGTGCCCCATTTACTACAAGATCAGAGGGAGATTCCACTATTTGTTTAGAGAGCGTCCTACCTTTTTCGAGTTCTTCAGATACTATGACCAGAGGTGCCTTGCTCTTTTTCTGCATGAATCTTTTAAGCTTCGAGAGGAGACCCTTCAGCCCCCCTCTAGGCAGACAACTGCGCCGCGGATCACTTCTTTTTTTACGATTCGTAAGGCTGATCAATCTGGACTAATTCTTGAACTGATCAGTCCTAGAATGATTCTTGATCTGGACTAAAGCAATAACTTTTAGAAACACCCGCCAAATGTTGTCTATCAGAAAAAGAGCATCAGTTGATCTCAGAAAATTATAAAGCAAAAGCTTAAAGGAAATAGTCTTTAGATCCTGGCATTAGTTGTTTGATGAGTACTGAGAAGCTGCTTTAATCTTCCCAACATTGCAAGTATGTAGTTTATTTGGATATGTTCAAAGGTAGTTTCTTGCATAGTAGAAAAAGCTTTATTTTTTAATTTTCAGTTTCCCAATGGTGATGGGCTCAAGATGAGTCTAAGTTGACTTCAACTATTCACCTTGTGGAGTCTTAAAAGACCCCAAGTCTGGCTGCCTCGCTATATATAAGACACTAATAAGGATGATATTCAAGATTCTCTGCTATAAAGCACTATTCGAATAACTATGCAACCCACATGACACTAGTTTTAGAAAGCCTTCTATCAATCAGGAAATACAAAATAACTGCATTCTTCAGCTTCGAAATCATGTCCACAAGATGGAAACAAAGACATTAAAGCAATATCAGAAAAGGATTAATCAGTTCTGAAACTAACCAACAGATACGGTTTTGATTTCATGCTTTACAGCTTAATGACCTCTGTAGCACAGGAAATTAAATATTAGTTTCTTATCCCATTTCTGTTCCTAATAGCCATATCACAAAAGGATTAATCAGTTCTGAGACTACACAACAAATTGGGTTTTGATTTCATGCTTTACAGCTTAATGACCTCTGAAGGACATGAAATTCCATATTAGTCTCTTATCCAGTGTCTGTTCCTAATAGGTATAAAACAGCATCATGGCGTGTACTGCAGACTCAAGACCATCACCTACTTGTAGGATCACACACATCTGCACAGATATATTTTTTGTTTTGTTTTGAGCTATGTGTGTATGCATCCACATGGATTCAAGTTTAACTCACCCTTCCTTGCATATCTACGGTTTGCCATGAACCACTATATTTTTTTCAACAAGCCAGCTAGATTAGCACCCCCATATTTCTTTCAAGAAGTCAGCTAGAACTACACCTAAAAGAAAACATATCATTCAATTACATAAATTAGTATACGATAATATTTGTTTGCTTTTATCCCATTTCAAGTAACTACAGGCCATCATTATAGATGGGTGTCTATCTTAAACGAGCTTAAGTGTCCTCAAAACCCCTTTAAAATTCATTTTGTGTATCTGGGATTATCTCTAAAAACTTCAACGATTATATGATGTATATGTTGGTAAATAATTTGCAATATTCAAAGTGTATTTAAATCCATGCTGAAGTGCATAGAAATGAAGTATTTTGAGAGTCTTCCAATTTACGGTACTTCTTTATCGGATTTTACAATCAAATTGGCAAACAAGTAGCTGTATTCGTTTGTAGTGTTAAACCAATGCACTTTCCTGTTAGTATGACCCAGAACATTTATCCTGCTTGTTAATTTCAGACCCAAAGTATTATAGTCGCAAATAACTAACAGCAGATTCTCTTTAACATAAACAAATATCAACAATGAAGTTCTGTAATGTTAAAAATCAAAGTAAATTTCCATAGCTCTACATCTCGAAAAACATAAGAATTTATAAATTTGATAATTTTGTATTCCCTCCAATGGAAAAATTAAAAATTAAAAGGCACCCCACCTCAAAAATATGAAATGAACAAAACTCGAAAATACCTGAAGGTAAGAACTTATTGCAAGCATTCAATGCATCCTGAAGAAAATGATTTCTGGACTTGGCAAGGAACTCATGGTATACTGGATGATACTCATTGAGTTTGGTGTTTAAGAGTATCTCTGAAGCCTGATAAAAATATCTATAAAGTAAATATGGATTTTACATGTAATGCAATTTCTCAACAAAATATACATCTTTCATAAGCGTGTACCTTGGCAGCACCCCATATGCCCATCTCCTCGGCACAAAATAATAGGGTTAAACACAGTTTTCCAATTTTTCTTCTTGCTTTCTCCAGGGTATCTCCATCAGTGTCATGGATCTCAAATTGGGTATGCTGAGAAGCTCACGGATAGTCAAGTATCAGCACCTTCCAATATCATATTTTCATAGAAAAAGACAGTTCAACAGAATTACAAAGATTGCCTACTAACATAGCCAGATATTATCCTGGTTTCAAAATACATATAAGGCGTTAACTTTACAAAACTAAGAAGAGGCAACTATTTGGACCTGCAGTCTATTGACCATTTAACCATTGAAGATTTATCCTCGTATATTTGGAGAAGTACAAATTTTCTGAGGTCATCCAGATTTCAATTAATTACTACACATTTTCATAGTTACCAGGAAACAGGTACAGGTACTACATCTGGTACAAAGATACACGCACGGGTACACCATTTTTCGAATAAAACAGGAAACTGGTGCTCGGAGACGGCAAAAAAATTTATATGCAAAGTTTAGAGAGAACAATATTCTACAGCCTAATATAGCCTAAGAAAAACAGCACTACCTTTTTAATGTAAAGGTCTTGGATTTTAACAAAAGATAAAAGTAATTATATTGATATTTATCTTTGATATTTGGTCATATCTAAGGTCAAAAGCACAATATGTATATTTTTAAAAACATTGAAATGCATGGCTCCATGAAAAGTACCAATAAGTACCAGTTTCCAAGATGAGTACCAGTCTCAGAGAAGCATTTTTTAGGTAGAAGACAAGTCTCCATGCAACACTACATATTTTTGAGATTACTTCCCCAGGAAATGATTATTGAACATATATCCACAGGTCAGCTACAATGGATTAAACACAACTGTCCACATATATGTTACAAATTTTCACCAAGTAATTAGTAGAAATTTACCATACATCATGACCAAGCTATCTAATGATAGTGGTGGAGACGTCACTGTTCAGTCATACCAATGTCTCAATATGAGCTTATCATGCCATTAATGGGATTTGGCCCTGTCACAATAAACTAGGATAGATAAGAGTTGTGCTACAAAAAACCAAAGCAGTGCATAAGAAAAATGGCACACATACAAGACATTATTTCTCCTAGGAAAACCCTTTCGGTTTAAAAAACCAGTAAAACCTCCTTCATTCTACTGTATTAACTAGAACCGTTTACAATACAAAGAAACACTTCAAGGTTCTGTACATCACATAAAGTCCATACAGTACACTGTGTATCTATATAAATACAACAGCATTCTCAACAACGCAACCAACTAGACTTAATCATCTAATTGACCAACAAACTCAAAGTCTAACTATCCAATCATTCTAGATAAGCAATTACAACATCTACCTATGGAAATCGCAAAGAATAAATCTAACGATTGTTCCATGTTCCAATGTACTACTATATCTGGCATATTATACATGATGGGAGCACATGCCTATAAACCAGCACACCAATTTGTAATCCTCACATTGTTACAAAAATGTAACATAATGCTGAAATTGCAGAGTATCTAAAGCCTGCAAGATTGAGGCAATAAAAGGATAAGGTCAGTCAGTATGTTGCAGTTCCCGAATGTGTATGTCCTCCCATGTTTGCACTAAGAAGGGAATGCTGCGAAAATAAGTGAGTTAGTACTCACATGGGTGATTTTTTCAATTAGTTAATAATATTATATTTGTGAGATGTTAGTGTGTGTGGAATGTTGTGAGTTGTTAAAACAATTCACATAGAGATTTAGGAGAGAAATAATAGGGAGCGAATAAAGGTTGTTCGAGTCATAAGAGAGAATATAGGTAGTTGAACAACCCACTTACATTTGAATTAGAGGTTTGTGGAGATAAAATACGTCTCCTACATATACGTAAAGCATATTATTGAATGTCATGTTGATTTGAATTTTGAAGCCTTTTGAGCTTTCACTCTCCAAATATGAGGGTAACCCCACATTTGGTATCAGAGCAGTTTTTGAAAGAGACCTCTCTGACCTTCACCCACTTACTTTTTTGTTTTGTCAAGCTGATCGGGGCAACATATAAGCAGTGCAGACCACATGCAACCCCGTTGCCTTGTTTTTGCTCCATCCATTTGTTGTTTAGGTCAAAACAGTGCAAACAATGGATATGCAGTGCAAACCCCATTGTTCAGCCATCCACCCTTCTTACATTGTATCAACAGTCTACCAATGCAAACCACATGCGAATGCGCTGGAATTCATCATTCATTTGCATTGCCTTTCTCTTTCCATCATGTTCACTTTTTTCGCAGTTTTTTCATTCCATCTTGTTTACAGTTTTCATAAAAAAATATATAGTTTGATCAGATTTGTACGTTGTTTAGGATTTTTCGTGTGTGCACCTTTTTCAATCAGCTTTTCCCTGCAGTATTTTGGAGCAGATCTGACCTCAAAATTGAGTCCAAGACAGCCAAAAATGCTAGGATTGAATGTAAACACTCAATACTTTTGTTACAGTAAAATATGGTCTTTTTTGTGTTTTGCAGGTTTTCTGGTTACATTGGATCTCCATGACAAAGAGGAATAGCAAAAAAATTACATCTCCAAGGCGCAATCACAAGCTCTACTTGGGCGCAAAACCACATTTCAGTAGTTTGAAGGATTTGGTTTTTGAGGAAGGAAAAATATTCAAATTGGAAGACATTGGCAACGAGCTCTTGTATTAAGCAACTCGGTCGTATAATGGTAAAGCTCCACGAGATTTATTTTCAACATTTTTCACATTGCTTAGCTCTACATCATTGTTTTGCATTGTAATCCGCACTGGATTTTCTTTGACTTGGATTCAACCGTTCACATATTGCATTCTCAGTTGTATATTGTCTTACTTCAGGTTTAGAACTGGGCATGTCAAGTTCTTTGCATCTAATATTGCATCGTAGCATTCAATTATTGCAATCCGGCCCTAACTTGGGTCACCACATTCATCCCCTAATTTGGTTTTAAACCATTTTGTGGATCTGTGTTTTCGCGTTTGGTGCATTACCCTCTATGGTGAAGCTCTGTAGTCCTCAATATCGGCCTCGACGCAACTCGGACATGCCAGATTTGTGACTCGCAAGGTCTCTAGAACACTTCGTTAGTCCCTCTAACTCAAACAAACGTCTAGCTCAGCCTAGACCCTTACATCAGAACTTCGAGAGAGTTCTCCTTGCGAACTAGGCCTTGGTGAGACATCAGATCCCTGCCCGGCCATACCTACGAGAAATTTCCAGCTCCCTCGACCTTACAGATCTACATCGATACATCTCGTGCTTGCTACAAATCGAAAGGTCCACTCGTCCACACCAGCTCAGATTGCTTGCCTCAGCCAAATTGGCCTTGCTACGTTGAGACCCCTCGCATACGAGCTCGACTGACATTGGCTTCACGCAAGTCGATGATTTTGAGCTTCGATCCCCTCCTCTCGGCTTCGAAACTCGACACACCCTTGCCGAGTTCAACAAAGCAACAACCCACTTGACACGCAAGCTTGACTTGGACCTTGCTAGATCTGCTTCTAATGATCCAACTCATGACATCTGCTCAAATTTAGTATCTTGCACTCCTGACGGTGCTCCAACTCAACGCTCTCAACCATAATCAAACGCCAAGCCCCTTGCCTTTTAGGTCGCACTATTTTTTTTACCAACTCCAAGTTTTTGCACATTAAAAATAAGTTTATCTACATATATAGTAAAGTGATTTGATAGCCCAATTGCTTGGATAATTTTAGTAGAAAACTTGAAAAGGAGGGGTTTCGACCTCCTCAACAAACACCAACCCATTTGTTTACCCAAAATTCATTTTGAAGAAAACATTTTAAAGGAGGGTAAATTTTTAAGTGGAAAAATATTTATTCAATAAATTTTGATAATTTTGCAAATGGGGGGGGGGTGGGCAATTTTTTTTTTTTAAATTGTAATTGAATGCATAATCGGTCATAACCGACATCTATGACGTTTTGTATTGTGAAGGGAGGAGATGTAACACAATGTTAAACTCACTTAGTACCTAAAACCTAGAAAATGGAGGCAATAGAAGGATACGATCATCAACTTGCCGCAATTCCAAAATGTGTGTTTCCTCCAATGTTCATACTAGGGGGGGCGGGGAGATGTTAGGAAAATAAGTGAGTTAGTACTCACATAGGTGAAGTTGTCTATTGGTTAGCAATATTATATTTGTGAAATGTTAGTGTGTGGAATATTGTAAGAGTGAGTTGTTAAAACAACTCATGTAGAGATTTAGAAGAGAAATAATAGTGAGTGAATAAAGGTCGTCTGAGTCATATGAGAGAAAATAAGAAGGAATGAATATAGGTTGTCAACCAACCCACCTAAATTAGAGTTAGCAGTTTGTAAAGATAAAATAGGTCTCCTATATAGATGTAAAGCATATTATTGACTATCATTTTGATTTGAACCCTTTTGAGCTTTGGCTCACTCCAGATATGGGGGTAACACCACACACACAACAGGAGAATCTACGGAATCTCACCAACCATTGAGCAAAGTGATCACTACATAACACTCCCTCACCAACCATATCAAAGCTTTATCAAACCACAGTTTGCACACCTTCAATCAACAAATATAGTCAGACAAGTGTGTGGTTAAGCATTACAAAAAACATATGTTGGATTACCATGTTGCACAGTGGAATGCTGCAACTCTCCTGTGAACCAATCACCCAGTACGCAGCCTTGTACACAAGTGTACCACCACATTGCACAAGCCGTACGCAATGCCACAGCACACCGATTCCTGTGTAGACATCCCTGCATGGTAGTGTTGCACAAGTTTGTGCAACATACCATCTATGCATAGACAATTTGTGCAGACCCATGCAAAGTTGAAACATTTGCAACAGCCACTTTGTTCTATAACATTAAATACTTGTCAATTTAGAATAACTGCAATTATCGACTTCGCTTTTTCCCTTAAAAAATCTATAAATATAAAACCAAATAGAAAAAAAATCCCAAGCATCCAGTGACTAACAATTAGTCAACAATTCTATAGAGAATACAAATCAAACAAAATGAATTCACTTCTATGGACTGAGGTAATACAACAGGGAACCTTGCTAATACTGAATACTGTAGATACTGATTATAAATTTATGCATTCATATACTCTGTGGTATGCCTTCAACAACAGTAACTTATTTCTGGATTCAATCCACGCCATCACGCATCCAAGTAACCAAGTTATAGACTCCGGATTAACAATGATATACAATGACTTAAGTATATAAATATTACAGATTGTTGTCAAGTTTACACTGTGGAATTAGAATTGAATATAATGAAAGAAAAATATTTTGTTATGTTTTGTTTGCATTAATAGTTTAATAGACTATTGGCATATTGTTCGACCAAATTGGTTGTATGTGTTGTAGACTTGCAGTTGGGGTGTCAAACAATTGTATAACCGATATGCTGATTTGTTGACTACATGTCTATGACCAAACACTTGTTCAGGGAGCTATCTAGAGTATCCTCCTTGGTTGTATTGTTGTTCATTCTAGACAATTGTAAATTGCACATTTTAAATTTTTTTAAGGAGAACATGCATCTTATATATTGATAGTATATATAAATTTTCCAGTTGTAATTATATTGTTGTGAGTTGTTCTATTGCTGGTTATTTTGAATATATGTTGGTTTCTGTTGTGTACATTCTAGGGTGGTTATACACCCTATCCTACCTTTCTGGCACCATTGCTGTAAACTGTTTTGGTCGGACATCATGTGTGTATTTCTGTCTACAGGCCTGTCATCCATGATGTTGTCAGTCAACATGGACCCGAGGGTAGGTCCACAAGATATTAATGACAAAATAAGTTGAAAAGAGAGAAACAAAACAACAAAGACAAGACCAATCGGTTTGAAGTTATTTACATGATTGCTCTAACATACCATATTCACTCAGAAGCTTGAGGCACCCACATTATGTCCAACAATGTTTGGGACAACTTGGTGTCAAACAAGTATGTTGAACAGCTGATTGTCAACCTGCCCCAACTCTTAACTAGCCAATATTTGTTGAAGTAAGTTTGTGTGAAGATTGAGAACAAAACACAGATCAGGAATGCATTTGACACAGAACACATGACAGACTACAAAAAGAAGAGCGGGAGTGATTAGAAAAAAGACATGAAAACGTTTTATGAACATGAAGATCAACAAGAAGTAGTAGCAATGACAATGACTTCAAGGATTCCATAAAATAGGATGGTCCGCATGTCTGGCAGAAGAAAAAAATAGAAAAGATAGCCTGTTGAAGGCATCCAGGAACTTTCCCCTGCCAGATGAAGTGGTACAAATAAATTTTAGTGCAAAGATTTTTATAGCTAACAAATGCCGAGCCCTTTCTGGCTAGATGAAATCCTTCTTTGGGAAGTGTCTACCAGCCTCCACTCAAATGATGAAGGGAACATTTAAAGAGATAATATTTAATTATTGTAAGGATTGTTGATCAGCAAAAAAGAATAGAAGGTAAGTATGTTTGAGAGTATGTAAGATGAAGCACACACCAAAGTGGCTAAAGACGCAAAGGAGTAAGCTGCAAGGAGGATTGCTCAAGGTCCAGTAAGACTGAGTACAAACATCTCATTCAATGCCTAAGACAGAACTCCATCACAGGGGCATGTGACATTGTTCTACCAAAGGAGAATCATGTAGATGGAGAAGCATCCAACACAAACAAGACTGCTTGATTTTCAATTGCACAAGTTTTTATAGAAGAGCAAACAAAATGGCAAGTCCACATCCTTTAAAGGCATAAATTGCCTAAAGTCCATGGCGACAAGAGAGAAGACCTCTTCCCAATTACTGCACATACAAAACCAATTAGGCTGCTAATGGCCAATTGGATGTTCTACTGCCTCTAGTCATTTCCAGCAAACCTCAAAATCATGGCTGTCAATTGGTACGTGGAGCATCTCGGGGGTCATTTCCAATTATGGTATAAACTGAAGAGTGATTTTATAAAGGAATTCAAATTACTACATCACAACAATAAAACTGGCAAAAAGATCTATAACATAATCAAGGACAGAACAAAACAGTTCTCATATAACAGATGACTAATCAAGGACAGAACAAAACAGTTCTCATATAACAGATGACTAGCGACTTGCCAGGAAATTGGAAAATACAACAGGAGACAAATTGTAGATGAGGTGGTTCATTGTGGGACTGATTCCTGAGCACCAAAAAAAAAAAGATTGAGTAGTTTCTCTAAACACATATGAGGAAGCCAAGGATCTAGTGACGAACAATAAGAGTGAAGACCAGAAAGAAAGAGACTGCAAAAACAGGGGCAGAGTAAGCTATTACATACAAGGTTATATGAGCATGTTCTTAAGGGCAGAATACTAGTGCATGAAGGAAAGATTGAGGAAAGCCTTAGCAACACCAATGAAGAAAGCAATGATGATGTTTTAAAATCAAGGAAGAATGACCAGGAAAGAGGAAATCAAGAGAAGAAAGGAGATAACAATGAAGCTTGTGAGAACACACAAGAAAGCAATTACGCAAAGAAGTGGAGTAAAGAGTATGGAGAAGGGTTGTTTTCATCTAATGTGTTTATTTCATGTCCAGGAACAGCTAGAAGACATAAATGTTGCTCAATTAGAGAGCAACAATTACAAACCAGAGCCTATCATCCCCAAGAACACATAAAGGAAGAATAAATGCAACAAAGAAGAAGGCAAGGAACAAACAGTCTTGTCAAATCAAATGGAAGAGTAAACAAGCTACGGATACAATATGGATGACTGTAAATGACTTTCTTGAAGATTTCATGAAGAACAACAATCCATGGAGGAAGACTTCTTTTGTTTATGGGTAGAATGATGCAGGAGCATCAGTAGGTTATCATTAAGTAGCTTGGGTTTGAGTCTAGGTTGTCTTGGAGTGGTCATGTTGAGTTTATAAAGCATTAGGTGTGATTGTGTCATTACCCTCCAAAAGCATGTAATTCAAAATCTTCAAGTTAGGATAACTAGTCTATATGTACCAAATAAGGCCTATGTATATGGAGAAGGCCAAATAGTAACTATGAGAGTGAGATTTTGAAGATCTTTTTATGATCTCCAAGCTGTCTCAACAAGGGAAGGATGTTAGAACTGTTTTCTAAGTTGAGGGTTTATTTTACTATCTTGAGTGGTAATTAAGTGAAGCTAGGAATAGCTTGTTTAAATGTGTCAAAGATAGATTTTTGATCAAAAAATCTCTTGTGGAAAATAGATGTATCAAGTGGCATTAAGTGTGAATAACAAGCATTGAAGGTTTGAGGTGTGTCATATGGTGTAATTTGCAAGTTTTGTCCATTTTTCCTTTAAGCATACATTGAAATTCCTGTGCAGGCTGAGAGCTAGAAAGTGACAGAAGGTGAATTCAAGCTAGAAACCCTCTGTGATGCATGGAATAGTTAGAGGATGTCTTTACTAGTCCAATAAAATTAATTTGGAGTCTTTACACCCCAGGAGTAGTTCTGTGCAATGAACTTTGTCTTCGCTGCCCTCAAACTAGGGCTTACTTGATCTCATGATTGGTACGGTGAAAAATTCTAAAATTTTGAAATCTTCATGTTCTTGTTATTACCTAATACTGTCTAGATGTGCAGAGGCTAAATCTTCTGGCAAGTATACTTTCCTCGAGATCCCTTAGTTCTTTTCCTGCATTTGCCAGTTTCACTATAACAATCAAGTTTCAGTATGTTTTTAGGAAGGATCCAGCTTAGATATTGTTTGGAATAACTTTGTATAGTCTGTGGAAGCCCCATACATGTGTTTTATAGTTGGAATTATCTCTGGAAGCTCTGTTATGGTCTTATAGTCCTCAAGAAGACCTGACTACGCTTATAACAGCCATCAAAAAGTGTCATTCCGTACTAAGAAACCCTATCTGTACTCTTCACATATTTTACTCCTTTCTGATGAGCAATTGAATCTGTGTTTAGTTTTGCTATATCAAGATAGGTCAAAAAGTTATTTCCAAAAATCAGGTTTTTAAGCTATTTGGCTTGTCTAGAAATGATTAGAAGTCTAGAGAACAAATCTTGCTGTTCTGACCTTATATAATGATTGGATCATATGTGTGTATAGCGTCCCAAGGAGCGGATCAGGTGGAAATATGGTCTGTCCTTCAATATGAACATTTGAATGATGTATACATCTATGCCTTCTTAGTGTATGTTGGTTGATCAAAAAGAGCATCATTCAAGGTTCAAGAGAATGGCAAGAGAGGTGTGAAGGGTCTTATGGTGATGGGACCTACATAAAAAGATATAAATGTCGATCAAAGGGGCTCATTTGGGCATCCAGACATTCGCTAAATTTTCTTATGACAAGAGCAATTGCTACTTGTAAACCCTTGAAGACAAAACCCTTGAGAGCTAGGTAGCCGGTACGTGGGTACGGTACGGGTACGGGGATCCGGTATGGGTACGGGGATCCGGTACATTGGTATGACAATTTTTTTTGGGGGCCTGGGTATGACGTTTGGGTACATCCGCACAATATATATAACCAAATAAAAAAAATTCCAGCCTTACACATGCATAGAGTAAACAAATTATTAAATAAGTGAAATATCCACAAGACATAAGTGAAATAGCCACAAAATATATTGATAATTCAGTGCATTTTGTCCTGATATTCATTGTTCAAACTTACAACAAGTACATTGTTCAAATGTTACAATGTATACACAGAAATGAAGCTACATCAGCATTCTAATAGTCTAATTATAATCATAATCAAATGGCTTTACCTCTTCTCCAATGTCTTCAATGAGAGCATCATCACCATCAGGTGGTTCATTAGAACCACAACCATCAGCAGTGCCGCTCCCACTAGCTCCACTATGCGGGTCATTCAGAGTACGCTCTAGGTACGGGTCTAGCAATGAAATTCGGGACTATGGAAGCATCCAAGTCTAGAGTTTCTGGGGCTGAACGGCTCAAGGGGAGAGATCTAGGTGGCTTGGATATACTGTTTGTAGATGTCCTCTCTGAAAGCTCTAATGATGATGTCCTTTGTGGGAAGGAGCCAAGGGGAAGGGGGGAGGGCATCTAGGGAGTACACGACAGGGGGTAGCCTATTAATAGAGATGCAGATAGGAGGAAGAAGCTATCTAGTCTTAAAGTACCATCAATGCAGGTGTTTGGTGGAGACCGGTGGAGCAATAGGAACCGAAATAGGCTAGACCTTAGACCTTACTTTGTAATGGAAGCTTTGTGGTCAAGGGAGAATAATATACCTGGAATGTTTATGTCTTGTTTTGCGTAAGTGGGAACTTAAAAAAATATTGCAATTCTAGAAGACAACCAGATCTAGCTTGTCTCTTGATCTATTCTTGTGCTATTCAATTTGAGAAACAAAAGTTTCATAATATTTTTTTACAAGAGGAGTTTGTACTGAAATGAATTGCATTTTGAATGGTAATATTTCCCTGTTTATGTTTTCTGTTGAATCAATCCATGTCTAATATAAAGATGCAATTAACAACTGGTCTCTATCTTCCACTTAAAGTGCGTACATTTGTTTAGTGCGGTTGACATGTTGTTTTCATTTCTTCAGGTGTCTTTCTCCATTTGTTCGAGCAATGACCTATGCTCACATCTTTATTTCTTTTATATAGCTGTTAACATGAGTTGACTCCACAGTCCCGACCAATGTTCAGACCACGGAAGAGAAGCAAATGCTCTGGAAAATAAAAATATGTTTAGATTTCACTTCTGCAAGAATTTAGAATGCTTATCAACCAGAGAAAGGCAATATGAAGATAGCCGTGGTTGGTGTTGTAGGCATGAAGAAATGGTTTGGAAGTCTTTTAATTGCTTTCCTGATTGGAGTATTAGTACTGAGGTACCAGTTTATGGAGAGTGTTGCTCGAAAGTCATCGCCTTTCAGTTTCTTCGCTGATCATTTGCCAGAAGCCCTTCATCTAGAGCGTGATTTTCTTATTCAGTCTACTCAACCTCCAGAAAGCATCAGTCAACTGGATACCCCCTCTGTCGTAGCTGCTGACTCACTTCACGGCCTTTTCTCTCAAGGAAATCTTTCCAAGGAACAGATTCAAGTCAAACTGACATGGAATGACATGAAGAAAATTATTGTTCGCACTGACCTTTTACCTGAAGCAAGGGTGGGTGTTAAAGAAGCAGTAGTTGCATGGCAGGATCTTATGGTATCTATCGAGCAAGAAAAAATATCTAAAGTATTTGAGAATACTAGTGCTAAGAATGGCACAAAAGATAAACAGTGCCCTTTCTCTTTGAGTGCGATGAATGTGACAGATCATCAGTCACGGATTTTCTTGTTGCAGATTCCTTGTGGTCTTATTCAAGATTCCTCCATCACAATTGTTGGCATTCCAAGTGGGCTTCTTGCTAAATTTCAAATTGAACTTACAGGAGCACAACTTCCAGGGGAGCCTGATCCTCCAATTGTATTGCATTATAATGTGCGCCTCCAAGGAGATAAAATTACAGAGGACCCAGTCATAGTCCAGAACACATGGAGTGTAATACATGAATGGGGCGAGGAGGAACGCTGTCCTTATAATGTCCCAGATAGCAGACCAAAAGGTATAGATAGTTGATAATTCCTATCTTTGCTTTGTGCCCTTCATATTTAGAACAAGAACTTATTTATGACTCCAAAAATTATTCAAAAGAAAATTAAAAATGGGTTTAATCCTTTTATTTTGTCAGATTTATTTTCTAGAAAAATATTCTTTCATGTTGAAGTATCCATATACAGAAAAAGCTATTATCTTTGCTAGGATCTTAAGGCTAAAAACTTATTGTTCTTGATATTAAACTTCTTCTGATTCTATTCCTTTTGAACCACTCTAGTTAAAGGAACAATCTATTTATGTTTGTATAATGTGCTTTCATTGAATAAAACAAATTCTGTACCTGATATGATAGAAAAGCAGCAGTATAATGACACACTCACAGCAGAAGATGCAGGCAAAGCTTCCGTGAGAAGTAATTCCATAAGCACAGGCATTAAAAATATAGTTAGTTCAAATGCAGCTAAATATCAGTTTACAAAGGCACTATTTGCTCATCCAAGATTTCGAACTGCTACCTTAGGTATATTATTTGGAGACAGAAAGTCAACAAGTGTTTTAAAATTGCTTGGGTAAACCTTTGGATGCTTTCTGGGTGTACTTTTTTCTGGTTCAATGGGATAAGCACGTTGCTCTGCTCCTGAACATGAAATCACAGGCCTTCTCTAAATAGAATGACATTCTGTAAAGCGTCTTTATGAGATACTGTCTTTATTTTGCTTTGATGGCAATGGGATATGACAAGCTATCATCATACTTTACCAAATCTTGTAATCCCGAGTCTGCATTGTTTTGATATTTTACTAGACTGCAGGGAAATTCCTAGAACCCCCCCAATACCAGGTCAGAAATGTACCCGATACGGGTACGGGTATGCTGCTGGTATGTTTTGGAAACATAACTGCAGGTCCCGAGTACGCCAAGGCTGTACCTGGGGCGTACCCAGGACATGCAGGTACACAGCGTGAATTTTTTTTATTATTAATATTTTTAAATTGTATTTTTAAACTTGGGTCCAAGGTATGTTTCCAAAACGTACCTCCAAATGGTCACTGGCCCGAAGAGGTGGAACAAAGACCATGTTATGTGAAAGAAATGGTGCTGATATGCAGGTTTCTGGGGTCTTACCTTGGACCCAACATAGTCAAAGAGTTGGATATACCAAAAAACAAAGAAAAAAAATTTAAAAAAACGTCCAAAACTTGGCGGGTATGGCTGGGTACGGGCAGGGTTCTTCTTGCAAGGCTCGAGTATATATATATATATATATATATTTTAATTTTTAAAATATATTGTACGTTCAGGAAAAAATTACAGTTTCAGCGAACCGAACCCGTACCCTGAACCCGCAACGTACCGAACCGGTACCTACAGGCCCTAGGGCACGTACCGGCTACCTAGCTTGAGAGTAACTACTGAGGATGAAAAACCCTCTTTAGTATCCGGATCCAAGACAAAAACCCTCAATCCAATTTGGGGTGATCTCACACAGAGTTCACTGGAGAAAGATCACTAATTCTCAGGGCATTTCCAAGAGGGGTGAATTGCTTGTAAGGCAGGTTTGGCATGTGGTGGTGGATGTTTGACCAAGCTTATTTAATATTTGCATTCATCATATTTTTAAACCCCAAGATCGCAAGTTTCATGATTTATGAAGCTTCCTATGGAAAGTTATGAATTTTTGAAGTGATTCATAAATTCTGCAGACAAAGGGTTTATAGAAAATTCATATCTTCATTTCTAGGGCACTAAAAATCAGTTTTCCTTCATATTTTTATTGCTGGTGATTAAGCAGAATTTTGAGCTTGATTGTGTGTATTGCCAGGAAGTATTTGGTATACAAAAGTGAGTGGGAGCTCCCAAAACAGGTCACTGCCCAATGAAGATAAAATTTGCAGGAGTCAGTATGCATTTTCAGTCTTTTCCAGCCCTCTGAAATATGATTACGGCCATCTGAAAAATTGATTTCAGTCATCTCACTTTCAACCCTACCTATTCCCAAGAGCCCCCCAAAAGGGGGCATTAGAGTCCTCAAACCATTGAACCATATAAACTTGTAGGCTCGATGACTGTATCGAAATTTCATAACTAGGAAGGGATGTCCTGGAAGTGCATCTAGAAACATTGGTGCTCCAAGACAGAAACAGAGGTATACCACTCACAAACATGTAAGTTAGAGTTGGGCTTCATGCTAAAAGATTGACCAGAAAATCTGACTCTTATGTAGGTGTAGGCCAATGTGATCTCAGCAAGTTCCCCTTTGTAGAAAAGCTGGAATTTTGGGAGAGAGCAGTTGAAAATATTGAAAATCATGTCCTTACTTTTAATAAGGTTGACCACAATCTGTCGAAGATCACAAAAACAAGCAAGTGCCCATTTTTTAATGTATATAATATATATGATTGTATTATGTACCCATTTTTTAAAGTATGTATGATTGTATTATGTACACATTTTTTAATGTATATGTCAGTCTACTCAAAGTATAGTAGCTCCTCCTCCAAGCAGCGAAGGAGAACTTTGAGAGATAGGGAATTGTATGTATAATTCTATTATGTACAAATTTTGGAACACTAATATATGTATGTATGTATGTATGTATGTATGTATGTGACAACATTTTGGCTGAATGTGTACATGACATTTACATCTTATAAAAGTGAAAAGGCAAAAATAAGATAAATGCTAAAAACATGACCTCTAATGAAAAAGACAGAAAAGACCATAGATCAAAAGATGAGCTAAAAGATGATAGATAGAATGGTACCTCATTGAATCTAAGAAACTAATCAAAGAAAGCAAAAAGATACACTAAAGAATTGTAACTTGTAAGACACCTAAAAAACCTAAGAAAGGAATCAATGAAATCAGATGTGTAACAAAGGTTGTAATACACCTAATAAAGTCAAAGAAATTAAAAGATGTGTAGTAAATATCAGATCAAACCTAAGGCATGGCCAAAGAAAACATAAGATTGGATAAAAAGATAGGTTGTAAATGTTAAATGTAATCTAGAATAGTAGAGAACATTAAACATGACAAAAAGGAAGATTAAAAAGAAATAGAATCATAATCAATGCTTGTGATGGATTTCTCAAGAGATAAAACACCACCATCTAATGTCATGACTAAGATGAATGTGTATAAATAATTGTGAGGAAGATCCACAGGTCTGATAATCGTACTCAAAAATCTACAGTGCAATTACTGAGGTCATTAAATAAAAATTGTTGAGCATATAAAACAGTAGGATAGAAATGATATAAACTCGTGGTCAACTATCAACAATATCCATCAAGGAGAGTAAAGGGAGTGATTATGAAATAACAAAGAAGGCGCCACAAAGGCAATATAAGATTCTTATGGAGATGAGATACTCTAATCAAAAGGATCTTGCTAGAGGTTTTTGACATAAATGAACAAGGAACATAAAGGAGTGAGTTTGGCTTTGGCCAACTGGGGAAGTATAGAGAGATATCCAAAAGTTAGCTATGAAAGTAAATGATAGTAAATATGTATCCTACATCTCAACGATGTTTTCCCTATTCCTTAAGTCCTCGAGCAAAGAAGAAAACAAGTTTTCTAGACAGATTTATTTTAATCAAAGTAAAAATTATGTTTGAATAACTAGTTCGCATGCATTTCAACAAAATAGCTTTTGCATCATCGTCTTTTACCCCAACTTTTATCCCAGATAACTAATTCATCAAAGAATGAAACTTATTGTGTTGTACCATGCTCTCACCTTCATCCATTTTTGCTTCTAAACCACTGTAACACTCCCAACTTGTGATCCAAATAGTTTGTCTAATGTCTACTAGATAAAATTGAAAGTCCTAGAAAGGCTTATATGATGCAAAAAAAAAACATCTGACAACATTGGACCAATAATATCTATTTTCTTTTGGCCCTTGGTATGTTATTTAGTTCTCTCATCAACATTTATAGGTCTCTTCATTTTTCCATTGATGATGTCCCTTAGGTCTTTTAATCAGCAACAACTATGTCTTGACTTGCCAGGTATGAAAATCCCTACCCTCAAACATCTCAAGTAGACTCAACCTATAGATGACTATTGTTGTCTCCTCCACAGCCCCAATAAACTAGACTGACACACAAGATGCTAATTTCAACTGAAAATGCATCCCTTACAAATTTAAGACTTTTGGCTTTGACAACTACAACATTTGACAAATGGAACACAATGATCAAGACACTAATGTGACACTTGATGCAAGATTTTAATATAAACAATTCACACACTATGGTTACTAACAAATATATATTGACCAAAAAAATGGCAAACTATAGAAGAACATAGTTTTAAAACTCGTGATAAATCGGGCGATAATCGCGATTTATTGTTAACCCTGAGCTAAACGATAAAACTTTCAAAAAATCGCGATTTGTGCAGAAGCGATAAAACGTGATTTTTCCGGCGATAAATACTCTGAAAAATCGTTGAATCTCTCCTAGAAATCATGAAAAATCATATGACTTAGGGGTTAAATGCAAAACACGACCAAAACGACACGTTTTTTGCCTTGAGTGCCTCTATATTTTTTCCTGCAACTCGTCTTTTGTCCTATGATCTATTTTCCATCATTTCTTGGCAAAACGTGGCAGTTTCGTGCCATTTCGTGGCGGTTTTGTCTATTTCATGCCCTAGCTTGTTCATGGCGGTTTCAGCTTTCCACTACCAGCCAGTTCGTGACCCTAGGTTTTTTGCTTTCTTGTGCCCTAGCCAATTCGTGGCCCTAGGTACTGTAAATCCCAGCAAATCATATACTGTAAATTCTAGAATAGTAGAATCTATATAATGTAAATCGTTACTATAAATTTTATTTCAAATTTCCTTAAAATATTAAAATCCTATAAAATCGTATATATTATATAATATCATAATGTATATTGTAAATTCGAAACAGAGATGTATACTATTACATTATATTTCTTTTTATTTTATTTTTAAGATTTTAAATAATATATTATCACCTATGTATAAACTTAAAGTTATAAACGAATTTAAAAATTAATTCCTTTTGCATACATTTGAATTTTTAATATATTACTGGTATATAATATATTATGAATTAATATATTTAAAATCGTATTACGGTATATTTCCTTTTGCATACATTTAATACATTATAATTTAAAATCGTATTACGAATTAATATATTTAAAATTGCATTACAAATTAATATATTTAAAATCGTATTACAATATATTAAAATCGTGATACTTCAAAAGTCGCTACTCTTTTTTGGTCAAAACTTAATCAAAAATATGCAGATGGCCCTATGGCATTCTATAGAGTCACTTTTCTCGCATCATTTAACATTGTTTTTACATTTACTTGAAGTTTATTTTATGAATTTAAATGTTTTTAAAAGTAGCAATAAAGTTGTCGATTGATGTCGATTCCCGATTTCCGAGTCAAAATTTGGCCTGTCGATTAATCGCCAATAATGATTTTTTAAACTATGTAGAAGACCATTCTAAGACGTGTGCCTTGTAAAAAAGACAAAAAAGCAAAAAAAACTATTAATCAAACCCAATAACAAAAAGGTATTAAACTAACAATAATTGAAACATAAAAACAAACTAATACACAATCTAAAAAACATGGACTAAGAACTTATCACTTAGGCCTAATATTGAAAAAGAATAAAACATAAATACTAACTTTGTTGGTACAAGCTTAATTGTCTGCATGGACGGAAGAACTTAACAGCGATGGATCATGGCAGGGGATGTGTATGATGCATGGACAGAGGTCATAATACGCAGTACATAGAACACTATCTTATTTGCACATATCAGAACTAAAAGCTTGGCATGTGATTTTGGCAAAGAATAATAAAAAATTTGCAATTCTATTTGATCTCCAGGCTTAGTTAAGATGCCTGGCAGAATTGGTAAGCACAAGCAAATTCTTCAAGTTGCACTTCTCTAATTGAAATGCTTCTTGCCTGATATTCTCGTACTTTACCTTTGATCTCACATTCAAAGAACTAGACAAATGAAAAAACATAAAACTACAAATATTTTAGACAGGGTAATAAAACATCAAGGAAGCAATAATGCAAACAATGAACTTCCCCTCTCCATTTTATTTCTCCATCATATGCACAAAATAATGACCACCTTGACACCAAATTGAAATAAGAAGATAATATCCAATTTTGCACCCCCTGCAAATTGGCTAACTTGACAAATTTGGACTTGGGCAGTTTGGTGGGACCTTGATGAAGAAACTAGAGAAATCAGGTATTTTTCATGTTTGGGGCACTTACACTAGTTTCAAGGCACTTATCTCCTCTTTTCCTAACTCCTCATCTTCATAAAAATCCAAACACTTCGAAAAATTCAAGAAATTTGAGAAATCTGGGTCATTTATAGTGTTATGCGAGTTCTGGTAGAAAAAGAGATACTACCGGCCAACAGCATGTACGAATGCTACCGGCCGATAACAGGAATGATGCTATCAACCAACACCAAAGGTTGATGCTATCGGCCGACACCACAAACGAAGGAACCTACGGATGCTACCGGCCAACCCAAAGGTTGATGCTATCAGCCAACACCAAGAACATGAACAAAAGGTTGTTACCGGCAGACACCAGGAAACAGTTAGGTGAGGGTACATGGCATTAAAGAACGCAATACAAGGTAGCTCAACAACCAGTTTTAATGAGAAATTTTAATTTCCCTCTCTTTTTCCTCTATATATCTTGTAAAACCTCTCATTTGTGAGGGGAGGACGTTCTAAAATGTAAAGGAACTCTGTCAAAATTGTTCCTGAGAGCTATGAGTGGTCGAACCTTCATTTTGGGTCTAACCTTCATTTTGGGCATCTACAATGTGTTTTATGTCTTCTTCTACAACTGTAATCGTTTGTGCATGTCTCTATTACAATAAAACTTATTTTGTGGTGTTTTCTCAACCCTAACTCGTGTTATCTACAATTTTGCCAATCTTTTATTTGTTTTAATGTGTTGCACATGCTCTTCTCATTTGCACGTTCATTTTGTTGTGTTTCATAGAGAATAGATGGTAAATGCAGTTCGGGTCTGTGTCACCTATGTCTAGCCACTCCCATCTCCATTTTCTTCTCCCTTCTCCCTCATTAAAGTGTCCCCACCCTTTTTATGGTGTTATCACCGATGTTAGCTTAGGATTTTCCTTTCATGCATCTTTCTAACCCCGTCTCTCTCCCTGGACTCTTGGAATGAGCATATTAGGATTAGATAGGTTGTTTTCATGCCTTAGGAGTAGTGTTAGCATTAGGAATAGGTAGAGGAACTAGCTCTCTCTAGAGGTTTGTCTCTAAGTAGCAAGTCCCACAACTTGAGAGACAATCCCATGTTACCCAAAAATACTGATTGCTTATCTATTTCGTGACAAATCAGAGGGTGATGTTTTTTGGTGATAACATAGCCCAAATTAGTCGGAATATTTTCTTAATCAATTTGGGAGACATATAGGATAGTGATCTCCTAGAAATAAGGAGTTAAGCCTAATCTCAAATAACCACACAATCCCTAATCTATAGGGGTGACTTGCTATCATAACTCACGCACAATCACTCTCACACATAGTAAATATATTTGCCTGTATAGAAATAACATATCAAGGAATTTTTCCAGCAGTTGAACCTAATTTTTCTTCTTGACGTTGACATGGTCAATTCTCATTATTGTATACAAATCAGTATCTTGCTTTACCCCATTTTGACCAGCAAGTATATTTTATTTCCCTATGATGCAGTTGAATTTCAAGGACTAGGTTGTTAAGTGTCCTTTAGGACTGTTTATATACCAACCCCTTATCTCATTGTGATATTTGGAAATATAATTTTGAATTGCAAGATATGAACATGGAAGTATTTTCAATGAACTTTTGTTTATACACTTGCACGTTATTAAAATATGAATACACGAACATTATTATCAAAGATTTGGTCCAAAGCCAAACTGATTCAAGTATACACTTGTGACTTGAGCTTGGGATAAATCCCCATCCTAGAGGCTTTAGGTTAAAGAGACGAAAAAATACTTATCCATGTGTGCTCAATGTGATCTAAGATCGGATAAGAAAACAACAGAAATAAACTATTACAAAAATTATACCAAGAGAGAAATATATACGTTGATAATAATACAGGCCTCAAAAAAAGGTTTGGATAAATTTTCTCCAACTAATGATGATAACGCAGCTGACATCTATCAACTGCACAGTGCCACTATGTTGAGGTGAAGCTTTACATTCCCAAAGTCCCATCCTGCATGTTATTCTCTTAACATTGCTAAAACTACAGTATATATCTATACCGTATGTGGCATTAAAATTACAGATAAGAAAACCTCTTTGAGATGTGTTTATACATGTATGTGGCATTGACAATTCCAAAGATCAATAACAGACTAGAGAAACCAATTCTGCTTCATTGTACTGTTTTCCTATTTTTGCACTATATGTGATCATTTGCAAAATCTATCTTGTGCAGGATCTGTAAATCTGCAATGTCATAAACCCATACATAAGGGACCCATAAGTCTTAAGCCAGTCTTTGGAGATCTGAAATCGTCCTGTAGATTTGTGAAACCTGAAATGTTCTTGCAGAATCCACATCCTCCATAAAACTCAACTCCCGAAACATGTAAGTTATGCTTAGTGTCTACAATAATTATCAAAACTCAACTGCCCCCAACTATTTTGGAAAATCCACTTAAGAATCTAGATGAGTGGATCTTCTTAACCATGATTTTACAAAGTATATCAGTCAGTTTTCTTGCAAATAAAGAATTCTTTCTTAGTGTTTATAATATTATATCATTTCAAACTCTAAACTCGTAAATTCTGACGCCTTCTCTTTCCAAGATATGGCCTCTCCACCAGTTATATTGCCCCATTATAACAATCACCATATTTTCAGACCCACTTTTCAATTTCTTTGCTAAATTAGATTGGAATACAATAGCAGAGAATGGCCAAAATGTACTTTGAATGTTTTGCATACCAAAAAAAAAGGTTCATAATAGATAGACTTCTAGGAAATAAGCTTATTGAACAAGTTCTAAATAATTCATATAATTTTTGCTAGGAATATTTTTGCATTGATGAAAGCATGGATCTCATTTCTTTCTTATCCGAATTTAGGACACTGAAAGCTCAAAATTCCAAAATAAATTGTAGTTCTTCACAGAGACATTTAGGAAATAAGCTTTTTGAATAAGTTCATGTGATTTTTGCTATGAATATTTTGAATTGATTAAAGCATGAATCTCATTTCTTTATCATAAGAATTTATATATATATTATTATAAAAAATTATGTTTATCACATTGAAAACACTTGAAAACAATGTATGAATATTAAAATAAAAACTCATAAAACAAATGATGTTATCAAGTAAGCATTCATTCACCTTGTCTTGTATGTGTTCCAATTCTATCCTCAACTTTTCCAACAATGTGTATGGAACCTTACTAGAATCATAATAATTTCTTTTTAGATCAGGATAGGCAAGAACGCGCTCCAATTCACTTGTATCTTCAAGAGCATATACCTTTGCATAAAAAAAGGTGATATCAAACATTCAAGAACTATCTTTAATGTACAGATTCTGCACCAAAGCAATCTCAAGGTTTGAAAACCATTGTAAAAAAAAGTAATCTACTTGAGAAAATAAAATAAATAATACAAGAATCAATAACTTTCAACTTACAACATCACTACTCACCACCACAACAAAGTCTATAAAAAACCTGATCATGTCCATAGGTGAAAGCCTAGTGTAGGATGGATAATTCACATAAACTGTACATGAAATTCATACGCAAAACGTGATGTAGTGTAGAGAACACATGGCACAGAAAATACGAAAAAGATGTATCCATTCATCACTTCAAACACATGGTTTGCATGAAATGCTCAAATGGTGATATAATCATAAAATATGTTCACAGTTTATATATCAGAGGTAATTCACAAAACACAAATGCCCATATGATAATATGATCTCTAGGAGTGACACAACATGCATGGGAGTCCAAGAGGAACGGGTGCAAAGGTTGTGGTGGCCCAAACCATTGGAACCACCCAAATACAAAAAGTAAATATACGCCTCCTATTCCAAATACAACTCATAACACAATGCTCTACTTCATGTATTCATATAACTCTATTAGTACAACGTACATATACACCTAGGACTAACTAAACTAGGCCTTGTGATCCTATAACAAAGAAAGGTACTCCATCTAGAACCTCTCCCAACACCCTAGGCCATTCAATCTCGAAAGATAGAGACAAAGTTGGTAATACAACATCCCTAAGGCCTGTGCCGCAAGCAACAAGAACTATAAATCCTTGACAATGCAAAGAAGCATATCCATGTCGCCCGATAGGAAAGTGAGAAGATTAGGTTAGCCTAGCAGCAACACACAAAGATCCAATCAAAAGTCTTGTGAAAGGTGAGAACTAAATACATAAGATCTTTTCGGATCATTATCATAGGATTTTCACGTTGATGGGCACCAATCCTTTAATGTTCACGGAAACTCGTCAAACAGGTTGTTCCCAAAAAAGGTTGAAAGCTATAAGAGGGCCTAACTCTCTAGGAACTTATAGGCCTCTATGAAAGAATTAAAAAATGAGAGGTGGAAATCTTAAAGAAGATTGGCCATGTACTTGGGCCAATTTAGCTAAAAACTGCTAAAGAATCAATTACAAGTCGGAATATGTTTGAGTTATTCAATGAAACCACATCTAACTCTTCCCTATATATTCCAAAAGGGAAAGGGTAGGAAGATGGTGCATAATATGCTTCTCAATTTAGTATGCATAATTCTAGTAAAAGAACTAGCTAGGAATGTTTAACTGCATGTTTCTGTTGTAGAAAGAAGAAAGCAAAATTGATTTGTAAAAGAATGATTCGTACTTAACATCATGATCACATCGTAGAAGAAATTTGAAGAACATCACGAATATGGTAGAAACGCTATCGTTTTGAAGATTAACATTGATAATGCTTATGATAAGACTGAATGAAACTTCATTTTCAATATGTTTGATCAGTTGGGCCTTTTCTCCTCTTTAGCAGCTTTGTGGCAACTCTCTTTTCGTAGGCGTCCACCTCAGTTGGTGTTAAAAAAATCCCATCATAAACTATTCCTCTGCAAAAGCCCATCTAATGGATTCACTCTAGATTCATATTTGTATATGATTGCAGCAGACATCCATGGTAACCAGTTAAGAGGAGCTTGAGTGGATAGGACACTTTTCAGATATTTATTTACCAACAAATAACCATTTCATTAATGTTTTAGTCTTAACACATGAACAAACTCAACAATCAATAGAAGGCACCATACAATGCTGGGGAAAATTTGCTAAGGATGTTGGCACATGGATGAGTATATAAAAATAGAGGTCTTTCTTATTGGTTAAGACGGGCTGTTAGTCTAAACTAAAGACAAAAACTTTAAAAGCTAGGTGAAAGGTTGTTACTTGGATATCCCTTAGGTATTTAGATCTTTATTGCTAACAAATGCCATTGGATAATGAGTATTCAATTATTAAAACTCTGCCCAAAGTTGGATTGTTTCAATATCAATGCATGCAACTTGGCATCATACCTTTGTTTTTGCCAAAATATTGTCAAAAAAAGGGTTGTTTGTTGGTTAGAGATTTAAAATGGTGATAGGCACCAATGGCACACTCGACATAATTTAAGCACAAAAATAAATATGGTGGACAAACCGGTCCATCAAGAATTATTTAAAACGAGAGATACAACTTGTCTTTTCAAATTAGAACTTCAAGAAGCTAACCCCTATTGAGACCATTGGATGTGGAGAAACAAGAAAAATTTTAAAATTGTAAAAAAAGTACTTGCTTTTCTCTCAAGTTGAATATGTGGTGGGAGTGAGAAATCCTAACGAACAATGGCAATGGCATTATCAAATACTATTTAGAAATCAAAGGTTTATTCAAATACAAAGTTTTGGAATGGATAGTGCTTCAATTGGATTTAACAATCAAATCCAGATTTCACAAGGTTTAACAAAATTAGTATGCAGTCTATTAGGGAGAGAAGAGCTTATTGCTGACGAACTATCGAAGAGAATTTGTGCCAAGAATTTTATGGCATGATTACAAGCTGAATTCAACTATTTATTTTGTCGTGTTCCCTTTTCGAAATACTTTAATTAGAGAAATAATTAATAATAATATTTTTTAAGTTGTCCTAGTCTATTCATAATCAAAAGGGACACATAATTGTATTATTAATAAAGTAACTCAAAATTAAAATTAAAAGCAGGGGACGGGTGTTGCTTTTCTAAAAGCTTATTGGACGCTTTCTTCGACAGAACTGAAAATAAAACTATAAAGAGCGATGTTGGGTTCATGGGAGATTATCTTTTGCCTATTATCAATTACACTTTTGCATGCTTGAGCATCTGCTTCAACTTTCAACCTCCGAGGACGAAAACCCTTCGGTAGATAAGAAGAGTTGAGGATCAAAACCCTCTGGTCTTGTGAGGTGGTTCCATTCAAGAACTATAATTATGCTTTCAAATCAGTATATCATTGGAATTCAGTATCGGGAGAATCATCAAGCATATTTATCTGTTTTCCTACTCCTTCCAAGGTTCATGCTAGAGTTTCAGACCAAACATACCAGCTAAGGTCGCAGCCATACATCCCTTTGTCGCTAACGTCATCATTTTCAGCCGTAAATCCGTTTGCTATATTGACACTATAATAATATCAACACTAAATGAGATTGCTACAGTGACATCATTAACATACTAGGCTTTAGACCTACCATTTCAAACTTCCAGACATTGTTGGTAGCAAGGGTATCATTCTTCAACGAGCTTGGACGCCATTTCCAACCAAATAATTCATCTATATGGTCAATTGTACAAGCACTAGTTTTGTTGTTTGTAAACACCAAGTGGGCATAAACATCTAAGGTTACAATTCTGAATTTTGCATGCATAATTTCGGCTACAATTTCAACCAATATATCATGTTATGTGCTTTTCATTCCAATATGATTTCAAGAAAAATTCCGCTCTTCGTGAGCATTCAACCTCTTCAATTATTTCTATAAAATTCCAAGTTAAAAAGGAATTTATCTTTAAATATTAGAATTCAGGGTTTATTTAGAATCTTAGATTTATTTATGATAGGGTTTGCTGAGAAACCCCATAATTTAGTATTTCACTGTAATGTCCCTTTTTGGAGGACCTTAGGAAATGGCCAAAAGCTCTCAAATCAGGTTTGAAACACTGTTGTTATGAACCATGCAAAATTGATTTCAAAACCCTTCTGAGGGCATACGACCTTCTTAGGGAAAAACAGTCTTTCAAAAAGGAGAAAAACCTTGCAAAAATGCTTCCAAACTTGTGCCAAAATAACTAGAAAACCCTTAACAACCAATCTAAGCTATTAGAACTCATATTTGCATGTGAAATTAATTAATTATGAAACCCTAACCAGTGAACATTCCCGAGCATGTAAAACATAGAAGAACAACACCAAAAATCACCAAACTCAAGATATTGGCTTAATGAAATATGGAGAATAAGATGATGAATTCAGATTTCCCAAATTGTCACCATACATACGAAATTACCACATCAACATAGGTCGCTCCACTTGAAATAGAATATAAATTGCACCCATAAGACAACACTTGCAAGATAAAGATATTTTATTCTTTTCCAACCAGCTTGCACACCAAAATCTTATGAAGGATTTTTGTCCTTCACAAGTTTCCCAATCAAAGGTTTTCGTCATTGAAAGAAGTCCTTAACCCAAGGGGTTTCGTCCTCGACAAAGAGTAAAAAGGCTACACTAGCCACTTCCACCAAAATAAGAATAATCACCAAAACATGCCTCATGAATGCCCAAAGGACCTCCTTAAATAGGCCTAAGGAGTGCTTAAAGCAAACATTACATCATGGCCTACCCCTTAAGTAATTGCTTTTTAAGTATTAAAAGGTTATTAAAGCCTACATGCTCACAATACCCATAAAAATAAACTACATAAATTCCTCTATTGGAGCAAAGAGGCTTCCAACAGGATAAATGATGATAAATGAAGACAACTATCTAAGCAACAATAGAAATATAATTCAGATTTCCCCTAGCTTTCCTCCTTAAACGCACAAGAAAGAATGGGTTGAGGTCTTCAGAATTAACCTCCAAAAAGGGACATGACATTCACCCAGAAGGGGACATTACTTATTCATTGACTGTAATGACCCTTTCGAGGGCTGAATCTGAAAAGCAAGGAATTAGCACAAACCCGAATCTGATTTTTGGACCAGCAATCTGATAATTAAATCAGTATGGCACAACGACCTGATTTTTATAACAGCAGTTTGAAAAACACAAGATTTCACCCAATTATCACCCTACAATTCATCCACAATATTTAAAGACCATCTAGGAATATTTTAGAACAATTTCCACCATAAAAATCAAGCTAATACTCAGCTAGAAAATTATTTATTAACAGCAGAAGTAGTGAAGAGAAATAATCAAAATGAGGGTTTCCAAACCCTAGCAATGCCCAAATATGAGTGATTCCAACCTTATAAATTATATCAAATCTGAATATCAATAAATAAATGAGTATCGTGCCCTAGAAGGCACCAAATCACACTTCAAACCCCAATTGCTTCCTAGGAGAGGAGCTCCAAAGATATGCCAAAGCACTTATAGGTCTTCTTCTTGATGCCCTAGATCCAAATCAGCAAGAGAGTCTTCAATAAATGCCTTAAATTCATCAATATGGAGAGTTTTCGTTCTCCATTATGCCACAAGGAAGGGTTTCGTTCTCCTTGGATGCCATACAAGAGGGTTTTCATCCTCAAGTGGAAGGGTATTGAACAATCAACCTAGAAACCGAATAGTAAGTGTATATGCACCAAAAATGATGTTCAAATGAGGCCAAACGACCTTCTTTTATATCCCTTGGTTGGCGCCAAGACTCCTTGGGTGAGAACCAACCTCTTTTAAGTTTTACTTTTATCTTCTAATCTCTAGTTGGGGTCTTACAACTCCAGCTGACCTGCCTTAAGGAGTGAAACACCAAATAAAACATTAAAAATAAAATAATAAAAAACTGAAATGAAGCTCAATTACTTCCTGTGTTCACTTATTCTTCTTGGCCACGGGAAGAGAGTGGCAAGAAGTCCTCATTCGACATTAATTTGAAAAAGGGGACATTACATTTACTTCAAAGTCCATGACTTTCTATCTCTCCCTTATGTTTTTGAGATTTCATATTGATTCAAGACATTCCTCATCATTTCTACCAGTGTCCCCTGAACTCTGAAACAACACCAAAAGCTGTCATGTTTTTTTTCAAAGTCCAAGTTTGGGCAACGATTGTAAAAATTGAGCACATAAAGCACAACACAAGCAAAGTTAACATATAATAATGAGAATAGAAGTAAGATGCATTATATTGACATAAGAAATGTGAATAAATGAGGTCATTGATACAAATAATCTGAATAAATGAAGTCCAGGTTTAGTATCCAAGTGAGAGGCACAATATATACACTTATCAAGATGATATCAATTTTGAAAGGGAACGAGGTTTTTATAGGTTATACAGTTTACGGGACGATTGTGATTGAGAGCAACTTCTCACGAACTATTCAAATCACAATCATATGCTTTGTTCATTATAGCAATGCATAATATCAACATCATTAACATTTACATACCATTAAGAATTGATATTGACATTTACATAACTTAAAGAATTGATATCATTATTAGCAGATTCAATGCAAAATGCCAGTTTCTGAAACTGGGATAATACTTATTAGAAATACTAGAGTAACATGCCACTGTTTTGGCCACTATATGATTAGAAATCTACAAGTGTGATGGAGGCATACACAATCCTCGTCTTTTTGTTGATTGTTAGAAATCAAAGTTGTGTTTGCACTGTTTCTCAGAAGGCTTCTGCAACATATTGTTAGACTAATATTGCGCATTGTGGATGCAGATTCAAGGAAGAAAGAATGAATTTAGTTGCTATCATCTGATAGAGAATCTTGACGATGACAAGGACTGTGTATTTTTGTCACATAATACGGATATAATCAAAGAGCATGACGGAGTTCAAGCTTTGCCTTGAAGGCATTGTGCCTCATAGTTGTACGTGTTAGTTTCTTTATCTTTACGCTGTAGCAATAAAAGTAATACTAAATAGACATTTTGCTGACATTATTTTTAGAATTTTTGCAGAATAAAAAATTGTAACACTTGAGTTTTCCTATTTTCTTGAAACAATTATAAATCTATTTGCTCATTTCAATTAAGTTGAATTTACCTAACACTTTCTGAGTGTTCCCATTTTCTTGAAACAACTATAAATCTATTTTCTGGTTTCCATTAGTGTCCTTTCTTTACCATTATCATGAATTCTACACTGTTTTGAAGAAATTGTGAAAATCGTAAATAAGCAATGGAATAACAGATCTAGAAAAAGATCACAGCCTATACTTTCTGATAATAAATACTAACCCTTAAATAACCTGAAGTTAGCCAAGGCTGGTTATAGAGCCTCACCATCTACCCTTTGTTCAATTTGTTTGGGTTAAAAGGGAAAGTAATTATCTTCAAAAAAGCCTTTAAATGTAGCAATATTTTTTAATTTAGTACACATACGAGTATTCTACTGAAAAAATGAGTACTGGTGTTGTTTACATCATTCCCTTGAGAAAATATGTAGCCCTCTCTTGATTGAAGTTAATATTAAGAAAATCCTAGGTTTCCTAATAGTATGTCTTTTCTAAGGCAATTGTACAACTTGGGTTCTTTCTATGAAGAAGGTTGACCCTATAATGGACAGTGAACAATTCCCTGACATACTAGCTTAAACTTGAATTCCTAGGAATTATGGATCCTCACATTCTTTTCCATGGAATGCTGATAACACAAATCCTACTCTAGGAGTTTTGTTTTTTTTAATGTGCAAGGCTCAAGTGTTCTTATTTTCTTGAAACAACTATAAATCTATTTTCTTATTTCAATTTAGTTGAATTTGTTAGTAAGTATGAAAGAGACAATGAAGAAAAATGAAAGGCACACTGAGATAATTGTGCATGTCCATCTTTTATTAGCCAAATAAGAAATTACATATTTAGGCGAGGTAATTATACGTGAATAACTAAATTAATTTAAGTAATATTGCCATATTAACTAAAGTTTAATATTAACTAAAGTTTAATATATTTGATAACCCCTCCTTAATGACTAAACCAGAGACTACAAATTTGTCTTGAAATTTTACAAACAAAATGGAACCAATGGCTTTAGCCATTAGATCTAAAGGATGCTCCTGAGAGGCACAATAGTGAAGAGAAATATCACCATAATCAACTGTTTGTCTTATAGTGATGACGATCTCAATGTGTTTGGTGCGAGCATGATATATTGGATTCTTCACTAACTTTAATACACCCTGATTGTCACAAAAAAATGGAAGTGGTTGTAGTTTGAGGACGTTGAAGATTAATCAAAATCTGACATAGTCAAACTGCCTCACAACTAGCACTAGCACTCACAGCTGCCTTTTATTCCACTTCGGTGGAAGATAAATCCATAGTGTGCTGAAGCCTGCTCTGCCACGAAACAGCTCCAGAATCAAAGGAAAATTTGTATCCGATGTTAGACCTTCGAGTATTAATTGATACTACCTAATTAGAGTCTGTGTAACCTGTCAATCTGAAATTTGCAGTCCTTAGATATAAAATGCCAAAATCAAGAGCTCCTTTGACATATCGTAAAACATAAATATTCGGATTAGAAATACTCCTTTTGAATCCAGAATCTTGTAGATGCTGAAGATACCAGGCTTGTGGAGCCTCCTTAAGTCAGTACAGAGGACTTAATCAATCTGCAAATCAAATGATCACAACCTAGTCTCAAAAAATCGTTAGGTTGCACCATGCATACCTCCTCGTCCAAATCTCCGTACAAGAAGGTGCTCTTTACACCCATTTGAAACACCTTTCAACCAAATTGAGATGCCATGGAGAGAAGCAATTGAAATGTGACCATCTTCGCGGTAGGAGAAAATCACTTTTCATAGTTTATTTCCTCCTATTGTGAAAAGCCTTTCGCAACAAGATGAGCCTTGTAGTTGTCCAAAGTGCCATTGACTTTGCATTTGACTTTATACACCCATTTGCATCCAATTGGTTGTGTACCTATAGGTAATTCCACTAGCTCCTACGTATGATTCTTCATCAAGGCGTCATATTCAGCTTGCATTACAGTCTCCCATTCAGGTTTTCCATTTGCTCATGTGGTTAATTTACTGTAAAAAGGTCAGCAGTGATAATAAAGCATAGTTACCTGGGACGGGGTTTCTGGGACAGCAAAAAATTTCTAAATTTTGGGGACGGCTGATTAAAAAATATATAAATATTTAAAATAAAAAGATATAGTGACTAAATTATATAAATAAGCTGAAATAAAACCATTTGAGATTTAAATAAGGTGAAACTTAACTCATAAACATCAAATACATTCCTTAATACTATAATATCAATATGTTAATGTCATAAATTGAAAATTCATAATAAATATTTGAATTTTGAATATGAGACGAGCTGAAATTTGAAATTTGAAATATATTAATATTACAAAATATAAAAGTAAAACCATTCTAAATTACGATTGATCAAGTGACAATAGCTAATATTCATATCATTAATATCATTAGACACCAACAATTGTCTATTGTCAATATTACAAAAAAAGAGGACAACTAGAAGTATCAGCCTAAAAATCAGAATTAACATCTGAAGCATTATCCATTAACTCCTCGCTGGAACTAACATCCTCGTCCTCAAAGGTAAGCCCAACCAATCCTTGTTGCTCAATATTGTCCTCTTCAACCTACCTCGACTCCTCGAGATCTACGTCCCACCGTAATGCTAGTGTTTGTTTGTACTCATGTGTTTTCCGATCCAAAAGACGCAAAGCATTGTGTATAGCTACAAGCTATTAGCATATGCAAAGAGAAGAAAGAATTAGAGAGGGCAAACTGCACTGTTGGAATAACACAGTGTGGCAGAGGTTTATTTATATGTGAAGAGGTGGTTACAAACTGGTTGAACAGTTACCAATTGAATGACAACTACATAAACGTCATTATACATGCTATATAAAGTGCTCTATATTTTAACACCCCATCTTAATGACTAAACTGGAAACAATACCAAGTTTGTCCCGAAATTTTACAAATTTCCTAAAGCCCACATGTTTAGTCATTACATCTACAGACTGTGCCATAGGTTGTACTTCAAAATCATCAGTCCATGATTGTGTTGCGGTTGTCGAATGGAGAAGAACCGCAAATACAAAAATCTGGTCCCATGTGAACAAAAGATATGACAAGTGGTCGGTCCACTGGTTCTTTGTTACGTGATTCATTGACCAATGATGAATCGTCAATGGCTGAGAGTGTCAGCCCCATCTCCAAAGTGCTAAAATCAGAACCTCAGAGAAGTGGATTGAAAAATCTGTTCCAGGCTTGTGTAGCCTGCTGAGTCTATACAAAGACTCAATTATCCTGCAATCGAAGTCACCTCGATCATGTCCTTGCACCACCATGTAGTGCTCATCCAACTTTTTCAAGAAGAGAAATGTGACCATCTGTGCAGTAGGAGTTAGAACCAACTCCGCAATAGTAGGAGAAATAACCATCTCTGTCTCAGCAGTGATCTCCGTCTCAACAGTGGTAGGAGTGAGAATCAACTCCTCATCTATTTGCTCATTTATCTCCCTCTGTTGGGAAAGATCTGTTCGCAACACAATGAGCAAACTGTCATGCTCTACTATCCTTCGAGCAAGACCTCTGAGTGAGTGGTTGGGCATGCCATCTCACCATGCATCGTCAGTGCATTTGGAATAGTGGAGTCTCCGTCCACAACAAATTGTTCTTCAGAATGAGGAAATCCATCCTCCCAAGGCATGTCCGCCTCCCCTACACCTGGTATAGTGGATACTCCCTCCACAATAGTGCATGTAGGTTGATTGTATCCAAGTCAACAGATTTGTGAGGAATGACTTCCTCCCAAGGCATTGCAGCCTCCTGCACATCCTGAATGGTGGAGTTGTCCTCCACACGTGCATTCATGTTGATCACAGCCGGATCAACAAGCCGATACTAACCACCTTCCCCAATACCAAGGGCAATTATCCTCACATCAGAGACAACACACTTCTTCCACTTAGAAATCCACAGAAATATTGGGATTTTCAGTCAATTGATGAATAGATAGAAGATTCTTTTGTAAAGAAGGTACATATCTAACATTCCGTACCAACAATTTATGAGCATTATTCAATACAATGCATATATCTCCTATCCCTTCTACTGCAAGTGATTCTCCATCAGCTAGTACTACTGATTCAAAACATATATTTGCAGTAAATGAAACATACCAGTCCCTGCGACATGAAAAGTGTGCAGACATGCACCAGAGTCAATGATCCGACAACTGGTACCACTGTCATTCGAGCATGATGTCGTAAGACAATAAAGAGCATGCCCGTCATCCGAATCCCGTTCTTCTGCAACTGCTGGCACATGTTCCTCATTACATGGCTTTTTGTTCTGCTGCGAAAGATCATACTTCCGCTTCCGACAATCCTTCTTGACAGGTGCCCAACCTTGTGACAGTAATAGCATGTGACTTGATACCGAGTGGAAGACTCACCAGATTGACGTTTCCACTTTCCCTTTGACTGAGTGACAAGAGCACTCTTTGAATGGTCACAATTAGATTTTTCCTAAAGTTGTCTCCGCTCCTTTTGCAACAGGTAGGAACTCACCTTGTCAAACGTGAGTGTTTGACTTTCAGCCATTAAATGGAGTGCCTCCACAAATGACTCATACGAAGAAGGTAAGTTGTTCAAAACCAGAGCCACCATATCATCGTCGTCCACCTTTTTGTTGATGGAAGATAACTGGTCTCGGAGGTCTTTCATCCGAAGTAGGTGCTCAGACAGCGATCCACCTTGTAACTTTACGGAAAAGAGCATATTTTTCAGGTATAAAACCCGACTCTTTTCTGACATCTAATATTTACCCTTCAGATTGGCCCACAACATGCTTGCCACAGTGGCATTCCACACTTTTGGTATCATATCATCCGACACCGACAACTTGAGAAGCAATAACGCTTCCTTATGACGTTTGTCACAATCCTTGGGAAGTTCGTCGCATTCCCAGGTCATGACTTTCATCATCCTTGCATTATTTTATCACAATCACGAAACTGTTGTCGACCATTAAAATCTTATGACTCCAAACATTGAAATTAGTGCCATTATAAATTTGTGTCTCCGGCAAAGTCAAGTGTGATATATTTGCCATGTTATTATTCCAAAAGCAACGGAAATAATAAAATAATAGTTTTGCCCACACTCAATAAAATAACGACTTATTCCACCAAGTATTACTAATTCCAACAAGTATGTATTAAATTATGCAAATCACCCAACTATATTTTGCTTGTATTAAAATATGTATTACTTATTCCACCGAAATTTGATTATTCAAAAGCAATGTGGATACCTTTGTTCCCCCCATCTAGAGAAGGTAAAACAAATAGTGCCCTTTAACCCTTCGAGTGTTCATCTACTAATTTCATTGCAAAGCAAAACTCCTCAAAATTGTGCCTCTTGTCAATGTCCTGAATAGGTGTCCATGATTTCTCGAGAATTGGAGTCCTTTCATCACGACCATTACCCATTGAGCGAATAATGTTTGCCCTCGTCCAATGAGTAAAGGATTATATATGGTACCCTTCTAGGGCGCCACGATTTCTCACAAAAAAACGACTGTATTCTGCCCCTCGCAACTGGGTTTTTTTTCAACCCATGATTTTGGACATCGAAAGAACTACTTTAGACTCGAACTGTCATGATTTTTGCAAGCCACTCGTTGAACCATTTTCACCACCACAATCTCTGCCCATGCTAAATAGCCGAGACCCAAAATACATGTGACTGTAGCAACAGCCTGAACTCGCAATTCACATCGGTAAACTATGAGATCTTTTCTACCACTTCCTAGAATCCGTACTTCTTTGACCTCGAATAGAGGATCATTTCATTCCTTCTTTGCCCTAGAGGATCATGCCACTTCATCATCCAAAGACCCCACTTGTAGTCAAATTTAGATGCCTTGTAAAGAACATTCCTCGAATTTATGGTTCGTACAAAAATCATGGAGCTGCAATCCTCGAACTGCAACTTTGGACGCTCTAATACCAATGTTAGCATATGCAAAGAGAAGAAAGAACCTTATGAGAGGGCAAACTGCAGTATGTTGAGAATGACACAGGCAGACGTTTATTTATATGGGAAGAGGTGGTTCTACAGTTTCAAATCTCGTAACATGATCCTACATACTGATTTTTACATGCTATATAAGAGTGTTATATTTTAACACAAGCTTCTATCGCTCGGTCATAGAGGTAGATGCCTATTCCTCTTTAGTGGACTCCTATGTAAAACAGTTCCCCCAACTTTCAGAGGATAGACTAGCTTAGGAAACCAGGAAATTGGATGTTAATGGCAAGTCGGCTTATTTCAGCAATCCTTGTGTAATGTACCCATACAGTCGCCACCCAACTCACTAATTTGTAATGTCCCCTTTTTGGGATCATGTAATTAAATTAATTGTTGATGTTTAATGCACCCATCATAGATTAAAGGATAAAAATTGAGAAAATGTCATAACTCTTTTATTGTTAAGCGCCATACTGGATTCTCCTACTTATTTTATTTGAAAGTGGCCCAAACAAAAAGTGCGCCTCATCATCATCCAATGAGGATAACTCTACTTGGCCTCAGACAGGTGTACCATTTGCTGGAAGCTTCCAAATTTGGTACGCTAGCCATTTGAAAGGAGTGTTGCTTCTTCTCTATTGAATAATAAGTGTGCATAATGATACATGCTCATAGCGAAGTTTAAAATTCATGCTTGCTTTCATGAATAAAATTGCCTTCATTTGCCCAAGCATGTTGTCAATGCACTCATAGATCTAACCAAAATTGGGGTATGTTAAAATCCACTGTTCATGTTGGTGCCACTTTGTCTGAATTGGAGCTAGGAATTCAGTATGATGTATCTTCGTATCAACCCAAAAGCTTAAATCAATGTCTCAACATTGAACATATCCTCCGAATCTTTATCCTTGATCTGTACCGACTCGCGCCATTCCTAGCCCAATAATGTGTTATAAAGAATTGTTCACGGGCTCCTGCAAGATCAGATACAACCTCTCCAACAGAGAGATGAAAATAGGAAGCTCAACGGAAGTCAACTGCGTTACTTCTAATTTGCCATCGGAGAACTTTTCCAAAGTCCAATGATCTAGATGGTGGTTATCTATGAATCTGCAAAATCCTCTGGCCTAAATCATCCTATTTGTTTCGACCCATGCAAGCCCCTGATGAATTTAGTGCATGTTCAGAATTCCACTAGGACTTGTGCAGTTCTCCCAATAAATCAGTCTGATAGTACCGCATTGAATTAGCATTCACCTGGAGTGCTTTGCTACACATTTTTAAGTTGAATCCTTGACAACCTGATACAATGTACTGGAAGGAACCTCCTAAAACGTCCTTCAAACTCTGATACTGGCAAACTCAACATCCATAAGCAAGTTTCCAGATCAAGCAATTGCTCTCTAGAATACCATCCATCTTTGCAAGAGACAACTGATTCTAGATTTAGGACGGTGACTCAAAGGCAAAAGAATCCAGCTGCATCCAGAATAATGCTACAGAACAAGACTGACAGCTTTCCATCTCACCTTCATCTTTCCTCCGACAAAGATTAACCTTAGAAGCGTTTCAATCCAAATTATAAAACCTAAGTGATTGTGTCTCCAGGAGGCACATTACTTGTAAGCTTTTGCAACCTTGGATCCATAGCCTCAGATTGCAATAATAGAGAGTGTTCTATTAGTTGCAAATCATGTAGTGTCATGCAAAGAGGAATTTCCCAATAGCAGATCTGCCAGTTCCCTTTTCTTTAGAAAACTTCCACATGTGCTACAATTGAATAGGGGCTTCCACACGGCCTTTGTAATTGCCCTTTGCTTACACTTCTGATAACTCTAAAACTAGTTAACAGAACCAGGATCAAATTTGTAAGCAACATTTTGTCAGTTCCTATGACTTTGTGTTGAAACCCTTGATTAGTCCACAAGCAAAGAACTATAAAGGAGCAGATTGTCTGAAGTAATGTGTCCATTGCATTTTGATTCTCACCTTTTTATCTTAGATCTTCTAATAAACTGTGTTACTCTAAATCTAGACGCTAAGTTGTCTTCATGCTAAGGTATAATTGCTATGTTGGCTAGATTTTCTGCATAGCACAAAACCTAGGCAATTATGAGATAAATCTCCCTCATTTAACGATGAGGCTCCCGTGTTAGATTTCCTTAACTTTAAAATATGCTAGTATCTATATGGGGTTTTACTTTAACTATTCAGCTCATGAACCATAGCTGAACAGTTCTAAAACAGCAAGTAGATACTAGCATGTTTAAGAAAGGAAATATTTATAGAAGCCTCACTGGTAAATGAGGGAATTATCGATAAACACAGAGAAGAAATAGGGAAGATGTGCATCCCAATCAATAGATAACAAAGTTGATTGCATGCACATAGAAGAAACCAATAGATATAAACACGGAATTATAAGCAAAGGTAGCTCTAGATCTAGATCTGAAATAACACAAAGTTTATTAGAAGATCTAAGATATAAAAGCTAGAAACACAATACACCGTGACACAAAGTTCTCCGGAAATCTGCTCCTGTATATTCCTTTGCTTCAAGTGGCTCTCAAGGGTTTCAGCACAAAGTCTGGAACACAAGGATGTTGCTTACAAATTATGATCCTTAACCCGAAGGTTCTTCTTCTACTTATAGAATGTAGAAGGGAAAGTACAAATGGGAAACTCAACTGAACTGAAACATAAACAACAAGTAAAGATGACATTTGACAATCATCCTCCACTAACTTCTCCTTAAGTGACACATGTATCACTTAACTAATAGAATTGTTCCACATAACTTTAAGTAATGGTTTCAAAACCAATAACTTTAAAGTTTTACAATTTCATCCGGGAACGTGGAAAATAGAAGAAGAAAGAATAGAAGAAGAAGTCATGCCAGCTGTAACATTTATGTCTTCTTTTTGTTCTGATACTGGATATACTTGTCGAACATGTAATTCAACATCTGCCCATCTGTTTTAGCCACTGCTTCCTTTTTTGTCCTGAACTGCAGCAAGTCCTTCATTCAACACCTTGATACATGCTTCCACATCCTCCAAGCTTGGCCCGAACCTCGCAATATCCGCCTGCAGTGCCACCAGTCTGCTAATGGAATTCATCGTGAAAGGTTTAGTAGCTCCATCAATTCTCCCTTTTTGTACCATCAGAAGAGAGCCTTCCAGGGAATTAGGCACTCTGCTAGGAACGATCCATGTATGTATAAAGTAACATTTCCGACCACTTCCTCCTCAGTGAAAGCAATGATATTGTCTAGTAGGGACGATGTCATACTCTCAAGTGCCTGCATCCTCTTCAGCAAAACTCTGCAGATCTCCATACGGAAAAATACTGCAAACTCCAGCTGCTTCCCCCTTCTCAACTGATCCGTCCGGTACAATCTGCTCTGCAACCAATACTTCCCCAACAGCTTGTTGATTTCGGCCAAAGTACTCAGGTTACTCTCAGCAACTGTGTTCATGTCTACTATGCTTGTCACCAGGTTGCTTCAGCTAATTTGCTGCATTATTCATAACCTTCAGGCGGGCTGGCACCGCTCCAAGTTGTACAAAAGCTTTTACGAATAATCAGATTCTTCCATTCGTCAATAACTTTCACCTGATTGCTTTGCATCTTCCATCTCCTGCATAAGATGATCACTCACTTTTGCTCTGAAATGGGCTGAGTGGAAGATTTAACAACCTTGGCTATGATCTCGCACAACTAAGATACCTGCTTCTGAAGTTCGTCTTTCTCCGCCTTTTCTCTGTCAAGCCTAAGGAATAGAGCATCTATCAATGTCTGTGTATCCTGCTTCAATCCTTCTGTGGTGGCTTGACCGATGGGTACTCTAGTTACTGTTACATCTTCTGCCATGAGCTCATCCTCCTCCTTTCCTTCCGCCAAAACTGACATCTCAGCAAACTTCTACCCTGACTCCTCGATGATCAACCTTGAAGTTACCTTAGCAACTTTAGGCCTTCTGTCTTTTCCGCCTAGACTCAGGAAGTAGCTGCAAGTCGTGTTCCTCCAAGTTCATTTCCATTCTAGCTTTTGGGACCAACTACGAAGCCAACCATTCTGAGAAGTTACTTCTCAGAGAATGAGAAGTTGCTCAAGTGCACTACTATCTCCGCTCTGTTTCCTCTCCATCAGAAAGTGCTACAGTGTTATGGCTGCCATCTTCTGAATCATCCAAGGACAAAGCTCTTTCGAACTCTGCCATCTGCAGCTTCAACGTCTCTTCTGGAACAGGTGCTGAACGGAGTGGCTGAGGAGAGAAGATGAATGTCGCCGGATTCAACGGAGGCATGAAGTGTCCTGTTGAGGTGCAACAGTGGGTGAAGTACTGGATGTTGGAGAAGCCGGAACTAAAGTCATAGCCGTGGAAGTGATCTTCTCCTTTGATTGAGATCTTCTGTGCACTTTCAACTTCTCGGACCTTCTGCTGCTTTCTCCTCCGTGCTTCCTCTTGAGGGAATCTCCTGCGCCGAAGTTGCCCGTGATTTGATTCATCAATGCTTCATCAAGGCAGTATCCCTTCGTCAGCAACCAATTTGAAGTATTCACCAGAACAGCGCCAGACCTTTCTTCAATCGTATGGCAGCCCCCTACGTTATCCTGAAGTACAACTCTATCTCCTCCCATTTGATGGTAAGCGTCAAGTAACACATTCCCATCATCTTTAAGATCCGCAGGTATCCGTGTTAGTCCAAAGTCGAACACTTGCTGTGCTGATAGCCTGCTGAAATCCTTCTTTCTAACCTCGTACTCACTTTTGCACTTCATCCAGAAATCTTCTAATGAAGGCACATGTGCGTACTCCTGGGAGATCGTCTTCCTGGCTACTCCAAATGGATCGAAGTTCAGCCGTGCCGAGAAGAACTCTTGCTCATACTCAGATAACATCTGCGTCTCCATCCTCGAGCTCTATGAATGCTCTGGCAGCTATAATGTCCCACAGTGATTGGGAAGAAGCCCGTAGAATTGTTTGTGTCGTTTCGACTGAAGGTCGTGTATCTCCACAAGTTGTCTGCTCAGCTCCATGGTGATCAATCTATCATTCGGATATCTGGGCAGCTTAACCGGTTCTCCAGAAAAGCCGATAACCCTGAGGTATGTGAAATCTGCAAATTGAATGAATAGACTGCCAATTCTGGACACAACTTACCACGCTTCGTTGCTCACCCTGTTGGCCTTTAGGTCCCTGTCCAGCCTGCAAATGAATTCGTAGAAGAATCCATCGTTGACCACTTTGAAATCTTTCTCGCACGCAGGTACAGTAAGCTGTGGGTAGCACTCGAAAATGGGGTCCTTGGAAAGAACGCCACATCTATCCAGCTTGGAGAAGATGCCTTGTGAAGCTGCTGCGTATACCAAATAGGAAGTCATTTTGAAGCTGAAAGTACACTTCACGTTCCGGAGTTGCTCACCAATGTTGTTGCCAATGATCTCCGACCAATTGATTATGGAATCAATCTTGTTGCCTTCAATGGCCTGATGAAAGCATACATCCATGTACGGGAAGTGTGAGCATTCGCCTCGCCATTAATCCTGCATAACAATTTGGCAACATCATCTACCTCCTGCACCAGATTGGACCGCGGAAGAGTTCTTGGGAACTTAGAAGGAGATCTGGGCTTCTTCATGTATCTATTGTTCATTATGTTCACATAGTCAACTCTATGCTTTTCGCACCTGCTGCCGGCATCTTGAATGCTAATGGAAGTCACCACCTTTCGTGCCAGAATCTTCAAACAATAATTGATGAACTCTGCGTCCAACCGAATTATTGTTTTCCCCGTAGCATCTCGCACTGATCTGGATGAAGGATGGTAAGACCTAGCACACTCCATAATGAACTCTGGAAACTGGGCTGTGTATGGAAAGGCTGCAGCTCGAATAATTCCACTTGCTTTTAACTGCACGCATGAGTGAAGTTTTTCTTGCCCTGGATCTGTCAATCAATTCGGAAAGAGGTTCCAGACCTAGATCTGTGTCTCCTATGTCTGCAAATTTGGAAGTGATGCATGACTCCGTTGTGCTTTCTTTTTCATCCCTCTTTGCCATGGCTTTGTCTATCTTTGTCTGAACAATTCTTTTTCTTCTTATTTGCCCGGAATTCTTCAAAACTGGTGCTAATCTGGATAATTCTTCAGATTCGGAGGATATATTCAATGTATTGGACATTGATTAAAGCTCATTTTCTTTTGTAAAGCACCTGTAACGAATTCCTGCAATTAATTCAGACAAAGATGGCAACCGGAACATGAACAGTGAATTTTAATCATAAAAATCTGCATAATTCAAGCCTGCTGCCCCAAAAATTGATGTTTTATTTGCATGCAAAGTGAGCATGAATTTTTCCAACTTCACCTGAACACCTGTATCACTTATGCAAACAATTATCCAGACACAAATCAACCTCCCTTCAACCATGCGCCAAAATTGGAAGCTTTTAGCATTGATTTCACCTTCTTTTGAGCAAAAATCCTCTTCAAATGGGGCACACTTTTCCTCTGGGCTGCACTTCTTTACCTGTGAATTAATTAATTTCATCCTTATGGCAGCCCCTACTTATATAACCCTTTGGCATAATTCTATAATTAATTAATGTCTTTTCTATTCATGGCAATTAATTAATTAATTAATAAGCTTCACTCTTCAAATGGGGTGCCTATTTTGTGCATGCTTATGGCTGCCATTAAATAAATTAAATTTATTTAATTTTAACATTTTGCTTCCACTTAACTCAAGCCTCACAGTATGCTTTGACCTTAGCCACTGAAAATAGGAATTAATTTAATCATTTAATACTTTAAAAAGTATTATTTCACTCCCAAAAGGGGCGCACTTTTTGACATAAAGGGGCTGTCATTAAATAAATTTATTTATTTAATTTTAAAAGTCTCTTTTCATCCACCTTTTGTCCTTTAACCTTGTTGACTTTTCCACAAGCCTAGGCGCCTATTTTGGGTGAATAATTAATAAAATTAATCAATTTAAAGGCTATCTTTACTTCTCCAAAGGGGGCGCACTTTTTGACATAAAGAATTTCTATTTTTAAGAATCACATGACAATGGGATTATTTACCCTGCAAGGCAGCCCTGAAAATTCCATGATTCACTTAAGTCGTTTGACTTTCATAATGGGATTGTTTACCCTGCAAGGCAGGCAATAAAATCCCATGATTCACTTAAGTGATATTTTTTTTATTCCACAATAAGAATTTTTACCCTGCAAGGCAGGTAAGAAATTCCCGCCTGCCTGTTGCCTCTAATTTTCCCTTTGTCACTTAAGTGGCGTTGCTTTCATGGGAAAAAGTACCCTGCTAGGTAGGTACAAAATTCTCACCTGCCTGCTGCTTCTAATTTTCCCATGATCCACTTCAAACCTTCTTTTTCCAAAAATGCGGCCAGCCTAAAAGAGGCTTTTTGGTGCACGACTTCGCTTTTTCCCAGTGAACCAGACCTCCGATGGCGACTTCCTTCTGGCACAACGTGCGTATGTGATCTCCAGTTACTCCAGGCCAAGAATCAGGCCAAACCGGCAAAGGAATTGATCTAGAGAAATTTCACAGAAAACGAAACGAGAAAGCACAAAACGTTTCCAAAAGTCACAAATAAAGCCCAGAACTTATTCCTGATTAAAACCCTTCTGGTATAAAAGAATAATGATATGTTCGATCATAACAGAGTTAAACCGGAGCGCAAATAGCCTCAAACGGGGCTCAAAATAATTAAATACAAATTTCCCGCAGACAAATCCCGACGATAGAATATAACAATTTTGGGCATCTGGGTATTTGGCGAAAATGGCTAATATGGCTCTTTGGGAATATCTTGATGCAATACAAGAACTTTCAGGCAATAAAAACACAAAACAACCCATTATTTTAAAAGTACGAAATTTTTTCGGATAGGGTAGTCACAAATTTCAGGATGAAATCTGGGGACACCAGTGTATTGGTCCTAGTGATGCTGCCATGCCAAGTCAATGCACATATGTTGCACTCCCATACTTTGCTCCCCCTCCATACTTGGGGTTCTCAATTTTTTGGGCAAATTGCTACAATGGCTTCTTATCAAATGGTCCAATGGCAAATTTGGACAACATTTGAGAGGGGCAATTGGTAGCACTATCAGCTGAACTACCAGTTGTCACTGCCACCACATTTTGTGTCCCTTCTTCACCTTCCCCCATAGTGGCATCACCAACACTTCCACGGCCACCTATCTCAAGTTCCTGTTCAACCCTCTCCTGCTCTAAATCATACTCATGCTCAGAAGAACTCATGAAAATGATTGTTGCAATGAATAAAAAAACCATAACTATATGATTGACTGCTTATGTAATGAATTAATTTTTATAAAAAAAAGTATACGCAATGATCATAATTTTAATTTTGATTTATAAACAATGAAAACCACAAGTTACAACCAAACCCTATGCAGTTACCACTATGCAATATATTTTTTTTAAAACTTTTAAAATGTAATTTTTAAAAAAAATGTAACCAGTATGCATTTTGTAAAAGCCTACAAACTATAAACATGATTACATTGTGAATGTAGATACAAAAATTTAAAAACAACCCCTAAAAAATTCAAATATAATATAAATTTTAAACCGGAAATAAAAATGTAATTAAAAAAAAACGTAACCAGGTACAACCAAACCCTATGCAATATGCATTTTTTTAAATCATACAAACTATAAACATGATTACATTGTGAATGTAGATGCAAATGCTAAAAAACAGCCCCTAAAAATGCAAATATAATCTAAATTTTAAAAAAAAAAAACTTTAACAAGTATTGTAAGCAAATAAAATTATAAGTACCTCTTGCTCTTGCTCTTGCTCTTGCTTGATGTGAATATGAAATGAGCCCATAATGTAAATTTATAACATAGAATTGCACATTTAGGGTTAGGGTTAGGTTAGTAATGTTTCTTTTATGTTATAATTGCTTTGCAATAAAAAAAAAGTTTAAAGGCATTAAAGCATGTTTTTTAATTTAAAAAGGTGTATGTGTCGCAGGGGACGTCGGGGACGTTTGGAATGTCCCTTGGATGTCCCCAACACTTTTGAAGCGTCCCTCCTTGTTTTCAAACGTCCCCAGGACGTTTCCGTTGACATGCACTGTAGCAAACGTGGGGGAAACGTTTCCCCCACGTCCCTAGGACGTCCCGGACTTGTAGAATATGGGGGGACGCTTCCCCGCATAACTTTGATTGTGGATTAGTCGAGCCATTATATCCACCAAACTCCCTTGCCCTTGGGCAACCCTCTCAAGCCTATCATCATCAAAATGTATGTTCGCCATTTATATATTCCTTCTAATTGAAACCCTCCAAGGGAGGATCAATGCTTTGGACATAGTCCACTGTAATGCCCCTTTTTAGGGCTAAAATTGAAAAACAAGGAAATAACACAAATCCCAATCAGATTTAAATCTGATTTTTGGACCAGCTAACTGAAAATTAAATCAGTACGGAACAATCGGTCTGATTTTTGGAACAGCACTCTGTAAAACACAAGCTTTCACCCAAATATCACCCTACAACTCATCCACAATATTTATAGACCTTTTAGGAATATTTTAGAACAATTTCCACCATGAAAATCAATCTAACTACTCAACTGGAAAATTATTTATGAACGAGCATAAATACAACGAAGAGAAATAATCAAAACAAGGGTTTCCAAACCCCAACAATGCCCAAATATGAGTGATTCAAGCCTTATAAATTGTATCAAATTTGAATATCAATAAATAAATGAGTGTCTGCCCTAGAAGGCACTTAGAATGACTTTTACCCTAGTCGCTCCCTAGGAGAGGGATTCAAAATCCTGTGAAAGCTCTTTGTAGGTCTTCTTCTTGATGCCCTAGATCCAAATCTGCAAGAGAGTCTTCAATAGAGATCTTCAATTCAACATGGAGAGTTTTCATTCTCCACTAAGCCACAAGGGAGGGTTTCGTCCTCCTTGGATGCCACACAAGAGGGTTTTCATCCTCAAATGGAAAGGTATTGAGCAATCAGCCCAAAAACCCAAGTATAAGTGTATATGTGCCAAAAGATGATGCGCAAATGGGGCCAAGTGACCTCCTTTTATATCCTTTTGTTGGCACCAAGACCCCTTGGATGAGAACTGTCCACTTTAAGGTTCACTTTATCTTCTATTTTCTTGTTGGCAACTTCCCAACCATGTCGACCTCTTAATGAGTTTCACATTATCTTTAATTTCATGTTGCGAGCACTATAACCCATCCGACCCACCTTGAAAGGCAAAACACAACACAAAATCATAAATATGAATAAATAAACTAAAATATAGCTCAAGTTGTTTGTTAGGAACCCGTTTCCTAACCTTCTCTTTACATTAGTTGTTATGGACGCATATGCTCTGTAAGTCGTCCCTTGAGCATATTAGTATTATCCCACATGCATAAGAAATAGTTGTTGCTTAGTATAGATTTAGTATATATGTATGTGTTGAGGCCCAATAGAGGCATCCAAGAAATTATTGCAAGCACTTGTGCAAAGGAGGTTGCCCCATCGAAGAGGCCTACAATCTGTAATTGCAATTGGCATTCTGTTATTACGGCTATCGTGTTTTGTTCTGGTTATTTCAGCTAAATTTGTTGCAAGGAGGTTCGTTATATTGTTCCCTTGTTCAACTTCTTCTTGCCCATGAAAAGGAAGATGAGCAAGAAGTCTTCAATTTATATTATTTCGAAAAAGGGGACATTACATTGACCCCACTTATTAAGGTCCTCTTTGGGGACATTCAAATGATCAGTGATGGTTGTAGAACTCTTTTGGAAAAACATTCAGTTGGCTACAATTGGTTTCTTGTTAAAAACCAAATATAAGGCTAGATTTCATGAGAGCGACTTCAAGCTCAACTTATGCAAAAGAGATCTTTTAAGCACGATTTGGCTATGCTTGTCAAAGCTATGTGAAGCTTCATTTTCTAAGGATCTCGACATAAACAGGTATCACTGTCATTTTAGTTAGCGTATTATTACATGTTTTAGTATCCGACGTTATGTTAAAAAATGATTGCATTTTTTATGTTGGGTAGGCTTGTAATGACTGCATTTTTGGTGTTAGGTAGGCTTGTAATGACTATTTATTTATACTTGATTGTTGAAGATTGTGTTTTACCAACAACAATTGTCTTGTGTCATAAATAGAATCTACATCGGGTAGAAGCACTAAGTACCAGATTCTCCGTGTATGGAGAAGCTTGTATTAAACACTAACTATGAATAAAACATTAATTACCCTCGTATTCTTCTATGTTGTAACATGTTATGCATTTACTATTTTGTAATTGTTATTCTTTGGTATTGTAGTACTAGTTCTACAATAAGCATTTGTGTGTTGTGCCAATAAGGACGTCAGGTCAAGATAATGTTGATTCAAAAGCAAACGTCATTCAAAAATAACATTTGACAATGTGGTATTACATTATCCTATAGCATCTCCATGCCAAATGTAACCATGAAGTATACAAAGAGAAGATCTTACCGCATTAAAAAGAGAGGCATCATCAAGAAGAAGAACTTTGACAGCATACAAGAACTAATTCATGCCTTTGACCACATAAGGCGAGAGAAGAAAACAACATGGTGAGAGAAGAGACCAATAAGTTATATGGTCTACTCAATTGGTGGAGCATGAAGAAAGAAAACAAAGGTTATGCAAGCATCTAATTCAAAAATCCATTAAGTATGGAACAAATGCCAAGTTTGAAGTGTAGGTAGAAGTCAAATTTAGAGCCAACAACAAAAAAGGGCTCAACCAGATTTGACAAATCCTACGCCACTTTCAAGTAAGGAATGGTCATTTCTAAACAATTGCCCTTCAAGGGGAAATGCAAACCTTGACAAGCAAGATGGGTTGGAGGGTGCTGCAAAAAAATCAAATGAAGAGACCCAGGTAGCCCAAATGATAAGTTGTAAAGAGTAGCACATAAAAGGGACTTCATGGAGTACAACATAATGTACAAAGTTCTGTCAGATGAAGGTTCAAAGTATAAGGACATATCCAGCAATATTGGAATAGTGGAGGAACATTCGGCAAAGACCTTCATAAGGAGAAGAGCCGTATCCAAAGAACCCCATGCACACCCCATCAACTCTAGCAAAACTGAAGCTACAAAAGTTCACTAGTGATGGATCAACATATCCAATACGACATTGTGGGACATTCAAAACAATCTCGAATGTCAATGGGAAGACAGATTAGAACTATTGGTAACAGAACTTTCCAGCCACATTTTGAGGAATGACAATTGATTGGTTCATAAATGTATCAATTGTTGATCAAGCAATATGGGAGATATTGATGAGAGAATGGTTTGCATATTCGTATTCGGCAAATAATCGGCAAACCCAAAAAATTGACTCGGCATATATTCAGATATACTCAGCAACTGAAAAAATACACTTTTTTAAAAACATAAATTTATGCAAAAATATAGCTACAAAATGTATCAAATGAATTTGTAAAACGTTAGTGAAGTATTTTATATTAGATTTGTATACAAATACAGTAAAAAATTGCATCATCATGCGAATAGAGGGTTTATTGCCTCAACTAGTCCCCACACTCGGTTGTGATTACTCGCTCCTCTTAGAAGGTTACAACTACAGCACCTATAATGTCCCTTTCTAGGATTAAAACACAAAAACAAGGAAATCACACAAACCCCAAACTGAATGCAATCTAATTTTTATAACAGAAGATCCAATATTACTTGAAACCCTAGAAGAGAACTGAAATTTGCATATTAGGGCATCAAACAAGCTAAAATTAAATATATCAATGCTTCATCAATTTATATATGATTAATGGAACCATTACCAAGCCAAAACATGTACCAAATCTGAAATAATATCTAGCAGCAATATATTTTTGGACAGCAGAAGTGCAGCCCACAAAAATAGCTAAAAATGAGGTCTCCAAACCCCAAGAATTTTTAGAATATGGAAGATAGCAGCCTTATAAATTATGATAAATTTGAATATCAAACAATAATGAAGTTTCGTGCCATAGAAGGCACCCAAATGCTCTCTAATCCTAGTCACTCCCTAGGAGAGGGGCTCCAAACAATGCCAAGAACCCTTGAAATGACTCCTCCTTAATGCCCTAGTTGCAAATCAGCAAGATCGCCTTCAATAATTGCTTTCAGACCACCAACTTGGAGAGTTATCGTCTCCAATATCTCACAAGGAACAGTTTCGTCCTCCTTGGATGCCACATTAATGGATTTTCGCCCCTTAGTCGAATGGAATAGACCAATCAGCCCTAAAACCAAGCAAAAAAGTGTATATGCCAAAATTGATGATGAAAATGAACCTATGCAACTCCTCTTATACCCCTTTTGTGACGCCAAAGGCCTAAGGAGTTAATTACCCCAAGACTGACCTCTTAGGAAGCTTGTTTTATCTTCCTTTTTTTTCATGGGAGCTCTCCAACCCAACAAACCTGCTTAGGGAGGAAAATACAAAAAAAAACATTTATAACAATGAAAGAAAACAAAAAAGAAACCCAAGGACTTCCCTTCTTCAATTTCTTATAGACCACGGGAAGAAAAATGGCAAGAAGTCGTCAATTGGAACTAATTCGTAAAAGGGGACATTACATCTCCACCCTAGTAGTAGGTGTTGGTGGCTCCTCTACTACATGTTCAACATCACCTCCAAATATGTCATCTAATCCAATATCTCCTACTTGTGTTTCTCCCTCCATAGCTTCCCCGTCGAAAGTAACAGTCTCATCCTCTCTGAACTCAGGGATTTCCTCTTCTTGGCTAGTCCATTCGTTGTATCGACCAATCTCATCCAAATCAATAGACTCCTGCGATGTCACCTCCACCTTTCTTGTGCAAAACCAAAGATTGTATTGCACAAAAACCAAGTCATTGAGGCGTTTTTGAATCAACATGTTGTGCTTCTTCATGTGAATGGCCTCAAACAAACTTTTGTTGTGCTCACATTGAGAAGTGCTACAAGGTTCAGATAAAATTATGAGGGCTAGCTTTTAAAGATGTGGGGTATTTCCTCCCCAATCCTCCCACCAAGAACCTACAAACAAGATAATCAAAAGTTCATAAGATAAGAGAAGATACGATAAATATATTAAATGTCCAAGAAATGACCACAAAAGTAGGTTAATGGGACTACGCGAATAAAAAGAAGCGAATAAGAGACCAACCAAAGGGCCAAAAGGTTCCTTAATACAACCAAAAAAGAGAAAAAAAGAAGAGAAAGACGAACGGGCAAGAGGGGGGGCCCAGAGAAATCTTGTCAAGATCAGCAAAGCCTGAACAAGCGGAGGAAGGAAAAGGAGAGGAAGCAAGGAGGAGGCCTCAGCAAACAACTAAAGCCGACTGAAAGAAGTTGGTGATGTGATGAAGTCCAGAACCGAGGGTTGTGGTAGATCTGGTGTGCTGATGTTTGGAGGGAAGAGCTCTCTGTGTACGTCTGGTGGATCTCAAAGGCCCTCTGTGGGACGAAGGTCTCAACCTCGCATGTGTCTGGACGTCCTTGATCTGTGAAATAATACCTCGAGTCTGGACAGATCTTGTCTGGAAATCATGACTGATAACACTCAGCCGCTTAATGCCACTCCCAAGTGAGAGCACTGTGAAAAAGGAAGTGATCAGTTGAGTAGTCATTAGCTTATAGATGGGCGCTGAAGGGTCTCCTCCCGAAGTCTAAGAGCCTCATGAAGATAGAGAGCAAGGCACCTCTGATCATAGTATCTAAAGAAGTCGGTGAATGTCAGACGCTCTCTAAACAGATGGTGAAATTTCCTTATGATCTCGTAGTAGATGGGGTAATGGAAGATGAAGTGCTCTTCCATTTCGATCTCCTAGAGGGAGCAGAGCTGGAAAATGCCCTCGGAGCCGTCAATCTAATGATCACTCTCAATTCGTAGTCTATGAGAACCAACCCTGAACTAACCCAGGGAAATGCGAAGAGCGTGTGTCCAATGTCAGGAAATATAATGGGGCCGAGAGATAAGGCCATTATTGATCTCAAGGAAATGCGCGGCACAAAAGGCCATCTTCGGATGTAACCCCCCTTGGGGGTTGGTCTAGGTAGACTGAAATAGTTGTCTGTATATATCATCATTTGATGATTCGATTCAGATCCTATTTGCTCAAGAGGAGATGCGCGAGAGCGTCCAAGGAGAAACTATTCGGTGGGAGGTGATATGTCTGAATACCAATAGACTCGAGAAGTCGTAAACCTCCAGCATACCAACAACGAGAACGACTGGAACGCTCAACTGAAGCAATGGCCGCAAAGGAGTAAGCTAAGGATACCTGTTGCTTCCCAAAGAGGAGTCAGCAAGCCTTCGAATACGTTGCAGAAGGGAAACAAGGCCAAAAATTGCTTCCAACCTAAAGGGATAATACTGTGGAGAATTGTTTCCGTGCATCTGATGATACATCTGAGAAGAAGGATCTGAACTCTCTCCAGAGCAGCGTAGTCGGACTCAAGGAAGGAGGGGCCCCAAAACTCCAAGCCATAAAGAACAGAGGGCCTGACAAGAGAGTCAGAGAGGGATAACTTGGACAGGATGTCTTGGAAGTGATGGTGGAACCATTGTCTCTCCAAGATCGCTAAGGAGCCATAGCCCTTATTAACCCGAGACTAAAGTGTTGGTCGTAGAATGAAGGGAGGTCCAGAGAAGAGTACTCCCAAGTAAGTGTAAGAAGTGCTGCTCTCAAGCTCTTCCCCCATGAAGAAGAAATGAAACTCAGATGTCTTCGGGGCATTGAAGATCATGACTTTGGTTCTACCAAGATTAACTGTCAATTGCCTATGATCGCAAAAGAGGGCTGAAGCATCCAACTGCCTCTATAGGCCTTCTGCCGAGGAGGCTAGAAGGACCGCATCGTCCGCAAAAATAAGGATATAGATCAGAACCTGGTGGAGAAGACACGCGTCACCCTCCTGGATGTGATCCCTAAGAAAATCCTTCAACTCATCAACATAGATACTGAACAATGTAGGTGACAATGGGAACCCCTGCTTGACCCCAAAAGTACTCCTGATGAAGTCAGAAAACCCAGTAGCAGTACAAAGACGGCCCAAAACCTCCTCATACAGGTGCATGATGGCAGGTAAAAGAGTCTTGGAAATACCAATCTCTCTAAGCCTCGAAAATAAGTAATTGATAATTTAAAGTTTATAACTTGTAACATAGAAGAAAACATTCTATATTTTTTGCCTGATAGTTGGGCGTATATCCCTCGGATAGCTAATACCAAAGAAAACAGCTTCTTCATAGCATGCTAGTAATTTTCCAACTTTAAAATAATGAGGCCCTTCACCTCAACCTCTGGTATCATCCTCGCAATGCATGTGGAGAGGCCCTCCATAACCACTATTAACATTTGTGAAGCCATCAGAGATAAAAAACTTGGGATTCAGGTACTACCCCGTTGCATAAATAGGCTGGAGGAGTTGATCGTTCCACCTCTAATCAATTATCTCCCAAACGGAACCACATCTAGCTACATCCCATTATAATAGTTTTGGATGGCCTCTCTGGCACTATCCATGGCCTCATGAATGTATCCCATCAAATTTTGCTCTCCATCAACCAAACACAAAACCCTCACTAACGGCTCTGACACCTACACGCAGCTTAAACTTTAAAGTTACAAACTTATAAATAATAAATAATAATAGATTTTACAAATGAAATATAAAGGAATCAACCTAAACTTTAAATTGAAGTTTGAAGTACCTTGATTATCTCTACAGCTCTCTTTGCAAAGACATCAAAAACAATGTTTACGATCCTCAGTCCATCGGCTTTCTTTGATGTTGTGAGTCTATCCATGCTTGACTCACAAACATTTGTTTCAATGATAACAACAAACAAGAAATATTTTGCAATGTCAAGAAGTTAGTTGCAAACCTTGTGACACCGGCTCACACAAGCTCTTTCCCTTTCATGTGTCAACTCATAAAGCTAAGAACCCAAGGGTTATTGTATATGTAATTGGTTATATTTCTTGCATCTTCTATAATCGGTTTCACCCAATCAATTTTTCTTATGCTCTACAAAAGAATGTCAAGGCAATGGGACGCACAAGGGGTCCAAAAGTGTGATGGATGACTCTCCTATAGTAGTCTCCAAGCTGCCACATATATTGTTGCAATGTCAGTGACGACTTGCACGACATTCGGGATACCTATTTCTAATACAACCTTCTCCAACATAAGGCTCAATTTTTTGCATTTTTTACTATTAGAAGTATTAATTGACTTCAAAAATACCATCTCACCATTTGAAGCCGCTAAAAAGTTGATGAATGTGCATTTCCTTCCATCGGTCCACCCATCTGAAAGAATGGTGCATCCATATTTCTATCATTGTCTTTCTTGATCTTTCAAGATTTATGTTGTTTCTACAACCGCTCCATTGAGTAATTTCCCACTCATCTTTTGAAGAGGGTGCCTTCTACCCTTTCCCTACAACCATATTGTCACCAAGTACTCCCAACATGGGCTCTTTGCCACATTAAAGGGAAGGTTGTTGAAGTACTAGAAATTCAAACATGCCTTATTTGTTTCCTCATGTGCATCCTTATTTCACCTCATACCTTGCAGCGAAGGTTGTGCCCCAGGTATGTTTCTTCGTACAGAAAAACTATATATCCCTTTATTTGAACTTGATGAACCAAATGTACCTCTTCCGCTTCATATCTGTGGACAATGAGTAGAGCCCAAAATAATTTCTGCATCGTCCTCTAATTCCTCTGTCATTCCAAGTATAATGGTTGTTATTATGGTTTCTTGCACCCTTGCCCTCTCTAGTTTTTTCTCGTCCATCTCTCCCTTCATCTCTCGTTTTGTCTCTTCCATAACATTGGGACAAATCGTAACACCTCAACAAACAATAGAGGCAAGATGATACTTTAAGCAATTGATGCCGCCAGAAAATGTTTCCCACAGAAATTGTAAACCACAACACCTTGAACCGCTCCACGTATAACATACTTCCAAGTAACGGTACGCAAATTAGCGAGAATTGTTTTTGCTAGTGATTGTGAACCTGATGTCAAACCTGATGTTGACCCAGATGCTACTGAATGCTAAGTTATAATCTACAACACAATGCACGTTTAAAATATTAAAATAAATAAATTATATTAAAAACATTTTAAAAATTAAAAAAATTGTAAATTTAATTAAAAACAACATTATTGAACCATTTTGAAATTAAAAATTAACATTACAACCCTATGTGACTATAATTACAAATTTGTAATTGTAAACCCTACAAACAACAATAAATTCCAAAAAAAAAATTAAAACAATAGATTATGGCAATTTTGTTCCTTAACAATGATAAGCAAGCATAAATAACAATTAAAATCATTTGGGATCGAATGGAATGCACTCAAACTTGCAAATCATGTTGCGATACGATATAAAAATAATATAGAAAGAATTTACATTCCTGAAAACAAGGGGAAAAAATAGGAACTTACCTCCAAATGAAATTCTTCAAATTTGCTCTTTAAATTCACTATAAAATCTCTTCAACTCATGCATAGGATTTCTTGCTCAAAAGTGTGGTATCTGGTCTGTACTTTGGAGAAGGTTCCGAATTTGTCAAGGTACTTTTGAGACAAAACTACACTCCAACTATGGTTAGAAGCATAAGTGTAAAGAATGAGGGGAAAATTATCTATAGGAAGGTAGAGAGGAGGAAGACTTCTGCATTTTTCTTTTACTAACTAGACTACCTTGGTAGAGGCAAAGTCCTATGGAGGTGAAGGGTCCTTCCAATGTCTCTAAAGTACAGATATCTATTTCTCCAGGTCTTCAAAAAGGACGCTCAATAGTTCAGACAACCTAAAAACTTCCATAGAATCTTCTTGTTAGTCAAAAAATCAGGAAAACCATTTATTTTCTCAAGAATATGGTCTTGCACAATTAATTTGCCTTTTGACATATGTAATCCTCATAACATAATATCTTATTTTCCAATTTCCACCTTTGCAACTGATAGACAAATGTCATGCTCCACAAGCTTGGCTTTCATCTTTCCTAAATGAATAAAATGATCATTTAAAGTATTAGAAAAAATTAAAATGCAGTCTATGTACACAATACAAAATTCATTCAAGTCCCTCAGGCAATCATCCATCTTGCACTGAAAGTATGCAGAAGCAATCTTTAGACCAAAAGGCGTGACCGATTTGCAGTCAAACATTGCTAAAATACTTACATTGGGAGGCTCTCTTTATCAAGACTAAAGATAGTAACAGTGGGTAGTTAAATGGTTGAATGATGTCGTTCAACGGTTTATAGTCGATACACAATTTTTTCTTTCAACGAACTTGTTCAGACCATTTGTTGACATAGAAACAACAGGAGCATAACTGCTAGTGCTTTTTGTAATGAACCTTCCAACTTTAAGCTCTGCAAGCTCTTTATTTTATTCTTCTCTCTGTTGGGTTGAACAGATATGGTTTCTCTTTGTGAATCTTGCCCATACAATCAACCTTGATTTTGATTTCACGTTCTTCTAAATCAGGTTTCCCCAAGTGTAGCAGATTCAGACTACAACACTATTTTGAATTCTTTTCGTATTCATTCAAACGGATCAACAAACTCACAAGCCAACTTGAACGCTTGTGTTCTTGCCAACTTTTGTTTATTTTGGTGATAGAATTCTCTTTCTTCTTTGAGCATAGGTTCTTCTTCAATTACTTTGGCAAAATACCTTATGTTCTCTGATAAGCACAAAAAATAGTTACTACCATTTGTTCCTGGTGAATTGACACCGTCTTTGTATTGAACAGCTGGTTGGTGATCAAACAGGAAATTATTGCCAGTTAATATATCCGCACCTTGGTCATTATACTCAAAAAATCTGCAATGAACATTTGACATGCAAACGAAATGAGAATTGATGGTGCGCATCAGCCGAATTCCAATGGCTCACCAGTTATGGAAACACGAGTCATTTCTAATGGATTTGGTTTTCAATACTCGGCAAGGATTGCCAAGGTTTTAGCAAAACTCCTAGAGCAGCATGTATTAAAGAATGCATACAAACTGTAAGTCTTATATCCATTGAACTTGAAAGTTACCTCAACATAGACTGCATTCTTGGCAGATAGTACTCCAACCATGGCATCTCTTAAAACATTTTCAGGGTCAGACTTTTTTTCTTCTTCATCAACTTTCTGGAGTAAATTCTTTCTAAAAGATACTTGCTTAATCATGTCAACAAGGATCTTGCTTTGTTTGGTAATTGCTTTAATCAATTTTGAAGTCGATTGCTTTAGTTCGGACTCTCTGAGCAATCCTCTCATGTTTGGCTTATATCCCGCTTTACTCTTGAGACGTCTGTCATACCCTTTCTTTCTCACTCGAGTAGGACTTGAATCTTCTCCTTCTTCTTCAAAGTTTGACTGAACTCTAGATCTCCCCCTTGGTGGATACTTGTAAATTTGTAATCATCGGCAATGGTTGGATCCATTCTACTATCTGGTTGATGTTGCCAAGTCGGAACGATGTCTGCATCATCTTTGTTTCGCTTGTAGTTTTGCAACTTTTGCTTTGATTGCTTTCCTTCAAGCTTTAGGTTTGCTATGTGTTGGGCATTTTCATCAGCAACCTTTTGCATGTCACGCTTGGACATAACAATTCTGAATATGTCATCATTTTGTTTAGCATTCAGGTTAAGATCTAGTACAGCCAATTTTTGTTTAACCAGTTATACTCGTCATGATAACACCATTCTCTTGCCTCTAAGCATTTTATCTTTGGAGAGGTGGTCTCTGTTGTACCTAAGCATTCCTTGGATTTCAATGTCATGAGGAATTCCCTGGACCTCATAATATTGTTCTTCCATGTTTTTGAGTGTGAACGAAACATCTACTATTTCCCACCACGCTTTTGCAGAGGTTGACTCAAAAAAAGATTTGGCGGTCATGCTAACATTTTTTCCACGGCAATCAGTCGCATAGTGGTTTCCACACTTCATGTGCGAGGGAATAGCACAAGAGCTATGTTTGCGCAAGAGAGCGGAAGGTCACTTTGAAAGGGACCTTAATTTTTGTAGGCATTGAGCGGTACTAATACAAGCCTATAATGTCTCTTAGGGAACCATTTACAGTTCATAGAGTAAGGCTGAGATGCTTTGGAAGACCTGTAATGAGATTGCGAAGGATGGGCAAGAATTTTAGACTTATGGCATCCACAAGTAGTTTTGCTATTACAACCACAAGACTTGGAGCGGGTTGACTGTGAACGGTATTTTTGCAGGTTGCAGAAAGTATTTTTACTCATGGAAATTATTGTTGATATTTTTCTGAGCACATTGCTTTTGAAGCTTCTGCTTGATGTAGTTCTGAAGCTCTAAGAGAGTGTAATCTTCAAGGTTTTGGTTGGTTCTTTTAAAAGCATCAATCAACCATTCGCCTAATTTATAGGGAAGGGAAGCCAAATAATGATTTTTAATCATCGGGTTCTGGTGTTCCCCATCCTGGTAAGCTAACTTAGCATATGACAAGGAATATTCAAAGAACTTACTCAAATCGGAGAGCTTCATTCCATACAGTTGTGACCTTGCTTCAGATGCCATGTTTGAACTTTCATAGGCGAATTATGCCAGCAGAGTAACTTCGAACTGTCAAAGTCCTCTTAAATTTATCTACTCTTTATCCATGTTCTCGAGAAGATAAGAGCCATCTATCTCAGGTGTGTCATTTTCCACACAAGCCTCCCACCAATCTCGTGCCACACCAGACACACTGCGAGCCACGTATGTAACAATGTAGGAATCGGACCAGAGGGAATGAACTGCTTGGAAATTCCTCATGGAGTCCACCTAAACATTTACTGTATCACATAGATCTATCAGTGTATCAATGTTCAGAATAAAACTTCCTAAATTGGTAGTTCTCATCACTGAAGGCTCTAGTGTTGGTCCAAGAATGCGCATAGATTTGATGTCAACGGGCTCTTGCTTGACATTTACCATTGTTGCACCTTCACATCCCCAGCTTCATAATCTTCTTCTGAAGAGGAGTTTTCTAATTGAAAGTCAACCTCATCCGATGACTTTGAGTTATCAGTTGATTTTTTGGTATAAGGGTCTGCTTGTGAAGTTGGCTCAAGCATGGCTCCAACATTCTCCTTAAGAATCTCCGACGTTCTCCTATCTAAGTAGATTGTGATTGCATGTTGTAGCCAATCACGCTCTTGTTCTCGTTTTCAACAATCCTAGATCACTTTCTGTAGGTGCCTTTTGGGTTGCTTAAAGTTTTAATGTGGGCTTGTGACTCCTTGTCTCCTTAACTTCCAGTACTTCAAGTGTTGCATTGGAAATACTTGTCTCTTCCAGCTTGTTGCTTTCGGACTTTCTTCAACAAGCTTCTGATGCCCTTTAAGTTTGAGTTAAAAGCTTCTAACTTACCGTTAGTGCAATAAGTTGTCGACAGGATATCATCATCTCTGTCGTTGCTAGCAACTTCTTCGCAGGCAACATCGTCTACCAAAAGTGAATAATCCTTTTGGATGCATTGCATTCCATGCTGCACAAAAGAGACTATAGTTGACAATTGTGCCACATAAGTCTGAATAGATGTTACCTTCGAGTCCATATTGGCACGTACAGCCTTGACAGTGGCGAGTTCTTTGATAACAGTAGTTTGGTTGGCCTCTACCCTTTCTGCTACAGTCATGGTCTCAGCAGTCAGCTAAATGTTGCAAATCCCGTCAGCCTTGATCTCGGCTAACCTTGCATCCAACTTTGAAATGAGTTGGACCAGCTCTTGAATGTTCATCGCCATGTCCTCCACATTCTTCTAGGCAGGCAGGTTCCATTGTGCAAGCCAATTTTGTTGGCTTGCAGAGTCCTTAGCCTTGTCATCTATCTTATGATGCAGGCAAGCTTTGTATCTTCCCTAATTCTTTTGCTTTGAGTCATAGATCAAGAAAGACACGGGTGTTGGCCATCTCCCTAGAGTGCATGTTTGCACGTTATTCTCCTCCTGACCGGTCTTGATTTTCAGTGCCTCAGTCTTTGATGGGTCGGCTATGGGCAATATGATCTTCTCTCGCATCATGTGAAAGTGTTCCACAGCAATCTCAGGTTCATCCTCAGAAGTTTCTTCTTTGGGTGTCACCATGAAGTTTTCAAACACCTTATTGGTCAGTTGCTCCAACAATCGAGGGTGTTGGGCTAATTGGTTGAGAAACTTTGAGATTATGGGATAAGAGGAAGTAAAGCAATTTCTAGCCAGGAAAGGACTTTTTTGTTGGCTAGGATTAAACCGGAAGCTATGGCTTCGGGAAACCAATGGTCTTTTACCCTTAACACTATAACTAAGTGGCAGTTTGCGGCCAGAAGTGCTTGCTTGGCTCAAAGAGTTCTGTCTAGCATATACATTATTATATTCATCACCCATTATTCCGATTGTGGGTAAGTAGATGAATAGATCAACGGATTGTAATCTTCGACAGTGCAGATGGGGAGCGCAACTGAAGTAATTGTGGGGAAGCATTCTATGAGGGAGGGATAACTCTCTGCAGGTACTGTATTTGGAGCTCATATGGTCAATAACGGGGTAACTGACTGTAAAGCCATCAGCAAGGATACGACAACTGAATTTGACAAGGTTGGTTGCACCTTTTGGATAGCAAGTTCCTTCTAGAAGGTCACAGATGTGTCTCAGAAGACAGAACACACATCGGGAAGAAATTGTACAGTACAAACGGCCTAGTATTAGGTTGACACCATTGAGCTCGATACAGAGCAAAAATGCATGCGAGATGTTATCATCCAGAAAGCCTAGCGTGAAATTTGGTTATACGTTCCATCGGCCATCGGTGTTGAGCATGCCACAAAACTGTGTGATGACTCTGTTGTCCCATTCTGCATTTCACGGATTGACAAGAAACGTGAAGTATTCTGCTTCAATTTCATAATTGAAGTGTGGGTGTACCCAAAAGTCGATTTTGCTAAAATGAATATGCAGATATTTTTTCTTTAGCCAACCCTGCACATCTTTGTTAATGATAAAAAGCAGAAACAGGAGACAAATACATGTTCCTTATACAGAGGATGAAAGCCTTTTGTTTGTACACTTCTCTAGAGTCTATTTTTGAGATTACATATTCCCCATACTCATTTTCGAGTGATTTTAATTCAATGATATAATTATGTAAGAAGTAACTGAATTACGACCGGAAGTAGAAATAGAATGGTCCATTATAACTTACTGCCACTTGATGTGATGAAGTTGAACAGTTTGCATAGAACACCAGTGATCTTAAAATAGCTCTCGCCGACCCACCTTTCAGCGAACATCTTACCTGCCCTCCACGGCTAACGGCTCTTCTACAGCCTCAGCGCCTTCAACGAGTCTTAACTGCATTCTACAGAAGTGTTGAATATTAGCAGAGCTTGGTTTTTTATAATTCTTGATTGATGTTACGGTAGCATTCATTAGAATTTTTTCTGCCATAGAGTTGGAACTGTCCAAGGAACATAATGATGGAAATTTTCCTAAATAAGCAAAAATGCCAACATCATTTACATAGCAGAGGAATACACTATGAAAATTACCAGACCACGAGCAAAGAAAGCTGATTATCCCAACCCATGTACGGAGGAGAGATTGGCCAAAGCAAGGGTGGAAGTCGGGAAATGGTTGAAGAACAACAACACTCACATGAACACACAAATATAGTTACCAATAGAATTGAGTCAAACAAAGCAATTTAAGAAAAGTCTTGCAAACTACCATACTTGTCAAGGTAGTGAATCTATTCCAAATCATTCTACAATTCAAGAATGTTATAGCTACTAGCGTACACGACACTGGCCTTGGCAAGGTGCATACACAATGCATCTAGTATTAGATGGTGTACCATTGGGCAATGGAGAGAACAAGAAACATAAACCCATAGTTGAGCCCCCATTTTCAAGTGACCAAGTGATCGATCTTGTGCTCCTGACAATGAAATCTAGCCCGACGGCCAACAATCAAGCATATGGAGTTTTTGTGTAGAAATTTGACAAATACTATTGTCAATGTTGGTTTTGGCATGAATGTTCTTCCATGGGAGACTTGTAAAAGTCTTGGGAAGCCAACAATTTGGACTCCAACATTCCGACTAGGAGCAAATCAACAAGGCAATAAGGTTTAGAGTGTACTAGTGGTACAAAAGATACTTATTGAAACCCAACCCCTTTTGATAAATTTTGTACTTATTTCATTGAAAAAGAAGGCCTATGATACACTATTAGATCGAAGTTGGTTGATACCAGTCAAAGCCAATCACAACTACAAAAAAAATGATCTCCATCGAAAACAAAGGCAAAAACTATATCATAGATTTGAAAAATTAGACAATCAATGAGGAAGAGGCTTCATCAAACTCATCGTATTTGGAATCCAAACAACGCTCAATGGAGAGGAACTGATATATAATGAAGCCATGATGAGGGAATCTTGGAGTGACAATCGTGCTCTAAAGATGAGATGAACTCTCTCAACAATTTGTTCCATTGGCAAATTGAAGACCAAGAGGTGTTCTAACCTATTTACAATAGCATAAAGATTTTGGAGATTAAAAATGGCAATGACTTACAGCTAAATGACAAGTAATAAATGTAAGTGGTGTCAAGTCATTATAATCCATCAATTTCACAATCAACTTACCCATTTGAGTTTAAAGAATATGTCAAGGATGCATAGTTCAATGAAAATTTCGCCCACCAATTTCACAGTGTATCCAAGATGAAGTTCATATAGCCGACTACAATTAGTGTGAAGGCATGGTCTAAAGGTAAAATTACTCCAAAAGGTGAAGTACAACCTCCTGAAGTAATACCTATCAAGTATAATCAAATGCAAACATGCATGTCATGAATCAACAAAGAATCATGGCACATTGGCTAACCAAGGTTGTGTCAAGGAAAAGGAAGTTTTGCCTTGACCAATGCTTGTGGCGCATGAATTTAAAATCGAGGGCACTTGTGTTCGAAAACGGAAGAAGTAGAAGAATTATAAGTACTCAATGCACAAAAAATTCAATTCCGAGGTGTTTACATCAAAAGGTAATTGTTGATGGGAAGTAAAGCCAATAAAGTTTATAGTACATTGGCTAGGGCCATTTAAAATCCATGAAGTTATGGATTGTGAGGTACTGCAGCTAGAGCATTAGGTTTATAAAATGTGTATAAATGAAGTGAATGGGTCCAAATTGAAATTATATCAACCTCCAATAGAGCCCGTCAAAATCAGCAAAAATTAACTCGAAAGCATAGGAGCATTGATGAGTTAAAATTACATGGAGGTGAGCATGTAAAAAATTATAAAGGAAAGGCACTTTTATAAGTTATGTTAAATTTCAAGGGGCAATTCAATTAATAAAGAATATCAATGAGAAATTAAAATTTTACCAAAAAGAATCATTATCTAAAATAAAAGAATAGAGTGCAGCTTTAAATATAATAGCTTGCACTCCCAAATAGGGTAAAGTTCTCCGCCGTATGTCCATGTGCAAGTGCCCCCAGCTTACATCCAAGACAGAAATCCATCGCAGCAAAAAAGTAAATCATATGTCCAAAAACACAGCCGTATGACCCTAGTACAACTGCAATATATGACAACAAACCCATCCTTGCGCCATAGTTACCATGTTCGAAAAGTTCAAATTGTTTGGATAGGGAAAAAAATTCGGAAGTTCAGAATTTTGTAAAAATTCGGTTCGGTTCGGTTTGGCTCGAAAAAATTATAATTTTTTTTAAAATATAAAATATGAATAATTACCAAAAAAATTATAAAAACTAAGATACTTATTAATAATATACTAAAAGTTAAACCTAAAATAATTAAATTTATGTAACTAGTTACTAAAGTAACTTAAACATTCGGTAATAAATTCAAGTATTACTATTATTAAGTATTAATCTCTACATATTGCTATTAAATTATTAATGTCTCTAAATAATAAGAAGTTGCTTGGTCCAAAAAGGTGCAAAAATGAATTTTATGAAAATAAGAAAAATATTGCCATCAATGCATAGAGCTCGAGAAAATATACACTTTTAGAGAAAAACGGCACCTGAAACGGAGCCACAAAATGAAAGTTATGGCACACGCAAGTTTTTGCCGCTACATCTTCCCGGACCCTTTCAAAAAATGGCAAAAATTTTCTTGTGTTTTCTTCACCAAAAATCCAGAAAAGGAAAGAATTTTTTTAGACCCAAAACCCTAAACGAATCTCCCGAACAAGTTCGGTTTTCCCTGAAAATTCGTTCCGAACCGAATTTGGCCTGTGTTCGTACGAACATGGTAACTATGCCTTCCGCCCTATGATCAGTAGTTACTTTTGCTATATTTGTAGCCTAAATGCCTTGTGGGCAGTTGTATGCCCTCCTAAACACATATATGCTTCAAGAGACAGACCATGCTTCACTATGTTCAAAATTGTACACGCAGCCATATGACACTCATACAACTGCAGTGTAAGTTGACCAACCCATTTTCACGTTGTACAAGCAGCAGTTACTTTTGCCATATGTCCAGCCTGAATAACTTGTGGGCAGCCATAAGCCCTCCTCAACACCTATGCACTTCAAGAGACGGACTACTTCACTCTGTGTGAAATTGTACATTCATCTGTGATTTTCAGCCTGTACAGCCCTTTTGAATCCTCCCAGCCATACATCTCTCTGTGCCAATAACTACGTTTTTTTGCTGCAGCTGCAATACTCAGCCTTTTAATTTCTTTGAACCATACACCTCTCTCAATTCCATCATGTCATACATTCATATGTCATACACCCTTTTTCTGCCAAATACGGCACAATCTTCTTTTCACTGAGATAGGGCCTCCAAGAGCAGATTCCTTCTCATATGCATGATTTTCTCAAGCAATGTCTTTTGCATACACAGTTGGAGCATTTGCAAATAAAATATAGAAAAAACACTCCTTGTTGGATTTCACATACACAGTAGCAGAATTTCTCTCATATTGTACGTGGGTTGTGTCAAAAGGGATTCCGACTTGTTTTGAGGTGGGGATGAGATAGACCATCATGTTAGTATTATTATTCATATCGCATATTACTAATTAGATGTTTTAGTGACTGACATTTTGTTAATAATGATTGTATTGTCAGCTTTAGGTCGTCTTGTATTTACTCTCTTTAGTTATGTTTGGTTGTTGACAGTTGTGTTAAACCAACAACTATTGAGTCGTGTCGCATAAATGGAATGATGTATGTTGGGTTAGGGGCAGTGAGTACCTGTTCCACCATGTACCAAGCAGCTTGTATTCAGCACTAACTATGAATAAGAAGTGATTACTCTCATATTCTTCAACGATGTAACATAGTATGCATTTACTATTCTGTAATTGTTATTCTTTAGTAGTGCAGTTTCACAGTAAACAATTGAACCTGCCTCTTGGGGCACAGGCTTGAATGTTAGAATGTTTTGTATTTTATAGGGCAATAATCTCCACATAATCCTATGTTAATCTGATGTAATTTCTCCATATATATATATATATATATATATATATATATACATACAGATTTTGCACCGAAAAGGAAATGGTAATTAAGTAGAAAGCAGAAACCTGATGGACCGACATTCCAAGCAATTGAGTTGAGGATGCTTTGATTAGCAGCTCTGGTATCCTGATCCCACTCACACTCCTTCCTTCTCCACACCTTGCGTCCACTTCAATTCCAAAATGGAACTTTGAATTCCTAGGAAGAAGCGAATAGGATTCATCCATATTGGAACAGCGAGGGGTGATTAGGAAAATATGACAACCTGTGACTTCTTGGCATCTCTCCCATAGGGTACACATTCCAAAGCTCAAATTCAGAAAATTATACCAATTTTTCAATTGCTTTAAGGTCCAGATCCTCTTCTAATAGCTATGTTTTAGGTTTTCGTTAACAAGGCCCAAGGGAAAGGTTCGAGGGGTGGGTTCTCAGGTACAGATTAGTTTTACCTTTCTTGAGCCCTAAATAAAACCCTAGATTAGCTAGCATAGGTGTAACTCGGTCTCCATCCCTTCTAATGTGGAGGATCTTAACTTCTCAGAAATTCTGAAAGGAACTTACGATGCCTGGTATTATCCTATCCAATCTCCAATTGGAATATCCTTGTGTTTTTCAGGCCTTAAGAGAAAAATTCAAATCCCCTTCAACAATCAACTCATTCCAGTTGTTTTCCAAAGCAAATTTAAATAAAGAAGACCCTTAACTTAGGCCCGGTTGGAGCATACTCTGCAGTCTTCTAATAAGATCAAAGGTAAGTTACCCCTGTCCTCTCTAATAATGCCTTCTCCCCTAGCTGAACAGGGTTGCTTTTGGCAGATCCGTCAACATTTTGTTCACATCTCCCAGATTCATGTCGTCAGTTAACTGAGGCTTTCTTAGCCGTGTTATATTTGCCCCCCCATTCTAACTATGTCATATTATCACTATTTTAATTAGATAATTCATATTACATATACTATTTTTAGAGAAGTAAGGCCCAATAGAATTAACATACTGATATTTTTGCTGCTTTTGCATATTCAGGTCATAGCAATTCATCAACAGTTAGAGAGTATTTTATTTAGTAAAAATACAAGCAGTGTGGACAGCCATCTGGCCTCCACTTTCTAATCACTCCATTTAAAACGCCCATGACTCATCAGTACCTGTAACACAAGTAATACCCAAAATCTTGACATTGGGAACAGAAAGAATAGTCCACGGAATAAAAGTAAAACATCTACTAGAATTTCAGACATTTTAATATGGCTACTACTTGCAAACAAGTTTTTAACTCTTTTCATGATTTTAATAAACTGAATTCTTGATGATCCTAAAACAATATCACCATCAAAAAGCCGCTCATATTCATAATAAAATGCATGGATTAAAACCTTTGCATTCAAAATTGTTTCAAGCTGCCAAACCTCAGCTGCACAACTTGCTGAAGTAGTCCCTGTAATAAAAAATAACACATTAAATGATTTTAAAAATGGAGAAAAATATCTTTCACAACAAGAAATTATAGTCCTAAATCACAAAAATGATATCCAAATATTCCATTTGAGATGCATACAAAGTCAGTGAGTAATAAAACTTCAACCACTATATTATCTCTCTACCAAATGAACAGTATAAACCAGAACTTGCCTGGTCTTCATACTACAAATAAATATTAATTTTCTCAGTCCTCTACAGTATACTCAAACTTATGTGCACAAATAAAATTGCAATTAAAATACATGACCCCTATTTGATAAATTGTACGGCATGCATCTCACCTTTAGAATACACAGGAGATGCAGTCATTCCAAATATTCTGGGAAGATTCTTCACATTTTCAATTGCTTTTCTGTGATAAAATTCCTATAAAACAATTAACAATATCATTAAGAGACCTTACATCATATTTTATTGAATAAACTTCGGTTTTGTTCTATATCATAGCAGGAAAAAGTACAGATACATTTGAAATGCCAATAGAATGTAAGTATGGACAAACATGTAAAGTTGATAGAAGACTCGGAAATTTTAAAAATAGAGAGAGATAACAGATTTGTTGGATATTTATCGAGGAAGTGAGGAAGATTGTTTCAGCAGCTTCAATAGTGTAGGCATCATCCTCATGACCAAGACCTGTTTTACAAAAACACCATATAGAAAGTTTCCAAGAACAATGTTCAAAAGATAACATGTGTACAAACATGGCAGTATCAAACTGGTAATGAATTCAGCAGATAGTGACAAACTACTTACAAGAATCCCCATTAATAGAAACTACACAACATGAAAATAGTCCTTACACTTTAGGAACCTTTCCTTCTGGTTCAATCATGTTAACAAGCAGAAAGAGTGGTTATTGATTTAATCTGGCTTTGTTAAATGTCCTAGTTCTGGAACTTATTCGGCACCCAAAGTATAACTTGGCATTTTCAAAGCAGTTAAATTAGACATTCTGCATGCAGGAATTTTCCCAAAAAAAATCCCTGTTCACTCTCCTAGTATCCACAAATCACATGCAGCAAGCATTCATATCAAACCAAAAGATAAGCTGCATGTGCACACAGAAGCCATGAACTTCCATTTAAATGGTAACAATAGACCAACCTCAATGTAAGATATAAACTAGCAATTGCACCGTTGGCTGCAAAGCTTTTTTCCGATAGGTACTGAATGCGTTATTACAGACAAGCTTATGTAGATGCTCAACTACACATTCCATATCATGCAAGCTTAGTCCTTCAAATAATCATAATTTGATTTTTATTTACTTTGAAGTTCCTTGCGTTGTGTGTCTGTCACATCTACAATATCCTGTCGTTTTTTTCCCGTCGGCCTGTCACTTCGCCTCTGTTTTAATTGGATCTGCAGGAATACCAGCTATCCTTGGCATTTTTTAGCCTCAAGATGTTTTTAATTTATTTATTTTTTTAAGAAAAAGAAAATGAAAACGATTTATATTGTGGAAGATTAATAAATACATATTCTATTGTGCCAAGCCCAGGCAGTAGAAACATAAACAAGCATAGACATATCATCATTTGAACAGATCTATCTCAAAAATCTGCTGAAGATCTTGTTGAAGCTTGGCAGACCACTACAGCAGTGGAGGACCAAAACAAAATATATTCCCATTGTCCAGGACCCAATTAGCTAAAGCATCTGCCACTATTGAGCTCTTGCGGTATATGTTTGAAGGTGATTTCCTTAAACCTTTCCTTGAGAAGTCGTATTTTGTCCCTCTCTCTACACAGTTGCCAATTCCTGCCCTGATTCACAACAGAGGTGCAGAGCAATCTTACTGTGATCAAAGAGTCAGATTCAACCTGAATCCTTTGCCACCCAATTTTCAGGGCTTCTTGCAAACCCTTAGATATAGCACATATTTCAACTAAATTTTTGGTGGTATACCCAATAACTTTTGAAGACAAAAAGCCAGTAAACCATTAGAAAGTCTTCTCGATACCACCCATACTTTGCTTTTCGAGGATTACCTCTGGAGGCACCATCTTTGTTCAGCTCACCATATCCTAGAAGGAGGTGCAGACCACAAACTATCAATCTAATTTCTCTTTCTTGGTTTAGAGACAGCCACTGTAATACTTTAAGGACATATCAACAGTTGTTTTTAGAATACAAATCCCATTGTGGAGAGAGAGATTGAGGTAAGCAGGACTTTGTGCTTAATGGATTTAGCTATATTCAGGTTGATCTTCTCCCACATCCAGGAGTCATCTCTACTCTCATGTTGCAATAGTCTTCTATTTCTTTCCTTCTAAACATTCCATAACAATAGAGTAATACCTCTCGATAAGACCTGTTCAAAATTATGACTGCCTTAGTTACTAGTATATTTTCCCCATTCCCGAAAAGGTTGTTTAATAACTTGAAAACCAGCCCATAGGAATTACAAGCATCTTGGTCAAATGTTACCACAGTCTGCTCACAAACAGGATAATGAAGAAAAAGATGAGAAATAGTTTCTTCGGAGATCAAACACATGACACACCTAAAAGGTCCATAAAACCCTCTTTTCATAAGCCTGATCACCTATAAGTATTCTTTTGTTCAATAACAACCATATAAAGAAACTAACTTTAGGTCATAAGGCTTCCTGCCAAAGGTGAAGGAAAATATCCCTTTAGGGGTGGGGAGTTACTATGCTAAGAGAAGCATAACCAGCTGAAACTGTATATAAACCTGTACAGAGCCCCTTCCCCCAAGCTATTGAGTCCATTCGTGATCAAGTTGAAAGTTGTCTTGACCGAAAGAATATTCGGAACCACCTGTTCTTGATGCTCTCTTAGCTAAATTGACGGTCATCTATGAGGAGTCCAGAGTTTACCTATCTTCCAATGTTGTACGGTAGGCTAGCAATAGTGAGCAACCTTTATCCAGCCATTTTTATGAAGACTTGCCATAACTTGATAAAGCTCAAGATATTTGGCTATGATTGGAGGATGGCCATCCTAAGAGTCCGTCCAAAATTTAGCAATTTCAGGCCATTATTGACTATCCAAAAATAGTGTCGTTTAATGATAGCTTCTCCTACTCTCAAAACAGATAGAATAGGAGATCCTTTAGAAGGCAGGGCCAAAGCGAATAATCTTCTTAGAGATGATTATTCTTAGCATATTTAGCTCTGAGATTGGCAGCCCATAACTCATTAGGATCAGCCAGAAGTCTCCAATAAAGCTTAGTTGCTAAGGCCTTGTTATGCTCAACTATGGAATTAAAGCCCAAGCCTCCTACTTTAGGTTGACATAAAGTGTCCCATTTGACTAAGGACCATTTGTCATTTTTCCTGGGTTCCCACTCCAAACAAATTTCTGGCATATGGAAACCAATTGTTTCAAAATTCCAACGGGAATATTCAAAACAGATGACATACAAATTGTTAAGGCTTGGAGGACAGCTTTAACTAAAGTCATTCGACCTCTTGTTGAGAGCCACCTATTCATCCATTTATGTAAATTCATTATTGGCTTTGATTAATTAACCACTTCCAATCTTTGATTTTCTTTGCGGCCAAAGGAATTCCTAAATATTGCAGCGGGAGAGGATCCCTTTATGAATTCAAGAATATCCAGAATCTGAATTGATCTTGCCTTGGAGAGCAATGAAAAAAGGAAGATACTAGATTTACCTTCATTAATCAACTGTCTTGTGGCTATATTGAACAACTAAAGACTTCTTATGCATACGAGTCGCCTTTGAACAAGTAGGCTTGCCCAGTAACATAGAGTCATCCACAAATTGTAGATGTGATAGAGGTTTAGCTCATGTGGACAGTTCAATGCCTCCTATCCTTTTATCCTAACAAGCTTCTAGCAAACAATCTTCCCAAACATTCTGCCAAGAGAATAAAGAGGAAGGGAGGAAAGGAGGTCGGTCAGCTTGTCGAATTCCATATAGAGGCTGAAATGATCATGGATGGGCTGCCATTAACCCAAAGACAGGAATAAGACACCGAGGACAAGCAAGCTTGAAGCCATGTTATCCAATCTAGAGAGAAGCCAAATTCTACCAACACCTTACACAAAAATCTCCAATCGAATCAATCATACGCTTTCTAAAGATCAAGCCTGATGAACATTGAAGGTGATTTTTTGTAGATCCATAGAATGAAGAGCTTCCTGTGCAAGAACTATTTCATCATGGATTTTCCTTCCTTGTACAAATTGTCCTTGCTCTGGAGATATAAGTTTATGCAAGAGCGGATCCAATCAATCTTACCATAAGTTTTTTGTTATGATTTTATACAAGACATTACATAAGGAAAATGGGTCGAAATCCCGTTATATCTTCCCACCTCTATGTAGCTTTAGGGGATCAAAAGCCTATAAAGGTTTTATTAATTTTCTTTTAACATTGTTTTAGCAGAGCATGCCTCTTCCACAACCTGTAGAAGCTCCACTTTCAAAATATCCCACAAAGTTTGATAAATTTATTCGATAGGGAACCCATCAGGACCTGGTGTTTTCCCCTTTTTCCATGCTAAACACCACCTTCTTTAATTCACTTTCCAAAACTCGAGATGTAAGCTGCTCATTATCTTGATCAGATAGAACCTTAGGGATATGGGCAAGCACCCCGCATTTGAGCTACATCATCAAGAGATTGAGCTGAGAATAACGTAGAGAAATAATCTTGTGTAAGCTGTTGTAATCCTGCCCATGAATATTCTAACTTTCCTTCAACTGTTTTAAGAGAATTAATATGGTTATTAGCTCTTCTAGCCAACAGATATTTGTGAGGCATATAGAATAGAGAAATAATCTTGTGCAATTTGCTGCAATCCAGCCCATGAATATTATAAGTTTCCATCAGCTGTTTTAAGAGAATTAATATGGTTATTAGCTCTTCTAGCCAACAGATTTTTGTGAGACATATAGAATACGCAATGTTTGTAATGGCCAAGTTCTGAAATGGGACAAAGATCTCCTAAGGCAAGCCTAAAATCTAGAATCCATAGACTCAATCACAGTCTTGCATAGATATGCAATTTATGATGATAATTTTGAATGGCAATCATCATAAATTCATAACACTTATCAATTGGCTATTGTATTCGCATGATGATGTGATTTTGTGTTGTATTTGTATTCAAATCTACTAGGAAACACTTCCCCAACATTTTCCAAACTCATTTGATATATTTTGTAGCTATATTTTGCATAAAATTTATGTTTTTTAAAGAAAATAGCGTACTTTTTAAGTGTCAAAAATTCCCGAATATTCGCCGAGTCTTGCTGAGTTTTTGCCGAGTCAACTTTTTTGGGTTTGCCGAATACGAGTATGTGAACTATAGTCAAAACGCTTCGATTCTTATGCCAAAAAATATTAAAAACCCTCAGCCAACACAATCAGTTGTTAGAAATCAGAATTGAGCTTGGAAATAATTAATTTTGGAAACCCTTAACAGCGAACTTCAACGAGATTGGAAAAAAAGCAAATCACTTCCAAAATTTACAAAACTTCAAAACTTGGCTATTAAAGTTATGGAGAACAAGATAATAAATTTATATTGATCAAATTATCATCATCACATACCAAATAGTCCTCCCAAGTGGGTCGCCACACTTCAAATGGATAGATTATTTACCCAAAAGATATAAATCATGCAAGAGAATGATAATTTATTACACTCCAAACCAACTTACATACATAAATCCTTATGAGAGGGTTTTCATCCTCCACAAGTCCTCAATCAAGGGTTTTCGTCCTTAAGAGAGTCCTCATGCATAGCTAAAACCTAGGCAGTCTTGAGATAAATCTCCCTCATTTACCGACGAGGCTCGCGTGTAAGATTTCTGTCAATTATGTATTCTAATAACTATCTGTGGGTTTTATTTTAACTGTGAAGCTCATGAACCATAGCTAAGCAATTCTGCAGCAAAAAATCAGTTGTAAACAAATATTTGCAGAAGGGGGAATAGTTGAATACGGGAAGAGGGGAAAGAAGATGTGTAATCCAACCAATAATTTACAGACTTGGTCTCATACACAGATAAAACAAATAGATCTCACAATACAGAATTAAAGGAAAAGAAAGTTTCTAATCTAAATCTTAGACAATGCAAAGTTTATCTAAAGATCTACACAGAAGTAAGAAACAAATGCACCGTTGACACAAAGTTCTCCGGAAATCCACCTCTGTTTAATTCCTCAGCTTTCAGAAAAAATATCAAAGGTTTCAGCACAAAGTCTGGAACTCAAGAATGTTGATTACAAATTCTGATCATTTAACCCATAGGCTCTTCCTCTATTTATAGTATATAGAGGGCAATTACAAATAGGAAGTTTTTTTAATGAATTGTCACATGTGGAAGCTATGAAAAAGGGAAGCAGCTGGCAATCTTCCTCAAGAAATTCCTCTTTGCATGACGTGCATGATTTATAACTAAGAATAGAACCTTCTATTTTACATGTCTGCCACTTATTTCCACGTAATTGACTTCTTCCAGTAACTTGAAGTAACGACTTTTATAGCAAATTACCTAAGTTTTACAATTTTAATTGATTGCTCAATTGTTTTGTCGGAAAAAATAAGAGAAAGAACAAGAAAGAGGAGAAGAAATTAGAAGAAAGTTGCAACACTCTCAGTCTTGTTATTCTTCCATTCTCTGCATGTTGATCCAACATATATTGCACTTCTACTTCATTCACTTTAGCAATGAATGATCTAAATGATATCTCTGCCTTGAATCTAAGATGTTTTTTTCTCCCATATGTTGTTGAATCCTTTCCTTCGATTCTCACCAAACTGGATCTGGAAACAGCGGACTAAGATTTACTTGCGGTTGCTACCTCTGACCTGTCTTCCCTCTTATCCTTTAAGTTTTTGCAGTTCTTCTCCAGTACGTACACCAGTGCAATGTTTGTCGTAAACAATTCAGACAAAACTCATCACCCTTCATCGTGCCTGAATCAACCTTTGTCTGAGATATTCTTTTTTTATTTCTTTCAAAAAACCTTGCAAATATGAGAGATGGATCTATTTGTGCAGAACTTACAATTACTCCTAATTCTGAAGATATATTCATTGTATCTGACATTGACTTTGTCTTCTTTTCACCAATATGAGAACCAGTGAAATATTCCTGCAAATAATTCAGACAAACATAGAATCCATGGCATGAATGCTTAATTCCTTCACCGAAATCTGATTATAAAGCCTAGTGCCCTCAATTTTTAGACTTTGTTTGCATGCCAAGCAAGCTAAAAATATTATTTAATTCCCCTATGCACTCACATCAACTTACAGATAGCCAGAACAATAAAAAGGAAGCCTTTCCAACCCTAGGCACCAAAATTAGATGCTTCGCGGCAATTAAAAAAAAATCAGCTTTTAGGCATTTAGCTATCCCAGAATGGGTCGCACTTTTTGGCTATAAGTCATGTTAAAAATAAGAAGGTATGAAAGTGGGAATTTTTATTGTTCCAGGCAGCTCCATAATTCCCATCTTTCACTTAAGTGATTTAGTTTTAATATTGGGAAAAAACAACCTTCCAGGAAGGCTCCAAATTCCCACCTTCCTTCCACCACCAAAATTATCATTGGCACTTAAGTGATTTAACTTTAATGATGGGAAAAAACAACCTTCCAGGAAGGCTCCAAATTCCCACCTTCCTTCCACCACCAAAATTCTCATTAGCACTTAAGTGATTTAAATTTAATCATAGGAAAAAAGAACCTTCCAGGAAAGCTCCAAATTCCCACCTTCCTTCCACCACCAAAATTCTCATTGGCACTTAAAAGCCCTCCTTCCAAAAAGTGTGACTTGCATTAAAAAATTGTTTTTCCCAAAAAGTGCAACTTGCATGACTTCTACTTTTAAAGTTGCGTGAAAACTCATCAGCAACATTTTATTTCCATCTTTGAATTTTCAACGAAGAAAACACAAGGAAAGAATTAAATTTTCCATTTTTGGAAAGGGCCCGAGAAGATGTAGCAGCAAAAACTTGCAAGTGCCATAGCTTTCATTCCGTGGCTCCATTTTAGGTGTCGTTTTCCCTAAAAGTGTATATTTTCTCGAGCTCTACGCATTGATGGCAATATTTTTCTTATTTTCATAAAATCCATTCTTGCAACTTTTTGGACCAAGCAATTACTTGCAGTCTCCTGAAAGAATCCTGAGCTCTGATCACCTTTAGACAGATTAGTAATTAAAAATACTGGATAGCTTTTCAAAACTGTTGACCACAAGAAAACACTGAGAGGGGGGGTTAATCAGTATTATGATATTATTTCAAACTTTAATACTTAAACTTAGATCTATAATCACGAGCAATGTGAATAAATCAAATCAATCAAAGAACACAAAACTTAATGCAAGTAGACACAGATATACGTGGAAACCCTTTCGGGAGAAAACCACGGAGAAAATCTTCTTTATTATATTTCTCAAATGTTTGTAGGCACCAACCTACGAGAGACACCAATCCCCAAATTACAATTTTGTAGGCACCAACCTACAGGAGCACCAACCTCTTTTTGCTAAGCACCAACTCAGCAAGAGACACCGATCTCTTCGAATATGAAGGCACCTACCTTCCTTACGAAATTTGCTTTCCACTTTTAAACTTGTTGCTTCCTCAACGAATAATTGAAAATTCTTCTTCTTACTTTCAGATTTGTTGTTCTACAATTCTACCCTTATGCTTCATTTTCTTCTTCTTTTTCTTTAGGATTTTCAACTTGAATCCATGCTTAATAAGTCCCATATGAATCTTCTTATATAGCCTTTCATACCTTTTCGAAAGGGCATTACACCTTAAACCATCATACCCTTTCATTAACATTAGTCGGCCTTTATTTATTAATTTATTCTTTCTAAACAAATCGCTGCCCCCTTTGAATTGATTAATGCACACATAAAGACTGCCCCAAATAATTTAATTATCACCTAAACATTCAATGTTGCCCTTTAAGACTTGAGCGTTGCTTTCTAGGAAAGTCGTGGGCCCTATTTTGTGCAAAACATGGGCCTCCAAGGATAAATCATGGCCTTCATAAAAAAATGTTGCTTTCTTTTATCATGGTTGTCAATATACTGTTGTATTTCTCCTATAAAGGCGATCCTTTTCACATATATAAATATCTGATTTCTGCTCTTTTTGTTGCTCTATATGTTGCTAGTTATTTCCGTTGACATACTCACAATTCCGTTAATAATTCCATTACTTTCTGACAGATTTCCGTTCACCAGTTCAGCACCTCTTTTGACATCAATGACAATATTTCCAACAAAAACCCTAGGCCTGAGGAAAGATCTGGCAGGAAGAATGAATAGGCTACGGGAATTGCCCGAGAAAACAAATCAAAACACAAACAGAGAAATAAAATAAAAAAGAAGTTGCAAGCAATTGCTCGAAAAATTTCTCCAATTAGCTAATCTGCAAAAAATCTTCCCCCCGAGTGAATGTTCTATGGTAATAATGATGGGGTGAAGTGCTTTATATAACCTAAATCCTCCAATTTTAGCTCAATCTATTTTTAAAAGAACTTTATTTATTTAATAAATAAATAAATGAAATTCTTTCAGATAAAACTTGGTGAAGGGATAGAGTGAGTTTTAGCATGTGGGTATTTGGGGAATTTTGTTTTTATGACTCTCTGGGGATACCTAAGAACAATGCAAACAACTGCAGGCAAAACAAGCACAAAACGACCCGTTACTTGAAAAGAACAATTTTTTTTTAAAAGGGGTAGTCCCAGATTTCAGGGTGAAATCTTAGGGACACCAGCTTAACAAGCAAACCTTTACCGACATATAAAAATTCACCAAAAACATGATTCTCCTTTTATAACAATGAGGTGTGTTACAATTCAGAAGATGCTTGACTTTAAAAAATAATTTTTAATAATCTAATTTGTATTGGGAGCCTACATGGTCAAATACTTTATTTTCTAATTAATTAAATTCTCTATTCGAGCGCTAGGCTTCCCAATAGCAATACATGGTAAAAAAATAAAAAACTACCTAAATAACAACAAAATATCATCAAAGTCTTCCCCTTGCTTCCCTCCTTAGACCCACGAAGAGAAGAATGGGTAAGGTCTTCAAGAAAGATCAGCCTTCAAAAAGGGACATGACATCCCAAGTTCGCTATGCAATGATGGACATGCCTATCCCTCTAGGGTTAAGAAGGGGAAGATATATTGCGGCAACCGGTTACTAAGAGGAAGTAGCACTTGGGAATCTTAAAAACCCCCAACACTTTTGCCAAAGTGGATCTCTTGGCTGATTTTTTTAACAGCACCATAGTGACACAAGGGTTTGATGAAATAGTGGAGCGCGAGCCAAGAATGGAGAAGGAGATCAATGAGCATACAACTCAAGGTAAATACTCTTCGGTATTTGATGTTGACATTTAGGTATTTAATGATTACACAGGGCTGAATTTTAGCAAAGAAAAATCAGATTTGGGAAAGGAACAAGGGGATGGCATTGTTGGAGGTCAAAACCATGAAGAAAGGGCGATTTCAGGTGCCCGTAATCACTCTCAGCCTGCTGGGATTATCCTAACAGCAGTCAATGAAAAGCAAAATAAAGACATTCCATCAGAGCCATGAAGAGCCATGAAGATATTCCAAACACATATGAAGACAACCAAAAGTATGGAGCTAATTCAGATTTGTTGTTGTCTACCATACCATCTCAGATTTGTGGTCATGGGAAAAGGGTTGAAGGCACCATAGGAAAACACAACAAAGAGGCACTCCTCATGGTGATAAGGATGTGGAAAAATCGGAATTGCAAGGGGTAAATGGGGCTAGGATTCCGGGTGACATTGTTGGGAGGCATGCCCATGTAATAAAGGTCTCTTTCGATGATCATGTTAATCCTCAGCTCGCTGGAAATTTCAAGACAGCCACATATGGTAAGCAATTTCATCATCTTCTAAGCAAGGATTTACTACATCACCTTCATACTGTGTCTTTGCAATGTGTTTGTTATCCTAAGAAATATGCTAACAACCTTGTGAAGATGAAGGGTACCAAATGGGGAGAGGATTCTATTTCAGCCCTAGAAAGTGGACTCTTTGTTGACAATCCTAAACATGGCCCACATATTTGGGACTTATGGGTTCCTCCTATGTCGCTGCCATATTTGCATCATGGAGGGCATCATGGTCAATTCGATAAGTGGAAGAACATGTTGAGGGACAAGGGGGGCATAAATTCTTCCTTACAAATAAGGATTGTTTGGACATACAAGTTTGGGATCCGGGGAATCTTTTGAAGGTTGTTGATACAAACTTGAGGATTGTTGTTATCTGCATCCTTATGGCAGCTATAAGAAAATTGGTAACCACAAGAAAGATGCATTTCTCACCCACAATGAAAGATATAGTGTTTGCATCAGATGCAAGATGGTTTTCCACCACCATCATGCCAATTTTGCATGAGACAACACAATGTTACAGCCATGGTAAGATGCTCTTGCTAAATTCGCATTTTGGATGGATAGTATTCTCCTTGGACAACTATAGGTTGACATTTATGATGAATATTACAGTTGTTGCACCCTTGCTATATCAATAACATCCAAGAATTTTGAGTTAGAAATGCTGTACTACAGCCATGATGGACTGTCCTCTTCAAAATTATGTATGGGGTTGTGCATATTTTCCATGGATAGCGAGAAAGAGGCAAGTTTGGAGACACTCTTTCCACTTAATATGATGGGTAAAGAGGGTTCACACACGGAGATTGCGCAAAGCCAACATCCCAACATCTTTGGCGTTGCTTAGGAAGAAATTTCGAACTGTACATGGACACTACACCCACTCAACCGCACTTCTATGGTCGGATCCAAACCCAATTGTGAAGAAAATTCGATGGGGCAGTTTCAAGAAAACAATTGGAAATCCAAATCAGCAAGGTAGCATCCATCCAAAAGAGGTGAGCATCAATATTGGTATGTGTTGTTTACATCTTATGTTGAAATGCAATGATAAAGAGAAGAAGGCAATTCTTCCAAGCATGGCTAGCATGAAGAAGGAAGAGGCATATCTTTAGGACACTCAATGCATAAAGGCTAGCAAGAGTCTACTCTTGGGTAAGGTGGTTTCATGGTGATAATTTTCGGTTGGTTCCGGGCATGCACAATATTACCTCCTTATGGGGAACACTTGAAGAATAAAGTGCAAATTGAAGCTTTCTTGTTGAATCCCGTCTTCTATGCCAAGTTGGGACAAGGATGGGTTGCAAGAATCTTGAGTTAAGGGTCAATATGTCTGTTGATCTCAACCATAGACTTGTTGATCTTCATTTTCCAGCTTATGTAAAACAATTTTCAATCCCTACACTACTCATGAATTTGCCTTTTTCTATAAGATTTCAGTTTGATAATTATTATACCATTGTCTTAAGGTTGAACATGCAAAAATCAGATTTGGGACTGCCATTAGCAGTCATGAACAGCTATAAACTTTTATTTTCAAAGGAAATTTCATCATGGGTTGATGTGGGAAGAAGGCTATAGCTGAAAGGAAGAAACAAATCAGAGTTGATAGCCTTGAATTGGATAAGATTCCATGAGATTTATGGTTGTGAATTGTTTCCAGCCCATCCACAATCTGATTTGAGTCTTGTGATAAGAGGGATAGCTAGTCAAGGTCCAACTGTTTATTCATTTGTTCCTTGCTCTAGGACGGAAACTACAACAGTTTGGAAGGATTTTGATACATCTGAGCATGCCAAAGGAGATATACTGTTGTTGAAAAGGAGATAAAGAGGATTTCAATGAAGAGAAGGGCACGGAGGTATGAGTTTGTTTGGGTTTAAGCTCCTTCATTTGATAGGCACGAGATCCAGATTATGGGAGCACTACAACATGTTCCTTCACCTTGATATGATGATACTTAGACATATAAGTTTGCAAATGCTTCGGGGCAAGCAATTTCGGGAAGGGAGGACTGTAATGTCCGTTTTTTCAAATTAGTACCAATTGAAGACTTCCTTCCATTTTTCTTCCCATGGTCAAGAAGACATTGAACAAGGGAAGTCATTTGGTTTTATTTTCGTTTTCTTTCACTGCTATCAACGTTTTTCTTTTGTATTTTCCTCCCTAAGGTAGGTCGGCTAGGTTGGAGAGCTCCCAACATGAAAATAAAAGATAAAGCAAGCTCTTACGAGGTCAATCTAGGGGTAATTCACCCCTTCGACCTTTGGCGCCACCAAAGGGGTATAAAAGGAGTCACGTGGGCTCATTTACATCATCACTTTTGACATATACACTTTTATACTTGGTTCTAGGGTTGATTGCTATAATTCCATTCCACTAAGGGGCAACAATCCATTAGTGTGGCATCTAAGGAGGACGAAACCTTTTCTTGTGGCATATTGGACAACAAAAACTCTTCAAGTTGGTGGTGGTGAAGGCATTATTGAAGACCATATTGTTGTTTTGCAACTAGGGCATCAAAAAGGAGTGATTTAAAGGGTTTTTTATATTGTTTGGGGCCCCTCTTATGGAACGACTAGGGTTAGTGATCATTTGGGTGCCTTCTAGGGCACGAAACTTCATTATTATTTGATTTTCAGATTTATCATAATTTATAAGGCTAACATATTCTATATTTTGTAATTGTTGGGGTTTGGAGACTTCATTTTTTAGCTATCTTTGTGGACTACACTTCTATTGTCTTAAAATAAATTGCAGTTGGGTGATATTTCAGATTTGGCATATGTTTTGGCTTGGTAATGGTTCCATTAATTATACATAAATTGGAAAAGCATTGATATATTTAATTTCAGCTTGTTTGATGTGTTTGATGCCCTAACATGCAAATTAGAGTTCGCTGCTAGGGTTTGAAGGAATATTGGATCTGCTGTTTATAAAAATCAGATTGCATTCAGTTTGGAGTTTGTGTGATTTCCTTGTTTGTATGTTTCAGCCCTAGAAAGGGACATTACAGGATCCTCAATTATGCGATGTGTGATTTTTTGCTATCGGCCTAATGTGTAGTTGTACCACAGTTCCATGCTTTCACCTAATAAGTGCCCCATATGTGTCTTCAAATTCGTGTCTTCAAATTCGAGGCTGCCTTCATATGATTGGAACCACAGTGAAGTCTTGTGAGTTGGCAGCACCTCTGTTCTAAAAATCACGATATATCGGGCGATAATCGCGATAAATCGTTTTTCCCATGCAAACCGATTTATCTTTCCATAAATCACGATTTGTTTAATGGCGATTAATCGCGATTTTCGGCGCTGTAAAATCTGCAAAAATCATGGAAAACCATGTGAAAAATGTTCCATTTCGTCGTGGTCGAATCGGTTTTAGCTTATGCGTTTCCTTTTTTGGATTTTTGGTGAAAAAATCGCAAGTATGGAAAAAAATTTGCCATTTTTGGAAAGGGTCCAGGAAGATGTAGCAATAAAAACTTGCATGTGCCATAACTTTCGTTTTGTGGCTCCGTTTCAGGTACCGTTTTCTCTAAAAGTGTATATTTTCTCGAGCTCTATGCATTGATGGCAATATTTTTATTATTTTCATAAAATCCATTTTTGCACCTTTTTGGACCAAGCAACTTAACATCATAATAATAGTATACTGTATAACGATTTAACATTTAACATCATTTAACAACATAACGATTTAACATTTAACATCATTTAACATTATAATAGTATACTAGTATACAATATAATAGTATATACTATATTGTATACTGTACAGAGTCACTTTTCGCATCATTTAACATTGTTTTTACATTTAATTTAAGTATATTTTATGAATTTAAATGTTTTTAAACGTAGCGATAAAGTTGCCGATTAATGCCGATTCCCGATTTTCGATTCAAAATTTGGCCTGCCGATTAATCCCGATTTACGATTTTTTGAACTATGGGCACCACCTTTCTTGTGCATGATATTAAAGTGGAATTGCTGCAAATGTGTAGACCACTTCCAATGACACTCACCTTGCAACTTGCTTTGTCTTTGCAAGAACTATTATGGCTTCTCAACAGTGAGAATGACTATTTATTTGCAAAGATGAGATATTTCTATTGTCAAAATGCTTGGACAATGGTGTCAAGTTCTCAATCATATGTTGGATGACTCCAAACCATTCATTGTATGTCACACTATTAGGCGACAAGATGCCAATGTTAAGTGAAGACAACACCAAGTGTGTGTTCTAAAGCATCAAACTCCATTTAAAGCGATTTTTGCAAATCTGGCAGAGCAAAAATTGGCACTAAACATAGGCATCACTTCAACTATTCGAACCTTATCCATACAGATTCTTTGCCCCTTTATTTCGCGATATGGTTCAGGGGCCATGCAATGTCAGAGAAACCCGATGCAAACCTGATGTAGAAACTTGTAAGATCCAACAAGCTGCAATGCTCGGTGAGAGTTTGGAACATGCCAAACTCGAATTGCTTCAAGCTTTTCATGATCCACATGAGCCACATCATCAGTAATGTATCCCAAACACCAGTTTTTTCTCAAATGAACATTTCTTCATGTTGGCATGCAATGCACGATGACACAAAGTTTGGAGGACTTTTTGAAGATGCTCCAAATGTCCCTCCCATATTCTTCTATAAATGAGGATGTCATCCAATTAGACAACTACTAAACAATTTAGGAAGGGGTTTGGGATATCATTGATCATCTTAATGAAAGTTGCAGGCCAATTGGTTAACCCAAAGGGCATGACCAATCATTCAAACAAGCCCTCCCTCAATTTGAGTCCAGTCTTCCATGTCGACATGCTTAATGGAAACTTGGCATATCCTGACTTGAGATTGACTTTAGTGAATTACTTAAAGCCTCAAAGCTAATCCAACAGGTCCCCTATTTAAACAATAGGACAGATGTTATTAGCAGTAATCTTATTAAATCATTTTTAGCTTAGTACAGGAGCACCACATACCGTCTTAATTATATATCAGTAGTGTTGTGGTTATTTTTTTGTCTCATATATGCTATAGTTTTTTTGTACAGCCATACCTAAGCACAAAAAAAATTGCCATACCAGCATACCTCATCTGCCATACATGTACCCCCACCTGAACAGAATTGGTAACTGGGTATTTTCCTAATTGCTTACTTTTCACTAAAACCTTAGAATCCCAATTAACAGGTTTCAATAAAAAATTGACCGGATATTTTGGTTTAAGTAGGGATAGAAAGTATCTTACATTCATAATACAAGCATATGGCATTTTTTTCCGTGTGTGATGACACTCATCAAATATCATAAGTCTAACTGTCTCAAACTGGAAAAAGCAATGCCGCAAATTGTCAAGAAATATTTGTGGAGTCATCACAAACACCTGCAAGCAGAAATGGTAGCCATGTGATTTGGTTAACCTTGAAGTAATCTGTCAGACATATCATTTAAAAATGGAAGATCCAAATAAACAGTGAGCTTAAACATAGAGACTCAACACACAGCTTTAAAAGACGTGACAATTTTACAAACATGCAATTTCATATAATTGATTTTCGAAACAAGGAAATATTATATTATCTTAAATATGGATGTGGGATAAAATGTTCAGTTTCTTGTAAAACAAAAATAAGGCAATCTGAGTATTTCAAGACATCTTTCCACATTACAATGAAAATAACAAGTTTAGATATCTGCATTTTTAGAGCTTTCCTTTGGTACCACTTGCAATGATCATTTCTATTACTAGTATTGACCACTAAAAAGTAAAAACCTTGAAATACTATTTAGTATTTAAATCAGAAGTAATCTGCAAGAGAGTATCGTTAATACGTACATCAAAATAGATATTCACCACTACCATAGTCTGGTTTTCACATATGATGTGCCAACTTTGGAATAATTAGAGCTGATACAAAAAAGAAAAAAAATGATGAAATAGAGGCTATATTACTAAAAATAAGATGGTAAAAGTAAAACTACTCACAAAAAAAATTGAGAACACTTTCAAAAACGTTAATTATATTTGTGTGGTACTCCATGAGCAGAGTGAGCAGGGGCACTTTCGTCATTATTGTTGTAAGCCAGCCATGCTGGATTAGCTGTGTTAAGTGGTGTGCTGTAGAGAGAAAACCTCCATGTTGGTGCTCTCATAACAGCAGCAGTGGAGCTTTCTACTTATATAGCATTCCTTCCCGAGTGAGGCACACGCTAAGCCTGCTCCTGGGTCAAGTCTACTATCTTGCATTTTGCATTTTCTGAGAAGAAGAGACTATTTATGGCTTCCAATTTGTGTTCATGTTGTTCAATAACAATGCTCATTAACTCTATTAAGGCATTCATAGTGTCAATTCTATCCCGTTGCTTCTGAACACCGTGAAGTAACCTAGCCGGGAAACCTTCCATGTAGGGATTGTACTCTACCTTCTCAATATTTTTGTTGCTAAACTTGAGGACTACAGCAATTTCATAGATATCTTTAAACAGTTGGGATCGCATTTCTGGTAGCCAACAAGGTTGTAAATGTAGGACTGATTGCCTTGTGTCCTAGAGAAGGAATTGGATCTTTCCAGCGAGGAAGTGTAATGTCTGAGATGGTGTACTAGGGGAGTTCCCAAGAGTTGGGGAAGCAACATAACTTTTTTCTTGGGATATTCAAGGATCAAGGAGATATTCCAAACGTATTGAAAGTGGGAGCATGAGAGGCTTTGGCGCTGGCATTCGTGTGGTATAACTCAAAAACATAACAAACCTTGCATATTTATTGCAGCCTATGGTATGGTAGGGGAAGCTGATTTATAGCTCTATGTCAATGATAGGAGTGTTTTCCATGACATTTATATTTAAATCCGCTGGAGAATTCATACCTCGTTGCTGAAGTAAAGTTTTCTGCAGACCAATATTAGCCTTCGCTGATGGAATGGTTTTCTCATCGTCGATTTGAATAATCCAATTAATAGTGGAAATTTGAACTTGCTGTTTCTCCATCCGTGCAACCTTTGAATTGGGCTGGGTTTTATTCTGTTTTTTCCTGTTCTTGTTAACTCTTATATTAGCAAAGTTGTCTCTTCTAATCATAGCCAGACATCTAAGTCGCTTACTTATTCTGAGAAGCATTATTGGCAGAAAATCAATGATTGTTTGAGAGCGTGAGGTAGAGAAAGAGTGAAATCTCTATCGCCGTCTTTCCCAAATCGAAGAGATGAGTTAGTTAATTAAACGAGCAGCCATCAGAATTGATTTTGCCAATATAGGCAAGCATAGGTCTCAAAAATTGCAGAGAATGATTTTCTGGAAATGGGTTTGACCCTTAACACAGGCCAATGAGGGCACAGTTCCTCTTGGCTACCAACCACTGAGAGGGCATATAAATCATCACGTGTATTTGATTGTACGTCAGCTCCTCTATCTCTATGCCGGCACTGCACAATAAGAAGTCGGAGAAGTTCGACGCCATTGGATCGGGAATAGAAAATCGATGGAGTATAAAGAATTTACAAGGAAGTCCAATGATAACGGAGAAGGTGCGGCACCTGTACAAGGATGAACAAGTGTGAAGTCAACACGGTCGCGTTAAACCTGGTATGTTGAGACGGGAAGAAAGCTGGAGGAAAGAAATAAAAACGGAGTCGAAATCCACATGGAGTTGTCGATTGTTTTAACTAGATGCATAACTTTTGCGTGCAGACATCTTAGGAGTCGAACATGATTTAAAAAATTGTGACGGACATTAATAGTTGATCCGAGGCCACGAGCTCCTCAACGGATGGATATCTTTTAATGTGTACGAGCCTAAAAATGTTGGGCACTAAATTTTGTCAATATTTTTTTTTTTTTTATTGTCCTTTAATCAACTTGATAAAGAATTTTTTATTTTTTCCACCTTCTCTTAATTTGGTATATTTTTTAGATTTATCAGTTTATCAGTTAGATAAGTTAAAATAGAGTGTTCATCGAAACTCATATCAATTTGATAATGAATTCTTCTATTTTTTTTCATCTTCTCCAGTTAATTTGGTCTGTTTTTTAGATTTATCCACTATAGTTAGATAACTCAAAATAGAGTGTTGATCCAAACTCACTACCTCCTCAATGTAAGTTGAAAGATTTATTGACTATTTTATTTAAAATTAAACTAGGTGTGAAGGGTCAATTTTGAAAGACATAAAAATTTTGGCTGAACTTGACAAAGGAGAATGTGGAGCGGGGGGATAGATGGATGAAACCAAAAAATGATATGGGGAAGCTTACAGATATCTTTTTTAACCATTGTAGTTAAGTGTTGTAAATTTTATTTTCAATTGTTTTGATCGTGTTATGGTTGGGAATTGAAAGGTATGGCCGATAAAACAATATATGTTTTGTTTAGACAATTGGATAAAAAATATCAACCTTGAAAATACATTAAGTCAAAAATACTTGAGAAATATGAATTTAAAAGGATGTAGATTAAACCACAATTTTGTAGATAAACATCATAAAAAGGAAGCATACAAAAAAGTCCAACTAGGGAGGTAGAGGACACATATTACATGTGTGTGAATATACAATTCTATATACATGTGTACGATTGGTATGTCCCTCCTAAACGATACACACATGGCATAAGACCCTAATCATATTTTGTCACACCCGACGTTTGTCATCACACAGGGGAACTTGAAGGGACCTGACTTAAGTCATCTAAAATGACTATAAAGTGCGCAAGTTAATAGATGTGGAAAGTGGTGTGGCAACCAATAATACACTACATATCAGTAACTTAATATAAAGCCAAAACTAATGCAAGTCAATAAAGAATACTTAATAGCACTTGACAAAGTTCTTTTGAAAAATATGATTAGTATGTAAATGTGGGTTTGTGTGTTTACAAAAACCAATATGCAAGTATATATCTGTATATATCTTCACACATACATGGTTGGTTTAAATTGACTTGTGTCTAGGATTGCCTTAGGGTTGCAAATCATGTTAAAAAATGTTGCATGATGATTGGATGGTTTGGAAGGTGTTCTTTGTGTCACATCTTTCCCTTGAGGTGCGAATCGACTTGTCTTGGCCTTCATTCTACCACTTCACATTTTCTATCTTGTACATGAGAGCTTGGAGTTGCTGCTGCAATTTTCTGGGGACAAAAACCCTCAAAAAATCAAGTTTAGGGAGAACGAAAACTCTTCCTAAAATCACTATTTTGTTGGAGAACCTTCAGAAATTCACAATCAGCTTTATGGTGAGCCATTATTGCTTCAGCTGGAGCGATTTCATTTTAGGTCTATGTATATAAGTGATGGTGAGGTACTTTTACAATATTACATTTCAAATCAGTTTATGCAATGGAGGATTTTTTATCTATGCTTGTGTTTATATTATTTTGTAGTGGATGGTAGGTCGTGGACCAAAAAATTCTCAACATGGTTGTTTCCACCCACAACACTGACAGAAACAACTAGAAAATGTAGCAAGAATAAACCTAATCAAAATTATTATTGAGCATAAGAATAACGACATATTGCATTTATTCCAATCCATATTGAAGGGTCGCACAATTAACTTTTACATCAGATCTACAGTGTTGACAACCAACTCTTACACAATGAGAAGAAATTGCATTTGGTTAAATGGTGTTTATATCTACTTTGTGGAAGTCGCATTTCCTAGTTATATTGTTATTGCAGCATATATATTTCAAATTTGGGCCCCACTTTCAGCTGGGTAAAAGATCTTTGGGAATTGTTAAATACCATTCGTGTCCCATTTGGGGTCTATTACATCCATTAAATTAGATTTCTCATTCTCAAATAATATAGGTTATATGTGATCCACCTTATCATATTGATCTTAATGAAAACTTTGTGATCCCACAGCGGTGCCAGGAGATGCTAGATGTGAGAACTTGTATGAATTGCAACACTTTATTCATGATTTATGATGCAATATGATGTTGATATTGTAGGACCCTTAATGGAAATATTGATGCATGTCGATCCCAAAATGAAATGAAAATCAAATATAGATCAAAATTGAGAGATCAAGTCAAGCTCAATGACAGTACAATTTTTTATGCTAACACGAAGCCAAGCAAAGTGCAATATAGGGAAAATCAATTCACTTTACATGGGTCTATAGAGGAGAATGTGCAAGGAAAAATTAAGAAAGGTGGTTTCCAAGGTGGAAAGAGGAACGTGGTATGAGAACCTAGATATGTTCAATATTTTTGATATGTCTAGATCTCACTTACATTATTCACCTAAAACCCAATCGCACCTTTGACATAGTAAAACTGAAAACAACACTGAATACAAGGCATGCATTTTTAAACCAAAAGATCAATTATATTCAATGATTTTCCCCACTACCATTACTTTCTATATGTTTATGGATGTTGGTATGTCATTATGTGGACTTTTAACGTTTGGTATTCCAATTTTGTGGCATGCAACATATAAAATGTACACATATTTTAGTAACTCATACAATTTAATAGACATTGATTCCTCTATTTTGTGTATTCTTTAGATGTAAACATCCCTTTGTATGCTTCGTGTTGTCATATGTTCTATTTACTTTATTCGGTTTTACGCGGTATGAAATTTTCATTTGATCCTTCCATTTGAATAAATCATGGATAAAGTAAGACTTCATATGGTTATTTATGTTGTGGACCAAAACTTGCTCTATATTTTGTAACAAGGAAGGTTTTTTTCTAAGAAAACCATCAAAGTGTATTGTATAATGTCTAAATGTGAAAGGGATTCCTCATTTTTTAAATTTAAGACCAGGGTGTACTTACTAAGGGTTTAAGAAGTCAATTTCATGTTAATCCTAAACATGGAATTTGTGAAGAAAATAAATAACAGCCATATATAAAGGTCTTAAACTTCAAGCACCTTCAATCTACATGTCGCCATAGCGAGAGATAAGAGAAAAAATGATGGTTTGATTGTATTGTGAGCAAGACATGTCAAAGGGGTTTTGGAAATGTGGACGAGGCATTGATGGATAAGGAAATCTATATAATTTTCCCCTCAACCATTAATTTCTATATTTTTATGTATGTTGGTGTGTCATTATGTGGAAATTTAACAATTGATATTTCAATTTTGTGGCATGTAAAATACAAAATACATAAGTCTTTTAGTAACTCATCCAATTTAATGGACAAAGTTTCCTCTATTTTGTGTATTCTTTATATGTAAATGCTCCTTTGTAGGCTTCAAATTGTCATATGCTCTATTTACTTTATTCCTTTTTACGTGGTATGAAATTTACATTTGAGCTTTCCTTTTGAAGAAATCATGGATAGACTAAGACTCCATATGCTTTCTTTCGTTGTGGACTACAAATCACTCTATAATTTATAATGAGGTTTTTTACTAAGAAAACCATCAAAGTGTATTATATAATGTTTAGGTGTGAAAAGGATTCCTCATTTTCTCAATTTAAGATATGGTGTACTTACTTTGGGTTTATGTAGTCAGTTTTATGTCAATCCTAGACATGGAATTTGTAATGAAAAGAATTAGTATCCATATATAAATCAAAATATTTTGAACTGCAAGCATATTTGATCTACACTTGCCCACAGGCAGAGATAAGAGAAAAAAAGATGACTTGATTTTATTATGAGTAGGACATGTCAAAGGGTTTTTGTGATTTGAACGAGGCATTGAGAAATAAGGATCTCCGCTTATATGTATGCACCATTGACAAAGCGCCAAGTATATGAAAGGGAAGTATATACATTGAAATAGACATACGCAGACAAAAAAAAGTGTGTCATATTGTTAACATCCATAAGAACTCAATTCGAACTCTCCAACCGATATCAAATGACCCACCCCAATCCAATTTGGTAACACCTTTAGAGTAAAAATTGAAATATTGGGTTATGCACGCATAATTTCAAGAGATAAAGTTAAAAAATTCAATTGTTTTGAGATAAACATGGAAAGTACCAAACACGTGCCCAATCAATAAGAATAAAGAATTGGAAAATTTTACGGATATGAATCCATACTTCCAAAATAAGGGTGACTGAATATGACATATGTTAGGGTTGTTGAAGGATAATTTTTTTTGCATTAATGTTTGGATGGACATAAGTCGCTCACATGGACATGTATGTTCCAAGATCTATGTGGAGTAGGTAACTATCGATGTTTTCATAATCGTGCTTTGTATTTTTACTTAGTTCTTGTTAGATGTGTATGTGTGATGTGCATAAGAAAAAGTTGTGAAGAATGTTTTAGAATTCATAGGCACAATTTTTTGTTCAACATGAAAATAATGTACATAAAGTTAACCTCCGGAAAAAAAACAAATAACATAAATATAGATCACGAATATGAATACTAATAGACATGTTTATAAATAGATCCAAAATATAAACCTAGCCTTACATATAATTATTTTTATGAAAAAACATACAAACAAACTTATAATTACTCAGGTCAAATCATTTAGTAACACTTTTGAAGTGTTGATTCTACTAAGTGCGCTATGACTTATAAAAGCCTAATTCTGACATTTTCCGGCAAAAGTTCAAAACCGATAGAAGCATGAAGTGAGAGATCATATTTTGGTTAATCGATTCGTACACGTCACCAAAAAAGGATGAGCCAAAACGGAAAATCTGACGGGGATTGGGAAGGGTGGGCGCACTTCTATAGTATTAATTGATGATAAAGATACAAAGAATGGGCTAAATTTTATATCCACGCTAATGTAGAAGTGGGGTGGGAACTCTACATTGTATATAGGTACGAATGAAATTTAAATAGCGCACCAAGAAATGAATGAAGCGATTGTACCCGAATATGAACCGGTGCAGTATTTATTAGCAAAAAATGTACCTCATTAGTTCTAACTTCTATGATACTGAGAGAAAGAGTGTCGGAGATGTAAGAATTGACGGCATCGGCACGTACTTCACTTTTAACACTAGATTGCTCTTTAGACTCCGTTAATGTGGAGTCCCGTTCCAAATTTGGAAGTCTTGTCCCAAACATTAACACGTGTCTTGACCCTTTTGGCTATAAAATAATGATCGCAGCCATAATTCTCAAGAGGACAAAGCCTTGATGTACATTATTTAATGTTCAGATTGCTCTTCAGGCTTCGTTAATTTGGAAGTCCCATCTAGGCCTGGAATTTCAAACTATCAGTGCTTGTCAAATCAAAATTCTTTGACGGCTTAGCTCTTTCCTATGGCTGTAAATTCTAATATTTTCCATGTGATTTGTTTACATAGAAATAAATAAGTTTTATATTTTTACCAATTATATATATATATATATATATATATATATATATATATATATATATATATATATATATATATATATATATATATATTAAGAACTATATAAAAAATAACACATTTTCTAAATTTTCAGCCTGTCATTGTCTACAGTTTCCTAAATTTTTCACCTATAATATACGGTTTAATAAAAAACAACCCATAGCCTGTCGATTTCCATGGCCGACTCCTATCTGAAACATAAAGCGGGTTTTGATCTTTTTGGCTGTAAAATAATGATTACGGCCATAATTCTCAAGAGGACAAAGAGTTGATGTGCAATTTTTGATGTGTTTTTGGAGTTTTCCAAGAGTGCAAGGTAAAAGAGTTTTTCTTATTGAAAACGGAATGATGTGGAACGCCACAATGGTTGTTTTTGTCAATGGAATTGCATAAATGTGAAGCGGAATGAAGATGGAGAGGGATGGAATTGGTAAAGACGGCCATGGAGGTAGGAGTTAACAGCGTTTCGTTTCATTTGCGAGCATTCACAAATTGGTGGTTTCCGAATTTGTAGCGAACCATCCTTTTTCAATGACACGAGTGAAGCGTATCGGTTTTCATCTTCCACCTGAAAATTTGATGGATCATGTTTTATCAAAAAGGATTATTTATTGGCGACAGAGAAATATAAATGGGGCACCTTAAGTAAGCTGCTTGGTGTCCCCAGATTTCATCCTGAAATCTACAACTACCCTATCCGAAAAAATTTCGTACTTTTAAAATTATGGGTCATTTTGTGTTTTTATTGCCTGAAAGTTTTTGTATTGTGTCAAGATATTCCCAAAGAGCCACATTAGCCTTTTTCGCCAAATACACAGATGCCCAAAATTGTTATATTTTGTCGTCGGGATGTGTCTGCGGGAAATTTGTATTTAATTATTTTGAGCCCCGTTTGACGCTATTTGCACTCTGTTTTAACTTTGTTATGATCGAACATGTCATTATTCCTATGTACCAGAAGGGTTTTAACTTAAAATAAGTTCTAGGCTATTTGTAACTTTTGGCAATTTTTCATGTTTTTGTGTTGTCCCGTTTCGTTTTCTGTGAAATTTCTCTAGAACAATTCCTTTGCCGAGTAAGCCCGACTTTTGGCCTGGAGCAGCTGGAGAACATATACGCACGTTATGCCCAGAGGAAGTCACCATCGGAGGTCTTGATCGCTAGGAAACGAAGTCGTGCACAAAAAAACCCCTACGAGGTTGGGCGCATTTTTGGAAAACAAAGGATTTAAGCTGCAGTGGGAAAAATAGAAGCGGAAGGCAGGTGGGAATTTTGTATCTGCCTAGCAGGGTACTTTTTCCCATGATAGAAAATTCACTTAAGCTGCAGTGGGAAAAATAGAAGTAGCAGGCAGGTGGGAATTTTATACCTGCCTAGCAGGATACTTTTTCCCATGATAGAAAATTCACTTAAGCTGCAGTGGGAAAAATAGAAGCAGTAGGCAGGTGGAAATTTTATACCTGCCTAGCAGGGTACTTTTTCCCATGGTAGAAAATTCACTTAAGCTGCAGTGGGAAAAATAGAAGTAGCAAGCAGGTGGGAATTTTATACCTACCTAGAAGGGTACTTTTTCCCATGATAGAAAATTCACTTAAGATGCAGTGGGAAAATTAGAGGCCGCAGGCAGGCTGGAATTTATTGTCTGCCTTGCAGGGTAAAAATTCCCATGGTGAAATAAAAGAAAAGTGATTTAAGTCAAATCATGGGATTTTATTGTCTGCCTTGCAGGGTAAATAATCTCATTGTCAAAGTCAAATCACTTAAGTGGACCATGGGATTTCCCGGGCTGCCTTGCAGGGTAAAGAATCCCATTGTCATAAATTCTTAAAAATAGAATTCTATTATTCCAAAAAGTGTGACCCACCTTGGGTGAATAATAATGCATTAAATAAATATTTGTTAATATTTATTCATCTAATTTTGGCACCCAGGCTTGTGGAAAAGTCAACAAAAGCAAAGAGGAATAAATCAATTGGAAATAGATTGTCTAAAATTAAATAAATTTATTTATTTAAAGGCAGCCCCCTCTTGTGAAAAGTGTGCCCCTTTTAGGAAGGATTTAATGTTTTTTGAAGTATTAAATGATTAAATAAATTCCTATTTTCAGTGGCTAAGGTTAAGGCACACTGTGAAGCTTCAGTTGAGTGAAGAGTGGATGAATTAAATGAATTAATTTAATTTATTGGATGGTTGTTCTTAAACATGTTATTTTTAAAGAGAGAATCATGATTTTTAATTAATTAATTGTCAGGAATAGAAAAGGCAATTATTAATTATAGAATTATGAGGGTTATATAAGCATTGGCAGCCATATGGGTGAATTATTTAATTCACAGGTAAAGAATTGCAGCCAAGAGGAAAAGTGTGCCCCATTCGAAGAAGGATTTTGCTCAGGCAAGGTGGAAACAATGCTAAAAGCTACCAGATTTGGCGCATGCTTTGAAGAAGGTTGATTTTTGTCTGCATAATTGTTTGCATAGGTGTTACAAGTGCTGAGGTGTTGTTGAAAGGATTCATGCTCTCTTTATGTGCAAATTAAACATCAATTTTTGGGGCAGCAGGCTTGAAAAGTGCAGATTTTTACAATTAAAATTCACTATTCATGCTCTGGTGGCCATCTTTGTCTGAATCAATTGCAGGAACTTATTATAGGTGTTTACAAAAGAAATGGAGCTTTAATCAATGTCCAAAGCATTGAATATATCCTCCGAATCTGAAGAATTATCCAGATCCGCACCACTATTGAAGAATTCCAGCCGAATTAGAAGAAGAATTATTCATACAAAGATTGATAAAGTCGTGGCAATGAGAGACGAAAAAGAGAGTACAACGGAGTCATGCATCAGTTCCAAATTTGCAGACATAAGAGATACAGATCTAGGCTCGGAACCTCTTGCTGAATTGATAGACAGATCGAGAGCAGGAAAGACTTCACTCATGCGTGCAGGAAAGACTTCACTCATGCAGTGGAATTATTCGAGCTGCAGTTTTTCCATCCACCACCCAGTTGTCAGAGTTTGTTATGCAGGTGCAGATCCATATCCAGATGCAGATGCAAATCCATATGCAGATCTAAATCTCATAGTTACAAAAACTTCCGACACAAAGGCTTCATCCTCTTGTTTCGAATGCAGCCCGTGAAGAAGTCAATGCATGGAAAATTCCTTACAAAATCTTGTGCATGTGCTCTCATCTTCCAGCTGAAGCCTTCATTTAATTTGCATTCACCCTGAGTGCTTTCCAAAAATTTTAATTGCTCATATGCAATTAAAAATAAAGATGATGAGTTATTTACGGCCAACCTTGCACTGATGCATGTACAGCAGATGAACTGCAAAAGCTTAAAGTATAAAAGAGAAGACAATGCGAAGGTAAAATTCCAGGTGCTTCCAATTCCAGCTTGTTTCCAGATCCAGCTGCTCCCAGGTCCAGTTTGGTGAGAATCAAAGGCAAAAGAATCAACTGCATGCAGACATGAAAAAGGACAAGACTGCAGCTTTCCTCTTCTTTCTTCTTTCCTCTGACAAAGTAATTGAGCGATCAATTAAATTATACAACTTAAGTGATTGGTTTAAAAGCCATTACTTGAAGAAGTCAACTACTTGGAGATAGGTGGCAAGCGTGCAAAATAGAAGCTTCTATTTTCAGTTGCAAATCATACATGTCATGCAAAGAGGAATTCCAGGAGGGAGATTGTCAGTTGTTTCTTTCCTCCGACTTCTACATGTGTCAGTTCAACTAAAAGCTTCCAACTTGTAATTGCCCCTCTACATTCTATAAGTAGAGGAAGAACCTTCAGGTTAATGATCAGAATTTGTAAGCAGCAATCTTGTGTTCTAGACTTTGTGTTAAACCCCTAAGAGCCACTTGGAGCAAAGGAATACAAAGGAACAGGTTTCCGGAGAACTTTGTGTCACGGTGTACTGTGTTTCTTGCTTTTAATCTTAGATCTCTTAATAAACTTTGTGTTATTTTAAATCTAGATCTAGAGCTGCCTTTGTTTTAGAATTCTGTGTTTATATCTATTGGATTCTTCTATGTGCATGCAATTTAGCTCTGCCATCTACTAATTGGGATGCACATCTTCCCCATTTCTTCTATGTGTTTATGTAATTACCTTATTCTATAACTTTTCCCTTCTTTAAACAGCGGCATACTTGCTGCAAAACTGTTCAGTTATGGTTCATGAACTGAGTAGTTAAAGTAAAACCCCATTTAGATATTAGCATACTTTAATTGACAAATCTGACACGGGAGCCTCACCAGTTAAATGAGGGAGATTTATCTCATGACTGCCTAGGTTTTGTGCTATGCAGAAAATTTAGCCAACACTGCTATTGCGAATGTTATCGTCTCTTATCGTGAATTTGAACCACCTGTATGACTGGGTAACTTAAGTTCTGAAAACGCAAGGAGGCACTTGCGTCTTCAGGGTAACATGCTTGAGCAACATGTTTTGTGTATTAACTTGTGACCCCAGGAATGTTGAATATGAGCTCAAGATTAATTTCTCCAACTATTCGAAAGAGGACTTTTTTAGGATCTTCTCGCCGACGAAACTTTCTATGCAAATTTGGAATCTTGGCGTTTGAAGAGGAAAATTGCAATCCTGCAGCACAATTCACTCGGTTTCTGTCAATTCCCAACAAATATCATGCAAGACACGGTGGAGAAACAGCTAGTCCCTTTGCTCGCTGACATGGCAGATAGAAACGCCATTGTGGGTCTGCAAAACGTATCTTTTTGCAGCACATGTTCAATAACCTCAGTCACCATTTACAATATAGACGTGTTTTTTGGAGCCACGGTGCCTATTGTGTCAATCATTAGGCGATCAACGGCCCAAGGTTTTTCGTACGTCGTCGTATGCCATGTGTCGGTTGTTACCGTCATGGATCGCTCTGACAATTGTCAAAGCCAAAGGGTTCGTCCCCCTTTGGAATATGCCTTTCGGCGTAAATATATAGAGAGACAGAGATGCAGTGCTTCTTTCAATGAAATTTAAGTATTGTCAAAAAGAACGAGGACCGTGGAATCAATAAACAAATCTACGATATATTTTACATACTCTGAATGATTTGTAGTAACAACCAGGTATTTGATTGCATATAAATATAACGAGCTTTATATTTAGAAATATGATGAATATATTTAGAAAATAATAATAAATATAATGACCTTTATATTTAGCATATCGTTTATAACGGCCATAGTTGTTCACTCTAAATAAAAAGAAAATATTGCAAATTAATTACGGAAATAAAACCTTTAGAATTTCACATTTTATGTCTCCATGATTTTACACCAGAGTTACTCCACACAAAAAACTCGTTTTACCTTATGGATCTAACAGATCTATTTACACAATGATATAAGTGTATAAATACTTTTGAAATACATATTTATTTGCAGAGTGATATAAAAGTATAAATACATGGCAAATTGAGGACTTTGTAATCTAAAATAAAAGCCATTTGCAGCAAAGCTAAGCTTTAGGACTGTCAATCAATGGCGACTTTGAGTCTCCTCACATTGCGGGTATTGCTTCTACCAGTCATCCTTCTTGTTGTTCTATGGAGCATTGTGCAACCTCGACCAACCAAGGTCCCAATCGGTGGTAACCATATATTCATAAGCAAAGGGCCAAGCGGAATTGGCTTGGCTCTAGCCCACGCAACTGCTAAGGAAGGCGCCAAGGTTTCAATCCTTGCACGCGATCCAGACAAGATGGAGAAAGCTAGACAGTCTGCAATGGATTCCACATGGCAACACACCAGTTTTCAAGGTAGATGTGAGGAATTTTGATGAGGTGAAGGAAGCGATGGCAGAACCAGAGCCTGTTTATGTGTTGATTGCTAATCAAGGCATTTTTACCCCTCAAGAGCTTGAGCTTCGACATTTTAATACTGTACAATCCACGATGGACATCAATTTTATGGGAATTGTTCATTTGATTAAATTTGTGCTTCTTCACATGAAGGGGAGAACGAATGGCATGCCTTAGAATGAGATTGTGAGACGAGGAATACAAGAAATCGGACAGTGATAAATAGTCCCTCGATATATAGTTGCATGCCACGTGTCGTCCGTTAACGTCATGGATCACTCTATTAGTTGTTAGAGCCAAGGGATTCGCCTCCCCTTTGGAATACGCCTTCAACGTAATTAGTCACCATCTTATATTTTTGCATGTAACATTTAACTTCTTGATAAAAAATGGGAGCAGTTATCAAAAGTGCACCCCTCCCAGCACTTGCAAAGGATTCAAACTCATCCTATAAGTGCAACTTATAAATTACCCATAGAAAAAATATATATATTCACTTGTCTTTTAATAAGGGAACTTTTTTTAAATACAATTTCGAAAGAACACTACAACTCAAAAGTAGATGTCACATTATCTTATGTTTTTTATCAACGACATAATAAAATCCCTTAAGAGTAAACTTGTCAACTACCCTACTAATATTATGTCTCTTTGCATTTGCTTGTTAATGTGTGTATTCATAAGAATTTAATAAACATCAACTCACACTCATTTTTTGTATTTCAGATCAATCCAAATATGGTCATTTTTTTCAATCTAATTTCCATCCTTCTCTTCCTCTCTAGAAGGAAAGAAAAATATTCTAATAACATTATGGTTTATATGTTTTAGTAATACATTGAGTTAATTAGTATTTTTATAGATGTGCCGCTTATTTTTTCTTGTGGAGGAGGTATTAGTATTTTTGATGTAATAATTATGTTGAACAAATGTACAAACTCGCCATGCGTGAATCTAACCCAACATCAATAAGTCACTACTCACTAATGGAAAACTTCATATGATGACTCTACAAGTTGTGTCAATCATAGCTCCCTTGGTCACATAAATATGAGGCCTCAATCATTGATTCTTTTTAGTTGTTGCTCCCTACAAATTGTGAAAGAGAATCTAGGGCCATAGAAGGGCAAAGGCCAACTCTCTTATAATAGTGTCAAAGGCATGCCACCCATAATGCTCTCTTAGTTCGCCTTTGATGCCTAAAATTACTACATGTTTATTCTCATGTATGGCTACAATCTTCCAATCACCATATCTCCCTATACATGCTAAGTCAAAAGAATGTCTTTTCTTAATGTGAAAATTAGGCATGGCTATACCATGTCTTATAAGATCAAGCAGGAGCTATTATGGCACTAGGATGCACCATCTACATCTATGATCCCATAGAACATACATCATGCATACATGCCAACTGCATTGAAAATTCAAACTAATTTTTGAACTTAAATAAATATATTGCATGGTAGTTATTGCAATTGCTACCATGTAGTGCAATTGGTAAAGTGCCCACAATAGTAACTAGTAGGTTGCGAGTTCAAATCACACTACACATTTTGGCAGTGCATACTTTGTAGTAAACAATGTGTGTTTACCACAAATAAATTTTTAAAAAATCTAAATTAAAAAATGTAAAAAGTAGATGAATGTGCGGATGGATGTATGTATTCTATGTGCATAGGTGCATCCTAGTGCTAAAATAGCTACCGCCATAAGATAAGTTTCTTTTTGCTTTTAGCATACCTCGATATAGTTGCATATCTTATGAAAATTGTTAGATGTGCAAACTCACTAATTTCTCTCGCCTTTATAACAATGTTTATCATAAGACAATCCTATCTACTTCATTACATTATCTATAGATGTTCATCTCATCAACTTCTACCCTCATTGACAATAATGGAGAATTATTTTATTTTGCAGCTTCATGGTTTAAATGCATTAGGGTACAATATCTTAATATTTAAGATTATATATCAACTAATGAAAGTGTAGTTGTAAGTTGCGGATAATAGTTTTGTATTGGTATATGCATTACTTTTAGTCATATTACAAAGTACAACATAAATTTTATATGTGTAACTCCATTGCATTTAACTAATGATTATGTGAATGGAAGTACTTTTCAAACTATGCTCTAATAAAAAACTGTTGCTTTGTTTTGCTAATCCAAGTACCGAAATTGTTTGTCATGTTAGATGTGTGATTTCACATGGCAATGCATTTGTGTAAGGATTTATTTTCATATTTCATAGTATACAATAGGAAATAACAAGGAGAGAAGTAAATAGAAATTAGGAGAGTTCAATTTTATATTATACTTTTTAATGTTTAGTATATTTAGTTGTAATACCAAAAATATTTGATTGTTTGAATGGAAGGACATAATCCAAAATTATTTTGAATGGTGGGAATGAAGATTGTGTACCTCCAAATATATGTCACTCATCATGTCTCATAATTATTGTAAAAACATCATCGAGATGGGCTTGACGCAACAAGTTATAAGCATCGAGAGAATTATATACACCATGTTGCAAAGTCCAAAAGGGCAATGATCCATCTCTTTGGAATTATAACAATATTTATCTAATTCAACTAGCAAAGAACCTTGTGATTTCTTCTAGATCTAGTTTTACTAGAAACTCATACGGAAGAGTGCTGAAAATCCATCATGGCTTGGACAGTGAAAAATTATCCATATCATCAAGGAGCTGGGGCATATGTTCTACAAGTTCTCTTTGAACTTCAATCTTCCATGAATGAGTCAAAGCCTCATTCAATCAACTTTTAGAAAATTACGTTGCATGTTGGTGGATCTCAATATTTGACGCAAGAAATATGCCTTCCTATTCATGAGCATCTGGATTGTATTGATTTGTCACTCATTATTATTGAGTTATGAAAATTTTGGTGATGGGATCCCCATGTTGAATCCACCAAGCTCTTGATCTGCGAGCCCAATATTGCTATTCCCACTGCTGCAAGACAGCAAACTGTTGTTCTGTTGTGACCATTTAAATAGAAAAACACTGGTCTCGGATTCTTTTTGGAAGAGCTTCAAGTTCTATGGTCGTTGCAAAATTTGTGAAAAAATATTGCCAAGAGCCAGCTTATTCCAGCTTTGAAGCTTAAACTTGAGAAAGGTCAATATCTCATGAACTTGTTCATTTCATGTCCTTGACATTTCAGTGATTCATGCCACCATTGTTCTACATTTCTCCAAAAGTCTTGATTATGCCGATAGGCCCCCTAGAATGACAGCCAAGGGTGGTATGGGAGGCTGCAATGTCCATGGATAAACAACTAATGACGACTTCAATTTGACATGCATTTGACAGTCGCTGTTTAATTTTGACCTTAAATATCATGTCCAATTGACCATCACATAGGAGTTTATTTCTTTTCGCTTTGAGAAAATCAAAAATTCAAATATTGGGGCCATATGGTGGAGTTTGGAGCCCTTTTTCTCCAAAAAGATTTTTTCGAGCCTGCAAGATTGGTGCAGCTATATTTACACCATTTGTCACCAGTCAATAGGATTTTTTTGAATAAAACTTAATGAGGTTGTTAATCAATATCTTATACAGAAAATCCAAGATGATAGACTTGATATTAAAAGCTATTGGCATTTATCAGATAGTTGTATTTAAGATATTTGTAATAGTTTGAGAACCACATGCATTCGAAAAAAAATTCTCGGTGTGGCTATCCACTGAGCCATATGCAAAGAGATGGGCCAATGATCAAACAATGTGGTATCACTAAACCGGGGAGAAATTTGTTCATCCATAGTTATCCATCTTTTTAAAAACAATGCCCTATCCAATTTTTAAGCATTATAGGAGAGTTATTTTCATATTTTTCTCTATGCAAAAAGTCCTCGCAAGAATACTAAATCCACAACATGAGTAATTGGTTCAAACTTACAGAAAATCTCTGCAGACGTGTGGTTAAAACCAACATTGTCTTTTTTCTCTTATGGGATTTTTATAGTGTTAAATCCAGATGTGGTGACTAGCATAGAGGAAAATGTATACATTGACTATGTTACACATACATTGCAGTCCTTGAAAAAAAACTTGAATATGGAAACTCAGAGGTAGAGATGATTGTGAGTGTACAACAAAACTGAATGAAACCCATTGAATCATTGTTTTTGTGTTTGGAGATAAATGGTTTGGTGAGTGCCCCAAATGGAAGTATGCTTGAGACTAACCATTAATGAGGCTCTTGTTGTCTCTTGTCATAAAAATATTTTCAGAATGGAATTTAGAATTTGGTCAAACCATATTTCGCATATTCGTATTCAGCAAATACTCGACAGACCACAAAAAAATTGACTCAGCTGAAAACTTGGCAAGATTCGGCAAATATTCTGCAATACTCAACAACTTTAAAAAATACAAAAATTGCTTGTAAGAACATAAATTTTATGCAAAATATAGTTACAAAATGCATCGAATGAGTCGGTAAATCGTTGGGGAAGTGTTTTCAATAAGATTTGAATACAAATAGAGTACGAAATCTCATCATCGTGCGAGTACAACAGCCAGCAATGGGAACTTTCTTGTTTGTGTAGGAGCAATGTGATGTTGATTGTCTAGACTCTATATTATCCCTTGGACTTTAAAATCATTGTTGTTGCAGCACCGATGATGCCTTAAGCTTGGTCAGCAGGATCAAGTTCCAACTGATACTTGGTGAAGGAACAGGGTACCTTATTTCACTTGCCACTAACACTCGAAATCATGAATCCTGTCATGGCAGAGGTAATAGAAGTGGTAATAGAAATGACAAAAATGACAATAGAGCTATCACCCATGCTCATTCTAGTTCTCCTGTGAACAATCCAATTCATGGCCTCGATGCTCCTTTCCATTTGCTGATTTTCCTAGGCATCTTCTAGAGTATGTGAGCTAGGATATCTCTCCGTTTAGATTTTAGGGATTCTACCTTTTGGCACATGTTGAATAATTCTATGAATGGTCATTATGATCAGTGTTTTCTTGGCTTTAACACTCCTCACATTCCATTTTCTCAACCTCCTCAGGATGCTGCCAGACCTCTTGTGCCCTCACTGAGGAGCAGTGTAATCATTAAGGAGCTAAAAAATGAAATGTCTGCTGTTAAAAATCATAAGTGGACTATTTCACCTCGTACTTCCAAGTTCCAGTCCATCCATCCAAATGTGCTAAGTCTGTTGTTCCCACAGTAACAAAACCTTTGAAAAAGGTCAAAGTCCAGGAAGAAGGTGAAAGTAAGGTGATGATAGGGCAACCCAGGTTTAGCCTGCAGTATGGCATGAGTTTGAAGCTTATCAAAATATCCATTCAGTTGAGTTGCATCACAAAGCTAGAAGCAAGGGAAATGGAAAAGAAATTAATAATTAGGATAATTCTAAAGCATCAAATATCTGTCTGGCGAGTCCACAGGGAAAACTCAACGAGTTTTGGCAAGTCTGTGGCAACTACTCGCGGCAGGTTTTCCCAAAAAACTTGGCAGAACTCGTGGCAAGTATTTGTCCAGGGGAAAAAGTGGCGTGTACTTGCCAAGTATGCATACTATGGGTAAAACGACATTTGTTAGCGGGAACAATATTTGAACTACTAGACTATGAAAATATCCCATACTTGATGCAGCCGCAATTAGGGGTCTCAAGGAAGAGATGTCTTAGACTGTGTAGTCCACAGATTTTCAGAGAGATGACCTCACACAAACAAGATCACTACACGGCTTGAAAGAGACAATGAAATCTTCTCTTGTTAATCAACGAGGAAAATATTATAGACTCGGGGACAACACATTGCAATCTGGTTACAGTGCTAAAACAAAGACTGCAACATGTTCTAACAAAGACTTATGGGAAATTTTCTAACATGATCCTTTTCAGAAAAGAGGCTTGGGAAGCATAAGCCAACATGGGAACATGATCTCCTGACTAAGCACAGCTCCAAGGGAAAGGTAGAAACCGAAAGAACACTTCTTGCAAGAAAAGGGTAAATGCTATTATTGTTGCAGAAAATGCAATCATGCTACGGATTGTTACAAGAAGCAGCATGACGTTGGAGATCATACACCCAAGTATAATGACAAACACACTCCTTTGAGGTATAAGCAGGAAGATAATATTTTGTTTTCAATGGCTCTCACTACTAGTTCTTTGGAGCATGAATTGGTGATACTATGATAGATTCAGTGGCTACTCATCATTTGTCACACAACTCTAATATTTTCTACAAGTTGAAATAACACATGTCATCAATAACATTACGGGAATCGATGACGTTCATGTGCAACATGGGGGGTCTTTAAAAATGCTAAGCATGTAACTAGAAGTATTGATATTTGACACCCATCATGGATGTTTTTAATGGATTTATTTACTATTAGTCAGTATTAAAATTTACCCCTCACTTTTGACATGCACAAATTTACATCTACATTCAACTCATACCGTTCAAAAAATCCACAATGAGAGAAATTTTGACACCATTTTAGTGCATCCTATAGCATAATATTCCCCCTCTCCAGTGTTCATCTGATATCTATGGGAAATATATTTGATGAAAAATCAGCTTGTTCAGAAACAACTGTTGTGTATGATATTTAGATCATTCGTAAACAGGAATCCCTATCTCAAGATACCAAACAATTGTGCATGACGATCCTTAGCTGCACAACAACGGGATTCTAACATGCACACATGGAGAAGAAGACCTCTGAACCTGTGCAGGCCAGATATACACCTGCAGCAGTCCTCTCCTGCATTTCCAACCCCTCTCGTACCATGGGCAGCTGTAGGAGAGAAGAGGGAACATCCCAACAGACATGAAGCATTTGTTTCCCTCTTGCACTGCATGAGAACTATCTGGAAAGGAACCATACCATTATGCATGAGTCAAATGGCCATTGCTTTGGAGAATACATTCTACATTTCTTTGTATCAATAAAGGCAGAAAGGTTTCGACCTGATCAAGGAGTTGATTGTGCTTCTTGCACTGACTGATTGGGATAATCAATCATTTATAGACTCGATTCCCTCTCTCATGTTTGTTGGACAAAGCATCTCAAGCAGAGGGGGCTTGTAACGAAACTGTTTATTATTTAATTAACTCTCCTAACTAATACTGAAAAGGTGTGTCTGATCACTTAATGAGTTACACCTCTCTAGCATCTATAAGGATGTCCTATGTATTGTTTGAACTCACCCTATATGCCTGTGATTATTTCATATAAAACTCTTCCTTTCTCTATGCCACACTTCTTCAAAGGTTGGTTGCAAGATACTACACCCAAGTCATGGGGAGTCAAGACGAGGGATCTCATGAATAGCAAGATGAGATGTCATGTTCACTTCTTCAAACCCCTCTAATGATAATGCTAAAGTTGTTTTTGGTAAAGAAGCGCAAAACATTTAAACAAATTTAACTTAGGTTGATTCTCAAATGTGGTGGGGATTGCACTATGAGGGACCAGCTTAATTAGGATATGAAGGGAATGCTCCATCTTTCTTTTTCATTCATAATGTGCCCCATCATGTTATCACTTGATCAATATCATGTGATTTCTTGATATCATTAGATTCTTCATATCTGGAGCTTATTCAAGCCCAGTTTTCATTGATATGTTATTGCTCTGATTTCTTCAGTTCATGTCTCCTCTAGATTGTAAATCTATGGTAGATCGGGGCATCTTGACTAACAGGAATGACGCTTAAATCAACTAACTACTCTATTCATGCTGCTGTATTTGTCGCAGAGCAGCTATTGATTAATCTATTGCATCTTTACAAATTCACAGATTGGTGATTCAAACGTCAAGCACGTCTGATCGCACAAAAAATCATCATTGCTGGAACCCCATGCTATCATCTTTAGCATTGAGTAAATCAGCTCTCATCTCAATGACAGCAGGTGGCATCTGCTGATCTTAGACTCAAATAAAAAGAAAAAGGAGAACAAAGATATAGTAAGATACTAAGAACTGAAATGCATTTCTATAATTTGATAAGAATTCATAGCCCTCCCAAACCCAGCCAATTTTCCTTTCTTTTTTCTTTTATTAGTCAGTAATAGATACTTTACATACCTCGTGGGTGTTAAGCTCTTCTTCCCACTTTCTGCGATCCCATAAATCAACCCCCATTGCTCCCCAATATCGACCAACCTTAAGATCGGTATGCATCTCTAGTACATCAGCTTGCTGCATCAATTTTAAGAATCATTTTCAATCACAAATTAAGAATATGCAATCCAACTGATTATAAATGGATATTAATTGTGATCAAGTACCTGCTGCACTAAAACAACAGTTGGAACCATGAATATTGCAATGTTGTTTTGTGGTTTCCTAATTAAGTGTGCATATGACTTGACGAGCATTACTGCTATCAAAGTTTTTCCAGACCCTGTATCGAGATAAGCAATTGTATTTTCTTCGATTGCTTTGTTGAGGACCTCCAGCTGATATCTGTTCCACGGTATATATCAGTGATTGTTTGGGAAAGTTTCAGAAACACTCTGTACCTGTCTGTATTCTTAAACGAGATCCATACAATAACACAACCCGGAAATTGAAAATCAAACAATTCAACACATATATGAACTACATCTGACCAGGATCACAAGGTGATTTAAATTTATAGCTAAATTCTCCAGTAAAACTCTGTTTCAGGGAAAAAGAATAGAATAGAATAGCAGATACGTGAATAGGTGATTAATATTAAGTTTATACAGGTGTTTTTCTTCATATGTGCAACTATGGTTGGTTCTACAAATATAGGACATACTGTAATTCTTGCTTGAGGTATGACCACCTATATATTTACTTATCCTGAAAAACAGTCATGTTCTGGAACACTGTGTAATATCCCCTTCTTGATCAAAGACCCTTAGCCCATTCATGGTTTCCCAACGGCTAAGGGAGGAATACAAGGGATACTTGTCATAATAAATTAATCATAAAGTGCATCTTAAAATAGAATTATAAGCACTTTATATTAATTTATTAATGTTAAAGTTAAAATAAAAGAGAAAAGAAGAGAAAAGATAAAGTGATAAAATAAAATGAGAAAAAAAAAAGTCACTTTATATTTGTTATTTCTCTCTAGGAGAAAATGGCGACCCGTGTGGGAAAGGAGACAAAGCCAAAAAAAGAATTAAATGCAGGCAAAAGCAGGTGATTGGTGGTGATGGGTGGTTATGGGTGGCTACTAAGCCAAGAATGCTTATAAAAGCAAGTCAACTTGGCTTTGTAAAGCATCTACTTCTATTTTCAGATTTTGCTTGGGTAAACTCTAGAGCTACATGTTTTGGGAGTTTTCTTACTTGTGGAGGTTAGATTTTGCAGGATCCCTAGCTTCAGTGGTAAAAGATCCATTCCTAGCTAGTAGAGCATTCTTTGGTGATGGTTTCAGATCTATATCCCCAGCTTCTTGTCTGTATTTGGGGATATTTCATATTTCCAGCCTTCTACATTCAGATTTTCAGTTCAGATTTGGAATAGCTATTTTCTAAGGTTTTATCTACTTAGTTCCAGATTTGAGGAGCAATTTCGGTTGCCTTCCACCCATTGGAAAATTGTACTTGAATATGCATTGGATAAATATTGGATTTATCTATCTTTTGAGCTATCATTTGTAATCAGTTCCCAAGTACTTCCAAGGTTATTAATTTTGCAAGTTTTGGCTAAATTTTCATCATTAAAAATCCAATTATCAAAATTTCGGAAATTTGATTGGAAATTTCTTGTTCTCTATATTTTTCTACATCTTTTGAAGCTTCTGGGTATTGTTGGAAGTGATTATTTTGGAAGATATAAATTTTTTTGAATTTTGTACCTTGTTGTCCTAGAAAAATCAGAATTACAGTCTGCAGATTTTTAATTAATTTCTGAGTTTTAGAGTTATCCTAAAAGGGATATTTCTGTGGTATTTGAGCCACCTTTCTTCTAGCCTATTGGGTAGTGAATGAAAGTCAAAATATGGCAGATCACGAAAATCTCAATTTGGATTTTATGAAACAAATGTTCATCAACATGGTGAAACAACAAAAGACAACCAACTTCTACTTGAGCCAACTCACACAAAACATGAATCAAATTAGATCTAGGAATAATGGGAAAAAAGCTGAGAATAGTTATAAAGGGCAGCCAAAAGAGGTGATTGATGAGGAGTCTTGTTGGGAAAAATACCAATCTTTGAGTAAGGGTTTCAGAGATCATATGTCATTTTCAAATTATTGCAGGATGAAGATTGGTCGCAAGCCCAAGCGAGATCATCATATGCCGGTATCTAAATTACAAAAGAACTCATTTGAACAACCAATAACAGCTCCACATAAGGTAATTTCAGATGATGGAATTGATGGAAATAATGTTGATCCAAAGATGGTTGAAGACCAAGCGAAAGGATAAGTGGTTATCATAGGTACCACACTTGCATGGGATGTGGATTGTATGGAAAAAGGTACATCCTCTTGTTTATCACAGCAGTTATATCATGAGGATATTCAACCCATTATAGATTGTGATGACATTACAAGGTATGGAATGAGTGAGATAATGTCATATTTATTGTTGCATATTCAAATTTATTTTCCTCTTGAGAAGAATGAGGAGTTAGAGGATCAAATCTGTAATATAAAGTATGTGATAACCTTGATGCAAATTTGTGAATATAACCATCAAGAGAGCTATGTATTATGTCAAGATCTATATCACTTGACAAGCACAGGAGCTCGAATCTTGGAGCACTATAGCATGTTTTGTCTCCTGCACATGGCCATTGGATATACGAGTTATAATTGCTTGAGGGCAAGTAATTTGGGGAAGGGAGGATTGTAATATCCCCTTCTCAATCGAAGACCCTTAGCCCATTCATTGTTTCCTGATGGCCAAGGGAGGAATACAAGGGAAACTTATTATAATAAATTAATCATAAAGTACATCTTAAAATATTATTATAAGCACTTTATATTAATTTATTAGTGATAAAGTTAAAATAACAAAGAAAAGAAAAGAAAAGATAAAGTGATAAAATAAAATGAGAAAAAAAAGAGTTCGCTTTATATATGTTATTTCTCTCTAGGAGAAAATGGCAACCCATGTGAGAAAGGAGACAAGGCCAAAAAAGAATTAAATGCATGCAAAAGCATGTGATTGGTGGTTATGGGTGGCTACTACGCCAAGAATGCTTATAAAACAAGTCGACTTGGCTTTCTAAAGGATCTACTTCTATTTTCATATTTTTGCTTGTGCAAACTCTAGAGCTACATGTTCTGGGAGTTCTCTTACTTGTGGAGGTTAGATTCTGCAAGATTCCTAGCTTCAATCTTGAGAGATCCATTCCTAGCTGGTAGAGCATTCTTCGGTGAGGGTTTTAGATCCATATCCATAACTTGTTGTCTGTATTTGGGGATATTTCATATTCCCAGCCTTCTACATTCAAATTTTTAGTTCAGATTTGGAACAACTATTTTCTAGGGTTTTATCTACTCAGTTCCAGATTTGAGGAGCAGTTTTGGGTTCCTTCCAACCATATGAAAATTGTGCTTGAATATGCATTGAATAGATATTGGATTTATCTATCTTTTGAGCTATCATTTGTAATCAGATCCCAAGTATTTCCAAAGTTATTAATTTTGTAAGTTTCAGCTATATTTTCATCATTAAAAATTCAGATCTGGACACAAAAAATTGTTTCTCAGTTGTTTAATGTTCTCCATATTTTTTCACATGTTTTGAAGCTTTTGGGTATTGTTGAAAGTGAATATTTTTGAAGATATAATTTTTTTTAGATGTGTACCTTGCTGTCCCGGAAAAATCAGAATTACAATCTACAGATTTTTAATTAATTTCTGAGTTTAGAGTGATATCCTAAAAGGGATATTTCACACTGTTAAGAAAAGTCCTTTAACAATCCTGATGATCGGACCTGTTTCAGGGCAATGTCAATATTTTATTTTGCACAGCATGAAATAAGCAATTATCCCTAGATATTATAGGTTCCTCTAAGACTTCGCACATTCTTTAATCCAAATATTCATTATCTTTGGTCAAATTGAAAGAGGCCTTCTTGAACAAAACTAAAGAATTGAGGAAAGACCAAATTTGATCCTAACCGCTTATCATGTGAGCAATAGCCTTGAGGTCGATAAACTAACATAGAATTAGGTTTTCTTCCAACAACTTTTCAAAAGCGGGGGCTTTCATCAACTGTATTAAAAATGCACATGAATATGGCTTTTAATCATTGGAAGTTACTCACAGTAAGGTCAGTTTTCAAAAATAGATATTTGCGACCTAGGAAGAATTTTATTATAAGTTTTTTTTAATAGTATTCGAAGATCATTCATTCATGCACTGATCTCTGTTGATTACAAAATTTTGTGTAACTACTACAAAAGCCAATTAAGGACTCCAAGAATGCCAACGATAGTTACAAAACACACAAGAAAACGCCAAAAACTTGAAGGACTCGTAAGTTTCGGAGGCCCGCAAATAGCTAAACACAAACTCTTGTCACAAGTTTCTTGCAAGTTTTTACTCACGAGAAATCACATATCTGTGCAGAGAAGTCGCAAGTCAGCAACAAAAAAAAGAAATCTTCTTTTTTTTTCCAATTTTTGTTTGTTCTTGAACTAGTAGAAAATATACCTATGATTCTTTAAAAAAAATGTTTCCCAATAGTATTTTGTATTTTCTGTTGGGGCAAGAGATAATGGTCAGTCTGGTCATGTGTACTGTGTGCTGGAAAAAATTCTACACAGAAATAGATAGGGGATGTAGCATTATAAAGAATATATTTCAATTATGTAGTTGGTAACTGTTCAAACAATTTGTAACCACCCCTTTCTTATTTAATAAACATTGTCATACTTGCTAACTCATTCCATGCCCTAGCGAAACGATTTCCCTTAGTCCGTGCCCTAGCACAGGGTTTTCTCTAACTTGTAGTCTCAAAATCTGTGCTCTTTGCCAAGCTTCCTCAAATTTCAAACTCTTACGAGCAATAGTCACTCTGATACCAAACTTAGAATATGTCATGAGAAAAAAGAATGTAGAGAAGGCTGAATGCAAAACCCTATACGTCTGTCTGAAAAGCGATTTCTGAAAAGTTCGATCATTTTTCTTTGTATTAAGCAATTCTGGTCACGATTTATACAGTTTTTACAGGTCATGTTTTGCATTTACAGATTTTGGTCGCGATTTCCATAGTAAACAGTGGTCGAATTGTCTCTTTCCTGGTCATGATTTGTGTTTATAAGCAAAAACCTCTAATTCTGAGCACATTTTGTCTAGACACGATTTGCGTATCTATATTTTGGTAGACAATCTAGTCGTGATTCAAGCAAAAGACAGTATTTAAGGCACAGGAATTTGTGTATAATTATTGTGAATTTGTGGGAGCTAGGGCACGGCAAGCAGATTCTGAGGCATTCATGGAAAAAAACACCACAATTCCAACCTAGTATTTATCTGTTTCCATTAATTTGAGTATTCAAAGTTCATAACTATATTGTTCATATTTGCATTGAATTTCGTGCTAGAAGACAAAATATCATTTATAATTTCCAGTTTTGTCGAATTAATTTGTGGGTCAATTTAAAATTGGGGTCATTAATAGCAAATATTTCAAACTTGATTCTGCCAGAGACATAGAAATTGACAGGCACAAATTTCAATGTATGGAGCCACAAATTTCTGACACTTGCAAAATTTCGTGATTGTGAGAAGATAATCTTGGGTAGCGAAGGTAGACTTGCTGCAAGCTTCGCAGATTATGACAAACGTGATAAGGAGGCCCTATTACTTTTAATATTATAAGTATCAAATGATTTGATACCTGAGGCCTAGAATGTCGTCGTGACTAGTGTGTTGTGGACCAGTCTGAAGGATAAGTATCAGACATCAAAGAAGATTCGGGTGTTATACGTGAAGAATATGCTTTTTCCATGAAGTTATAAGAAGGTGGATCGTTGTTTGAGTACCTACTTCAGATGAAAGACTTCTGAGACCAGCTATCTTCCATCAACAAAAAAGTGAACGACGATGATATTGTGGCTTTGGTTCTAAACAGCCTAGCTTCTTCATATGAGTCATTTGTGGCAGCCCTCCATCTAATGGTTGAAATTCAAACTCTCACATTTGACAAGGTGGGCTCTAACCTATTGCAAAAGGAGCAAAGAGAGACACAAAGTCATGAGTCCAATTCGGGAGAATCTAAGAGCGCTTTTGCCTCTCAATCCAAAGGGAAGTGACATGCTAAAGGTACTTCCTCCTCTAAAATTCCAGTAAAGTGTTACTATTGTCACAAAATTGGTCATGTGAAGGATTGTCGAAAGCAACTAAATGCCCTAAAAAGGCTAAAGATGCAAGCACGTGTGACAACAATTGAACACGAGTCAAAAAATGAATATGCCCTCATGGCATCATGCTCAGATGGCAGCCCTACTCGTTGTTGGTTCTTTGATTCCAGAGCATCTCAACACTTCATGTGTCAAAAAGATTGGTATGTAAACTTTCATGCTAATTCATGTTCTTCTCATTTAATTACTTTAGGGGATAGGCGATCTCATGCAGTAGAAGGGATAGGGGATATCTGTATCATGTTAAATGATAATGCTTATAGTCAAAAATGTTAGATGTCCCTAACATGAACAAAAATTTGTTGTTTATAAGTCAATTAACGGCAAATCCTAATATAGTTGTAATCTTTTCTGGAAAATAATGTATTGTGTCTGATATAAACCTAAACAAAGTTGTTGCCCTAGGCATGGAGGTTTGTACAAGTTGGATGACCCTATAACGGTCAACTTACATGCCTTAGTTGTAGAAGGCAATACCGGCATTTTGTGGCATGAAAGATACAGTCATCTCAACCTTTAGTATCTTTCTCATCTCAGTAAAGCAAACATGGTTGTTGGTTTGCCTCATATGTGCAAGATGTTTTGCAAGAAAGCAAAAGTGGAAGGTTTTTCCCAGTGAAGGTGCTTAGCGTGCAAAGGGGCTCTTAAATCTTGTTCATGCGAATCTTTGAGAGCCATCGTGGAAGAGTCCCACAATCCTTGGTGCACACTATTTTTTGTTGTTGGTAGATGACTATTCCAGGTGGATGTGGATCTACTTCTTGAAAAAGAAGTCTGATTGTTTTGCCTCTTTTCTGAAGTTCAAGGCATTGGTGGAGAACTAGGCTAGCCGGAGAATCAAAACATTAAGATCTGACAATGGGGGAGAATTCACTTCTAAACAGTTCACGGTTTTTTGTAGTCAAGAAGGAATTCATCGACAGTTGACAACCCCATATACCCCACAGCAGAACGAGGTAGTAGAAAGGTGGAATAGAACTATTATAGAGATGGCACAATGCATAGTAAAGAAGTGCCATATAGATACTAGGGAGAAGCAGTAAACATGACTGTGTGTATTCTGAATAGAATTCCGTGTAAAGCTTTGCAAACAATTACACCTGAAGAAGCTTGGTCCAAAATCAAACCTAAGGTATCATCTTTTCGCATTTTTGGTTCAGCTACATATACTTTGGTTGCTAGTCGTAAGAGAAGTAAATTAGACTCTAAATGTTCCTGATATTTTTTTGTTGGTTATAGTGATCAATCTAAAGCCTATAGATTGATTGATACTCCTAATAAGATAATTATTAGTAGGGATACTGATGTACAAGAAACAGGGTCTTTCTTTGGCAACAATCAGCAAGGGGACAACAATTAGCAAGGGGGCAGAAATCACCAAGGGGAAACGGAAAATGTTTCCCTTCCCTTACCCAATGATGAATCTAGTTCTTCATATACTCCTCCATGGACTCCAATACAGCCTAAGCAATCTTCTACTGATACTCTTATGTATAGAAGATGGCAACCTGAGTTGGTCTCTCCTCCAAAAGCACCATAAACGGATCCCACTTCTTCAGTTTAGCTATGACCTAAGTGGTTTTACTCCATTGTCCTGGATATGTCAGATGGAGAACGGTCTCCTCTCTTAGATGGTTGGCCTCGAAGAAATGGTAAGAGGATTGATTATTCAAATCATGCTCAGATTGCTCTTTCTTCTGATCTTCTTAATATTCATGAAGCACAAAAATAATATGAGGCAAAAGGCATACCAGAATGGGAAACAACCATGCAGCTAGAGTATGATGCCTTAAAAAAAATGATACCTAGCAGTTGGTATCATTGCCTCCAGGAAAATACCCCATTAGCTGCAAATGGGTGTACAAAATCAAGTGCAAGGCAAATGGTATTTTGGATAAGTACAAGCCTCATCCAGTTACAAGTTTTTCACAACATGAGGGAATAGACTATGAGGAGACTTTTGCTCCTATAGTGAAGATGGTCACTTTTCGCTTACTTCATTCCTTTGTTGCTCAATTTGGTTGGAATGTATTTCAAATGGATGTCAAGAGTGCTTTCTTGAACGGGGATTTGGAGGAAGAGGTATATATGACACAACTTGAGGGCTTTCGGGCATGTGGTCGTGAACATCTAGTATGCAAGCTCATTAAGTCCTTGTATGGGCTTAAATAGGCTCATTGAGCTTGGTATATAAAGATCGATAAACATCTATAGGATTTTGGATTCTGGATTCAAAAAGAATCTTTCTGATCCAAATTTACATGTCAAAAGTGATGGTAATGACATTGTGATTATTTTTGTGTATGTTGATGATATTGCCATCACATGAAGGGAGAGTGTTGCAATCCAAAAAGTAAAATCAAATTTGTGTTGTTTTTGACATGACTGATTTAGGCCTCCTACAATATTGCCTTGGTGTAGAATTTTGGCAACATGATCATATGATCTTTATCTCTCAAGTCAAATATGTCGTGAATCAGTTGCAGAAGTTTCGAATGACTGAGTGTAATCCTTCTTCTACACCTATGGAGGCTGGGCTGAAACTGTCAGCCCATGATGACTCACAACCAGTCGATGAGTCACTCTACAAATAGTTGGTAGGTAGCTTGATATACCTAACAACCACACGACCGGATCTTTGTTTTGTTGTCGGCTATTTTTTGCGGTTTTTGTCTAAACCGAAACTCATTCACTGGGGATCGGCAAAACGTGTTCTACAATATGTCAAAGGCACTCTTGACTTTGGCATTATATATCCACGAGTCCCATATTTTCGACTGCTTGGTCATACGGACTCTGATTGGGGAGGATCGGAGGATACTCGGCATTCTACTGCTAGGTATATCTTCTACTTTGATTCAGAAGTTGTTTCTTGGCAGGGTAAGCTTTAGCCTATTGTTGCCATCTCTTCCACTAAAGCAGATTATAAGGCAGTTGTTAGTGCTAGTTGCGAAGCTATGTGGCTTCGTCGGATTCTTCTTGATTTTCACATTCCTTCGGATACACCTACCCCTCTCTCTATGTTTTGTGATAATCGAGGTGTCTTGAAGATGGTCAAGAATCATGTATATCATGCCCACACTAAGCACATTGAGATTCATTATCACTATATCAGACAATTGGTTGATTCTAGTGATATCTCTCTTCATTTTTGTTCTTCTAAGGAGCAGCCTACCAATATAATGACGTAACCCCTTGGTCCTCTTTTATTTGTCAAATTTCAGGACAAAATTAGTGTTTTGTCTCGGTTAGTCATTAAGAGGGAGTGCTGAAATATGGAGCATTATATAGAATATATTCAGTTATGTAGTTGGTAACTGTTCAACCAATTTGTAACCACATCTTGCTTATTTAATAAACACTGTCACACTTGCTGAGAGTGCATTCAACCTTCTCTACATTCTTTTTTCTCATTACATATTCTAACAGTATGGTTGTGATGGTACAGTTGGTTTTTTTTGTCAAAGCTATGCATGGAAAAATGGCTTAGTAAGCCATATTTAGTACTTTAAGCTGATACGCATATCCAGTTGTTTTATGGTATAGCCAAATGCTCAAACGAACCTATGGTAAACAAGCTACTTCTCATATATCATTTTTTTTGCTGATTAATATATAGGGAAAGGTATCCCTACAACCCTTGTTCACAAATCAAAAAATATGTTTTTTGTATATTACATAAGTTTATTTTATGCATTTATATATTTTTTAAGTTGGCGAGTTTATTATCGAATCCGAGTCAATTTTTTGAGCTCCTGAGTTTTTGCTGAGTCCAAGATTTTTAATGATGATGCCAACATCAACAAAGACTGCGACATCAACATCAACAACAAAGGCCATTGTGCCAACATAAATAAGTTTTTCAACCATGATGCCAACATCAACAAAGACCACAAGCATTTTTTCTCAAGGCAAATTGAAGCATAGGAAGTTTGATGAAATACTTGTACAGAAACCCTACGAATTGGCTATAGAAAGAGCTGCAGATAATACTTCGTGTGTATTTCTCCAACATGCAAAGTACCAAGCTAACAAGAGCAATTACCAAGGGGATAAATACAAAATAAAGAGCTGCGGAGCTCTACAATGAAACTGAAGCATTCGAAGAGCACAGAAACTCTGCAAGATGGCTAGTGCAAGAGCTGCATATAATATGCAGAGTGCCCAATTAAAAACTATCTGGAATTAAGAGAGAACCATCAAGAAATGGGATAAAGTGTATTAAAAAAGAGCTAAGGAGCTCTACAATAAATATAAAGCGTACAGCATTCGGTGAAATAATATTTCATTAACTCTGCAAGATGACTAGTGGAAGAGATGCAAACAATACCGTGTCAATATAGTACAACATGCAGAGTGCATAGCTAAAATTCATCTAGAAACAAGAGCGAAATACCAAGAGAATTGGATGCTTAAAAATTAAAGCACTGTGGAGTCCTGCAATGACTAGTTCATAAGGCAAAATCATTGCTAAAGGTTTTGTAAATGGAGTGGCAAATTAAGTGTGCTTAATTGTAGGGAAAACTCCAAGATTAAACATGCTTGAGCCAGAATTGTACCAGGATAGGTGACCTCCTAGGAAGTCCCGGTAATTCACTCCTGTAAATGTCACCTAGATATTGTGAATGTCCAATGAACCAATCAAGCTCATGAGAGATGGGTTATTGCCAACCGCTACTCATGAAAGGTGAGTAATAACCACACATTTGTTATTTGAAAACTGATACTGCATAATGATGCAATGCGGAAACACCTAGAACATAATATCCAAGATCAAATGTGTGACATTATGTACGAAACCTAGCATGTTGTACTCAAAGGAATAGAGATTACATAGGATAAAGAGTTCAAGTAATCTTTTGATGACTGTACCACTCAAATAAAGTACTGGATATGAAAGGAGTAGAAAATTGGGAGCTGATGGGGGATTGAGGGGGTCTTTATAAGTTTTAACTCTGATGGCAGTCATACTCATAAGAAGTACTGCAATGAGAACAGAGCATTTGTTATAAGTAAAGCTATGTCATTTCCTGTCAAGGTGAAAGTGACCTCCAACATGCAAGGACCCAGGTCTGTGAGGCCAAGCTCGTTCTCCAGTCCCTGATGCAGTCTTCAAATATGATGTTTACTAATATATGATGTTTTTTCCTACTTGATGGATATATCTATTGCTTTAAAAATGTTCATGTTTCTGTTTATATGCCCCAATGTCCATTCATAGGGCTAATTTTTCTGCATCCACTGCCAACAGTAGGTTAAATTTTTGGCTGTGTTTTGTTAAACTACAGTCATGACAGTCTAGAAAGTGATGATACTGTTGTTAAATTTTGCCTCGGCTAGTAATTAATAACATCACAAAATTATAACTAGCCTGTGCTATATAAAAGTGGTTTGAAGTTATGCCATATCACTGCCGCTGGGGAAAAATTAATAGACAAAGTTTACAACTGCAATAGAAAACGTAAACCCAAAAGCATACGTTCTGATAATAGTGATTAAAATATAAGAGTTTAGATATTTAAATTTTTATCATCACGACATTCCCTGAAGCTTAGAATTTGTCTTTCATATTTATTTCTGTAACAGACAGATGTAGCTTAAAGCTTAATCACGTTTTTCTCTTTGATGGGTGGTTTTTAGGAATTATAGAAACAATCTACAATCTTATAAATGTTACAAACAAAACAGGTAGAAACGCTTTTGGGGCACTTTGAAATACAATGCAAAAAATAGCAATATAATTATTTAACCTAATAATAAGAATTCTGATCATTAAAAACCGACAACATATGTAAGTGGCAATTCAACTTCAGATATATTTGGCCTCTAACTGCAATTCATTTTCATTTGACTATATAATCGAATTGCACAAACAAATATAACTATTTCGTAAGGAGGATTTCAATAAAAACCAGTTAAACGTTTGAATGAAAAACCTTCTGGCGAATGACTCTGGATCGGGTTTTCCTAATTTCAGTTTTGCAGATTCAGGTATACAATCGTCTTCCCGCGCACGTTTGCCTGATTTTCTCTCCATTTTCTCTGCAGATTCAAATATACAATCATCTTCCCTCGCACGTTTGAGTAATTTTCTCTCCATTTTGTTTCGCTGCTCTTATTTCGTGTTGAAATTTTATGTTCTGCTTGCTATCTTCACTTAGTTAATGAAATTCTCGTCCCTACTGTTTCCTGTCCAGACGCGAATAGGTTGTGTTTTCGTCATGACATAATCATGAATTGCCAGTCAACATAATGTGGAAACTTGCAAGGGAAGCAAGAAGATATTCGATCAGATTTGGAATGATTTCTGAACTCTGGTCGCAAGATATTCGATCAGATTTGGAATGAATTGATTTCTGAACTCTGTTCGTACGATGGTTGATATGCTCAATCAATTAATGTACTTATTATAGTTTTCGCTTACAATTAGTTTTGTTGTTTCTCTCAATAACGATGAGACATATTGAGACGCGTGTAAAGTTGTGTGAAAACTATTTATTCTTATTTTTTAAAAGTTTATTTTGTTTGCCCAATAAAAATGAACCATGGGTGAAATATTAAATAACCTACCATTATTATTAGTGGCAAAAGTACGATTTGATGTTTGGAGAAGGAATTGTCTACCCTCCACTCAAGGTCCCCGCACATAGGGCGAATAATTGCGCTCGGAGCGCGCTCGAAGGCAGCTGGAGCGCGTCCGTACGCGCCACCCAGCCGACCCTGCTGCTGCCGACGCTGCCCCTGGGCTCCTGTACGGAGCTGTCACTTCATCAGTGATTTTTCTGATTTTATTTTAGTTAAACAGCAGTTTCCAGTTCCCTCCAATTGTTGGCGCCTGGCAGCCAGCAGTTTTAATTGTTTAATATTTATTTTATTTAAATAGCAGTTTTAATATTGACTCCATGTGCGCACTTCCCGTGGCGGAGGCCCAGTGACATCAGCGTGTAGCGCGCTATCTGGCCTGTGTTTAGAATACATGAGGAGAACGGAACAGTTGCGAAGGGCGCCTCAAGCTGTTCTCTCCCGGGTTAAAAATTGGGGTTTGCGCACATGTATCCGCAGTGCCCTCTCTGACTGACATGACACTTTTATAATTTTTACACTATTATAATACTCAAATGTTTTATCAAACATGAAACACTATATTGTTTCGTCTGAGTTGGCAGCCTGTGAAATATTCAAGGGTTTCATCAAAAATTAATTATGTACGGTTTCCTTTGACTTGTTGTCGCCCCTCTTGCTAGCCTTCGCAGCAGCAGGTACAGCTGCAGTAGCGTGCATTTTTGGTCCGAGGGCACCCAGATGCACGCATTTTCTACTGTTTTCCCCTCATGTGTGAAAGCCTTCAATAGGCACCACTAGGGTGTATCGTAGTGGTCCATGTTTAAATGGACCGTTGCGATACACCCTAGTGGTGCATATTGATTTGGAGAATGTGGTTGTGTAGTTTTAAGCCATGTTAGTTAGCCAATGATTGTGCATAAGCCAATGACTATAGGCCCCACCAGGCTTGGAAATTGACACGTTGTAGGCTGTTTTTTGTGATTTTAAATGTATATTACAGGTGATTTTTTTTTTAAACCGTAGACAATAACAGGGTGCAAATTTTGAAAACCGTAAATTTTTTTAAGTAGATTATATAAAAACATAATACTATATATATATATATTACTGGAATTTATAGCCACTTGAATAAGCCAAGCCGTCAGCGAATTTTGATTTGACAGGTACAGATAATTTAAAATTCCAGGTCTGTGCCCCACTACATGATCGAAAATGGGAAGAAGAAGAAGAAGAAGATATTTTAATGTTTATGAGGCTACCAAAGATAGTTTATGGATCAACAGATCTTGCTAAAAACCTTTCTGACATTCAAATCGAATGTTGTTGAGTTTGATAATCAACTCCCCTATTTTTTCATCCATATTCTTGTTGAAAATATCTTGAAACGATGTAGTAGCCACGGTGCTAGCAAACTGGGCCCTAACGTCATTATAAGCATTACACTCCAACATGAAATGTTTCTCTGACTCCGCTGCACTAAACACGCAAAAAACACATATTCTCTCTTCCTATGTCTTTTTAGGTCTTTTCCATCTTCTTGTTTCACACCAAAGACGATGTGAATTAGTTCTCAATTGATCTATGAAGATCTTTGTTTTACACGGTATATTAGCCCCTATAAAAGCCTTTTGTTGATGATCGCGTGTAGAGTTAAATTCCTCCAAATAATACCTCTTCTTTCTCCCTAACGGTTTTCCCCACATAGCTTGGCAGAATTTATCTATAACAAAAGTTTGTATCTCTTGTCCATTATTAGGACATGCACTCAAGTAAATGTTCTTTTTGTCAAGCCATTTGTTGTTTTGATTCATCCATGACTTTTTTCTTCTCCAAAAACTCATTAAGGACAACATTAGGCCATTTACTACCTTCCATTTGCTTGATCCTTTTTTCAAATGTTATGAGACGAACCATAACAATAGCTTCTAAAGGTACAACCCCCATTTAAACTAGAAGAATCTCATATGGAACCGAGATCTTTAATTTAAACTTGCTAGTAATCATGTTTTTTTTAATCCTCTCAAATTGTTTCTATCTTGAGTTTGAAATGCTACTGGCTCAAACCTCACATCCATAAAACACCACAGGAGTCACTAAAAGCCAAAACAAAGTTTGCATAGTTTTTCAATCCCATAATTTTACCTCTCTGCATATGTTTTGGAAAGTATAAAAATCTCTCCACCCCCCTAAAGTTCTCTTTTTGCTACAAATCTCCCAACTGAGCTTGTTATTAAAGTCTACCCCAAGATATTTATACTTTTTTACTTCCTCTAAAATGTTTCCATCAAAATAGAAATCATACTGAGTTATTTTCTTTCTATTGGAGAAGATCACAATTTTGGTCTTATTGGTGTTGACTTGCACCCCCACTTCTTTGCAAAAGTGCTCAAGCGCACGTAAATGTTTTTCAAAGCCTTGGGCAAACCTAGCAATCAAGATAAGATCATCAGCATAAAGGAAAAGTCTTACAACATACTCTCCTAGGTGAACACCATTTTCGCTTTGCATATTCAATCATTTCTCGAGCCTTGTCGATATATAGGCCAAATAAAACAGGTGATAATGGGTGTCCTTGTTTAACCCCAATATCACTCCTAAAACTTTTTGAGATACTAGTTTGAGTTCTAATATTGACTCGTATCTTTTCATAAAGTCTATGAATAGTTGCTCTGTGATGCATCGGAATACCAAGCTCCTTCCTTCTATCTCATAGCTTGTTCCTAGAAACTGTGTCAAAAGCCTTCTCGAAGTCAACAAAATAGTAGTAAGCTTCATCTTTATCATTCCAAACTTTTTCAATAATGTGCCTCAAAGTGATACCATAATCTATTGTTACATACTTGGATCTAAATCATGCTTGCCCTTTTACTCTCTTACCTTTTTCTTCTGCCCGCTTGCTTATTTTGCATTCCACCATGCTACCAAAAAACTTTGCAAACAAAGGGTTGATAATGATGGTTTTATAATTAGAAGGATTGTCAACATCTCCACTCTTAAAAAGAGGTGCCGCAAGACTAGTATTCTAATCTCCAGGACAACCCTACTAAATGATGTTGTTGAATATGTTGACAATTTGAGAAGTGAGAAAAAATTTCGCCTATTTTAAATATTATGCTTGAAACTCATCCAAGTCTTTGGCTTTTCCAACCCCCAATTTCATAATACTCTCTTCAACTTCTTGCACAATAAAAAACTTTTTCGTCGTGTTGACCAAAGGAGGGTCTTCAACTTCTAGATCTCGCTCATAAAGTTGTTTTGCAAACTCAAACCACTGATTGGTTGTGATATTTTTTTCATCTGTATATTTTTTGTTTTATTGAAGCTCCTTCCAAAATGCTTTTGGGTTATGTTTCCCTAAGTGTATAAGCTATTCCATCCTTATGGTCATGAACTCATCTTTTTCTTTCTTTATGATATGTTTGTACAACTTTGTGTTCAACTTCTCTTTGCCTATTTCTTTAATAGCTCTCCTTACCACTTTATAGTCCTCATCAAACCATCAATTTACCGAAAAATAATTTGTTTGCTTCTTACTTTTTGTTCTTTTACAACTTGTAAGGGCCTTCTTAATTATGTTTGTTAACTCATAGCTTTTAAGGCCTTGTGATCTTACTTTCCCCTCTTGCATTAAGCGACTCAACGCCACTTTGAAGATATCACAATTTTCTTATGTTATATGAATCCTTCCTTTTTCTAGAAGATGTTGAGATTGTTCTTTCCTTATGAGCTTATTTTTTCTCGACCAATCTACCACTATGAAAATGAGATTATGATTTGACTTTACGTCCCTAATAAAACCATCAATCTCCACTTCTTTTTTCACGTCGATTAAACTTTGCGAGCAAATTGCATAGTCAACAACACTCACCCCATTGTAAGTTTTATAAGTAATTTTTTCATATTCATGCCATCTTTCCATTCCATTGCAAATAATCAAATCAAACATGCCACAAAGAGTTAATAATTCTTTGCCAAATTATTAATGCCCTGGTTGTCTTTCATCCATCTTGCCCATTGTTGATTATCTTCTTCCATGAACCATAGTGGATTATGGTTCTCCTTATTACTCCAAGTGTTGGCTTGCTCATTTGCAATCCTCGCATTGAAATCACCTAAAATAAGAACTTCCCCTTGTTGTGAAAACTCTGAGATATTTTTCTTTAGGGTTGCATAAATCTTTCCCATCTAGCCCACCTTTTTTGTATGTTTTTAGACTTGAGGTACAAAGTAACAAGATGTTATTCTAATGTTACTCTCGTTCTCTAATATTCTAAACCAAATGAACTGTTTGTTTATGTCCTCTCTTACATGTTGAATCTTTCTACCATCCACTTCTCTAACTAAAACCATAATACCTCCAAAACCTTTCCCATTGCCAAATGCCTCAATCTAGACTGCAAACTTCCTATAACCTTAAAAATAAGGAGTTTTGCAACCATCATGTTCATGAGTTTCCGTGAAACAAATTACATCTCACCCTTCTGTTATAGGCCCTAAGCCAAGTCCCCTTCTATAAGGATAACATCTACAATTCCAACATGCAAGTTTTAACAATACTTGGGAGGGCTCTAATTCTTATTTATTTTGGTGTTGAAAACTCGAAGGATGGATCTCACAATTTTGCATCCACGATTGGCCTGATTCATTTCTTGTTGACATCAATTTCATCGTTCTCCTATTTTCATCCATTTGCGAAGAATACTGTGACATTATCTTGCTCATAACGACTTTTTCGTTGTACAACCATGGTCTTTTACCTTTTTCTCTTGTTGCTCTTACTTTAGTTAATTCTTTCCTTCTATCCTCCAATTGTATTAAAGTTAAATATTTATCTAAATAGAAATTTGACTCCCTCTAGAGTCACTTATTACTCAAAAGTTGGTACTCATCTTCTAATCTCCTCGTGACAACTTTGATAGTTCTAGCCCTTTTTTCATCTACCCTTCCAATTCTCCTTACTTGCATGATCGGTCCTTGTCATTGTAGTTTCTCTCTTAAAAAGTCTCTTGTCAAAACGAATGTGTTTTCATTTTTGCCATGCTCTTTTACCCCTTTGATAATTAGATTTTTTATCCTCTCCTTCCTTTCTCTATGTTCACTTTCATGCATTATTCCCAAATTTGCACCTACCTCGTTGTCCTTATTTGTTGGTCCCTTAACAACATGAGACCATGACTTGGTTTCATTTGTGTTTATATCTTTAACACATTCCTCAACCATAAAGTCACGAGAGTTTGATCCCTGATCCTTCTGAGTTCTTATTTCTGTTGTTTTTAAGTCTGTTACACACATACCCAGTTTCATCTATACTAACATGTCTTGCCAAGTTGTTTTCACGCTTTCATTATCATTTTTTTTGCCATTCATGTTTTCCTGTTTGTAATGCATCTTGAAGCATTGGCACTTTCTCCTTTAAAACTTCGTTGTCTTCTAAAAGAGTCTAGTTTGTTGTTATAATCTCTCGGATCTTGTAATTTTTCTCTTGTTCTTGGGCTTCCATGTGTTTCATTTTGTTTTTTACATTCAACTCTTGAACATATAACTCAGATGACTAAGTAAGAGGAGTAAAAGTAGGGCTGTAGACTTCTTCCACTCCTTTTTCCTTATAGTCATGTGCCTCCCATTTGTGTGCTCCATTTTTTGTTTGTGTTTTTGACCTTTGTTTTAGTGGAGTAGTTTCCATTTTCTGATCTTGGTGTCTTCTTTGAAGTCCCCAATTAATGCGTGAAAGATTGTGTTTTATTATACCTCAATATTGTTTTACATTGACCCACACCCATTTCCCACTTTTGTGTGCCAGTGCAATTTTCCCCAAGTTGTTTGACTCCTCAACCCCCAAAATGTTCTTTCCATTTTCAGCATTTGACCACACAAAAGAGACCAAATGGAACCGAGTCGAGTCACAAACCAAGGTCTTGTTTAGATGCAAGAAGATCTAAGCCACATAGATCTTTGTAGAATAGAGAAGGAGATTAAACGACACAATCGAGAGTCTTATCTAGTTTAGGCCTTCTTTGCTAAAAAAATGGATCTGAATATTTTTTATCTGTTATGTTTCTTGTTTCGTCATTGTTTTGGTATTGCTTCTGCTATCGTTCGTTTATTTGTGGGTTTGGAGGGCTCAGAACGAGTGTGTGCATGGTCGTTTAGAATGGGGAGATAGATTGAATTTGGTTGATGTGCTAACTGATTTGGCAGGGTATGGCTCAGAAAGTGCTTGGTGAAACCTGATTTATTTGACAAAGCAATGTTGGCTTTTCCGATAAACAATGCAAGTGGGTAGGGGATACGTGGAAGAGGGCACAAACCAACATGCCAGGAAAACGAAAATTTCAGTTGGTGCCGCACAACAGGGGTTGAAACAGGGATTAAAAATAATTGACCTAGGAGAGAGAATGAAAAAGAAATGACCTAAGAGGGACTTGAATGACACAGTCGGGAGTCGGGGGTAGGGATTCGAGAGTCGAGAGTTGAGAGTCGTGGGTCGGAAGTCAAGAGTCGGAAGACAGGAGTTGAGATTTCGGAGAGGGAGAAAGGAGTGATCCATAGGGCACGTCCTGGGTGATTGGTGGTTTAGGTATTCTCCACCAAAAAATGGATCTGAATATTTTATTTGCGTTATATTTCTTGTTTCGCTGTTTGTTTGGTATTGCCTCTATCGTCACCCGCAATGAACAGATCTGAAATGGATTTAATGCTTCTTCAAGTCCCGAGCATGTCACCCGCAAGATCTACTCTTCTGAATGCTTTCGCACCGTTGATCTTCCACCTTCACCTTCACCTTTTGAATGCTTTCCCACTATCGGATAAACCCGAATCACCTTCTCAAATGAATGTGTTTAGCTTCTTTAATTTCTTATGACACCCATAAATTACATTGATACCCAGAATGTGTCAAGCTTTGCCTTTGATCAAAAAACACACGGGTGAGGATGAGCTTTAATGGAGCTCTAAAAGTATGATACCGAGATGACCTGTAAAATACCACCTGGAGAAGCTGCAATGTACAAAACACCACCTGGAGCAAAATAGACAGCGACTATTCTCCCCATAGATTGCATCGTCTAACATCATGCCATTAATAATATACCATAACAACATACCATGCGGCAGATTACTGACGTGGAGAGGACGAAAAACATCACCGAAAGTCTAATGTGCCTCATCATCAAAAGGATATCTGCACGAGCCTAGAAACTGAGCCGCAGTTGGAATTTGCAGTATGGTTTTTAGTGCGTTTAAATAAATCATGCCATCATCTATAAAATCATGGCTAGATCAAAAAATTAGGATTCCGAGGACCTCGCAGGCAGCAGACGACATAACCAACATAAAATGGGATTGTGAGCGACATATCAGCATTGACAGGGTCAAATCCAGAATTGACAGGGTTGTGAATCATTCGTCGAAGGGCATAGACGTAGGGAGGCAGAAGACGCCGAGAGGTTACACTCGTGAGCGCCAGACCACAATATATTTCATAGCAATGAACCTATTTCTATTTTATTTTGAATAGTCTTATGTGGATATGATTTAAACTTATAAAAATGGAAATTTTTGTTGTTGCATTCATTTATTACACTCCATGTGTTATCGATTATGACCAAATCCCATGTTAATGTCATTTTCACTACTACTAGGTGATGTGAGATTATAGTTGTTTCCACTCCATAAACAATTCTTCTCATTCTAGTTGGAGGATAGTAATGAAATACAAATCTCCCCAATATATTTTTACAGTATATAGTCCCCAGATATGAGATTCATAGTAGTTTTTTTTGTTATTACCCATTACAAAACATAACTGATTTAGGCACAATCTTTGCACACATTTCATATATAGGTGTCTCAAGAATGACATATTTATTTTGGATAACACCAATCACCAGTAGCTTACCATCACGAAGTTCCACAATATCATGTAACATTGCTACTATTATTTTAATAAAATACATCCAAAAGTGTATTCGTTTTTTTACACCGTCAAATAATTAACAAACTATATATATATATATATATATATATATATATATATATATACAAAGTTGGGGAAGGCATTGAAGATGACTGTATCAACCACATCTAGACTCCTAAAATAATAAGAGACCATGGGTTTCAATTTCATCACTAGACATTGAAACCTAAGGCTCTTCGAGAACCATTTACATGATTAAAACATGATACCGTCAAATAATTAACAAACTATATATATATATGATGCTTTGTTTTATGGCTATGTTTTATAGAATTATTTTGGCAAATAGTTCACATGTTTTCTATTCTCTTGAACTTTTGGATCCGATAGATACATGGCATCAACAAAGTAGTCCTCGTACATAATCTACTATTCCAAATGGGTATGAAAACATTTTGAATAGGGTGTTATTTCGGCTGTGGCAACTAGTCCTTTTTAAATGTGTGTTTTACAACACGTTGAAAAACACACTATGTTTTTAAACACGTGTAAAGCATACTGTTTTTCCACATGTTGAAAAACACATCGTGTTTTTTAATGTGTTGGAAAATAGAGAAAACACAAAATAGACCCCATATGTCATTTATTTTGGAATAGATAGAACTGTTAATGGAGTTATTAATTTGCATAGAGGTGTTTGTCAAAAGCCTCATATGATCAAGTCTCTCGAATGCTTTCTCAGATAAAAAAATAAAACATTTATGAGAGATGTGAAAATGTCAATGCACTATACTTACCTTTGATCCATTAAAACATCTAAATATTTATAGAACTACTTGTAAAATTATTGATAAGTGCTACTGCATGTTTTTATAAAATAGTGATTATTTATCTTGAAAACCAGTTTCATAGTAGCAAGTGGAAGAGGTTATAAAGTGGGTAGATGATGCAGAGCTATAACGGAAGCAACCTCTCTAAACATTGTTCAAACTAAATTCAAGATGACATGAGCTCATTATACCTTAATATTCATGAAAAATGGAAATTTTCTTATTCATTTGGATGTTTCACATGTCCTTGACAAGTTTGAGACTTTACTTGCTTCATATTCTCTACAAAATCTACTTTCTTAATGTTAAGAACATTTTCTATAGGCAATTCAAGTTAGGATTATCAATAACATATTAACGATAGGTTATTAACATCTTATAAAACCATTCATCCTTTCCCCTACCCTAGCTAATATCTATGCTCAAGAACTCTCATCTCTTATTCATTGCTCCCTTACTGAATTTTCAGATTTAGCCTTCAATATACAAGTTACTTGCAATTCCTTTCCTTAGATTGTCCTTTAAGACTCTTCCTAACCTTCTTCTCATATACTCTATACACTTTCCTTATTCTAATTACTTAGGCCATGTTACAATGCTCATAAACTATGCATACAAGTTTTTCTTAGCTCATACAAGGTCCTTCTTCCATTTAATGGAGTTATTCTTTAAGAAACTATGCATTTTTCCAAGCTTTCTTCTAGATTGTTCCTTTAAACTGACTGACATCTTTTACTGTGATTCACATCATATGCATGACTAGATGTCCTATGCCTTGTATCTTGATCAATAAGAATTTAGACACCTTACTCTAGGTTACCAAATCTTTTTCAAGATTCAAATATCTACCTTCTCAAGCAAAATGCTGCCATACCTGTCAAAAATCTATTTTCTTGTTCTTTGACTTTGAGTTCTAAATTTAGTCTTGTGCTCTTCATTAATGAAAATTACTCTAATTTTTTCGCATGCTTTCTTTCCCCTTATTACCAAGCTTTAGAAATACTTCAAATGCCAAGTCCTTACTAAGATTGTCACAATCCTAAAATGGACTGACCACCAACTCCTAACAACTGCAAATTGTGAGCTATTCTCTAAGGATTTCTTTTCACACTCTTCCTTACAATTTTTAAAAACCTCTTTACAACTAACTCCACTCCTATGTGATTCACTCTATTTCTTCCTTTCAAGACATTTCAAACAACTACCCACTTCCTTTCTCCAATTCCTCATTTAACTGTAATAGTACAGTCATTTATCTTTTTGAATATGACTCCTTTAGTCACTTACATAGTACATGACTTTGAGAATTCTATCACATTCTAAACCTTTTGTACACTTCTTTATAAAGACACTTCATTTAATCCTTAGTACTTTTTTGTTTGGTGCTCCTAAGAATGTCATAAAACGGGCTTTAGGACTGTATTGTACCTTCAATCTCCTTTGTACCATTTGAAAGTATGACTTGTACATTGATTATTATGAATCCTTGTTTATTTTGTACCTTTCTCTCAACTTGTTAGATCACCAAAACTTCTACCTAAGACATTATTGACCATTCTTAGGTCTAGACTATCACACTCTCTTCTAGGACTATGCCTACACATTTCTTGATCCCCATTACTTTCTTGATCTTTTAAACACCCTAATAGGTATTTCCCTCCTTCTAAGAATTTATTAATACCATCCCAAACTCTCAGGGTTGTCAAGGCTTGAATCAAACCCTTCACTTGCACTAAATTTTCCAACCTTCTTAAACATTGTTTATCCATAGTCTAAATTGGGTTTATCAGTTCTTGGACTATATGATTCCATTTTCAATTATTTTAAGGTTATAATGACCCTGCAAAGTTCTCCTCAAACCTATCCTCAACTAGTAACACCATATCTAAGACTCGTATCAATATCTCATTCGTTATTTATACTTATTTTCTTGCTTCTAACCCTAAACCTGACATGGTACTATGTTATGTGTAGGAAAAGTTTGAGTTTTCCCATTATATGGATCCCGTGAACTCATTTAATGGTTCAAAATATTCCTCAAGTCAATGTTAATGTTAATACCAACCTTTCAAACTCTTAAATACAAGTTCATGTTTGTAAACAGACGAAACAAAGTACCAATTACAGTGCACATACATGTTTTATCTTGGAATAAAATTTTATCCATTGGTACAAGGGATCTTAAAGTCACTGCTTCAAAATGGAGAGAAATGAGACAAAGGACACAAAATAGAAAAGGAAAAAAAGACTAAATTTTGCTAACTTGTTCCAACAAATGCCCCTACCATGTAAAAAAATCTTACCCAATGCAAAATTGGCTTGGGAAAAAACTTCTTGCCCAATAAAATTTCTTAGTAAAAATGTCTGCATGATCTTCAAATCTACAAAAGATTAACTTAATTTCCTTTTTCTATAATTGATTTTTTGAAGCAGTGATGATGGAATTAAATGTTTATGAAATACAAGATTCTTTGTAAGTAGGAATATATGATCATTGTAAAGAGATGAGTGAATTTAACTTAAAGTAAAGTTGCCAAAGCATTTTTCTGATACATATGCTTCATATATTGAATTGACTCATGCTTTATACTCTACTTTTGTGAAATATATATAATATGCTCATCAAACCTTGCATACCCATATTCTAAGAGCCTACTTCATAATTCAGACCATAAAATGATTTTTTGAGCTTGCATGCAAGATGTTTGTTTCCCTTATTTGCATATCCTCATATTTGAGCCACATGTACAAATATAATTGTATTCGCCTTTTTTGTATGTGCATAAGTTTCTCTTAGATGAATAGCTCCTCATTGTGGAAAACTGGTAGTTACAAACCTAGTATTATTATTTTCAATGGAACCATCTTACTTCGTTTTTAATGAACTCAGATGCCACCTACAATATTGTTATATTGAAGCAATTCAATTTGATAACAAGTTTGGTTCTTCATTATTGCATTATGTTATTCCTATATTGATTTCCCCTACTCATGTGATCATTGTGATATTTTTTCCTTCTAAAATCATCACTAATGTCATGAATACCTTTAATCCTATAAATGGAGTCCCACAAGACCGAAAAGATCACTATGAGCCAACTCCAATTTCTTACCTTTCATGTAACTTCTGTTTCAAATTTTTATGTGTGTTGGTTGCGCTAAGTGGAAGCTTCTTACACATGTTTTCTTTTTGATGTTCATAAATTTGGTGCTCTAGAGCTCACCTATGGAATTATTCTTAACCACTAATATTTTTCATGTTGCTATAGTTGTAAAGAAGTGAAGGCTACCTTCTTGAACACCTCAAACAACCATCTTGAATTGTTCATTTATAAGAGACAATTGTCTTTATCAAATTCAACATTGAATATTGCTTTTCTTTTTAGCTATCTAACAAAGGATTCTTCTTCAAACCTAGTACTTATACATATCATAAATGTTTTTGATGCCTTCATATGTAATTTCTAGTGAATTTTGAGAAGTTTTTTTTATCACCTTGTAGCCTAAAATAAAGCTTAGTAATTAAATGTTTGAACTGATTTGCTTGCGATTATATGTCATTTTTTTGTAAGTAACAATGTATATCACATATAATTATTAAAATTACACTTTTTAAATAACAATATATTTCTTAATTTAACTTACAATTTTAAAAATAGTTACAAATAATTTAAATTATATTAAAGTAAATATGTATTTATACCTAATTATGGCCAAATGGTATGTCTATTTTTAATTGTGTCAAATTTTTTAATATCTCTAAATCAATATACATCATCACTTAAAAAACAATATCATAAAATATTACAATAACAAATTTGATATTTTGTAGAAAAATTAATATGATGATTATCTTTATTTATTACATAATGGTGATGGATTGTCTCTAGATATAGTAGATACATCTCAAATTTTGATATTAAATCTTAAAAAGTAAAAAAAAAACTTCGATCATTTTGTTTTTTAGTAAATATATTATTTGTTTGTAAATAATGTGTCTTCCTAATGTGGTGTATATTTTTTAGTATAATTTTTTAATTTAAAACTCGGGATAGTGGTGTGAGAGCATCCAACATAACCTATCACTACCTACATTTACACATAATTATTCTTTCTTATAATTTTTTAATATAAAAAATTGTTTATCATTCTTTTCAAATTACTCTCGCATACATGTGCATGTATTGGTGGGCATAAAACACATGCATGGGAGGGCCCCGCGGTCGCGTGTCATTTCATTGATAGACTATTTTAATAATAAACCACTTTGAAAACATAAGGTTGTATATATGAAGTTGCAACTTGATTGGTGGGCGTGTGCACTCACATCTTGTAGGTCCCTAGTTTGAATCCCGTAACTATTGCACTATATTTTTCAACAATGTTGAAAAACAAAATATGTTTTTCAACACAAAAAAATTTACAAAAAAAAACTAAGTACTCGTGCGCCTGCCACATGGCACCGGATGGGCATCAGATGGGTGCATAGATCTTTTATGGGGCAGTGGCTATTCTCCTAATAGATTGCAATGGGGCCCATAAGAGACACATGCATCCATATTATCCACATCCGATGCCACGTGGTAGGCATGCCAATACTTAGTTTTTTTTCCAAATTTTTATTGTTGAAAAACAATCCGCACAGTTGTTTGTGGGATTTGAACTGAAGACCTGCCATCTAGTAGCACATATTCTCACTGATTCAACTATCACTTTACACATGTAACTACACCATTCCAAACTCATACATTTAAAAAAATAATCTACGCATTCTTATGATCTTTCTACTATGGCTGAAAACTATGAACCTTATACCAATGGATTAACATCCCAATAATGGAAGCTACTCAACTTCACTAAACATGCATAACTTTCACAAATTATGCAACGCTGTCACTGTCATTCTCTATTGCACCAACTAATGCAAAACGGTTGACATTACAAATCTTCAATGGAGAATGGTCACGCAGAAATATGGAGGTGGCAGATATGCTTGTTATGTCTGGCGTGGTTCATTTTATCATGGACTCATGACTCACTAGGATAGACATAGTCACCGGAAGATGGATCATTGAAAAATTGACTATAATTCGATGAAGAGACTACTTTGGGAAGTACCATGAGATCACCCTTGTCATACACCCACTCCATATGGAAACTGACCTGGTTTATCTGAAAATGTCCATGCATGGTGGGATGATGTTGACCGCCAACTAGAAGAAATAGAAAAGCAACTCAGTATGAATAGTCGAAAGAAACACATCGTGACTCAGAAAAGTGTGACATTGATTGTAGTGGGGATGTTTGCACCGACCTTTTTCACCTACCTTGCATCCTTTTATATTTTGTAAAAGTAGAATACAATGATTTTCAAAATCTATTCCCACTTTTGTTTGATATACTATATTGCTTTGTATTACATAATCATGTTATGAACAAGAAAACACATAATATAATAGTATGGGTTTATACTTGTAAGTTTAATCTTCTTTTCATATTATACTCTTATAGTTTTGATGTGTTATTCCTATATTATTTTGTATCACACTTACAATGAAAATTTCATATAAAATCTTCGCAAAACTAAAGGCATGTTAAGGTTTGGAAACAACTTGAATAACTGATTAAGCAAATATTGGAATAAATAAATGCCTCATTCTAAATATGTAATAATGCTGAATATATGCAATAAAGTACAAAACTTTACCCAAGTAAGATAAAAAATTTGAATTTGTAATCCTAGTTACAAATGAAAAGATAGAAAGACTTAGTTGATCGTAATGATCTCAAAGGTATAACAAGATGGAAAACTACTGGAACAGGAACTCAAAGTGTCGCACACGAACCTAGAAAATTGTAGGAGTATCATAAATGCCAGGACGAGGGCGCCTATGGAGGATCAGGGGCGCTTTGGGTGCTAGAGACCTGTTTTGGGTGCCCATGATTGTTCAAAAGCTCATAAAACTAGTTTTGCAAGGTCACAAGATGTTCGCTATCCTTCGCTTCTTATTGCTAGTATGTCACACCAAGTTCACAAATAATGCCTGTAACCTGCAACGAATAAATGACTTATAGAACCCCAAAACACATCAACTCCTAAAAATAAAATAATGCAAATGAGGGGACAAACTTTCCTCGAATTTCAAACAAGTGAAATTAGGACCGAGTGTTGCACTACATCTCAGACCCAATGTAGTTCTATGTGTGTGTGTGAAGAAATTATGCCATAGGTGGCTCTTGCGCGCATTGCAATTGGTAGCGAGCAATAGTTAGATGTAGAAAAAGTAGATAGATGTATACATGGAAAAATAAAATTCCCCTCATATGAAGTGTATGCAAAATAATGCAGTCCCTTACCCTTGTGTAGATACTAGATGGATGCTTGAATGCTCTTGTAAATGCCTTTGGATGCAACCTTAGGTGGTGATAGAAAATGCTTAGTGTTTGGTCCTTTATTATTGCCACATACCTTTATATTTATATGATTCCCTTGCTCCAATTTCATGATTAACCACTAAAAGGCCAACTAGTGATAAAAAAGATTCCCAAAAGGCTAAAAGAGACCCAAAATATGTGAGAAAAGTACAAAGAGGTTGGGGACACCCAGAGGGGACGAGGGCACCTGGGCATTGGCTTTTTGGTTGGGTGCCAGTGTCCAGAGTCAGAAATGCCGAAGTATGAAAAGACAGACTAGGGAAGAAGGTGTGTAAGACCAAGAAGACAAGGAGGCAAACAACAAAGATGACAAAGATAGTTGTTAATTAGTACTTGTCTTGCTTATGAATCATATGAATAGTAATATGTGATCAAGACTAGATAAATACACAAAGTGCGTGATTTAGTGTCTACATTTGTCCCCACTTTATGTTGTTGAACTAAAGCTCAGTAACATAAAGTAGATAAGAGATGCATACCTAATAACCATATAGATAGATGGCATAAAGTGTGTCAAGAGACAAGGAAAAGCGTGGAGCGATAAAAATATGAAACATGGAAACTAGAGAAGATGAAATGAAAAATGATGATGATGACCCTAGGGTGAGAGCGTATGTTTAAACATCATGTTATACTTATTGTTGATTTCACTTGATGTGTGATTGATGTGAATACCTCTTCCCATAAGGACATACTTGAAAAAGAGAAGAACGAACAAGCATTCAAATACGTGTATATATGAAAAATGCATAAAAAGTAAGTAAAAAATGCAAAAAGGAACATGTGCACCTGATCCATGATGATTGATAGAGATAGAAAGCATCCTGAAGATGTTGTAGAAGAAATATATTTTTGGGTGATCTCACACAAGTTGCACCGAGTGCAAGTTTTTTTAAGCGATCTCACACCAGTTGTGCCAAGTATGGAAGAAGTGTAGGAAGAAAGGTATAGTGTTTTTATTTAACCTTTGAATGATTCTCGAATAGTAAACACCACTACAAATGATGTGTGTAAATCCAATCCATTTAGATCCAATGCAAGAATATAAAAGAACATGTAATGTATGCATGTCAAGTGCCGAAGGACCGTGTGTCCTGAAAAAGATGTTGTGTAAACTGCCAAAACTTGTACTTAACTGAGAAAAGTTGTGTACCTGCCCCTGGTCACAGGTTCCCAGGAAGGGTCAGGTGCGCCCAAGTGCTATTGTCTGTGTCTTGGTATAAGTGTCTATGCTGTGTTGAGGACCTAAATCAGGTTTCGGGTCATTGCTGAGATTGGAGATTGTGTTGTACCGGTACTGAACTGTGAGTGTAAACTACTGAATGGGGTGACTGATTCACCCCATGATTCCCCCCTCATTTTGGATGCATGCGGTGTCGCAATGAGTATGTAGCCTAATGGAGGACCATATATTGGACTGTACTAATGCCATGCCAGGGGGAAGGGAATGTGCTTGGTAGAAACCAAGGTATATTCAAAAAAAATCATTGGAAAACAAGTGTTAATGCAAACAAGATAAACATGCATGTAGAAGACAATGTGTAAGCTAACAAGCATGGAGACAATGTAAAGCATGAAAAGTGGGCTGTAAACATGGGAAATCACTCACGATGTCTCAATACAATCGAGACCGAAGTGGCCAAAATCATACAGTGTGCACACATGACAAGGGAAAATCTCGCAAATAATGGAAAACAATGACAAATAATAGAAAACAATGTAATAGACAACCATGGTAGAAAATAGTTATTGCAAGACAAATGATGCACATGAAGTACCCATTAACATATTAAAAAGATAGAAAGTACATAAAAACATGTATGATCCAATGTAATGTAGTGTGCGAATATGAATAGGAAGTAGTATAAATCGAAAGTATAACATCTGTGATGTGTAAGAAAGGATGCCCCCAGGAGCCCACTGCGGGAATGGTAAGAGGAAAAGTGCCAAACATCCATGTTGTGTGTAACGACATGCGTAAATTTTGTGATCACAACTAGAAGGAAAGTGAACACACATGTGTATATAGAAAATATAATGACATACAATTTATCTAGCTAACATAGTAAGCAAGATGTATCATGCGAGTATAAGGAAGCAAGAATAATGTGCAACCAAGATATGCAATATGTTGTGAATGTGGATGGAATGAAATGAGCCACGTGCCCTCTGAATGAGTGCGAATGAGTATTGTGATTAAACTTGAGAGGTGCGGGGAGAGGTAAGACTTTGGGTTCATTGATATGTGCGCATGTAGAAGGCATATGATTAAAATGATATGCAAGAGAAGAAATAACATTAGATTGTGAAGTATCCTTAAGGAACTGAATTTCATATTTAAGAGATATAATCATGGATTCCATAGCCTGGAATTTAACTTGAAATAAAGAATGTAGAGCTTGAATGGATTTACAAATGGATTGATTGGAATTAGTACCAAGAGAGTTATCAGGAAGACGATTGAAGATAACACTGACTTGTGAAGACGACATGTTGATAGGGATATACATGGTATCTAGGGTTTTGTGGAGAGCATCTTTACAAGATGGGTGCATTATAAAAATAATAATCAAGGAAACTTAAGAGACTTTAGAAGCCATGAAAAAATACTTGATAGAATGAGAGAAATGAAGATCCAAGAGTGTTCGAATGACGGGTTCACCAAATGATTAAGAAAATATTAAAATAAATAAATTTTTGATTCTAAATATGTAACAACATTGAATATATGCAATAAAGTACAGAAATCGACCCAAGCAAGATAAGAAATTTTAATTTGTTACCCTATTTGCAAATGAAAAGATAGAAAGACTAGTTAATTCACAATGATCTCGAAGGTATGCCGAGATAGAAAACTATTGGAACAGGAACTCAGAGTGTCACACATGAACCCAAAAAATTGTAGGAGTATCAGAAATGCTAGGACCAGGGTACTTGGGGTGTTAGAGACCTGTTCTGGGTGCCCTTGACTACTCAAAAGCTCATAAAACCAATTTTGAATGGTCATAAATTATTCGTTGTCTTTCACTTCATGTCGCTAGTATGTCACACCAAGTCCGTAAATGTCGTCTGTAACCTGCAATGAAGAAATGACCTGCAAAACCCCAAAACACATCAAATTCTAAAAAGAAAATAATGCAAATGAGGGGTGAGACTGTCCTCACCTTTCAAACAAGTGAACTTATGACCGAGCATTGCACTACATCTCAAACCCAATTTAGTTCTATGTGTGTGTGAAGAAATTGTGCCCTAGGTGGCTCTTGTGTGTGTCTTACTTAATAGCGAGCAATAACTAGATGTAGAAAATGTAGATAGATGTGTGCATAGAAAAATTAACTTCCCCTCCTATGAAGTGTATGTAGAATAATGCAGTCCCTTGCCCTTGTGTGGATGCTAGATGGAGGCTTGCATGCTCTTGTAAATGCCTTTGGATGCAACCTTATGTGGTGATAGAAAATGCTTAGTGCTTGGTCCTTTATTATTGCTACATAGCTATATATTAATATAATTCCCTTAATCCAATTTCATAATTAACCACTTAAAGGCCGACTAGTAAAAAGTAAGACGTCCAAATGACTAGAAGAGCCCCAAAAGATGCGAGTAAAGTACAAAGAAGTTGGGGGATCCCAGAGGGAACAGGGGCACCTTGGCAGTGGCGTCCTAACTAGGAGCTGATGTCCAGAGTAAAAAATGTCGAAGTATGAAAAGAAAGACTAGTCAAGAAGGTGTGTGAGACCAAGAAGATAAGTATGCAGAAAAAAAAGAGGCCAAAGACACTGGTTAATTAATACTTTTCTTGCTTAGGAATCATATGAATAGTAGTATGTGATTAGAACTAGATAAATACCCAAAGTGCGTGATTTAGTGTCTACAATAACACATTGTGTTTTTCAACATGTTGAAAAACAATGTGTAAAATTAACTCTATCATAAATGTTTTATTGTACATAATTCTCTCAATCTAAATGTAAAAATAAAAATAAAAAAGTTTGTGTACCATATGTTTCATTTTTTCTTGTATTAGAATGCGTAGCTCCAAGGAAAGGTATGGTGATGCACTTAGACATGGCATAGGGAATTTCGACATTTTCCCACCCATGTTTAGTATCTGTTTTTATGCATTGGGAGGATGTGAAAATATTGAGACGGTAATATACTAATTTGTCAACATTATTTGTATTTAATATCATAGTACATGATATTTTTTGCTTGGCTAATAGTTTTGTAGTTGTTTTCTTTTCATACAGGGAACTTCACATCCCATGACATGTAGGTGTTCAACACACTTCACAGTGGAGGCAACCATGTCATCGGTAAGTAGTTCGTAAATTGCAAGTTTTTTTCCATTTCTTCAAAGTTATTTTAAACAAGCGTCAAATAAAATGTTATAATTGAATGCCATAGGGAGATGCTCCTCCAGGGAGTGATTACCCTCATGGTGATACATTTTTCGATCCTTCTGAGCACGTTGACTCATAATTTGTAGATCCTACGACGAAGGTGAATAATTTTAAAACTTAATTTTGTTTTTTATTACTATTCAATTTCTAAAGAGTTATCAAAATTATCTAACTATGTCTTTAAAACAACCACCACTCGACTATAACATGGAACGAAAGGGTGGTCTCGTTCAACATTTTTATCAGCATGGAACATGTGGTGTTAGTGAGAACATTAAGTTTTTAGAGCTCCAAAAACTTAACGCCCATCACCTGGTGTCACATAGTCTTCCCTTTGCGTAACCACATAAGCACGACCGTAATCATATGGGTAAACATACACTTCTCTATCCTGATAGAATGAGGAAATATGTAGAGAGGAGAGAGAGTGATCTAGTCTGTCATGAGGTAGTAGTACAACTTGCAACGGGGGCGTGTTGTCGATTGAGTTTGCAAAAAGGAATGCAAAACTCGATTCGAGGAGTTGAGCGAGTGGGGGAAGAGGAAGGTGGAAAAGGAAATACATGCATATGATTTAGAGGAGAGGAGAAAGGCATGAAAGGAGAGGTGGTTGAGAGAAAAAGAAAGAAAGGATCAATTAAAACCAGAGAATGAGGTAAATTTATGATTGGTAGAATCTATTATGTTATTTTTGTATTATGTATGGTTGGAAATCAGTAACTTAATATTATTTCATGAACATGAAGAGAGAGAAGAGGTTGGTGCAGCTAGCCGGAACATTGACCTCCTCGTGGAGGATCTCGTACGTATAAATTGGACTTTAATTCTTATATTTAATTTAGTTTGTTTTTAATTGTGTGTACATTAACTCTTTACTTTGACGGTTTGTGTAGGATGATGACACTTCCTTGAGTCAGATTCTACAGAGACGAAGAGTCTCGCTTGGTAGAACTCTTTGTCCCAATGCATAAAAATAAAAGAGTTCATGTACCATATGTTTCATTTTTTCTTATATTAGAATGCGTAGCTCTGGGGAAAGGTATGACGATGCACTTAGACATGGCATACGGAAGTTTGACATTTTCCCACCCATGTTTAGTATCTGTTTTTATGCATTGGGAGGATGCGAAAATATTGAGACGATAATATACTAATTTGTGAACATTAATTGTATTTCATATCATAGAATTGCTCTACTATTGTCCAAAAATCCATAGCCCTAGTAGAGATACTGGAAACACCCCTAGAGATATTTTTGACATTTCTTTTGACTTTTGACTTTTCCTTTGAAAATATAGAAAATATTTTTCCATATCATTTTGTTAAAGGGGTTGAGAACCATAAGTGGATTGAGTGAAGGTAGTGGAAGTGATATGTGGAGATAACATTGGGTAGTGTCTACAAATATGACTAAGGGTATTTATGAATTTGTTTTAAAGTGTGTTATAATGTTTAGTCTTTAGCAGTTTTTTTTTCTTAAATGTACCATGTGGAGAGTGAGCAAGTTCAAAAGGCTGCAATAGTTACTGCAACACACAAAGTGTGTTAACAAGCTACCAAATGGTCATGTAGATCTATGAACTAGACCATTGTATGGAAGGAAGAACACGTGTGCAAGCACAATTTATTGCACTTTTTGATATATTTAGTGTTTTTGTGTTTTAAATATTTATGATTTTTTAGGGTTGAAATATGTTATAAATGTTTAAGTGGTGATAAAATAGGGTTTGTGGGGAATCAAGGTGTGTTTCAAATCCAAGACAAATGAATGGGAAAGGAATGTACTTTATAGATAAAGTGTGAAAGTGGAGATAAATACAAGTCCCCCTGGTCTTGGTAGTAACTGTATAATTGTGGGATAAGAGGTGAAGAATAAGTAGGAATATGAGTTTTGAAATGGGTTTATTGAAAACGATGTTAGGAAAGAGTGATGTAAAGAGTAAAAATGTTAACTAGATGATGTGAGTGATTAGTGGTTGTGAAAATTGAGATAGAGATGACGAAATTAAAATATGTATTAAATGTGAGAGTGAGTAATGAGGACGAGGACTGGAGTACAAGTCCTTAGTGGGAGAGGGTGTGCAAGGAAATATTTTAATAATGGAAATGTTGAGTGGATGAGGTTTAGAGAACAAGTCAATTCCCAGAGGAAGAATAAAAAAAAGTGTAGGGGATAGGTGAGGAATACTAGGTATAAGAGGATGAATAAATGTGATAGAATCATGTGGTAGAGGAGAATATGTGCAGAAGGATATGTTAGGTGGATGAGGTGGTGGGGAAAAGTCCTCATTAAGCAAAAGTGTGTGATCAAGTATTGTTATCATGTGAAGAATATTCATGATAAAGGGATGTGAGGAGGTTATAATTTTATTTGTGTGTGTGTGTGTGCGCGCATGCGCGCGCGCGCGTGTGCGCGCGCGTGTGTGCGTGCGTAGACAAGTATGATTATATGATGTGTGTGTGTGTGACAAGAATGTCATCCAACGTGTGAATGATAGTTTTAGAAGTGGACAAGACAAGGGGTATGTGAGTAGACAAGTATGATTATATGATGTGTGTGTGTGTGTGTGTGTGTGTGTGTGTGTGTGTGTGTGTGTGTGTGTGTGTGTGTGTGTGTGTGTGTGTGTGTGTGTGTGTGTGTGTGTGTGTGTGTGTGTGTGTGTGTGTGTGTGTGTGTGTGTGTGTGAGTGAGTGACAAGAATGTCATCCAACGTGTGAATGATAGTTTTAGAAGTGGACAAGACAAGGGTATGTGAGTAGACAAGTATGATTATATTGTGTGTGTGTGTGTGTGTGTGTGCATGTGTGTGTGTGTGTGCGCGCGCGCGTGTGCGTGTGCGTGTGCGTGTGTGTGTGGGAATGAGAAACCTCATAGTGGGTGGCATGGGTAATGGGTGATTAAAATTCCTTATGAAGGATAGATGCATAAAGGAGATGCTAAAAATGGTCAAGTGACACATATCTACACGAGGTGAGTGACAAGAATGTCATCCAATGTGTGAATGATAGTTTTAGAAGTGGACAAGACTAGGGGTATGTGAGTAGACAAGTATGATTATATGATGGGTGAGATGCGAGAGTGTTCCAATTTGGATGGGGAGGATGATGTAAGAGGTGTATAACATAGATGAATGGGGGAAATGAGAAAGGGATTGTAATTTATTAGTGTTAGTGATGATGTGGGATATGGTATAAAATTCAAGACTTATTAGGGTGATGGTGTCATGAATGACAATATCACAGGGGAAGGCATTATGGATAAGAGCAATGATGATGATGGAGAAGGGATGAAAATAATTATTGTGGGGATGAAATAGTGATAATGTTTCTTCAAAGGATGATAACAACTGAGTGAGTAGAGTGGGCATTAGTGAGGAAGGTGATGAGGTATATTAAAGAGAAAATGGGGATTCAAAAGATAATTAAATGAGGAGGAGGATATTAGAGTGGTGTGATTTGAAGTTTCTAAAGGGATGCATATGAGAAGGTTGATGGCCTGGGGAATAATGTGTAAGTAGAAAGTGGTAAGATACTTGGAAAATGCGATAGGATGCATGGTGAATTATATAATACATATGATTATGTGAGGAAAAGAGGATAAAAGGGTGATGCACGTCACATGGATAAGAATCATGTGGGGAGATGTATAAAGGGGGTCATGAAGGATGACACATGATTGATTGTGTGGAGGTGCATGTTGGTTGATCTCAATGTTTTCATTTTCAAGCAAGTCTATGATGACATTGTATAGATGATGGACGTTAGCAGGGTGTATGGTAGAGTGGTGATAAACACAATATTCATGACACACTTACCATATTGGTGGTTGTTGATTGTGTTTCATTAGTTGAATGCTATAAAGAGAGATGAATTGAGCATTAAATAATTTTCATAAGATGATCAAGATGGGCTCTAACAAGGGGGTGAATTGGAATTTGGGTGTGAAGAGATTGTATAAAGGATAAGTAAATCAAAGTGGATGACTATTAAGATTCAAATGTGAGGATACTTATAAAGGAACATGTAAAGGTGACAATAATAGGATGGGGTAGTTATTATGGTAGAGGATGTGATGAACATGAGATATTTGGTTTCAAAAATGTAGAGTATGAGCTGAAGTGCTCAACATGGTGACATGATGAACATAATAGACATCCTTGATGCATCAATTAATGATAATGACCTTATCAAAGGTGTGGTATGAGTGAATTTTAAGAGATGGGAGATGTGGGGGGAAAATATTTATAAATAACTTTTTAAGATTAGTTTGTTGGATAAGGAATGGGAGGAAATGGCCCATGAATCACCAACATGAGACGTAAATAAAAATAAATTCAATAGAACTTTATTTCAAGAGATGGAGATCAAATAGATTGGTTGACATAATGATGTTGAGGGATAAGTGATGAATAAAGATGTTGGATAGTTGGTTGAATGAAGTGAGGTTGTGTTAAGGCGAGCTTGCATACCAATATATGGTGTAAAAATTAGGGAAAGGGGGAATGTGCACAATATAAACACATCGTCATGGTGGATGAGGTGTCAAATATATTGAAATGTGTGCAAGTGATTATGTGGGTTGTGTGTAGGGTGATTTTTTTGAAGTTTGGTAGTTTGAAGTGAGAGGGATATGAGAGGAGAGGTATAAAAAGGTGTATGAGGTCAACATAGAGTTGACTACATGAGAATGAAAGAGGTGTGATTTATTGGTTATGTGATTCAAGCTTGGATATATGGTCTAAGAATTATTTATAGAGCAGAGTGGGGTAAAGGAAAGTATAAGAGTGGTTAGATGATATGATGGGTCACATGGGAACGTGAGGGGACTAAGGAATGTAGTGGTACTAGAGAGTGAAAGTAATGAATAGATCACATAGGGATACTAAAGAACGTAAGTAGGGACCAAAGTGTGCAAGGGTACAAAAGAGCACAAGTAGTGACCATAACATGGAGGGCTACCAAGTAGCGTAAAGAAGGACTAGAGCTTGTAAGGGCACCAAAGAGCATATGGAGGGAATGAAGCATACATGGGAACTTGAGAGTGCAAGTAGGGACTTGATTGTGTAGGGGAACATTAGAAAATATGGGATGGAGAATATGGGTCAAATGGTTTACAAGGTGGTGGGTGTATTACGAGATCATAAGTGATAGAAGGTGGGTCACATGGGTGACTTGGGTTGATAGGTAGATAGGAGATAAAATAGTATCACACCTCACTCAGCACGAGTTCCAAAATTATAAAAATGAACACCAAACATCCTAAACAAATAAGACATGTTAATAAAGATGGTAATATTTTTTTAAAAATTTGTTTAGTTCTATAATGGTTAAAACTATATGTGACCATAATAACGTGCCTAAGTCACAAGGAATGGCGAGGTGAAACCAAACCACACTCATGAATGACATGGATGATTAGGTCACTTTCACACTATGGTGATAGCAATGAAACAATCTTAAACCAAGGGAAGGAGATTCACGTAACGTCACTTCCACACATTAGCTAATTTACGATGATATAAAAAGAAAGCGTCGATGATTAACTATCGTGACGGCGGTATGGTAAAACTCCACTTGTGATATAACTTATCATGTGGGAAGGATGGCTAGTTTAAGTGATTAAATTTTGGCAAGTTATAAAAAAATTGAAACATTTAAGGGTTTGAGGAAAGTCAACATTTAACCATGACAACCACGGGTCCCATTTTGTCTCCAAAATGGGCCCATGCCCTCGAAAAAGGATAAGCAAATGATAAAATATTTAATTTAATTTAATTATCCTACTATGGGAATCCCAAAAACTTGAGCTAAGTTAATTACAAAAATTTAACCATTTAAATTTAATTTACCCATCATTTTAAATGCACCTGGAAGTAATCTAAAATCATGCTTCATTAATACAACCTTATAAAAACACCATAATAAAATAAAACACCTATATAACGTAAGTTGTGCACATTTAATCACAACCCTTGGATCAGTTAAATCTCCACCGTAGGATTAAGTTTACCCTAAAATCAAAATGCGATAATATAATTGGTAAAAACCTAAGTTTTATTTCATTTCCTCTCTTCTCCATTCGGGTCTCCCTATTGTTTTTTGTTTTTGCAGGAATGAAGAATTCAAGGAGGATTCAAGCACAAGGGTTTAAAGATCAAGTTCTTCATTCATTCTTCTATGACAAATCAAGGAAATTTGCACTAGTATATTTACAGGGTTGTAATTTTCTTTTTTTGTTTAGAGCCCACAACCAGGGCAAGAATTCTGAGAAGTTATAAATATATGAATACAAATTCCTTTGTATATCAGATGCATATATATATATACACACACACACACCCAATTTAAGATCGTCATCACACACACACTTGACACATCACACACACACTCCTTTGAACACACATCACACACACATCGTGTCACTACAATTTTGGTATTTATGTCTTGTTTCTCGTTAACTGGACCTAAATAACCCATAAAGTGATGTTGGGCATTATGTGCACTATAACAAGTCCTAGGTATAGGGCTAGCCAATGGTTTGATTTCAATTAGGTATATATGTGTGTGAGTGTGTGTGTGTGCATGTGCCACAACCCTCAACGTGTGTGTGTGTGTGTGTGTGTGTTGTGTGTGTGTGTGTGTGTGTGTGTGTGTGTGTGTGTGTGTGTGTGTGTGTGTGTGTGTGTGTGTGTGTGTGTGTGTGTGTTCCTTGTGTGTGTGTATGTCTGTGTGTGTGTGTGTGTGTCAGTGTGTGTGTGTGTGTGTTCCACACGCACACACACACACACATCACACACACACACACACTCACACACTTATTACACACACACACACACACACACACTCACACACACTTTTATGGCCATATAGGTTGACCTTTCGCAGGTAAAAATATTTCCAAAGATATAGTGTGAATGAGCTTACTATGATTATGTTGATATGGATAATTCCTCAATTGTGTATGCTATAATGGATAATCAACAAGCTACCTAATGAGGGAGAGCTTGTAAGCCATAATTACAACCATGGGTCGTAGCATGTACACAAAGAGAAATCCATTGGTGGGGTTTATAAGTGTGGGGTTGGATGACTGTATTTTTTACAACCATCCCCATTGACAATAGAATTTCATAATGTGGGGGCGGGTTGAACAAGAAGAAATATCTACCCCCATCGAAATAACAGTATTGACATTTAATTAAAACCCCTTCTTTTTTTAAAACATGCCATGATGATAAACAACAAACTGAATACACATAATTTCCTTGGTTAAATTTTTCATTCCAAAAGAAGAATGCACTAGTTTGAAATTTACGGAAGGACAACTCATTCGTTATCATTTTTTGCAATTTGAGTAAACTTTACAACTACAACAACAGTTTTCAACACATCATCAGTAATGCTCACAATCTTCTACACATCAGTAATCATAGAGTTTTTCAATTTGATTTAACACAAAGATAGAAAAAAGTTTAGATTCATTTCAAAAATAGCAAATTTTTGGTTTAATTTAATGAGGTAGGAATGTATTAAAAAAGATTCATTACATAGATAGTAAATTACTAATTCATTTCAAAGATAGTAAATTTCTGATTCATTTTAGAATACCGAATTTCATACTAGTTATCTATCTTTCTCAGTACAAAGGCCATAATATTAAATCAAACATATGTGTAAATATATATATATATATATATATATATATATATATATATATATATATATCTATGATCATAGGTCAGATAGCATCACTATGCTTGAGTAGGAATAGTCAATGAGGATCTAAAAGCAAGGTAACATTTAAATAGGAAAGAAATTAGGTCATCTCACAGCTGAAATGTAAATTGCACCCCACACAGAGTCACCACTCTGGCACTTATTTACTATCTTTATAAACAATGATCATCTTCAAGAATTGAAAATCAGATTTTCAAAGAAATAACACCTGCTGGGCATTGAATACGTTCAAAGCAAAAGTTGAAATTTTGTTAAACTGATAGTATGTTGTTTTTATGTTAATTAGTTCCAACAATTTAATCCTTGTCTTTTTTTCTTAGTAGCTTCTCAAAGGCAACTGTTAACTTATTGTAATGATCATATCAGATACTATTTTTCTTACTTAATTTCATGTTTATTCCAAAGCTGATGAATACACAGTTCAAAAATTTGTAATAGAAGGTATAGTACAACTTGCAACTTGAGTAAAGTTTACAAATAAAAAAATAGTTTTCAACCATTCAAATCGCACGACTTAATCAATTATAACATAATAATATGTCCATTTCATACTGAATGAATATAGTAAAATATAAGTACAACAAGCCCTCCTCACAAGAGGAGACAACATGTCAAATTTTTGGCTTCAAGACAAAACACTATTGCAACTCCAAATCTGCAACTCTTCAACATCTAGGCCACTCAACTTATCTCCCAAACAACAATGCAAAGGTCCTTCAAATCACAAGAAATATGTCTGGTTGACCACACAACCAATTGGCATCATTACATACCACCAAGGAGTCCAAGGTGGCATGCTATCCTCTTCCACAAGCCCATGAGAAAGAGGAAACACACTTCACTTAGCTTATAGGAAATATTTGGATGCACACAACACATTGTTCAACTCCATTTGAAAACCATTTCAAAAACACAATGCAACCAAGAAATTTTTCTAAGAAGCTCCATGTTTCTAGCTTTGGGTAGATGGGATGGATGTTCCATATAACCATGCCAAAATAGCCATAATATACCTTATCTCTCAATGTTTTACCAACTCCTTATCACTCCAAAACTCCCCTTATCTCTCCAAAACTCCCTCAAGAAGGTTTTTCAAACATATAAGTTTCCTTCTTGAGGGTAGGGATGAATTTCCAACCCAAATGAAAATTTATCCCTACCTACAAACAAAATTTAAGAGGGTTCCCAAATAGAGTGAAGGAAAATTCCTCCCTCTTCCCATAAAATCTCCCAAAACCCACACCCCTCAAGGGTGGGTGGAGCAACAATGAAGACAATACAATATGCATTTTTCACAATTAACATACACAAACATACAAGGTAAAATCAAGTAAAAAAATAAGTATACAATGTCCTACCTTGTATTCCACAAGCCTAATTCCAAGAATGTTTTCCAGAAGAGCTCAAGTCTCAACCAAGCTTCCGATTTTTTTCCAAAATTCTCCAAACCAAAGAACCCCATTCCAAAAGAAAGTGAGGGGTTACAAAAGAAAGAATTTACCCAAGACAAGAAATGGGAGGGTAAGAAATGTCACCCTTCACCAAAACCCAAACCAATCAACTATCCACAAAATTGTCACCAAAATAAAGTGAGATAAGAGAAATTTCAAAATTAGCCCAAAACAATCATGAAAGGATTTCCCAAAACCCCATACATTCCCAAATAAAAATTCCCATAAGATGAAGTGTGTTGTGAGTGTAAAAATGAGCCAATGGACCTCATTTGCATTGGAAATAGCCCAGCCACCCATAGGGATGGGGGTTAAGGCATCTTTTCCATGCAAATAAAGTCCCTTACTTTCCATACACCCTTCCTAAATGGCACATTTTTCCCAAATCCAAGTTTGGGTAAAATGTGGCATTTGGGAGGGGCAATCAGGCTCACCTAATCCATGATTAGGTAGCCTAATTCCACCTAACCCAACACATCATCATAAAACCAAAATTAGATATTAAAAGCACATAGAAATGGTAACATTTAACATTAGCTAGCAATAAACCAAGGGAACATAACAATTGAGTAAGTAGATAAGCGACAAGCAAATTTATTGCAATGATGGAGGAAAATATTAGATTCACAATTTATAATCAAAGTAACCAACATGACAAGACACAACATGAGAAAGGAATTTCGTAATCAATAAGAATAAGAGGTTTAACCATTAGGCATTTTTGTGTTAAGAGACATGTGTTCCCTGAATCCCACGTTATTGTCATGATTAATTTCCTATCACATACACACTCAATTTAAACCTCATATTTTCCCGATATGATTAAAAAATATGACATGATCATATGCATCGAAATCAGCATCCATACAAGCCATGCTAAATTAGTAGTATATAAAAATCATGAATTATCCACTGAATGAAACAATATAATCATCATACATCCAATATTGATCCAATATCAAATGTCAATATGTCTATAATAAATCATGATATCATTGCCACAACATAATATCTGATAAATGAATAGTGGCATCCTGCACCTCATAGTAAACACGTGCACAAGAGTAGCATCCTAATGCTAGCAATACAATATCATGAATAATGTCATATCAAAACAATGTACTAAATTAGTAATATCCATGTCCAACAACAATGTCATGTGATAATGTCCCATTAAAATAACAAAATAAGGAATAATTTCCTTGTCATCGTGATATTATAGATATAATGAGTCGCACACGACCAAAATGAGAGTACTGAAAAAGGTGGGCAATACAAATAATAAAGTGGGAAAGAGAAGCTAAAGGAAGATAAATGGCTAATTGGGTAACCCGAGTGGTTAACTATGTTACTTGGGTAATCCATGTTGCTTGAGTAGGTCAAGGATGTGGATTAGGTATGGTACTAGGTGGCACAAGGATTGCAAGAGAAGGGGGAAAGGTTTTTTAATTGACTCATGAATCACTAGGGTGATTCTTAGAATGTGGAGCGATTTAGTTGTTCATTCTTGGGTGATTCATGGGAGATTAAGTCTTGTAGTGGTATAAGAGTTATGATGGTAGTAAAAGAGATCCAAGTTGTGTAGAGTGAGGATCATGAGGTGATTTTATTAGTCTTGGGAATGAAATAGGGATCAAAAAAAGTAATTTTTGATGAACTATGTAATTTATTTCAATATATCACTATAACGAGATTTAGTCAAATAATTGAACGCATTCCGAGAGGAGCGATTCAACTAAAGTTACCAAAGTAAATTTTTAAGTAAGAATAAATATCAGTGAAACACACCATTGAAATGATGTTTGTGCACAAATGTAAAGTGCATAGGGTTTTGAGTGTTAGTTAGGTGAAAATTTGGTCTCTATTAGTGGTTGGGGGAAAAGATATTGGGTCATAGTTGGTAGTTATGTGTGGGATGGGATAAAATTTTTAATGTGGAGATAGTGGTTAAAATAATAAGCATCTAGGTGATGTGGAGAATCCCTTGGGTGATTTGAATATCACGATTTAGATCACCAATCATGGAGGCTAGGCCAATTACCCTAACAAGTTAATGGGTCATGGGGTGATCCGTAGGATATTAGTTGATGGTATGTAAGCACCAAAGAACCTTTGTGAAGTGAAAAAGAACCAAGATGGATTATGTAAGAACTTTTGTGGGTCGCAGAAGTACTCTAACAAGTAGACACTAAGAAAAATGAGTAAAAAAAAAGGTAGTATGAGTTGTAGATAAAAGTGTGGGGTATGGTTGAATGTCATAAAGATGAAGAGTTAATGACAGGTCACAAAGTGGGACTTTTGAATGACCTATGAGAAGTTTCTATCTAGATGTGGTGAGAAGTGCATTAGGTTTGGCTAGAGTGAGTGATGGTGTGGGTGGATATGAGAGTGGGTTCTATCAATTGAAGGATCACATCAACAATCATAATATGGTGGTTGAGTCATGGAGATAGAGCCTAAGTATAGAAAATGTCCCTTTATGTGACGGTTAGGTACAATAGGTGATTAGTGGTGATTGACAAGTGATTTATAATTGCTAGATGATGAAAGGGTTGATTAACTGTAGACACCTATAATTTGGTCTACGCAATTTTATTATTAAAATTGCACTAACTATCCCAATACTCGTTAATTGAATACACTACGCTAGTGAGTTACCTTATCTAACTGCTTCTAAACCCCTAAATCTTGCTAACACCCTTCTAAATGCTTCTACAAGTCATTATCTTATTAATTAGCCTATTTAGGGATAATTAAACCCTTGTTAACTTTCTGAAAAGGGGAAGACTTAGCTTTCCAAATATCAATTTCACCTTTCTAATTTGAGTTTCACTCGAGTTTTGCCTTTTTGGAATTTAGTCCCACATGAGTCCAAAACATCCCTTTCCTCTTCCTAGGATTAGAAACCTATAAATACAAGCATACCCCTCCCACTTTTTTGCTAAGAATACTCCTCCATTTTTATACTAGCTTATTGCCATCTTTAGATTTAGTAGTTTTCATTGTCATTTGAGCTATCTTTGCTTTAACCAATTGCATTTCTAAACATCAAGCTTGAGTAAATGGGACAAACCATTGGCCTTAAAAGCCATTGATGGTGATATCTCACTCTCAAACCCTTGATTATCAAATAAGCATAACTGATTGCTAGGAGCTTTAATAGGTTCATCTTTTATAACTTTCATGGAGTAGAGAAATATCTAGATATGCTAGGGTTTGAATGTTTATTTCAAGTTTATATATGATGCAAAGAGATAGTTCTTCTTTAGCTCTAAATTGATAGTTCATTGTTGAAGTTTAGCAAGCTTTGAAGCTTTCTTGAGAGTTCGAGGCTTCATTCCATAGCTATAAAAACTTACACATGAATACATATGGCACGCCCAGTGACACTAACCCCATAATACATTAGAAGTTGTTTAAATTTTTTCATTTACATGCTTTTTCTAACCATTTTTATGTTTTTTTGAGGGAAAACTAGTTTTATCCATGCATTTAGTAAAATTATATGTGTTTAATATCCCTTTAGCATAGGTATTTAATGGGTTTGTTTTACAAAAGTAGTTAAGGGAATAATTTAGGACATGTTTACATTTTTAGTTTCTTGATTTCCGTGTTTTTTGGTGGTTTTTTAGGGTTGTGTGTACACGTAAAAAAGGGTGCGTATCTATTGGAAGGCTCATGTACACGTCAACGAAGGCGCATACATGCAACGTTGTGTTCTTGACCGAAAAACTAAACCAGAGACGCGTACACATCTTCTGTGGTGTACACATGTTAAAAGGCTCGCGTAGGCATCATTTTGGACGCGCAAGCATAAACCCACCCTTTGTGTCATTTTGCTATTTTACCCAAGATGCGTACACATTGTTAGAGTAGGTATTTACCTTAGCTCATGTTCTCCTAGGTACTTTATTTACCTTTATTGTATTTATCCTCACCCACTTATGTCTGTGGATATTTATTTTTATTTATTTAGATATTAGGGGGATATTATCTAGTTGTTAGGTATAGTTATTTCCTTGATCTATGGTATTGACTACTTCTTTCCTTGATCTATGGTATTGAATATATCCTTGATGTCTAGTTCTTTCCTAAATCTATGGTCTTGAACAGTTTTTTGATGACTAGTTCTTTCCTTGATTTATGACTGACCTTGACTGGTTCTTAGATTGTTATTCCTTGCCTATATAAGCAATGCCCATTCTCATTGTATTTCATTGAGTTCCATAATGATATATGATATTGTTGCTCATTTTTTGCAAAGGTTTATGTAAATTTATTCTGGTGAATTACTTTCATCTTATTGATCGTGGTGTTTTATTAGCATCTGAGTTCTTGGCTTGGTACAATCTGGTTATCGTTCCTTTTACACATCTTCTGTGGCGCGCACACGTTGAAAGGCTCACACAGACATCATTCTAGATGCGTAAGCATGAATACCCTTTGACATTTTCATAGACCCGCGTACACATTAAAAGTGCACGTACATACCTAAATCCGCGTGCACACATAAAAAAGGGTGCGCATGCATTCCCTGTTAGAACTTAATTTTTGCCACAAGTTGCATAATTTGATATTCTATGTTTTTCTAACATTCTTACAGGTTTTTGACAGTGGTTTGTAGGTTCTTGTCGATTATTTACTTTATACTAACTTGATCTAAGGTATTTGCATTTGTTTTACTTTCTTATGCTTTCCAAACACTTCAAATTAAGTTTCTAAATGGGAAAGTGTTTGCAGCTGAGTTGTTAAACATCTAAAGTGTGTGGGTACGTATTTACATCTTGATAAAAACTTAGTCTTGATTTAAATATCATCATCATAGTTAGGATTGGTTCATCATTTAATCCCCTTAGAACGTGTTACCGTGTTCTCATTGTCTCAACATAATTTAGATACATACGGACCACATTTCTCGTAAATGTGATCTAAGTGTCCGTATTGTGGTGATACACTGCTCACATTTTAGCACTTCCTTATCATAATTTGACTTAGTTTGATTTCAGACATTGTCCCAAAATATTGAAAGGTGTCGCTTACTTTGTTTGTGCCATTTCAATACCACTTTGGCACTAATATCTTGCTTCTCCTCACAGCTTGATCAACGTGTCTAATTGGTGTAGCTACGTGGCTTACATTTGTAATCCTCGCCCTTTAACCTTTTAGCCTTGTTGAGTGCTAAACTCATTGTGGTGTCCTTTGATTGGGAATCACACTTACGCTTTGTCAATACTTGTGCCTTGTTCGTTTTGAACTCGACTTAAGTATTGACATCGAGTTGCCTATCTTACGTCAAAACTATTGTTAGAAGCGAAAGGTATAAATGCTTTGATCGATTGATTGGTTATCTATACTTGTATGATTTTTTCCTTGTATGATTGAGATTGCATATACATATACTTAGGGCAGAGCATTTTCTCCTTGATTCTTTTTGCATATCATTCTTTATAGAAAGATATTAGGCCACTTTGAGACATCTAGGTGAGATAAATTACGATACACTTAGGTTAATTATAACTTAGTCAAATATAGATAGACCTTGTGTAGCAAAAGTACCCATGCCACATATCAAAAGGATGACAGCTAGGATAATAGAACGTGAAGCGGAGATGAACCCTTTCAACGTTGACAACGCTTTATGGAATAATCCCTTTACTGGTACAAACCTAAATTCTTGTTTTTACAAAGTAAAAGATACTGAAGCATGGGTTGATATAAGTGGAAATGAAACTAATTCATGAAAAGGTGAGAATAACCTTGATCTCACACGATTTGATGATCTCTTGTACCTAAATAGAGAGAAAATACTTACACGCGTCATAGAAATAGGATCCAGGCTACCACAAGACCATGACATGTCTGTTAAAATGGTTAACATAAATGAGGAAGAGTCACAAAGACCTCCTCTTATTGACATGCATGGTATGAGTCACAATAATCCCTTTGATATGGATATGCTTCCTCTTCTGGTCATGAAAATAACAACTTTAAGAATGAAACATTAAAAAAATGACGGAACTCGAAGAGTACCTTTCAATGCCTCACGTAGGGTCAAAATTGAACACAAAAACAAGGAAATACCTCCTTAATATGACATAGAAGATGACCACCAAACAAAAGAAGAGGTCATCCAAAGATAAATACTTAAACTCAACCAAAGGTTGGCAATCTTGCGTGCATCTAAAGATGCAAACAAAGTTTCACGAAAGGAGAAACATAAATCTAAGTATAGTGAACTACACATTAACACTCACAACGATGAAGAGTCAAAGGTTAGTCTGAATAGACCATCATCTCAAATAAAATACCAGATCATTACAAAAGAGCCACAATCAATGAAAAACATGCTCACAACGCTACAAGAAAGTAACATGGGCCACAACAAGAAATATCAATACGAGGAGTGATTTGAAAATCAAATTTAACTAGCAATTGTTTACACAACAAAATTTGCTTTGTATTGATTCTCGATTAAAATTAAACGATTACAACCTTTTTATTTTTTCAATAAAAGATTAAAACCTGCAAGTACTATGTAAAAATATAGAGAAATGAAGAGAATTCTCCAGCATTTTGACATAAAACGTGATAACGAAATTCGACACTTGAGGCCTAAGTCTCTAGGTCCGGTTGAATAGGACCAATCTATTAAAATCTTGAAAATAATTCTTTATAAATAATTCTATAAAATTTTGACCTTCTCACAGTCTTCCTCTGTCAAAAACAATAGGGGTTGCTTTTTACTTCTCCTCAAAATTCCACTCCTAGCTCAGGTTATGAGCATTTAAACTAGCAATTGCAAATGAGTTGCAAATTATGCTGGAGATAGTAGTAATATTTAGTTTATTTTTGTAAGACACAATTATCTTCTAAAGCTACATTTTTAACATTTCAATGTTACCAAAGCGTATTCAATAATCTCATTTTGTGGAGCTTATTAACATCTCTCACACAAAACTGTCTTCTACCAATCTTGGAGATAAACTTGGTTTTGTTCTAGAAATGAACACATACATGAAGGTGCTCAACAAATTTAATAGTTGTCTTGACATTGGGCTAACAAATCAAACAAAATTGCTAATTTCTCACTTTTTCTAACTTTGCATATATCTCTTATATCTATGGGTATAAGTCGTCTCCTCCATAACAAGCATGTACCATTTTATGGCCTTTAATCCAATTACATTCATGCACCAATTTAATTCCCCTATCCTTCATTAATCTCTTTACTATTTAGGCCTTGGCCCACCTAAAAAATACCCTTATATAATAGTATAATAAATGGTTCTCATATAAAATTAACTTTAAAAAACATAAATAAAAAATATTGGTAATATTAATCCCATAAAAACTAATATCTAACATATTTTTGCATTAAAAACAAATTTTGCACAATGTGTATGATGTGCCCTAAATACGGGATCTTCTTCGCTTTTAAAGTAAACTATAGAATTTACTTTATGAAGAATAAAATCAAAATCAGAAATCTTTTGAATCTCAAAAACTTTGAACAAGATATATGACCAATATTATTTTCCAAATAGTAAACTATAGAATTTACTTTATGAAAAATAAAATCAAAATCAAATATCTAGGATAGTAAATATCTAGGACTGTAGAAAAATATCTAAAATCCGGCAACTTTTAAAATATCTAAAATCCGGCAAGATAATAAATATTGGAGGCGCCAGAATTTGACACTTTCCAGCAAGGGAATTTTCAAAGTAGACGCCTACCGGCGAATAATTGTGTCTTACAAAAATATGGACAATAGCAAAATAAGAACTTTGCAACAACATATAGACATCCCCGCAATATCAACGTGAAATACAACTCAAATAAACTAAATATTGCTACTGTCTCCGGCGTAATTTGTAACTCATTTACAATTGCTAGTTTGTAAAGTAGTTATGAAGTTGGTGAGTAATGTCGAGTAACTCCCAAGTCTTGAGTACAAGTCAAAATTTTGGACTGAGTTTTTGAACTATGGACTTACGTCATATGTTCACCTCCTCCTTGGAGTTATGGGCTGCTTTATCGCAGTGTGGAATTTGAACCTGGGTCACTCTTATTAGTCTCCTGATTACCATTATTATTTTTATTGTATCGAGAAAGGTTTCTGGGTCTGCACACCTTGAGGTACCCATACCCATAATTTCTGAATTCTACATCAACTTGAGGGTTTATGACTGTTACACCATAAGCTCACCTTAGTTGAAGTTATGGGCTGTTTTATTGCAGTGTGGAATGTGAACCTGGGTCATCTTTGTCAGTCTCCTCATTACTATTACACAATTGTAAATAACCCCTTCATTTATGTTATTCATTTATAAAATTTATTCTTTTTAAATCTTGTGTATACAACTTTTAATTTCCTTGTTTACAGTTCACACTTGTAACTCCTCTTCGAATTCAACTGTACCCACATTTGTTCTGTTTCCCTCTGTCATACATTTTTAGCCTGTTTTTCTTGGTTTATCAAATTTCTCCATCATGTGAGCTGAACTCCCATAGTTTGGATATAGATTGATTAACTTGATTACCAAGTTTTAAAAGATATTACATTCTGATTTATTTCTTGTCCATATCATAGACGACCAACGACCTAAGTTTCCGTACGAGGTCTGACCAAATTCAACTATATGACCATTTACTTAGAGACCCATCTTTAAACCTAAGTCACAGGATTCGGTGATTTTTGAGTGTAAGGTTCGAAAATTGTTGAGTTTATGAGATTCATCATAAACATTGTGAATATTCCAGTGTTGGGAAAAAGAGGGCTATCTGGTTGCTTTTGTGCGGTGGCTTGGGATTCGCCCTTGGTTGACAGGGGCTTTGTCATCTCATTCTCAGCCTCATCTCAGTTTGGATCCCACACCTTCTCACCTTTTCCTTGTAAAATGTCTTCACTCTCCACCAGACTTCTGTTATTTGTTTGAATGCTTGGTATTGGTAGTGTTACTGCAAGTTCATGAGGAGTTGTGGCTGCAAGTTTGTGAGGACCTGTAGCTCAAGCCTGCACGTGAGGAGAGATCGTGGTTGCCTAGGGGAGTCACCATTAATTTAATTTTGGTTTAGGGGAGCCACTGCTAGAGGAAAGCTGAAATGAAATAGGTAGTCAAAATGAAATAGGTAGTCGAATTTAGGTTTAGGTTTTGTCAGATGTTTTGTTTATTGTTTTTCTAATAATGTCTTTCTTTACTTAATTTAATTTAATTTAAGTCGAGTCTAGGTTTTAATTTAATTTAATTTTGCTATGTAGTTCTATTTTTTAATATATATATATATTCAATACTTATAATTTTTTTTTAAAATAATCAATATAAAATATGAAATTAAATTATAAACTTATTAATATTTTAAGTTTAAAATACAAAAAACATTACACATTATTATCTATAAAATATATATTCTTTTAAATTTTAATAAATATTTTAAAGATTTTCATTTAGATTTATAATTAGTAATATATTTAATATATAAATTGCATTTTCATAATATTTAAATTAAAAATGAATTTATATTTTAATATTTTTAAATTTATTATATTAAATTTATAGTAGTTGAATTTAATTATGATTATTTTCCTAATTTTATCTTCGCCGAACTCAAATATGAACGTGGACCTTGTGACTTAGCTTTCAACTTTGCACTTGGATCACCTTTTACTCAAAGACCTATCTTTAAACTTTGCACTTGGATCATGAATTGTATTGCTTTCCATCAATTCCTGTATCACGTTATTGTGTGTTCAAACTTCCAACTTTTATTTGTTTCCTTCTCAAACTTAGTAACTTTAAAATGATATGTGTTTGGGTGTTTTCATTCTTCAAACTTCAATTTGTTCCCATCTCAAACTTACTCGAAATGAAAAAAAAACATCGCTTATCATTTATAGTTTGTGACCCTTTGTAAGCTCCCTTTTTGTCAGATTGCATCTACTTTGTAGGGACTTACATAAAATGGGTAAAGAAACCCAAGTTATAAATATTGCTAGATCTATAAAGCGCTTGAACAATGTGACATGCCTTCGTGATCTTTATTTCCCTTGCCAGTGGGCAGATTGGAAGGTTGGTACTATTTGTTTTGTTATGTTCATATTTAAAAAACAATATTCTGAATTCGAAATACTGTTTTCTTGAATATTAATTCTGCAATTGTACGGGTTTGTTTTGCTTTTTCCATTCAGACATTCAGTAGCACTTTTTTTTTAATTGATTCCAAAGCTCGCAGTATACACGCCGAAGAAAATAAAAATGGCCGCCACAGGAAGCAAAATCCCCAGCCCTATTGCCGCTTTCGTTACTGTACTGGTCCCTCTTTTCCTTCCTCGAGCCTCGCCGGGGTTTGATCCTCCGACCATGGCTTCCATCTCCGGAAAGTTCTGCACGCTAAGAATACAGTAAGCCGCCGCCGACATACACGATCACGAACAGCTCGCAGTTATTTTTCTCCATCCCATCTTTCTCCATCAAATGACGGAGAGCCTCCACCATAGCCCTGATACAGGCGTGACAGAGAAATCGAGCGCTGGAACCGTCACAGGAACTCCTGATTTCTGTGGCATTGACGAAATCCTCAAAACCCAATCTGTTCTGAATCCGATGACAGTGCCTGGGGGCATTGATGAAATCTGAAGGCTGCAAGAACACATTTTTATCCGCGCTTACTCCTTGCGATTCCATTTTCCGTTGTATGGTGTCCATACAAACCCTATAAGTATCAACGCTCGTCAAAAGAAATGAGTTAGTGTGATGCATCCATGAGAAAAGCATGATTCTCATTAAATCAACGAGGGCCTCACAGCAATGTGTTCCTTCTTTGCATTTTTGGACGAGCCATGGATGAGAAGCCAAGTAGCTCACATTTAACGGGTAATTTCCCTATAGCGGTGCCGCGGCTGGCGAGATCTGATACGCTCCTGCGTTGTGCAGAAAGTAAATTAACAAACAAATCAAGATAATCCTATGCATGGCCGCCGTCAAATCATTCTGCAACCATTTTGGATGCCAAACATTCCTTTTAATTATAGTTTGCTATGCAAGAAATTTCCCAACAGTAAGCTAACGCTTTCCTATACACTCTCCAAATAAAGAAAAACCTACAATTATTTTGTAATTTTAATGTCTGAAACCGCGTCACTATTCAGAAAAATAAGTGAAAAATCTGCAGGATTTCATTCCAAAAAAAGCGGCTACAATAAATGACACTTACTTACCTCAACAACATTAAATAAAATGGTGGCCGGAAAATTTCACTTGGAAATAGAGTCACCAGAATTTGACAGTTTCCAGCAAGAGCTTCTTCAAAGTGGACGCCTTTAGCGAATAATTTACACAGTCCTGAATGGTACTTCAATTACAATCAAGCTCCATTTATAATGTTTCTAAGCGGTTGGCTCAACGGTTGGGCACTTATTATTTTTCATGGGAGGTTAGTGGTTCAAATCCCCTTACCTCCACTTCCCTCTCCTTCACCTTAGACAGCTTCGTAGAGTTTTATCCCACATTGTGGGGGCGCAAATGGAGGAAAGCCTTTAAAATAAGGAGCGGTGCATATTTTGATTGGCTTAATAGCCACCTTAGCCGTCATGCATTGAGGGCGCTTAGTTGGAAGGATAGGTTTAGCACATAGCCCAGATTTAGTTGGTAGTTAGAATATTTGAAATGAATTTTGGATTTTGGAGTATATTTCAACATGGAGGAATAAGGAGATAGAATATTTTGAGCAATGCGTGGAATTTGAATAAGCTTGGCCATTTAAAAAGTTGGCTTAACAATATCCCACATGCATCAAATAATTACACTATGAAGAATATAAATTCAAGGCTCTTGATTTATGAAAGGAAAATGAGGCCAAGACACCCCTCTATAACCGAGTGTCAAAGACTGGCGTTCCAAAACAAATTTTGCCTCATCATCTATACTTTCCACGTGTCTCATTTTAATTTGTCCACGTGGTGAGTGCACATGTCCACTCTGCGTTTTGTGCCCAAAATTCCCAGTTTCCCTGAAATTTCAGCAGGCCATAACTTTTGCATATTAGCTTCGTTTCCTACGATCGAGATATCGACAGAATCATATAATTTTTATCCACGCTTTAAAAATGACTGTAACTTATTTTGAGAAGATCTTAGATCGGTGTTTCTCGGTGAGGATCTTCTGGATCAAGGAGCTATGTCCCTACCCTTTCGATAGAGACATGTTACGAATGTCATTCCCAAAGAACTTTGATCCACCTAAGTTTGATAAATATAAAGGTAAGGGTGATCCTTGTGATCATATAAAATATTTGTACTTGGATTTCCATGAAGTTTAATATAGCGACAACTACCTTATTCATTTATTTCCTCGTAGTTTGGCGAAAGAAGCACTGGAGTGGTTCTTACACATACCCAAGGGAACAATTGTTACATGGCCCGCATTAGCTGAAAAGTTTGTGTGACACTTCTCCTTTAACATGAAGAGTGATATAACCATTGTAGACTTATGTACTGTAAAGCAAAAACCTAATGAATCCTTCGCCGGTTTCTTACAACAGTGGCACGGTTTGGCTTGTCGTTTCCCTTGCAATGTCCCTGAAAAATAGATGGTTAGCATCTTTGTACCTAATCTAAACCCAAATATAGCCTTTCATTTACAAATGCATTGTGTCTCTAACTTCAAAGAAGTTATAGAGAAGGGTAGTAATATTGAAAAGGATCTAATTGCGAAAGGGACTATTAAACCCTTCTCCAAAGACAATCATATTGAATCAAAACCTACAGAGAAGCCTAAGTTATTTAAAAAAAAGAATTTCACAGGAGACGACATCACTGATTCCAAAAGAGTCTAGACTGTTTAGAGTGGTCCTTTTCTGAAACTCACGCAAGGACCTCGTAAAGACAAAAGCAAATCCCCAAAATAGACATTCACGCCTCTAACTGAACCATTGTCTACAATTTTGAAATAGTTAGATACCGTGAACATGGTCACCTATCCTCTAGCCACAATACCCTTCCTTGAAGATGTACCTAAACCAGGATGGTATAAAGAGCATGAGTACTGTGACTTTAATTGTGTCAAAGGACATAAGAATGACATGTGTATGAAGTTACGACATTATATACATGACCTTATTGAATAAGGGAAGGCTGAGGTGGATTCACCTAAATTTGGGGAAGGTCCTAGCGTAAAAATGGGGATATTTAAACAACCCTTCCTTAACCATAAGAAACAGGAGAACAAGAATGTAGATCAAGGGGATTCATCTAATAATTATAGGGCTACAAATTATATGTATACCTATACAGATAATCCTTTCGATTCCCTTATAGGTTGTATCCAATCATTTGATGAATAAGTAAACACCATTAGAATTGTAGGTGATAGTCATGCCATAGGAACGTGACAAATGCGATTAGTGATGTCCAAACCTAATCTATCTGTCCCTCAGGAAACTCAGTGTGACTTATTAGACCAGTTAGAGTAGACCACTGCTAAGAATTCAATCTTAGATCTTTTAAAAATCTCAAACAGTCATAAATACATATTGTATAAAAAATTTCAAGGTTCTGGAGTATCCACATACGTAGATCCCGCAAACCTCCAAGAAATGATCGTAAACCTCGCTTCTAGTGAGTCTATTTCCTTTTACTAGAATGAGATACCACATAACAAACATAGTCATAATATGCCTTTATATATAGAATTATTTGCTACTCATCGTAAAGTCAAAAGAGTGCTTGTAGATGGTGGGTTTGGTTTGAATATCTACACTTTGAAGCTTGTCAGGAAACTGGGACACACAGAAGCAGAATTGGATCTTAATACCATAAACATCACAACATATGATAATGAGGAACGTGAGATGACTGGTACCATAATGATACCCATAGAGACATGGCTTTCTTATCATGATAAAAATTTTCAGGTTCTTGATTTAGGCCTCCCATATAACATGCTCTTAGGACGCCCATGGATTCATGACATAAAGGTCATTCCTTCGACTTATCATCAGTGTATCAAGTTTCCTCATGAAGGATAGATGATCACCATTCTTGGTGACCCTAAACCATTTACACATTGTAGAGCGTTGTATAGTTTCTCACGAGCAACGTATGAGTGTCCTTCTACAAATATTGTGGTCCCATTACAAATGGAGGCTATGAAGGATTATGTAGATCCATATACGTTGACACCATGCAATCATAATTTTCCTATGTTGGTTAATCCCTTTTCTACATGGGAAACAACGTTTGGGAAATATGGTCTACCAGATCAATTCAATCTTGAACAAGCCCTATTGATATATGATTCTTTAGTGTTGCCTAAGACACGTGGAAGACCATATTTCCAATCCAAAAGCACTTGTGCTAGTTTCCCTGAGCCCCTTGAAAGGTTTACTCCTAGTGGTCTCTTATCGGATGAGAAGATGCTAGATACACCTAGTAGATGGGTACCCGAAGGAACTATGGATTCATGTCACCAAGCTCCACATTTTATCAAAGCACACCGCATGATGCAAGTCATGGGATATCAGGGAGATGAATGCGGCCTAGATGCACAATTTAGATTATAACCTATTCCACTTCCCCCATGGAAGTATAACAAGCATGGCCTTGGCATTCAGCCTCATAGGGCTCTACTTGCAAAAATAAACAACACTTCCTCTGAATGTGAGGACGACTTATCTAATTCAGATAATGACGTAGATTCCCAGTATAACTTATATGAAGATCTTGCCTCTACTAACCTATTTTCAGATTATGTTATCCTTACCATTTCCGAAACAAATCCCTAAGTCAATTCCCAAGTTAACCTAGTGTATCTTGACCTAATTGATTAGGATCGACAACTTCACATTTCGATCGATCTATTCGAAAATGACAAGGAAATTGAAGAGTTCATAGGAATTAGGGACAACATTCCATTAGGTGATCATAGAAAGGGATTCTCCATTGATCTAGATGCAGGTGCATATTTTGGGGAAGATGCAGAGATGTGTGGTCAACTGAATATCAAAAAACTCGAGGGAAAAAGTACTACTAAGAATCCTTGGTAAAAGAAACAGACCAAGACACATAGTGAAAACCTCTTTGAGACACTTGTGAAAAAATAGTTAGAATAATTGATGGATAAAGTAGTTTACCCACTTAAAGATGATGATCTCTCTAAATCACCTATGGAAGTAAATTTGACTCTTCCTCTTGATCCTACACGGATGGAGGATGCATCAAAAATGTTAGTTGAAGAAGCAATCAATGTCTACATCGAGACAAAATAAGAGCCTAAGATGATAAAGCTAGGAGCTTCAGTCTTAATACAAGAATAAAAGACCCTCATAGCCCTATTACGAGAGTATGCAAATATATTTTCATGGTCGTATGTGGATATGATAGGTTTGGACCCAGCGTTGGTTGTACACAACCTTGTTTTACACCCAAATGCCAAACCTATTAAGTAGAAACTCAAGAAGATGCATCCACAAATTGCATTACTTGTTAAAGAGGAACTTGAAAGACTATTAGCAGAAAGTTTTATAAAACCTATTGATTATTCAGAATAGATATCTAATGTAGTCCCAGTTCAAAAGAAACCAGTTGGTATCATAATATGCACCGAATTCTGGGACATCAACAAAGCATGCCCTAAGGATGGCTTCCCCTTGCCTAAAATCGACATGATTGTTGATTCGAATACTAGCTATGAGATGCTATCTTTAATGGATGGCTTCTCAGGTTATAACTAAATCAAGATTGCAGTGGAAGATCAACACAAGACTGCTTTCATTACCCCTTGGGGGACATTTTGCTATCAGGTCATGCATTTTGGCCTCAAGAATGTTGGAGAAACATATTAGTGAGCCATGACTATTATTTTCCATGATATGATGAATGATATCATGGAAGATTACGTGGATGATATATTAGAAAAATAAAAAACTAGAGAAGAGCATCCTGAAGTACTGAGGCATATTTTTCAACGTCTCCGAGATTATAAGGTTCAGTTGAATCCCAAGAAGTGTGTCTTTAGTGTAATATCAGGAAAATTACTGGGTTTCTTTATCTCACAAAGAGGAATAGAGGCGGATCTCGCTAAAGTGGCAGTTATAACAGAGATTCATCCACCCATAAATCTTAAACAACTAAAGAGTCTACAAGGGAAAATTTAGGAAATTTGCTGATTCATATCATAGCTTGTGGATAAGTGTCATCCTTTTACATGCATCTGTTGAAGAAAGATGTTACTTGTACATGAGGAGTAGATTTCCAGAAATCTTTTGCATTACTCAAGAAATATCTAGAAAGTCCACTTGTTCTAATGCCACCTACCCCATGCGAACCCTTACTACTCTATGTTTCAGCCACTTAATTTGATAGTGGTGCACTGCTTACCCAATATGACCTAAGCCATAAAGAACGAGTGGTTTATTACTTAAGTCATAGCCTCTTCTCCTATGAGTTAAATTACCCTCATATTGCCTAGCTATGTTGTTCACCTTTCAGAAATTGCGCCATTATCTCCTAAACAATAAAACAAAGTCGATATCCAAGGTTGACCATTTAAAATACCTCTTATCTAAACCTGCCCTGATAGGACAAATGGCTAGTTGGATCATCCTCCTTACTGATTTTGATATTGAGTTTGTAAATCAGAAATCCCTTAAAGGACAGGTGCTTGTAGATCAACTGGATGAAGCTCCATTATTAAGAATGGAAGCATTGTGTCTGGATCTCCAAGACACGTCGAAGATGTACATAGAAGAATCAATTGTGTGGCAAATCCACTTTGATGGATCATTCGTATACCATGGTTCAGGAGCAGGAGTGATACTTATCACCCCTACTGGAGAGATAATCCCATATGCCTTTCATTTGGGATTTCCATGCTTCAATAACATTGCAGAATATGAGGTGCTCATCACTAGTTTGCAGTTGGCCATCCGATGGAATATCAGATAATTAATGGTTATTGGCGACTCACAACTAATTATCAAACAAGTTAATGATGAATACAAGGTCAAAGATGAGAAGCTCATCCCCTATCAGAAGTTGGTTGAAACTCTGAAAGAGTATTTTGTCTAAATCACTTTTGAACAAAGACCAAGGTCTCAAAATAAGTTAGCATATGTGATGGCTACGATTGGATCTCTATTGCGCATTCTACCACAGGCAAACAAAATGCCATTATTTTTTGAACATCTGTAAGTACCTTCATATGACATACCGGAATCATGCTTGGTATGTGAAGTTGTTGGTCCTTCTTCCCCTTGGTATGATCCCATTTATAATTATTTATAGGATGGTTCCTTTCCCCCTAAAATCACCCAAACTGAGAAGAATACCCTTATTCACCATATAACACGATACACCCTTCTAGGAGGCACCATCTATTGTCTTGGCTATGACAAGAATCTACTTCATTTCCTGGATTCAAATGAGTCAATCCAAACACTTAAGTAAGTATAAAAAGGCATGTCTGAAGCACAAACAAGTGGAATGACCCTTGCAAATAATCTATTGAGAGCAGGTTATTATTGGCACACCATGGAAACAAACAGTTAAAATCATGTCAAGAAATGTGAACTTTGTAAAAAATATGGCAACTTGATACATGTACCAGTACAAGCCTTGCAGCCCATCACAATACCTTGGCCATTCTCCAAATGGGGACTCGATCTCATAAGGAAGCTCACTCCAACTTCCACATACAACCACACCCACATCATTACTACCACCGAATACTTCACCAAATTGGTAGAGGCTATCGCTCTAACCTATGTAACTGGTGCGAAGATCTCAAAGTTTATCACGAATCATGTCATTTGTCGTTACGACATCTCCTCCGCCATTGTCATAAACAATGGAAAGTCCTTTAAGAAAAAAAGGTTAAAGTGTTGTGCCAATGCTTCCAAATCTAGATCAAATGTACTACTCCCTATTACCCTAAAGGTAATGGATAAACAGAGACCACAAATAAAACCCTTGTTAGAATCATGGGGAAATGGTTAGAAAAACAGGTCGTAATTGGCACCTCTAGATCCATCCTACCCTTTAGGACTATCAAACCTCCATTCACACCCCTACTGGTGCTACTCTGTATTCACTAGTCTATGGTACTGAGGCCATTATACCCCTAGAAATTGAGATTCCCTCCTTGAGAATATCTCTCCAGGATTATCTAGACAAGGACAAAGACTACATAATTGCTCGCCTGACAAAATTGGAGCTACTGGATGAGAAAAGAATGAGAGCCCTCAATCACTTAAAAGTTTATTAGAACTGAGTTTCACGAGGGTACAACAAATAGATCATACCTCGTCAATTTGAAGTGGGTGATTTTGTTTTTGGAAGAAAACAAAAAAAAACTGTTAAAGATAGAAAATAATGGAAAATTTGAGGCTAACTGGTTGGGACCATATGTGGTCACTGAGAAATATGGATCAGGGGCTTATAAACTGGCTCACTCAGATGGCGAGGAATTAAAGGAACCGTTCTCAAGCACTTTTATGCTTAAATTAATAGGTTCCTTAGAAAAGAAAGAAAAAACAAGAAAAAATCGAAAAATCAATAAAACATTAAAAAGAAAACACACCGTCCAAGTGCATAAACCATGCAATTGTGGAAAATTTTGGCAAGTCCTTGGGTGAAAACTAACTTTCTGACGCCTCGAGAGGGTTCATTGTTTACAAGCACTCTCATAACTGGACGTGTAATACTTGTTGTTCTTAGGGCTAGGTTGCTTAGGTCTAGGAATCCTCTCAAGCTCATCCATTACGACGTTGATCTGGCTTGTTTTACTCCTGTCTATCGCTGTGAAAATTTTACTTTGTAAATTCCCATCGAAAACTGGGGGCCTCTTCACATATTCTTTCCTTAACATAATGCGTGGCATTCTACCTTTGTATATTCCCATCTAACGTTGGGGGCATCCATGTTTCTTTACCTCACTTTGGAAAATTGCTTTGCAAAAACATAAAAACATAAAAAAATGTTAGCAAAACCTAAACATATGAAAGACCCTTTTAGGGATAAAATCACAAAAAATGATGTGAACAGTAGCCTCAAAAGTTCTACTTAGAAAGACACAAAAAATAGTAAGAAACAAATCAAAACTGTCCCGTAAAAACAAGGTAGTAGTTTTATTAATTTTAGTTTTTGATTTGTAGAGTTTTGATTGCAACATCTTTTCAGGTTGTATGATTTAAAAATGGGTTCATTTGTTTAGCTTAGATTAAATATTATTTGATCTATTGCTTTGAGTTCATTTTAAAATTTCATACTTGTAAATATTGGTGTGTTTTTCATCACCGGTTATATGCATTTATCAGGATTCATTCACTTGCTTTGATTGAGTATTAATTTAATCTATTGTTAAGCATGCTTGAGTTCATTCTTATTTGCATATAGTTTTGTTATTTGGTCTATGTATATTTGTTTAGTTTTGTTAAATTTTTCTTGTGTTTGTTTATTCCATGCACATTGTTTGTTATCATCATCATAAAAATCTATCACCTATCATCACATCTAACAAACATCATCTATACATCATATATATCAAAAAATGCTAAGTTTTACATCAAACTTGTATACTAAGCTAATGATCATGTACTGTATCATCAATGGGGCAAGAGGGGTTGCGCATGATCACAAATCTATTCCCCCTAAACCAATATCCATAATAAAACGTGGTTTGCGTCATATAATATCTCATCCACAAGAGACATATCATCTACTGCTAACTCATACACGATAATATGATAAAGTTAAGCACTAAAACATATTATAAAAACATATGATGTGATATATCATCAAAATCCATCATGATACATACATAACAAGTAAATCAAACAAAATCATGATATAATCATCATCCATAACCATAAACATCATCATAAGTCATATATATATATATGGAAAGTATAACATCGAATGTCCATCACACACATATATAATGTCTATCTCAAAAAAGATATACATCATCGATAAAAAATATGCCATCAAGGGCATGAATCAAAATAAGCCTTTATTAGGATGCATAATCCAAAAATGATACATCATACATCATCGATCAAAATCGAGCCTTCATAAGAGGCATACATCAGAAATACATACATATGTGTATAATAAAAAATGAGTCATGTCTGATTCGATCCGTCATGGGGACTCGAAGGCCTTTGATCTGGCAGAGGGCACATCACTTATGTACTCTGCTCTCTTGTCTTCCACCCTGTCTAGGGATCTCATGGCTGCTCCACATATCTCACCGATGTCTCTGGTCTCTATGACCTCTGTGATTTTCCCATGGACTGCTCACTAAATCTGGGTACTTTCTGACCCTCTAGAACAACATCATAATATAGGGTCTTGTAGTAGAAGGCCCTACCATTGGCCATAGCCAAGTCCATGTATGTCTGCAATGTCACAATGGCTCCATCAGTCCACCGGAATGAAGCCACCTCTACCCTTAATCTTGCTAGCTCGGCTTGACCTACTATCCTCTTGGCAAAAAAAAGGTCCCTCTCTGCAATAATCGTCTGAACCTAGGCCTGTGACTGCTACCATAAGCTCGTAATCTGTGCCATCTAGGTAGCCATCTGTGGAATCTACTGAAACCAGGTGAGCACCGTCTACTTCACAACCCTTACTATCCCATGCTCTAGCATGTTCTTTCTCTAGAGGTCACAACCTATAACTATGCCCTATCATGAGTCTCTCTCAACTATCACCAAGATTTGCATGGCCACAACCTGTTGTAACTGCTACTGTAACACAACTTCCTTCCCACCATCTCCCCTATCATCGCCACCACCTCTATCTCCACCACCAACACCTCCATCTCCACCCCCTCCACCTCTCAGTGAACTATGAAGTGGGCTACTCTCTATGGAGAACCCTTCTACTGTAGTACTCCTCATGGAGGAGGACCCTATAGCACTTGCTCTCTATGTTGGAACACATGTTGTATAGGAATATGAACACCAAATGGTATGGCCATTTAGGGCATCTTTTTCTTGCAAAAAATAGGAACCTGCCTCTGTCTCTGGCCCTGTGCCTACCGTTGTAAAGGTGGAGGACCTTGTCCACCACCGCCATTGTGGCCCTATCCATCGTCACCATAATCCTCATCATCATCCTCATCATCGTCATTTTCTCTATACTCCTCTAAGGTGGTGGTGTCACTCCATGACATCCCATAACAGCCTATGGAATGCTTAGGCGGTGTAATAAGACTGAAAAATACTAGGGTTCATGCTCAGCAGTGACCTCTGAGATCTCTGATCTATCTCATAGGGACCCATAACTATGGAACCATCCTATCAAAACTGGATCAGAGCCCTATCTAGTCTGAATCAGGTGGTCCCATGTCAAACCTCTCTACGTAACTCTACATGCATACCACATATCAGGTTGAGGTACATCCTATGTACTGAGCCAAATTATCTCTGACATTAGTCTACCCTGTTAGAACTCTATGTAATATAACCCCGAATACTAATCAAAAAGTGCTCAACCATGGCTATGATGATCTCATCTCCATCCTCAAACCACTGAGTAATATCAGTAGGACCTCCACATTGTCATATGTCTACAAAATGTTCATCGAACTTGACTGTGATAATGATAAGTATCACCCATATTCCCTCTAACATCATCTCCAATGGTGACCCATCCCATGACTAAAGGATCCTTTAGAATCCTGAAATCAAAGAACACCTATAGGGCGACCAATGGATATTTGGTCCCACACCCATATCTACAATAATGTGGCAGGGCCCATGATCTTTTGACCATGGTACGTGATAAGATGAAGGTCCCGTTATAGATGCCCCAGTATGCATTAGCCCTAACAATATCACTCACATCGGAATATACCCTGTATCAGACTAATCAAGCCAAGAGGAAATGAGGAACCTGTCTTATTAGTATGCCAAAAATCCACTAACAAGAGCCATCAAATATAGTAGCATGCGATAAAAGCTAGGATTGACAATGCATCGGTATAAGTACACTGTCATGCCTCGGCGAGGTAGATCAACACGTCCAGATACCTTAATAAGATAGTATAATATCTCGACCTCAACATAATATACTCGATGAGATGTACTATTATAGGTACACACAGAATATGCACCAAACTTCCATCGAGAGTAACTATCATCTCCCCTATCTGGAGCTAGAAGCAATGGCTCTCTACTACACCATTTATCTACCAAGGCTCATAAGTAGCCCATGATCAAGAGTAATCAACAGTATCCTAGCTACATGGGCTAACCTAGTCACCTCTAGTAGTATATCCATCATCCGTTTATGATGTTCATGGAAGCTTCACCTCTATGGTACACTTACAGCGACCATGTCACTCCCTCGCCTGTAGTACTGATAAATCACCTTTGCAAAATAACATGGACACGTGTTCGAAACTATTTTTTCTTCTATCTTATTCTATTCTTCTATTACACTACAGGCAAAATTCATCTACACTATCCTAGTCATCTAACTAACATTCTTCTAAGTATAAATTTTTCTCCCTTCGATTGCTTGTGTGCCCCTTGGGCGCGATTACACGATTTCGCCACCCTAATAAACCCTATTAGAACTAATAAAGGCTATTAAATGCAAAAATTGACAAGAAGGGTTCATGCACTCACAAATGGAGGGTCGTCCTCCACCCGTGCGTACTCCTGAATGGTTTGTACTTGCCTCATACGCCTCTGGACCCGTGTCATCTCTCTTGTAGCTCTGAAGTCATTTGTGGTAAAAATCATCAGAGCTCCCGTAAGAAATGAACACGTTGCGATGATTTATCCCCCCCCTCGGTGGGGTATATCTAGACATTTTAACCCACTGTGATGCCCCCGGGCCATGTTTTTACTGCTACGGTCACTCTAACACTTTCTTCTACCCACCGTGATAATTATTTTTAACCATTTTTCGCTATGCTGGGGCATTATTTTCCACCTAGCACCCTTTTCTTCTTGTCCAGGCATGTTTTTGCTACCCGATAACTGTTTTATCACCCTGGGGCATTTTCGCATGATTTTAGGTAAATCTTCCACTTTCTAAATTATTCTGATTGATCAAAAATCCTAAAAATTTCAAAAATAAAAAAATCTAAAAAATTGCAAGAATCATAATTTTTTTAAAAATTGTAAAATTTTCGCAAAAATCCAAAACAATCGTAAAAAAAAATCACAAAAATTGGTAACACGCTAATATGCAACTGAAATTTGTGTCTCAATCATATATGGCTGACGTTTTCACTTATTTCTGTCACAAATGACTCACGGATCATCTAGATCTACCTCCCATCAACAAAGCTAGCTTGCTTGCTTCGTATGTACTATTTTGGCACATACAAATCACCCAATATTGTTTCATTGTGCACAATGCTTTATAAATTGGAAACTGTGTCCTTCATTAAAATCCCTCACATATATCCTTTCTTGGCGCATCACTTTTTACCCTTTTTGTTCATCACGAACATTTGGGAACTGAAGCTCGATAAGAAAACATTTGTGTAACTTTCTTAAAAGTTTTTGGTTTGAGTATGTGTGTGTTTACTTGTTTCCCTGTTAGGTCAGCTTGTTTTCTTCTTGTATTGCATTACGTTTTGTATGTTGCATGAAGTTGGCAGTTTAGCAATGGACATTGTTCATGTAATGGCTTTTTGTGTCATTTTACACCCTTATCGTATGCTTACATTTTTAATAAGGACTAGTGATGAAGATTTCTAGCAATATGATGACATGTTATTTATTTACTATACGCATTGGTTTAGTGATGGCTCAGTACCTTATTTTTTATCATTATTCTCCTCTATCCAATCCCTTTCCCATCCCCTTTCTTCTCTTCACACTATTCTTTATTTTGTTGTCTTTTCGATTGTCAATCGAGTTCTTCCATCACCCCATCGACACTCGAGGGGGGATCTGTCCAACTTACCAATTTTTCTTCTACCCCTTCAAATTTTTTGTTGTTTTTGTTTGTCTACTTTCTTTTAAGTGACGTTACTTACACCACCTCAAAGAGGGGCAAATGTAGACACCTATAATTTGGTCTACACAACTTTATTATTAAAATTTCACTAACTATCATAATGCTCGTTAATTGACTACACTACGCTAGTGAATTACCTTATCTAACCAATTCTAAACCCCTAAATATTTCTAACACCCTTCTATAAGTCATTATCATATTAATTAGCCTATTTGATGATAATTAAACCTTTGTTGACTGCTAAAAAGGGGAAGACTTAGCTTTCCAAAAGTCAATTTCACCTTTCTAATTTGAGTTTCACTTGAGTTTGGCCTTTTTGGAATTTAGTCCTACATGAGTCCAAAACATCCCTTTCCTCTTCCTAGGATTAGAAACCTATAAATACAAGCATACCCCTCCCCCCTTTTTGCTAAGAACACTCCTCCAATTTTATACTAGCTTATTGCCATATTTAGATTTAGTAGTTTTCATTTTCATTTAAGCTATCTTTGCTTTAACCATTTGCATTTCTAAACATCAAACTTGAATAAATGGGATGAACCCTTTGCCTTAAAAACCATTAATGGTGAGATTTCACTCTCAAACCCTTGATTATCAAACAAGCATAAATGATTGCTAGGAGCTTTAATAGGTTCATATTTCATAGCTTTCATGGAGTAGAGAAATATCTAGATATGCTAGGGTTTGAATGTTTATTCCAAGTTTATATATGTATTCAAAGAGATAGGTCTTGTTTAGCTCTAAACTGATGGTTCATTGTTGAATTTGGGAAAGCTTTGAAGCTTTCTTGAGTGTTCTAGGATTCATTCCATAGCTATACCAACTTACACATGAATACATTCACAATAAGGAGTGAAGTCAGGCCAGGAGTGGACATGGAGTCACAAGGGTGTCTTTGGTGCAAGATAGGTGGATATTGAGGTGTAGTTTACATGGGACATTGGAGTTGGTTTTGCAAATGTGGAGGTAGATCCAAAAATATAACATTTGGGATGATTTGCAAATGGGTTGGGGGAAAGTGATAGGATATGATTTGGTGAAAATTAGATAGAGCGAGGAATGAGATTAATCTGGGTATAGAAAAGGTGTGATGAGTTACAATCGATAAGGAAAAAAAATGTGAAAGTGCTAGAGTGAAGAGATACGACGATCCAAGGTATGGATATTATTTTCTTAAGTTATTCGTAGATAGGTTGGTGAGTGATTGGGTACTAGGGAAGGGTTCACATAGTTGATGGGTAGGTGACTTTTGAAGTGTAGCAAGAAGATCAAGTGAATATGAGGCGTACATTATATGAATTAAAATAATGATTTGAGCTTAAAGGGCTGCCATGTGGGATAAGAGCCCAACAATCTATGAGTAGTGATTTGGGGTTGAATATAATCAAGGTTTGAGAGCATGGTAGATTGAGGTGATTTATGGCCAAAGATAGAGTGTGTGGAATGAGAAGAGGGCTATGAAATAAATGTGAGATAAGATAAAGAATAAAAAATTTGGAAAAAATATTATTGTAATTGTCTTTGATATTTGCACTAGATTTTTGAATATGAGTTAGTAATCTAAGGTGAATAGATGGGGGTATGAATAAAGTGGGAGGGTTGCGTAGGGTTTGAAGTGATTTACAGTTCATTTGTGTGATTTAGGGTTTGTACGGGGGTGAAAATAGATTCAGAACGTTAAATGTGAAAGTTGGAATGATAAACAGGGCAAGGATAAATTCCAACGTGGAGAAAACAAAAAAAACAAGGAAGAATGATGCAGAGGATGAACACAAATTAAGGCAACATACCCATAGTTAATTTCATGATCAACTAACTCAATTGATACACATTAGATTCATAATCTGATACCAAAGTTTGCAAATAATACCAAAATTTTCTATGTTTTGATTGATGCTCTTGCATCATTTTTGTTTTGTTTTGAAAGGGTATATATATGTTATTTTTTGAATTTTGTATTTTGAATTTTTTAACAGATAGGGGGAAACACAAAACAATAGAACCCTAATATTTAGTAAAAATTTGCATGCCTTGTGAGCCCACCAATATACCACAAGGGTTAGTGGAGGTATATCTTAAGGAATATTGTTTTCATAGCATGAAAAATAAAACACATGAAAGAGACTCGCTAAACTAGGATAGAAATGTGGTATCTAGGATGGATTCCTCGATATGCATTATGGTATGTGATGTTTGATTACATGTTAGAGGAGTATTATATAAGATGTGGTTATCGGAAATTAAAACCCCCCTCCCACTTCACTCGATGCACTTTCACTAGAGCTTCACCAAAAATGATAGTTCCTTCCTCGAATTTATATAGCTCACCGGTATACATGCTCTAAACTATGGAGTCTTTTTTATGATCTCCTTGTGGTGTGAAGTAAGAGCATACATAGTTACAACCAGGTGTATGTACATAAGAAGAACACAAATAAAATATCAATAGTTTTTTTTTTTTTTTTTAACTATTAGAATATATTACAGAGAATTTGCCTAAGCAATTGATGTGTTAAAATTTTTATATTTAATTTATTTATTTTGACCTGCAAACACTGAGTTAGACCTACAAAATACTATTACGCAAAACATAAAACACAAAATTCTTAATAAAATTGGAAAAAGTAAAAGTAAAAAAGTTTAATATATTCAAAGAAAATACACATGCATGAAGACATCAAGGTCCCACCATGGTCACGTGCAAGAGTTAGAAGATTATAAATCATATAAGCCCTTAATCTAATTAATACACAAAGTAAATAGGTTTAAGAGACCATGCAAGTGTTAGAAGATTATAAATCAAATAAACCCTTAATCTAATTAATACACAAAGTAAATAGTTTTTAAAGACCATTGTTAAGTGTTACATGACAAAGTATCCAGTCCTTATGAATATGAATCTTTTTCAATAAATATAACACAAACTAGAAAATGGATTAGTATTTTTTGGTGGTTAGGGGATTTTCCTTTATTAGATCCCTATCATTTTCAAGGTTAATAAAGCAATTGGCATGATAAAGTAAATGTATCACGAAATAATTGATATACCTTATCTAGGACCTTTGAAGACCTTAGAAATGCTACAAGATTGATTATTGATGGTTATAAGTGATCTGATTTGATGACAATAAAAGCACACTCGAATTGCAAGCCAATTGTATAGGGGATTTGGCCTTGTATGGAAATTTTATGATTTTGAGATACCATGAACATATAACTGTTTCTTATGAATTCAACTTCATATTTAGAAAACCTACAAGCAAATAGATGTGAATTTCGATCAAAAGTATTAGAGAGTAGTAATGGACAAAAGATTCTTGTTTTATGGATTTTCTTGATGGAGGTGGGTTTTTGCATGATTTAAGGCTTTATTTATTTTTAGATCAGATTTACTGTTTTAAAATTTATTTATGATTTATTTTTGGTTTATCTTGTTTCATTTATATTTTATTGTATCTAGGGATTTTAATAATTTTTTATGGTAATTATTATTATTTGTTATTTATAGTTTTTATGTGTTTTGTGGGAATTTGTATTTTGATTGTATTTGTATTAATGTGACTAAGATGATAACATGACCTTACATGAAAAGGTGCATTTTTTAGTGTCTACAAGTCCCTCTTCCCGTGTTTAAGGGAAATGAGATTTACAATTTTCTTGAAGCTTGGCCTTTTAGTCTATTAAAGTACTTCAGACAACAAGAATTTATTCTTGATGATGGATCAAAAATCTGATCCGAAACGTCGATGGTAAAACATCTATCACGCTTTATCTTAAAAACCTTGTTTGCATACAAGATTTTAGTTCTAATATGTAATTTTATGTCACTATATACCATATAGAGAGTGATGCCTTCGCTATGGTGAATGTATTTAACTGGAAAAAAGGTTATAATAAGAACACTATAATATGGGAAATTTTTGCAAATAAATTCAAATGAAGGTATCTCTCGAGAAATAATAAAGAAAATAAATATGACGAGTTTCAATTGTTACAAAAAAACAATTTTACTATAACAGAGTATGAAACTAAGTTCCTTGAATTATTGAGGTATGTTAACTATGTGAAAGATGAGGCAGCTAATACAACTAATTTCAAGTTAGGGCTTACATATGTCATCATGCATGACATGAATGTTATCAATCCTATTACACTCATTACTACCATTGAATCTCCATATGTGGCAAAGGAAAATAAGAAGTCCTTGATAAAATACTGAAAAAAAATGCATAATAAAGTAGTTCAAATGAGTAAGTCTAGATTCAATTAGGGAGTAAAGAATACTTATTTCAAAAGAAGTAGAAATCACTTTGGAAATGGTTATGGTAAAACTTAGAATAACAACAAAAGGGGGAAATAAATATCAAGCCTCTATAAAAAAAATCTCCTTTTACACTCACTCTCACTCCAACTATGGGAATAAGTAAAGTATTTGTGGGAGAAAAAGGCTTTAAACCTATTTGTTGGGCCTGTAGGAAGGAAGGTCACCTCAAAAGGGACTATCTTGATTTGAACACTAATAAGAATGGTAATTATAGAGTTTTTAATGCCATGGTGAACCCCAAGGGTTAAATTTGACGGCCGTTTAGATTTTTTTTATGATTTTAGACGTAAAATACTTATAAATATCTTATATAACTGTCACACACAACTTGGATATTAAAAACTTGACCGTCAATTTTTTATATAAATTATAAAAATATATATTAAAAAAGATATAATGAATATATAATATTTAGTAAAAATTATACTATTTTGTGTTTTTGAAGGGTAATATTGAAAAATTACCCTCACCCGAAAATTGTTTGACAAGTGTAGGTGGCCGTCAAATTTAACCCCTGGTGAACCCCAATCCATTGCTATTAAGACAAAATGTATTATGTGTAACCTTTTGTTGTATATATTATTTGATTATAGGTCTATAGATAGTTTTATTTCATAATAAAAGTTTCTTTACACTAACAAAACCCTGTTAAAATGAGAGAAGGGTGGCAAGTGGCATTTGGTATAGTTAGAAAATACCCTCTAACAAAAATGTTAGAGTGTGTAGACTTGGATTTAGGAATTTTTAAGACATGCCTCAATTTCATTTGAAACCTTTAGGATCTTATGAAATCATTATATGAATGGACTAATTGCATACTCACCAAGCTCAATTGGACTGTTTCGAGAAGAAAGTTTAGTACTTGGATGATACGAGAAAATTAGTAACTCTTTAGGTCAACAAGAGTGATGCTTCACCTAGGGTCTTTTTATCCTTATAGCTTTAGAAGGAAATAAAGAAGGGCTAAAAGTTGTACGATGTATGGCTTGAAGAAAAGACAATTGAAAAAGGATATGAATTCACATATTTTCCTATCTTACAACAATTCAGGGATGTTTTCTTTGAATATTTGTGTTGCTTGAAAAAAAGTTTGTAAATCTCCTTTAGGCGTTCACTTTTGAAGTTGTCTTTGCTGGAAAATGTCAAAATCTAACGGGCCTCTTCACGAAAACTTTTCCAGTGAGCCATAGTGTTCGTGGAAGGAAGCATTGGCCAAAAATTCTGGAATGCTTACACCCTACGAGACTATTTCTATCTCTGTTCATGTACACGAGTAAATCAATTATGAGTTCAGAAAAAATGATTATTTTACCAGACACACCATTTGGGTATTTGATTTTTGAGTTCATGAAATCAGAGAGGAGTGATTTGGAATGAAAATATCTGCTGCAATGCTTGTGGGAAATCCTGATTCTGCAGAATCAGTGTCGTCGTTGTGGAGAGACCACACACCCGCATATCCATTCTTGTTTTTTTCGTCAGCAAAAGATAAATAGTAATCGCCCACAACAGTCGTGGAATCCATGAGATTAACCAGAGCTGTACGGGCTAAGACAAGATCCCGATTCTAGTTACTGCATTTATATACATACTCCCCCTTATGCATCCTACTTTTAATCTTCAGGCTAACAAAAATCAAAGAAGAAGAAACAACCCATTACTGATGTTCATAAGTTAAAACCAAAACAACACAAAACAGACAGAACGGAAAAAACAAAGCATAACCTGCCTGTTCCCGTCAGGTGGCTCTACCTCCAAAGATCGAAGGGCATTGTAAGAATTGATGCTTAACATCAGAAGAAAAATAAATATGTGTTGTACGGTGTCCTCCATGTTCAAACGATGGAAACCAAAAAATGATATGTGTGCTAGGAAACATTAAAATCTGGCAGGCCTCTTCAAGGAAATCCTCAACAAGTAGATATGACTTAATTGAGTCTAGACTATGTAAACATATTTTGTGGAAAGCAAGTTAAAGGGAGGGGTCTTCTTTTCCTTCTTCTCTTTCAGCTAATAGATGGCACGGGCATCCTCACGAGGCATTGACCCTGTTTCACTTTGTTGGCATGCTATCAACCTATCCAAAAATTGGAACATTGACACAAATCATTGAAGAATTAAACCCAGACTCCTCAACTTGTTTCATCATAATCCCAACCTGTGCCAAAACAAGCATATCATGATTTTTTTGACAAAATGCCTGAAACTACGTCGATTTCACTTATTACAATGATTGCAGGATATCCACAAACTGGATGTGTTGGAAAGGCCTTGGCAATTAACAGGTGTACACACGGACTCCACAACCTTTTTAAACATCCTCCCAACTTATGCCAAAATGGGAGATTTAGAACAAAGATCCCATCTGTCGTAATTTGCAACTCATGTGTGATTGCTAGTTTATATGGATATTGTTCCTCGATTTGAACCCATTTCTAGGGGAGAGGGACCAATAGGTGCACATGGTCCAATAGTTGACATGAGTCTTGATCACACAATACCCAATACTTGTTATAGTACCTTCTCATAGTTGTCATAGTACTATCTAGTGGTTATTTATTTTTGACATAATAATTATGTAGAGTAGCCAATCACATCATGACATGTAAGACCACTCACTCATGTACAAGTATTAAAAATTCAATATTAAGACATTATCACCCATGTTCAAGTATTGGTTTCCGCCATGGTTATAGTGTAACTCAAAGTTTTATTTTAAATCAATTCAAAATATGACTTTACCTCCAATTAAACATTCCAAAGAAAAAATATAAGCTAAGACAAATGTGAACTACATATTGGTGAAAAAATCGTGATCCCACATGATAAACAATTGATTTTGTGGACCCCTTAATTTAGTGTGTACCACTACTAGCCCCTCTCCCCTAAGACTCCTTACAAGATGAATGTTGTAAATTTGCATGAATTGAAAGTCCGTTTGTAATAAATTCTAGATAAAGGATAGTAAGATATAGTGTCTCACATTGGGGAACACCCATGAAATTTTTAAAAAGAAGGGTGACATTATGCGATTGTGCATCGACTAAATGCTCAATAAAGTGACCATTAAGAACCATTATCACATTTTTAGAATTGATGATCTATTTTATCAAATGATTGGAGCCACAATTTTTTAAAAATTGATCTTCACTCCGGCTACCATCAACTACCAATCAAGGAAGAAGATACTCATTAAACAACTTTTCATACTCGTCGTGGGCATTATGAGTATACTGTCATTCCTTTTGGGTTAACTAATGGTGTAGAAGATTTCATAAACCTCATTAATAACACTTTTCATGAATATTTAGAAAATTTTATGTTAGGTTTCCTTGACAATATTATGATTTATTCAAGGAACAAGCAAGAGTCTGAGCAATATTTGAGGTTAGTTTTAAAAACTTAAGATAACACCAGTTGTATGTTAAGATATTTAAATATCCATTCTTTAAGAAAGAGATCCAAATTATCTTGGTCACATAATCTCTAACGAGGGAATTACAGTTGAACCTACTAAGATAAAAGCTATTATGGAATGTCCAACACCGATGATTGTTTAGAAAGTCTGGGTTTTAATCAGACTCATTGGTTATTACTAATGGTTTTTCGGGGGGTTCTTAAATTTCTTAGCCTATTACATCCTTGCAGTGAAAGGGAAACAATTTAGAATGGCTAGATAGGTGTTATGAAGATTTCCGAAAGCTCAAAGACATGCTAACGACAATCTCTCTTTTGTTAGTTCCTGACCAAAATGGATCGCTTGAGTTATAGACTGATGCTTTTCTAGGCGGTGTTATTTGATTTTTAACTCAAGAAGGTAGAGTGGTGACTTATGCATCAAGTAGGTAAAAACAAAGTGAGGAAAATTATCCATCTCATGCCCTTAAACTAGTTGTGGTTGTGCATGCATTTAAGATGTTTAAGTTGCTGACTGATCATAAGAGTTTGGAGTATTTGTATACTCACGCAAATTTAAATGTTAGACAAACAAAGTGGCTTGAGTTAATTTTGGATTATGATATGGGAATAACGTATGTTACAAGTAAGGATAATTGAGTGAAATATGATTTAAACATAAGAATTTAATTTGTTTGCATATCCCAACTTGTGTTTGAGTTACGTGAATAACTGTTGGAACAACTATCATGTCCCTAAATATCATATCATATCATGTCCCAAAAATTCAGATGCTTAGGAGGCTGCAGGCACATTTAATATAGCATGTATATTGTTATGATTGTTTTCTTTGACATTATGATTATTATAAGTTGATTTAGTATATGATATTGAGGATTTACATTACAATTTTGGATTACTGTTTATTTATGATGTTTTAATTCATTTCAATTGATTTGATAATATTGAATGAATAATGCATTGGGTATTGCTGTCTACTTGTGTGCAAGTATTCTTTGGAGTGAGAAAGGGTATTATTGAGGAGAGATAGGAAGATGTAGATAATGGGTACAAATAGAGAGGTGTCAAGTGTAATTCAATACTTGGGAAATGATGTTAAAACTATAAGTTGTTGTAGATTATCTCTTGTTTTATACGTCTCACTTCATGCGACGTGATCGATACAGTCACATTGTAGTGATGAGTTAGCTTTACACACTCGTCATGACGAGAAGCGCAATGTTGCATTGTATAATCATTTTAGTGACAATGACCCACTTGAATGACTTGGTGTTAATATATTGTTTAAGTTAGCATCAACTAGTTAATCAAGAAACGATCAAAATAGAAAAATAATTTTAAAAATGTTATAGAAGGGGGGTTTTGGGTATGGAATCCCCAATGTTTATTTGATTAAGATTTTACCATTAATTTGTGTGTCAACCAAGTTCTATTACATACCAAGCAAACCAATCCAATGTTTTTGTTGTATTGTCTATCTCGTAGGCTAAGGCTACGTTAAGACACAACCATGTTATTTGAACTATAAAAACCAACTTTGCTAAACCGAGCTGTCAACTCATAAATCAGGCCGCCACATGCATTGTGCTAGTGGCATAAGGGCAACATTACCTTGTTAGGAAATATCTATTATACAAATGTTTGTATTTATATAATTATTCTAGCACTTTCATAGCACCCAAATATTGAAATAGAGATAAGACATTTAGAAACACCGAGTTATAAGAGTCGAGCTTGCATCGAAACTAAACTCTAATAACGAGTTAGCTCTTAAACCACCTTTGAGCTCACACCCACCGAGATCACAAGTAAGCCAAGGTACACATACTTATCCACCGAGACAAGAAGTTGGGCTTAGTGCATTGAACTATCAACTAGTGGTCACTTCGAGGGGAGCAAGTTTACGCCGTGTGGTGCAGTGGGTGTTTTTTTGTTTTTTTGGGTGTGTGTTTTTGTGTTTTGTTTTTTTGTGTGTAATGCATATAGTAGTTTGTTTTTGTGTGATTGGGAACACCTTAATTTTTTAAAATTCAGTTAAAGATCTTTTGTTTAAACCTTTATTTCTTTCCAGCAGACGAATTCCAATAAATATCTATAAGTATGCATAAAGTTTTAATTATTTATAGATTTGGAGTGTTAAAAAATCAATTCATTCAATAAGCAAACTTTATTAAGTGTTTTAAATAATAGGCGTGAGACTGAGATATAGTGCCGTAAAAAGGTTTAGGTTCAATAAGTTTCAATACCAACAATCACATTCGTAGTCCATGTTCATTCAATCACATTCCCAGTCCATGTTCATCGGATTAAAAACAATAATATGCACATATTACTGAATAATGTAATTCAGTCCATGTTTGTTAGGGAACATTATATCAGTTGCTTTAATCTATTTATGAGAAATAAAACTCGACCTTTGTTACTGTTACACAACCACATATGAGGTTTAACACTTTAATTGAATGTTCTGTTAAGATATATGTGGCCAAGCTTCAAGACCGAAAGAGACAATCTCCATGTCTATACTTCACATCAGTGTTTTTTTTAAAACACAAAGTTCTTATATTTTAAAAAAATGAAAATCCCAATTCCAAATGGCTTGGTGCTGCTTCATTGCAGGGACTAATGTACTATTATAATGGATAATCATACAACGTTATGCTTTACCAGGGTACCCTTTGGAGGGGTACTTGCTGAGGATCTATAAGCTCTTTCAGAATGGAATAGTATTGTTAGTTTTTATACAAAGTGAGATGTTGTTTCCAATGTAAGTGACATGGAATAATTTGGGATATTATGTTGTTGGAGGAGGAGAGATGGAGTAAGTGGCAAATAGTTTTTGAACCAAATTCCTCAATGCAAACTTTGGTGTATTTGCATGCGAAAGTTGGTGTTCTATTGTGTGTTTAAGAGTTCCAATTTTTTGATTCTTGTGGGTGTTGATGGTCTTGATGTCCTTCATTTCCTCTAAGGAATTATTGTTGTTTTCTGTCAAACCCATTGAAATGTAGTTGCTGTTGATTATGTTTCTTTTCTAACTACCACCAGCGAAATCATCAACAAATTTTGAGTTCAACGAAATTGCTTGATTATTGTTAATTGTATGGATGATATTATTGTTCCATTTCATACTCTTTTGAGTCAATAGTCCACGAAATCACTAAGAGCATTATTTTCCTCTATTGGTATTCAGTTGGATGAAGGAATTGCTGCTAAGATTATGGAGTTCTGGTTGTTAATGTGGAGCTCATTGAATTTGCCTTGATAGCCATCCTTATGAATATTTGTTAGGGGTGTTGGATTGGAATTATGGTTTTCTATCCTATTCTCAGACTTAGCATATATTGGAGATGGGAGAATTCATGTGCGATAGAAGGTGAACAACTGGTAGAAATAGGGATATGTTTTTGCATTAAGCGGCCTCTTTTCAAAGTTACTTGTAAACTTCTTCAAAAGGGCAATAATGATTTTTAGTCGACTTGAGTGTACAACATTCTTCTTGATGGCAACATCAACATAAAATAGTATAAAATGTAAACAATTTTTTCACATTATGCAACACATGGTGGTGCTCTTCCAGAATCGTAGCATGCTTTAAGTTGGCCAAAAATCTAGTTTGAATACACCCTTCCACAACCATTCATAAGCAAAGTCATCACCTACTTTGAACATAGTAGCGCTGTCCTCTTTTGACTATTCAGGTACCCATAAACTGTTAAACATAATTCAAGTCTTCTCTCAAAATCCAGTAACCCAACATTCTTAGTATTTTATGCCAAAAAATTGTATTCATGGGTACATGAACAGTCAAAAGAGGGTAGTTCTATTGTGTTTGAAGTCAGTTATGAATTTGCTTATGAATGACTGAGGAAGGGTGATCAAGTTACATGGTAACTGAATATTATGGCGTGTATTCAATCCAGATTTGTGGTCAACTGAGTTTTTTTGACCTTGGTAGTGCTATCTAGTTTGTATTGGATAAATGGCCAGGTTGATATTCACATCTTATCGACAACCCTAGCATAGATATTTTAATGGTGGTCTACCTCTCACTCCCAAATATACAGAAAGCATTGAATTGTTCTTGGAATATAAGGCCTCTGCCTATAAGTATACTTCAAATTCAATGTGTATATACCAACATTTTAAAATTTTGATGAATATTTGGAGAACATAAATTCTTCCTCATTAGGCAAATCGAGGACAGAAATCAAACACCTAAAGATTTATAAACATAGTGCAGGATGGAAATAGCTAATTGGGCGGGAAATAGTTAGAAAAAAGAAACCAATTGACCTGTCACAGGTTAGTGTTCAGAATGCTTCATGCTGACCAAATTCATGAAGAACCTAACTGCTATAAATGGCACCATAGATAAAATCAACGAATTGATAAATTGGGAGGTAGAACTTGAATTCAATCGTCAAGAGAAAATGCAAATGTAAAGATTATTTGAAAGCCTCACTTAGAAATTTGAAATGATTGAGGAAGAAAGAGAGTCAGGTGTTAGAGGCCGCCATAAGATCCATAAGAGGCTTGGGAAGCTGATTGAACCACAAGAAAGGATGTGGTTAACAAAGAGGTTCCTCCTCTCCACAACAAAATGAGACCTCTGAAGCTGAAGGGAATGCAAAAGATGCACATTTTGCCCTCCCATTTGATCTCATGTCCATTCAGTTGGGTAAATTAGTTGGATAGTTGAATGGAAAACTGGGTGAAAGATGAAACTATTAAATGCAAAAAAAACCCAAAAATTACAACATCAAATGCTTGCTCGGAGATCAAAAAACCACTCTCATAGTGTTTTTCATGAGTTTTTTTTTTCTAAAAAAAGAACAGTTACCCTACCCAAAACCCATTAGAATCCAGGTGGAAGCAATGTTATGGGGAATGACGCCCTTTTTTTTGCGAGTTCTATAAAAAATGTGCCTTGCAAACTTCAATTGTGAAGTCAGGGGCGAATTTGATTTGGTGTCAATTCGGTAGGCAATGTGTATGTGAGCTATGCAAATAGATGACCGAAATAGATTATAGGTGTTTCTGTACCTAGCTACGTTAAGATTCCAAGGCACGTATCATGTTATATGGAATATAGCTAGTAGAAGAATGTAAAGGATTGAGCTAGAAAGGCTCGAGTAAAATCCAAGGCCAGCAAGAAGCAGATTAGTTCCGACACCACAAAAAATAACTCAGCAAAACATATCTACAGGTTGGAGACAAATATAGGTCTTCAATAACACATGGCGAAGGTAAGAAGGGTAAACTGGAAATAACAATGTATGGATATAGCAAGCATGGCCTCAATTTCTGCATTTTATTTTCTACAAGCAAACTGTTTAAAATCATTTGAACAGAAGTGAAATTTTGACAGTAATATGAGGATATGAGAAAGGAATTTTACACAGCATAATCTATGAAACACTAAATTCAATATAAATAGTCTGCACAACTTTACTCATAAATTAAAATGGAGCAGTATATGGAAAATCGTATGTCACCAAAAACTAACATTAATCAATAAACATAAGTTACACAGGAAAACAAGAAACCACATAGTTCGGGGTATGTACAGTAGGGGTGTTTAAGTTTTTTTTTGGGGAGTGTTTTTTTGTTGTTATGGGGAGGGGGTGGATTTATAGAACTGTATGTAAAATTTTTCCCTTAGAATGTGGATGGTGTCTTCGCTGGCTATGGATGATTGTTGTAGTGCAATTTGTGCTTGCTATAGTTCTTGTTGGGTATGCAACATTGCAAAGATTGTGGTGTTGTCTACAGTTGTGGATTCCATGCATTGTTGTTCGACACATTCAGATAACAACTATTGTATGCGAGTACAATTTGTTGTAATTCGTGCTGCTACGGTGTCGAATGTGGTTGTCATGTTTAAAGTACCTGTAAAAGGGGGAGGGTACACAGTATGTTAGAAAGGTATTTTGATACAAGGTCAAAATGCCATGTAATCAAGATGTTGTTTACAAGAAAAACTAAATGAGATTGGAAAAATGTATGAAAGAAGTAAAAGGATCTTTAAGATTGAAGAGGAGAGAAGTTAATGCATATGATAACTTAAAACTGAGAAGTGTTACATATGTACGAAATGACAACTTTTGATGTAAGTATTTTGGGTCCTGCTCATATAGTAAGATGATTGGGTTGAAATCCCACATTGCCTTTTCTCCGAGCTGAAGCATACGTGGAGGCTGGAAATGCGGTGTTGACTCTACAACAAAGAGCTAAGGAGGGGGATTTTGTTTTTCATCATCAATCAGTTGTATATACTTATAAGCTAAGCTAGGCAGTGTCTTAATGCAACTCTGAAAACAATGAAAGAACAACAACATACCTTAAGCCCAATAGCCTCACCTCTGCATTACTGCTAAGAGGGTTTTCCCTACCCAATCAAGATGGTGGAAACCATCTTTAAAGAATTAGCAAAAGGATAGAGAGCAACAAATTTAGGATGGGGTAAAGACTGTCGACCACAATTTAAGCATTGCTGAAAATTCCCGCCCTAAGTTACCCTTAAAAAAAGAACATCACTTCAATCTTATCTATGTAAATGTCAACATTAGGACGAGATTGATCTTCAAAATGGGAATGGTTGTATAATAATTATTATAATATCACTTTTAATACAACACACCAAACAACAGAATAATAAAAGAAATAGAATCGACTGAAAGTATCTAGAGCTCCTGGAAATTTAGTGTAAGAAAATGGTTGTCTTTTCTTTGAGACGTTTCTTAGTAAATCTCAATATCTAGTGCTTGCCAAATATTAGATCACAATGAGAGGTTATCTAATAATAGTATCCCTTTGGTCATATTATCTTCTAAGGGTATTCATCCATTTGTTATTCTCTGTGAGGACTGTTATCTGTTTGGCTACAATATAAGCATTATATCAAAGGATAATCACATAATGGCAACTGTATTTCTGACTCTTCTATCCTGCTAGAGTGACCCATACCTTGGGTGTGTTGAAGGTAATGTAAGGTTTTTGTGGACTGTTCTAAGTTGTTGTATAATATCAGGTTTTTTATGAATCTTTTCCAATCAATTTCTATATTTTTGGACAAACAAAAGTACCATTTTCCAGCCATATTATTTGCAGATTTCTGAGTTGTATTTCAGTCCCTATTTGGCCCCTGAAAATCAGATTTTCTCCATGACTTTAATTAGTTTTTTTACAATAAAGTTTAGAGTATTCTGCATGGTCAGGGTATGTTATAGAGTGCTCAGTTTAATTTAAAGATTAACTTAGAAAATTAACTTTGCATTTAATTTCCATGTCAAACATTTGTGATAACTTGACTCCAAAACTATAGATGAAGTTGAATAGATTGTTGAATGTTTTGGAATGTGGAGATTCAATTGAATTATAAAACATGTAAGCAATCATTAAGCACATTATAACACAACATTTAATTTGAAACAACACTTTATTTATAAACCACATTCAATCAATCATTATATAACATATATACAAGCCAAAAAACCAAACACCTTTACTTATGTTGGTACTGAAAAGAGTAGATATGTACAGGGTTTGAGGATTAAACATAAGTATAATATGTACAAGACAGAATGATTTTTTTTATGGGGCATTGTTTTCTGTAGGCTGTTGTTTCTAGGGCCCTTTTAGAAGGTAAGAAGTGAATGCCTTATTTATGAGTTTTTGAAACATGTCGTTATAACCTTTTGCTTTCATTTTCTTTTGTGCAATTTGGATAGCTACAATTGTTTGTTGCAGCATTTGTTGTGCCTCTTCAATTTTCTTTTGTGTGGAGTACATCTTTGTAATGGTAGCTTCATCCACCGTTGCAGCCATTTGGTACTGAGAGTCCACATATTCGTATAGTAGGGATTCCAAAAGGTTGGCATTAGTGTTTGTGCGGGTAGCTAGTGTGTAAAAGTTGTCTTCCATTTGAAAGTGCCCTACAAGCGAAATGTGAGTGTTAGTTAGCAAAATTTGTAGTGCTTATCATAGTATGAGGCATTTTTTTTAGGTAAGTGTAAAAAAGATAGTAATTTGATGTGTGGAGCATAGTTGTAGTCAATTAAAAAAAACAAGTTAAGGTTAGATGGAGTATTGTACCAATGACACAGTAGGTGAAATCCGTGGTGGGTATGTACTTATGTTGGAACCAGAGGTAGGATGTGTTGTAAGTATGCTTCTGCTTTTAAGTGGAGTGCAACATGCTTTTCTTCCTGTAGGTGCTTGTAACGGGTGTATGAGAAGGATGGGAAAATGCGGAGGTCGGTAAGGGCTCGTACTTGGGATAAGGCTATGAAGGTTAGGCCTTGTTGTTCTCTGCGGCCAATGTCGATGCTAGCTTTATCAAGCGTCAGTCCTTGGGCTTTATGAATAGTTAGGGCCCATGCCATTTTTAAGGGCAGCTGTCGGCGGTTGCTTCTTGTAATAGGTGGGACTGGTATGTACGTAGGATGCATTGGGTCCCAGGCTGGGCCTTTGTAGCTTGGGAAGTCGACTACGACATATAAAGGAAAGCTTGGGGGCGTGGTTGCTTGCTCGTATAACATAGTAACAACTTGTCCTTGTGCACCATTTACAAGGCCACTTTGCACCCATAGATTTGTTGTCAACATTGCTTGTTCACCTTCACAGAGCAGTAGGTTAGCCTCTAATTGTGTGTTACTGCTTTTCCCTGCATCGCTTTGTCGTGACTGTTCAGCTATAGCTATAGCAATTGGCGTGTTGAGGGCCCACATTCTGTATTTGTTATGCATGGTAACTAATGTGTTTGTAGCATAAAGGTGTGTTGCGGTTTGGAATGTTGCTTGTTCTGTAGGGCTGATATTTGTAGGAGTCCATGACATTAGTAGATTCCAGTCGTGCTCTGTAGCAAGGGCATTTCTTACATTTAGTAGTAGACTCTGGAAGTTGTGGTTTGCAGGGGTGGCTCCTTGTTGGCGGAAGTTAACTGTAAGTGTGATTGTATTCCTAAAAAGTGACCATAAGATATGCCCGTAGGTACCTGGAACGTACAAGGGAGTATCTTTAATTGGAGGTAACTGGGCAAGGTCTCCAACCAGAATAATAGAATGCCCTCCAAAAACTTTTGCATCTACATGTGGGAAATGCTTCCTGTAGGTGGCTATTTATGTTGGATAGTAGTTTTGGGCCGGATAAAACTCATTTCATTGATTAGTATGTATTCCACATCTACCATAGTTTGCTGGAATGTAGCAAGGGTTTGGCCTCGAAGAGGAGTAACTTTAGCTATAGGTATGTGTAGCCCAGTGTGTATTGTTGTGCTAGAAATGTTGAATGTTGCTAGTCCTGTTGGAGCTAGGAGGAGTAAGTGGTTGGAATGGAGGTTGCTGCGTGAGTGGAGCACCCTTGAAATTTCCCAGATCAAATGTGATTTACCAGTGCCAGTTGTTCCTTGTATTATCATGTATAACGGGGAAATCTGTGGTTGTGCATTTGCATGGGTTAAGATTCTCTGTAATGCATCTTGTTGTTCTGGTGATAGGGTACAACTATTTACAGTAGGTAGGAAGAATGGTGCAGCTATTTCGGTGGTTGAGCGAGCAATGTCTATGAAATCTCCCCCTATTTCATGTAAGTGGTTGCCAGTAGTAGCTTGTGGCCAACTGTGTGAAAGATCAAAATCACGCTTCCCAAGTATGCCTAGGTCATTGATGTCAACAACCCCTGTAGGATGTAAACTTGAAAACACCTCCCATTCGTCCATCTGAGTTGTGATAGGCACATCGCAATCGCTCTTAGAGCTAGGAGTTGGGATGCTTACTGTTTGGTGGGGCGTTACCCGATGTACGTGCCATGCCTGGTAGGTTGGAGAGAATGTAACCCATTGAAGCTGAAGTGTTTCTAGGGATGTGCCAATGTCAGATGGAATACATCGAAAAGGTTTGTACAAGAGGAGTTCCGTGAAGCAAAAAGTGTTGTATGAAGGTGAGCTAACAATAGGTATGGTGATTATTTGGGGAAACACTCTAACAATAGCATGTTTTTGGCGTTCTTTCCATGCCTGTGCTTTCCTACGCTTGTCATAGGCCCATGACTGAGTAGCTTTTATTAAACAGTAGTTGTCTAGGGCAAGAGGTCATGCTATGTAGGCATCTATAAATGGTGTTGTACAATTTCTGTAGGAATTGGGCTTTGAAATTTTCCTGTAGATGGTTTTCCCCATGGATAGTGTCACAAACACTCGGCTGCATATGGTAAGTGGAAATTTTAGCAGCATGTGGCAAGTTTCTTGTGCGCCTATATCCCGGTCAGCAATTGTTTCAGAAAGGAGCTTACTGTATGTTGTGCTGACATTTTTTTCAGGTTCTGTGCTTGCTGAGATTCTGAAAAGCATATGGTGGTATGTTTTTGACTTGTACTCAGCTTTGGATGCATATTTTGCTATGTATTTCAGAATAGCATGACGTGAAACCACGGGTTGACAGTCGATGTTGGCCCGCTAGGCAGTTAGCATATCTTTGTTGTGGATATTTAACCTGTCATCGTTATGAGCTGGAGTATAAACTACATGTCCTTGTGTGTCTACGCATAATGTTGACTCAACTTGTATTGGCCATGGGAATTTGTACCTACATTGTAATTGGTTTCCTTTCCTTCGTAAGCACGTAGTTGTAGTACATTTGGTGTGGCATTGAACCTCGGTTGACTAAAGCTATGTAGTCGTTGTCAGTAGGTGCAAGTAGTATTTCTGATGAATGTAGCAAACATGGATCATCTGTTGTTGCATGGGGCATGTGAGAAGTAGCTTGAAAGCTTTGAAGTGGGTTCCAAGCTATGACCTGGATGTCAAAGAATGATTTTGCAACTTGTATGGCACTGGGGTTCGCCAAGTCTAGGGTGTCCATATTTGGACTGTCAGTGAGCCATATAAAACCATGAATATGTGTGGAGCCTCTGTGTTGCCATTCGAACCTGGTATAGTAGGTGTTAGTATGAAACATGTCAGGAAAAAGAGTCCACAATAGTTATAACCTAAGCTTTAAAAGATACATTACGTTACCTGTACCAGAAGTCTTTTGTGTGTAGATGTTTTTCTAAGATTTCTTCACGGAATATTGCAAACCTCATAGCCATATATGTTGCTGTCAAGTGCGGATATGTAATGATGTTATGGTTTCTCCATTTTTGGGTAGTAGAAGGGGTGGGGGGGGAAGGTCCTGGCATGAGGCAGTGCAAGTTTGGCCATTTAGTATCAACAACGCTCAGGGTAAAAAATAAGGTTGGTGTTCCTAGCTGGGAAATCATGTCGTTAAGTTCATTCTTGCATTGTGTCCAAAAAGAACGGGTGCCTCTTAGGTGGGAGGTAAACTGCATGAGGCGGTTGGCTATTTGTTCATCCAACAAGGTTTCTAACAATGTGCGGAGGTGTTCTATTGTTGTGGGCATGTTGTCTTCAATTTGTTGTTTTGTGAAAATAGTGGAAGTGGCTTGACTTCTATGGTGCATCATAAGATTGAGTAGAAAATATTGGAAACGAGGATGGCTTCCAAATCGGTTGTCATGGTAACGTAGCAGATGAAGAGCATATTCATGCATTTTGATTTCTGAGCTACGGGCTTGCAGAAACATAGCTGAGCCCAATGGGAATAGAGTTGGGAAGGCCATTGAGAATAACCCCTCAGTTGTGTATTCATTGATGGGGTTTGAACTGATTTGGGGCCATTCAATTGATGGTGGGTGTGGGTTTGATGTTGGTAGGGCGTAGGCCCTAATTTGGGCAACCTCTGTATCAGTGGGGGGAGGCTTGCAACAAACGATGTTACAAGGCTTGCATCCAGTTGAGAGGGTTCTATGTCATTTGTGTCAGGTGCTGGGGGGTTTGGTGAATTGGGTTGCTCAAGTATATGGGGTAGGCTGTTAAAGATGTTAGTTGTAGGTATTGGTAAACTTGAAAGGGTGGCTTCATCTATGATGACGTCACTGTAGTATGGGTCATGTCAGATTTTGTAGGAAAGTGCATTTTGGATATGGGCTCTGCTAACAAAACACTCATAAGGTTTTCCTTCCAAGCCTAATCTTTTAAGGATTAAAATGTCTAGGGTTTCGGGGTGGTGGGGCAAGAATTCGTAGTATGGATGTAATGTCTTGGGGGAAACTAATGGTGTGGCCGGTGTACATGTATTGGCCTCCACGGGCGTGGGTGACTTGTAATAGCGGGGCTACTCTAGCTATCAACATTTCCTCTACTTGGGTTAAAATTGATAGCTCTATGGGTTGAGGGCCGGGGTCCATATTATTCCATGAAGAAAAGTGATGTCCTTTTTTTCGTAAGAGCACCTACGGCAACTAATTCCGTTTGGGGTGAGTCTTGATTGCATTCCTAGGTATCGTTCCTTGTGAATTGAACAAGCTTCACTAGTAAGGAGAGATTCTAAGTGGGCTCGGAATGTGTGTTGAATGGTGTTGAAAGGGGACAAAGTAGGGCTTTCATGTAAAGGGGCAAGTTGGGGTAAGGGAATAAAGTTTGGTTGTTGTTTGTTGCGGCGGGCTGTGTTGAGGGTGTCTTTGTGAACTGCGTACTTTTGGCGGTGTTTTGCATTTATAGCTTGTTTGTTTTGGTTGTAATGTAGGCAACGCTGAGCATTGTCTATTTTTTTGGTGTGCTAAGGCAATACCTACAATAACAAAACATGGACGTTAGATTCTATAAGGCATTTTACATTTGTTGTAATTGTACTTCAAATAATAATAACCGGTACAAGTTTATTTGGATGGAGCTTATTTTTAAAAATCCAAAATGGGAAAGAGAAACAATTTGTAAAACTTATCCCTATGATTAAGTAGTAGATGAGGCTTTGCTCACTTTTTTCCATCGATGCTAACTAAAGACTCATAAGATTTTCCTTCATTGCCTAATCTTTCAAGCTTTTTAATGCCTAGGGTTTCGGGGTAGCGGGTTAAGAACTGTAGTGTGGAGGAATTATTAGAATTTAAGGATGTTTTAGATTCAAGATAATTCTTCCCATAAAATTCCTTCCACTATAGTACCTTTTTTTGTTGCAGTTATCTATAAATCTATAGTTAGCTTAAATAGGTTTAATAGTTACATGTTTTTTTTTTCTTTTATTTGTTTTATAAGATATTTTATTTTGCTCAAATGCTTGAATTTTCTAAGAATATTTCATTTTTTTTTTTCCCCCTTTAACAACAAGAGAATGCGTAAATCAATTTTGAAGTAACAATTACATGTATATAAAATGACCCAGATTGTACACAAAATACTTGTATTCATATATCTGGACATCATATTACAATCAAGTGTAGTTTTTTTAGCAGACGTATATATACAAAATATTTACAGTTGTTTTTTCATTCTGTGCCATGTAAAAATGTTGCTACCAGCTCTACGTGGTCTACGTCTTGTTCGGACAGGAGTCATGCTGTGTACTGTACATGAGAGTTGTTCCTTGCCCTTGTAGGTAGATGGAGTCACAAAGAAAATGAACCTGTACGTATGAAACAACACTTGTTTAATAATGTTCCACAAGTCATCTGTACTCCTTGTTTGTTCTTTAAGAGCATTAGCAGGTACACCAAGTAGGGTTAATGCTACATCATCGAAATTCGTTACCCATATGGTCCCAGTTCGGTCTTCTACCATCATGTGAAGTGCATATCTATAATCACATGTAGTTGTGGACAAGTTGCATTTACTGCAGTACCATGTTGAGTCTGGGCCTGTAATTAGTTTTTTTTGGCATTGTTTATTATTAACAACCTGTGAACAAGAAGGATAACAATATTTTTCCATGTTGAGATGTATAATAGTTGCAACAGTAACAATCTATTGGTTTGCATTGGGGCTGGTACAAGCATGAATATCAGCAATTTTCTTCTCCACAGGTGCTTGTGTAGTGAGTGGAGCTGTGCTAGTAGATGCTTCTGTTGTGGTTAACCAAATTTGTAGTGATTCTGTCTCCGGTACTGCTGGTGTTACAAACAGCTGGGTAGAAGGAGCTGATGTTAGTGTTCTACCTCTAAACTCTGTGGTTTTAGATTTTCTAACAGCTAGTATTGGCATTTCGACTGTAGGTTGACCATGTTGTGGTTGTAGAATTTGGTTCCTCATCACAGAGTACTCCCCATAGAGTAATCGTTATGCAATATCTGGTGTGATCCTTTATAGTAATTGTAGAATGTTGTGTGCTACTTCCATCTTTTCAGGTGCTCTTAGAAATTTCAGACCAAAAAGTTACTGTGCCTATAACAGCCATGGTGGTTCCGAGAGGCATTTGTTGGATTTCACTAATTGGTGTGAAGTGGAAAGCAATTGTTGGTATGCATGTAGTAGGTTCTGTACAGATCTCTAAAATAGAATCCATTCCTAACATGATTTCCCATGGGCTGCTGGAATCCCTATAGCCTAACTTAACATATTTGAGAGTCCCCTTTGAAATTCTGTAAATTGTGCCTTCCTGTATTTTTGCATGGTAAAAAGTTGCAGCTTTGCCAAAACATGTAATGTTTATGTTGTCACCAAGAGTGTCAATCACATTGAAATTGAGAATCTGGCCTTCTCCTTTTGCATTGTTGTAGTCATGTATTGTTCCTTTGCAAATGACTCTTCCTTCCAATATCCATGCCATATGATATGGATGTAGTTTGTTAATAGTTGTTGGTGCGCCAAGTGCTTTTCCTAGAGTGGTATTTGCCATTTTTGATAGGCCCTACCGCTTTTACGTTGACACTGCCAAAACTGTGTAAAAGATAAGTAACTTATATAACTGTGAAAAGTTCAATCAAAATACAGCCAAATAACCGTAAACGTAATGAGAATAGAAAATAGTTCATAAGAAAAGAACGCAATATATTAACAATAAGCTTTGATACGTATTGTAAGGGTCATAGTAAATTCTATAATTTTGAAATATATTAATAAATGTGTGTATATATATGGATACTAAGTGAAAGCTAGAAGATGGAAATCTCTACCAATCTATCTCTTGTACATATTTATGTATTTTTCTTAGAAAATCAAAATGATTAAAAAATCTTTTGTTCAAGCTTTAAGACGTTTTTTTTTTTTTGAACTTTATCCACTGGCGAACTTGAAATGAACTTCTTCCTCATCGACCATGAAATCAAACTCAAACCTTGTGAGTGTTTCAGGTTTTTTCAATTTTTTAATGTGATTTTCATAATTATATATTAAATATTTAAATATTGTTATAGTGATTGTTATATAATCTTAAAGAACCAAGAATTTTTTTTGTGTGTGTTGTCTTTCCTACGTGTGAATAGAAAATATCTTCACATGGGCATGGATCAATCAACATCAAATGATCAGAAAGATTTAAATAATGCCCAAAACAGGGTAGACAACAATAAATCCGAAGGCCCACTAAAAACCCTGAAAACAATAGAAACCACCCCCCAAAGAAGCTCAAACCAGGTAAATCGTAAGGACGAGAATTTGGGTCATTTCACTTAACATGCCCGCAAAGTTCATTTGTTACTCAAGCTTTGCTGTATAAAAACCTCGATAAGCTAAATTATAACTCTACACCTTACTGACCAATTGTTAAAATACAGATCACACTTAATTTGATGGAGAAAGACTAAATTACATTTAAAAGCGATGCAACAACCCATTGAGAAAAGCATTGCAATTCTCGCTATTATTTAGAGGTTCGACTGAAATTTCTGGGGGAAATTCCAAGTTTGAACGGATGCTACTTTCGTTCTTCCTGAGGTGGGAGCAGTTTTTCTGTGACCGCTCTTGAATAGTACCAACTATGGGTATATTTCCAAAAAAAGATTTATCTAAAAAATGACTAAATAATCTTGGCAGTCTGTTTTCCACTATTTTCCTTCATCTTATTTTCTTTCAAAGCAGGGCATAAGCGAAAAGCATCTTGTTAATGTACACACCAAGTCACCATTAACAAGGCAACTCAGGGAATTTCCCAGGTTAGCAATGGAAAATGCAAAGTACACTTTCACATTGAACCTGATCCAGATCATAAAAGAGGCTTTAGTGGCTGTGTTAGTGCATGAACCATTCAAGTTTCCCCCTAAAGAATCTGTCAGGAAATTGTAAATTTATTTGTGGGAATTACAAATTGTAAACATTTCCCAATATTTCTTAGTGTGTGGTGGTATACTTCTGGAAAACACACCAGTTGCTTTCTTTTCCTATGTCCAATGCTCTGCAAAATTGATTAATGCTTTTGGAGTGTTTGGACTCTCTGAATTTCTCCCCTTAATTTCTATGTTATTTCTTTATGTTTTGAATGGTTGATTATAAATTTGTCAGGAAAAATCAAAGGTCTTTTTCAGCGAGGAGTTCATCATTTTATCTCTTTCATGCCTTTAAAGAAACAATACATTTCAATCAGCGTTTGAGCTTCTTACTTTATTCCACCACTTGCTCAAGAATAACTCTGTATTTGCCTACAACCCTTTGGTGAAAGTCTTCCTAATTTTTGAGATTTCAGAATGATTAAAGTTGAGAATTTGTGGGGCACCAAACTGTTACAGATTCCTCAAATGCAGACACCCATGAATCTGTTGATTGAGCAACATCCATGGCGGATAAATGATAGCGGTGTTCCACGTTCAACATTTTCCCACCTGAATTCAGATGAAGATATTTGGCGATGGCAATTGGATGATAGAAATGAGTGTAGAGAATGCCAAGTTACAAGTTTGTTTTTTGTTATATGTTTATGATTGTTTCAAACACTCAAATTCCTAGCTCCAAACAATCACACTTTGTTTCTAAAATCGCTGAGTTGCTGAAAACCCTGACTCCAATCAATGATTCAATCACATTCACCTAACTGTATAATGTATTCGTTTTATTTGCAAAGGAAAAATCAGAAAATTGCAGGTGTGTGTGTAAAATTTAGTTTTTATTTTGATTGGGCATTGTATACATTCCTAGCCGAGTCGACAGGGAAAACTCGGCAAGTTTTTCCAAGTAGTGACGAAATTATGTGGTGGGTTTCACTCGATAATGATGAAACTACCTAGCAAAACTCGCCGAGTTTTATCTGCTGACTTGGGTCGACAAGTTTTGGGTGATTTTTCGTTCGTGTGTTGCCACTCAAGTACTCACGAGTTTTCGGCGAGCTTTTCAATAATTGATAATTTAATCTATTCAAATAAAATACCTCGATTGTACATCAAGTTTGATAAAAAAACATAAAAAGATGAGCAGACAATAACAAAGTCCTTATTGTCCTTGGAATGTTTGATTGGAAAAAGAATGGGTCCCTGCTTTTCTTTGTATATTCCTTATAACACGGAAAGGCTTCCCAGTTATGAGCATTGTAGGTTCAGCGTATTTCAATCAAAGTTTAACTAATCAGAATAGGACAAGTATTGATGCTCATTTAACAGGATAGATAAGATGCCAAGCTTGGAATGGTGATCATAACAAGGTAGACTAAATGGAACAAGAAATTGACTTGTTCACAGGGATTTTCTTCTACTATTGTCTACTGGTTTAACGAATACCCACTTCTTATGATTCAAATTGTATTCACCTATATAGGGCTTGGGAGAGCATCAGACTTGCTGTTAAAGACCAGTCTATGCCCAAAGGGCATATACTCTTGGAGAAAAACTTCATACTCTAAATTAGTGCTCAGTTAAACATATTAATTGGAAGGTAGTTTTAGCACAATAACAACTTAAGGCATAAATGCTATGTTGGAAAATTACTTGTCCACAACAAGATTCAGGTTCCTGTTGCAAGTTATCTCAGACTTGTCAAGAGCATAATCCCTCTGCAGAATGGTACCAATATATGAAGATCTTTTATCCATACCCCAATGTATTGTGTGGGTGCACATTGAATGTTGTGTTTGGTGATGTAGAATTTCTAACAAATATTGCCTCTTCAATGACCACAGTTTGGAAAGCATGGATTGAACCAGGATAATTCAACTCCATAGGCAAGCTACAAACTTTACCATCACCTCCATAACATCCTAGAATGAAGCCTAAATACAAAATCCCCTAAAAAAATGAATTAAAGAAGGTCTAAATGTTGTATAGTACACATAAGATAAAAGAATCACAGACACAAGTAATTAACAATGGGATTAGATATCCAAAAGGTCGTGGTTTAATGGCAATGGAATAACACCTATAAGAGAGCGATTTTGGTTCAAATACTCTTCGCTGCAATAAAGTGATCCATAAATCTAGTAGACATATGGCAAGGTTGTAATGTAACCATGCTTGGCACAGTCCAACACGACAATGGATTATAAGGGACAATGGTAAGGTGTAAGCCGACATGTGGCCAAGGTTATGTTTTTTGTTATCAGGCTAGACATATAACCACTTACGTAAGGATTATGTATGTGTAATGAAACTTGACCAAGCCAATCAAGTAGGATTTGGATGCCAAAAAGAGGTGTCAAATTTGCTTCATTTCAAAGGAATGGTCCTAGGCATTTTGTCAAACAATACTTGTACTAATGATTTCCATCATGATGAATCCAATGTCCTGGGGAAACCACATGTTGAAATCTTGGATTACTTTGAACAAGGTTAGGTGCAAGTCCCAGGTGAATTTTCATGGAATAAATACTGCTAAAATGTGGCTTATAAGCCATATAGTACCGTAAGCTCGATAATGTATTTGGTATGTTATTGTTGCCAATTAACCAAGATATTCCTTGGTTATTTTAGGGAAAAAAACACAAAATTAAAAACTGAGCTACATGGTTGAATTGCCGACCAGACTTTAGTAAGCAAAAAGCTGTATTTTCAAAAAATTGTAATTCTACTAGACAATCTCCAACTTGAAGTGGGCATCAGGTAAACAACTGCATCTCTTGATCAGAGTTCTACACACATCTTTGCAAGCATGATAAACAATATTGTTTTTTATGTTGCCTTGATAGATAGTGTACTTCAAGCAAAAACATAACAGTGTTTTGACAACCCTGACTTGGGCTTCCATTTCCAAGGGAGGCAACTTCATGTCAATGGACATTGAACAGGAGGGCACACCCAAACCTCCATTAATCTCTTGTTCCGTAATCTTCTTCTCGCCCCCAAACTTACTAGCACCCATTGTCAAACTATTCTGAATTTTCTTCAACTATTTTACAATATCCTACATCCTATAACATTTTAATCATAGATGCCACACTAGCCTTAGATACTTTATGTATTAATTGTAATATATACATTAAAACCAATATTTGCGTTGGGGTTTTTTAGCCCGATGGACATTGTTACAGTTTCGTGGGTAAATTGTTGATAAAATTAATTGGCAACTGAGTTAAAATGTCGTAGAGGTATCAAGATGTATTTTTTGGAGAAACGCTCGCCAACTGGAAGTGATACAAATGTTCAAAAACACAAAACAACTAAAAAATGGCCTCTCGACAAGTGGTAGCTTTTCTAGATCTTATAATTGTATGGCCCAAACCAGCAGAGCATTGTCCGAAGGTATCGGGGCAATCCAAAGCTCTCTTTCTCCTCACCAGCTGGAACTGACACAAATGATCAAGATCAAGAATACCCAACTGCTAAAAATGGCCTCTGGAAGAGTGGAGATTATGCCACATCTTATAATTGTGGATCCCAAACATATAAAGTTGGGCAGTAGGAAATACTATAGATACATTGGCTCTCTCACAACTCCTCCATGTACAGGAGTCATCTTGATCATTATAGATAAGGTACTTGGTTAACATACAATGAATCAATAAATGTCTATCTGGCTAGTTATTAGCTAAACATGTTGAAATTAATTTGCAGCTAAGGACTGTGTCAAGGGATCTAGTGAAAACATTAAAAATGGCAGTGCATGTTTTAAGTGATATGGGGACTGTTTCCCGACATTTTGTCAAACACATGGCAATCCATCCATTAATAGCCAAAATCTGGATAATTCCCACAAAATTAGTTGATCCCAAGCTTAATATAGATGACAACCAAAGTAAAAAAAACTACCATTTGAAAAGCCATCTTCAGGTATGTATGCAATGTGCATAATCTTCTGTTCAACAATCTCATTTCACCGCACTCCCATTCTTGGTGTGCAGAAATACAGGTTTCGAGGGTAAGTGCAAAAAGAAATTAACATTGGCGGATACATACAATTTTTTATTCGATTGGATTTTCGAATGTGTTTTGTAAAATTATGTTTTACAAAACCTAGAAAGTCTAAAACCACTTCTTGTCTAAATTTCAATGCCATGAAAAAACGTTTCAAACTAATGTTTCAAAGTATCGGGCTAAATGGCTAAAGCATGAAGAACGCAGTCATAAGAATGACTTTCTTGCAACATTAAACAAGCAACATAAAGAGGGAAAAACAACAAATCATTTTAGGGGGTAAGATGACAGAGATTAAGAATAAAACTGTACCTCGTGGGGATGGTGTGCACGAAGATTCCAAGTAGGGCCGAAAGAAACAAATCAACAGGAGGCAGTGTTGGCAGAAGCAAATCAACAGGGGCCAAAAACAAAAAACATTGGCTACAGCAACAAACAAACAAAAAAAACCAACAAAGGAATACTCGTGGCAGAAAGGGGCAGAGATGGCGCCACCTGCAGTAGAAGCAAAACACCTCAGACCATGACACACGCCTCTGAAAAGACATGCAGTTGAAGCAGGAGGGCAGTGGAAGCAGGAGTTGGAATGACAAGCACCTCAACCTCCTCTGCGTCGTCATTGGAGATCAAGTGCGGGATAGCCACGCCTCCGCCGTAATAATAGCAAAGACCAAAACACCTAGTAAAGGCAATTAATCATTAAAGCACAATTGAATCTTTACACCCACATATTCTTATTTTTGGCGCATGTGTTATAAAAGGGAATAAAGATTGACAAAGATAACAGAGTTGCCCCTTTCTCGAGAGCTTCGAAATGAAACTCGACCCCACACCATAGTCCACCAACTTAAGCTCACCACCGGGGCTTTCATTATTCCTCGTGCTTTCCTTCTTCACACGGAGACGAGAGGAGCCCAAATTTGATGCTCAACAAGACGTTGCATGGCGAATCCAAATTTACAAGGATATTAAAACTAAATTCTGCCGCACAAACAGAGATAAGGAGAGGGGGTGGGGGTGTAAATATTAATCATCAATTAAATTTGCATGATAAGTTTAAATCATTAAAAAATTTAATAAATAATAGAGAATATAAAAACTCTCATCAATTATAGATTGGTGTAATTATATAAACTGGAGTTTAATATTCTTATGAAAGGCTGGAAATCTTGCATGACCGCGTAGGAGGAGCGATGAGTTGTGGATATAAATGGAAAATTATAAACCTTAGAAGCTTTGCATGCGTTTTAATGAAATGAGAGTTTAATTAAATATTGTATGAAAGCTTAGACACATTTTTCTGTTCAATAACGTGGGTACATATAAATAGTCTTAAAAGAACGGAGAGTCCAATAACAAGTGGCGAAGAAGGAAGACAAAGAAGATTCATGGAGGAAAGAGGATTGATCTTTAATAACAGGTTCCATTTTCCTTTCACATTTAATTACTTTAGTTTGTTTTCTTGGTATATGCATGTTTATGGTAGAATGGTTGAGCCTTTCATTTTGGATATATATGGGATCTTAGGTTTGAGGACTCAAAAATTGTCTTTGCTTGTTTAAATCTTTGGATGCATGCAAAACTATGTTTAAAACAAATATCCATGAAAACTATTAATAAACGTATGCTTGGCTGAGTGGTAAGTTCTAAGCTTTATAAACCATGAGTTTCATGTTTAAAAAGACTCTACAAAGGGGTGACATAATATGAGGACATGGAATTAGTATTGTTATAACTTAAACCAAAGTTTACATTGGGATTAAATTTGATAGGTTAACTAAGACATTAGGATCATTATAAAGATTGAGTTAATAGACACCCATTATAACAATATGCAACTATAAGAGTTGTTTAGTGAAATTTGAAAGATGTCACGACATAAGAAGACTTAGTCGAATATAAATTAACTATAAGATTATGGCTATATTTGGGAATAAAAGAAAACCAAGAGATGGCCATTAGGTTAAAAAGTAACAATGGTTACAAACTATAAACCTAGAATGATAGGAAATTGCTATAGTCGCACCCAAACTTAGTTATGATGTGATTAACATAACTATGAGGAATAGAAAGTATATAATTTTATACAGGGAATAAGATAGTGATCACGTATAATTTCAAAATTTATAAGAAGCATTATTAATGTAGAAGCTATAACACTTTCTTAATGAATCTTGGGAGTATGTTAAACTGTATAAAATGGTACAACGGTTATTGACTCATAATGATAATCCATAAGAATGAACAACATCTCTTATAATGATGATCATGAGAGCATAACAAGGTAAAATAAACCTATTGGCATAGGAATGAGAAAATATATGTTGTAAACTTCTACGAAACCTTGGCGAGTAAAATAAAATAAAATTAGGCTTCTATGTTAACTATCCCTTAGTTGATTAATGTGATGGATAAGAAACCAATTCTAAACTAGTCAAACATTACCAAGCTAGAACATGATTAGTGCGAGAAGAATGGAAACCCTGTATGAAGATAAGTGTACCTCCCCAATTTAATGACACTATGATTGCATATATGTAATTTACTTATGGTATATATGCTTAGATGATTTGTTCTACCTTTCAAACATGTATGGAAATGAGTGATAGTTGCTAAGCAACATACATTGATTATAAGAAAGTTGCATAGTTTAATATTGCATGATTTGGATTATTATTCAAAAGCTAGATAATATAATATGAGCATGGTAAGAATGTAACCAATGAAGTATGATTAATATAAAATAATCAAACCTCATTGATATGATATTACAATGTTACTATTATGGATTGAGGTATATGAAAATTGAGTGCTTGGAAGTAGGTAATTATGTAATAAGAACCCTTATGTGTTACTAATAACTTGGTGGATTTGATAATATACATGTCCTAGGATCGAAACTTTATTCATAAAGATAAATGGTATACTCAAATGAGTTGATAGGAAGAGACCTATTTTTAAGTTTAAATGATAACTACTGGAAATTTTAATACATTTCTCTAAATCATGATTTGGTAGAAATTAAAATCTACTTTTGATAAAATCGTAAATATGTCTTATTTTCTAGATTATGTGGGAAGAAATTCTAGTGACTTGATCTTGTGAATGTAATGATACTTGGATTGGGAATACGAGGAATCCATTGTACATACACCTTGAATATGGGTATTATGAGAAGATGACTATGGAAAACTAGTTTAGATTCTTGTAATCACAATTCACATAACTAGTATGAGACAATTATAAGAGTTATTGTTTGAGTGCTACCCTAGTTTAGAATGATGTATTAATCAGGTGAAGAAAAAAATTTACGTAATCATGCGGATTATGAGATGCAACGCTTTCCCACATCATATTTTGATAGTATATTTGATTGCCATAGTTTATAAACCTATTATGAATTATAATTGAAAGCTTAGAACATGTATAATTGGAAAACGAGTATATAGAAACAACTACAAACAAATTATAGTCCTTTGTATGTGATTGCAAATCAGGTTTAGGTTTCTTACAATAATGACTTCCTTAGGTAGTACGAGACATCTGAGAAAGTGGAGATTTCTTGTGTCATATTCGTGGTTTGTTTGTATTGTTTGGGGAGTTACAAACTAAGCTTAGATCCTCATAGAATTGATCTGGATGGGTGGTATGTGACATTTAGAATGGTTAGGTAATATCCCCTTCCCATTTGAAGACCTTTGGCCTATTTTGTCAACCCGATGGCCAAAGGAAAAATATAAGGGTGGCTTAAGTTATATTTAATTATTATAAAGTGCCATTAATAAAAAAAAAATATAAAACACTTATAATAATTTATATGATTTAATAATTATTAAATCAAGGATGGAAAAGGCCCAAATATAAATTGTTATCCATCCTAGGTGAAAAGGTGACTTGCCTTAGAAGGGGGAATGGGAACATAGAAAGGATAAATGCCCATTTTACTATGTATTTCCCCTAGAAAAATGTGACCTGCATTAGGAGGGAAAAAGTTGTTGGAAAAAACATTTGATATGGGAAAATATTAAATGCTTGCATAGGGAAAATCCTTGGGAACTAATTGGATATTGTAGAGGTTGTTTTGGGTCTTTTCTTCCTTTATAAGGAGAAGTCGACTTGAAGGGAAGGATATTCCATACCATTTGATATTTTCTAATTTGTCTTAAGCTTGTAGCTTATGCATATTCTTTCATGTGCAACTGCTGTTTGCAAATATCTAGCTTGTGGAGTAAGATCCCACAGGAACCCTAGCTTCGGTGGTGAGAGATCCATCCATAGCTAGCAGGGTATTCTTTGGTAGTGAGAGATCTACCCTAGCTTGTCAATTTTGAAGCTGAATTGATGCCCTAAATGTGCTGGGCGACCAAATTTTTAGGGAAAAAATTAGGGTTTCGTGTTTGCTGTGCGAAAACTATTTTTGGAATATTATTCTTCATATTTTTGTGGCCCAATATCCAAAGTTTCAAATCATTTGGACTTCCCTAGCAAAAGATATGAATTTTAGAAGTTTTCTAGCTGTTTAGGGCACGCTATAATTTTTTGGCAGCATTATATTGACTGAAAAATTCCAAAAATATTTTCCTTGTGTTCTTTATATTATTATCTAGTTCTCTTTAAATTTTCAAGTGATTTGAGCGGTTATTTTGGGAGTTATTCATATTTTACTGTTTGCTGCCCTAGTTGTAATTTTCTGCAAAAAACCAGATTTCTGTTTGGCTACAATTTCTCTTTATTTTGCATATTTAAAGTTGGGATTGCCTAAAATCTGTCTAGGGGCTAAATAATGTCCATTGGGAACATTACAGGTTAGTGCTATTTGTGTTCTCATTATAAATTTGTCCAATTGTTAGCAAGGAGATAGAGACGTCTTGATTATAAATTTATAGTTGGCAAAAAGGGTATGTTTGAGAGATGTGTTATATGATTAGGAAATTACATGTATGGATATGAATAGATAACCTAATACAATGGTTCACACATGAAAATTGCTAAAGAGGAATAGGAAATACTACAGATAGAATATAACTACTCACTCTTCAACATATTTTTGGATATCAGTGATAGGGGGATTTCCTTAGGTTATCTTAAGTCTTGTAGCCAAAATAATTATCATTACTATATGATTTATAGGATGTATTTTATTCCTACCTTGTGTTAAGTCTGTCAGATGATTGGATGACTATTTTACTGTTTCATCGTTTTCTTTACGTTTTTGAATGACGAAACAGATAAGGGTAAGGGCTAGGAGGAATACCTGTTAAATGGGTTAGTTGGAGGTTGATGCGCACGTTCTGACTTCTCGATCCATTGCCAATTGTGAGATATTCCTTTTGATTAGGAGGAACTACCTGTAATAGAAAACAAGACCAAAAAAGAGAAGTTAAATGATATATGACTGTGGACTTCCTAGCATATACTAGTTCTGGGAAATGTGATACTTCCTAGATGACTGTCAATCCATTGTTTAAAACCAATCAATGCGATAGATAAATAAAGTCCTACTGTAGTTGATATGATTTAGGTATCTCAGTCAAGTACAATAAGAAAATCCAATCAGAACAGGATAGGTTATAGTTAGATCTAAAGGATGAGGTGTCTGTCAAGGTACTGAGGACTAGTCAGGGTTTGATTCTGGGTTGTTTAGGTCAACTGGTAAGAGGTTATTTAGCTCTGTTCTTGGGCAGTGTATAAAAAATAGAGACCGATGTTGGTTGGGTATAACCAATGACGGTTAAGGGAGACCGATGAGGGTTATGGGTAACCGGTGTCGGTACAGTAGGGTGACAGTAATTCGATGAAAACCTTATTGTAGAATTTAGGTGAGGTTAGACGAGGATAAAGAAGGATATGACGAGGTCTATGGGAATACTGAGAACACTCAGAGAGGTAGAAGGACCGGGATAGGTGATCTGATAAACGGGTGGGTGAGGTTTTTGGTTTTGTCAGAAAGATGGCTATGGAGGAATGAGAATGTTAATAGAAGAATGGTAAAAGAAGTGATAAAACCTCTATAAACATAATATGAATGGAAATGATTAATGATAAAAAACTTACCAATGTTGCAGGTCCAATGGTTGGGTGGTGGTGATGATCAATTGATGAAATGGAGCTTTTCTGCAATAGTGACGCTTCCCAGAATGTTATCATGAGTGCCAATGCTTCTGGATCTGTCTTGGTGTTGGCTATGGATGTCTGGGTGCGTGAAAAAGACTCTGGTTCTACTTGTATGCAACTCTCTTCTCATCTTGTTGCTCTCAGATTGTGCCCACCAAAAAATAAGGTTGTTTAGGTGAATAAATGGTAACTGACAAAGGTTACGGGTTGACCGACGTCGGTTTAGGGGTGACCGGCATTGGTTAAGGCGGGATTCCCTATGTAACTAAAATGGGCAGATCTTTCTAATTTCTTGGGACAAATTAGTTTATTCTCACGGATTAGAATGGAAACTTCCCTTCTAATGGGCGGGAATGTGGTTAGAGAGATTTTAGGGATTGATTTTAGGGTTAGACCAAATCTTAGCTCATTAAGGCAAGTAAGACTTAGTTATTGTTAGTTATGGAAACATGCCAAGAATAGGTCTAGGGTGAGGTGGTTGGGTCAGGTGTCTAGGTGAGGTGGTGGGGTAGAAATTAAGATAATTAGATAATAAATATTGTGAGGATATATATTACTTTAATTAAATCAATTTAATTAATAGTGGTGTGGGGTGGAAGGGGCCTTAGTTAGGCGAGTATGTTTGAGCTGGTTACTTGACGAGGGACTAAGGGGAGTGTGACCCAATTTTGGTGTCTACATTTTGCCCCTTTTTGTTGCGTGGCTTGTATTGGTAAGCGACGTTGATAAAAATAATATGTGGATGCCCCATGTGTGGGTGAAGGTGATCCCCTTCATACTAGGAACGGATTAGGTAGAAGACTGAATCTGTGAGTGGTTTGATAAAGGTGGATGTGACGAAGTGGAAGGTGGACAATCCAGGTAATGGGGTGAAGGTCCAATCTGGTAATCAAGGTAATGGGCCAAGGTCAAAGGTAGGAACAATTAAATGCATGCACACGTATAAATTGTGGCACGGTACCAGGTTGAAGAGAATGCAAACTCTACATCGTCTAAGGTTGATAGGTTTATCCAAACAAAGTGATGTGATTATGGTATCCAAGGTATAGGATATGGTCGAGAAGCATAACATAGGTCAGGTGTAGGAACGTTTAGGTATGTTCCGGTACACCAAAGGTAAGGTCGGGATAAATGACACGACAATAGGAAAAATAAGGTCATTAGGTCAAACAACACGGGTAACAATGTCACAAGGTATAGCGAGCACATGAGGTCATAGGTTAGTAACAATGTTCCAGGTCTAGGTAACAAGGTCACGACACGGGTAATAGTGTCACAAGGTATAACGAGCACATGAGTTCACAACTCATTAACAATGTTTCGGGTCCAGGTAGTTAGGTCACAACACGAGTAGGGCCGAGGTATGGGTAAAAGAACATGTTCTAAAACATAATTAAGGATAGATATAGGTAAGGTAGGCGTGGAGGTTAGTTGCAATAAGGGTGGGTAAGGTCAACTGGTGGCTGGGTTAGTTAAGTGTTGATCAGAAATGGGGAAAGGGTATGGGCAAGAGTGTGACAGGTAATTGATGTCGGTCATACGTAACCGGTGACGGTCTTGGTAAGCCAATCATGGTTTATTGGGGTAGATGACCGATCTTGGTTTGGGTATAACTGACCACGGTGTGCTAGGGTACATGACTGATGTCGGTTTCGGTATAATTGACATCGATCAAGTTGACGTGGTTATATAAAAAGAGAAATGCCGTATAATACACATTCATTTGTACATTTTGGCTTTTGGGAAAATGACGAGAGCACGAGACTTGTGTGGCTTGGCAAGAGGAAAGTATGTGGGACCATACTGAGGTGAGGTGGTGAGATTCGAGTGGGGAGAGGATTCAGGTGGATAGGCCCACGAGATCGGGAAAAGTGAGTGGATTGGTGGAGAGGTTGGAGGGAGAATTTGACATGGCAGAGGTAGGGGAGGACTTGGGTGGACCACCAGCACAGCGGCCAGACGTGCCCCCACGGAGGTGACGTCGAGATGAGGTAAGATCTGATCCATTCATTGTTGTTTGATATAAGAATAAGGGAATGGGTAGGTAAGTTTGGGAATGGTATAGATTTTGAAATATGTGGTTAAATTTTTGAGGAAGGACAGGGTGGGTAAGGTCATAGTTAGAGGAAATAGGGTTGGGGAAGGATTTGGGGTATGTTTGGGTAGGTGTGTAGGGGAAATGGGAGGAAGAAAATCGGGGTTTTGGGCTTTGGGCACGATAACAGTGACTGACGCCGGTCTTAATATACCAACATTGGTCAGGTATTGGGAACCGATGCCGGTTTAACATGGACCGGTGTCGGTCAATGAATTTAGGGTGTAGGTTTGTTAGGGTTGGAGGGTTTTAGGGTCAGAGTGGGGTAATGTTGGGGTTTGGGGTTTAGGGTTTAGGTAGGAAGGGTTTTAGGCTCAAAGTGGGGTAATGTTGGGGTTTGGGGTATAGGGTGGAGGGGTTAGGTAGGTAGGGGGTGAGGTGGGGGTGGAGGGAAATGTTGGTTAAAGGCAAGTTGAATAATGTTTGTGTTTTGTTGAATGCAGGCCAGAGAGCAGCTATGGATGAGAGACCGAGTACCGCCCCTATTTGTGGAGGTACAGGGGAGTGTGATAGCTGATGAGTGGAGGCATGTGACAGACGTCGGCTTGATAGGCATGAGACATTACATGCATATAGTATGGGAGCCTAGCCTCATGGTCACACTCATCGATAGATGGGATACAACGACCAACACATTCCATTTGCTGACGGGTGAGCTGATAGTCACCCTAGAGGATGTCTATCGGATCCTGTGCCTACCGATAGTGGGACAATAGGTGTATTCTATCTCCTTGGAGGCTTCCGAGGAGTTGATGCTGACAGTTTTTTACGAGGGTATGGCAGAGATGAGGTTCCATAGCGCCAATCTTAGCTATGGTGAGATGTATACAGCCTATCCAGAGAAGATGAGGCTAATAGTTTTGATTATGGAGACAGTGTGCTATTTTACACTGCCAGATGCAGAGGGTGGGAGATTCCCATAGGCGTTGATGGGGGTCCTCCATGACATGATGGAGGAGAGGACCCGCTTTGCTTGGGCACCAACATACTTGGTGCAGTTGTACAGGGAGTTGTGGGCATATAGGATATTACGGCGATTCAACCTATGCTGCACCTTTCTTCTCCACTGTTGGGCATACGAGCACATTGTATGTGTGAGGCCACTAGGTATGCCCTGGGATGATGCATTCAATCTAGGTTTTTTTCGAGTGGGTTACAGGCATTGGGTGCTGGTTACTGGAGCGCGCAGAGCTGTCAGGGCTACACACGAGGTAGCCAATTATAGGTGCTTGCTAGAGGCGTTGTCTGACGTGGACATTATTTGGAGGCCCTACGTGGGTTTTCCATCATATGGGCGGATGGTTGCAAAGTTAGAATAACTACAACTAGTTCCATGGATAGAGGGGCATCACGCAGGAGAGCATGAGTTGATACCCGTAGACAGGGTCAGATGACGGTTTGGTCTAGTGCAGGATGTACCACCACCCTTCCCACAATATAGGAGGGATGAAATGGAGAGACCTATGTCCCCTCCATGACCTACCATGCCGATAGGGGTGGAGGAGGCACCAGTGGACCGACACATTGATGATGTCAGGTGTACAGATAAATATAGACAGTGGTGGGTAGCTCAGCTCCGAGTAGTGCCACCCATACCAGGACATCCAGACGTGCCACCCTCACAGTCTAGAGGGACATGTGGCTGCCTTACAGGGCCAGGTTACAGGTGTACAGGGAAAATTGATGGGGTCACAGGAAGAGGTGGCCACATTACAGGAACAGGTGGTGGCCCTTCAGGTCCACGTCACAACATTACAGGGGCATGTACCTGCACATGGTTGGGCTGGAGATGGGGAGCAGGTAACCACCCTACAAGCACATGTGACAGTGTTGCAAGGTCACTTGGCCACTGCACATGCACAGATTGTGGTCTTACAGCCCCAGATTACTATGTAGGCACTGACACCAGTAGAGGTAGTAGGATAGGGTCCCATGGTACAGGTACATGCACAAGGTCATAGGTGCTTATTAATAGGGTAGAGTACACATGATGCGGTGAGACACATGACACCTCCTTAGATAGTTCCCATGGCGAGATTTAGGGATGCCCTAGGTGAGGCGAGCTACTATCAAGATCATTTGGTAGCAGCGGGGATAAATGTCCCCTCGTATGCTGAGTACCAAGCATAGCAGGCCTCAAGTGAGAGGACCCGATCCCGCACTCACAGTGTCGAGAGAACAGGGGGCCGACGAGCCTAGAGGAAGGAGCAGGGTGAGGCCACCATTGTACAGAGGCCAGATCCAGGTGAGGGGCCCTTGATTGCTAGATCGAGGCCCACAACAGGTGGTGAGGTGGGTGCAGGGCACCACACAAGAGTGGCACAGGATTCAGGAGAGACCAACGCCAAGATCCGAGGAGCAGGTGAGGGATATCACCATTTTGGATAGTATAGGGATTATCTATGATATGGACCGACCTGCGTGCCGATGATTTTGGTATATGATACCAACCTGCGTGTTGATGATATTTTGTATATGATATCGGCCTGCGTGCCGATGATGTTTTGTACATGATTCCGACCTACGCGCCAATGATTTTTTGTATATGATTCCGGGCTACGTGCCGATGATCTTGAGACATTTTTATCATAAACATTTTATATTGGAGATATTTAAGCAGACATATAGAGATGTTAATGATATATATATATATATATATATATATATATATATATATATATATATATATATATGACGATGATAATGTTTATGGCATGATGTGTATATGTACTTTCAATGATGATGTTGTACATGAATTGGGAACTAGGTAAGTTAGAAGTGATAGAGTTAGGTCTTAGGCACGGATGGAGGCATGTCATAGGCATGGATTGAGTCAGGTTAGTTTAGGCATGATGGAGTCAGGTCGGTTTAGACTTGGATCGAGTTAGGTTGGTTTAGGCATGGATCGAGTCAGGTTGGTTTAGGCATGGATCGAGTCAGGTTAGTTTAGGCATGATGGAGTCAGGTTCTGTGGTTGATTGAATTTCTAATTCATTAATGTGGTGTAATTTGTGATGGTATGGTTCATATTAAGATGATTTCTAGGAAAATGTATGATTATGGTAGAGAAGTGGTTGATGTAATGAAATGAATATGTAAATTATGATGGTAAATATGTTTAGTAATTGTTACTTGTGTGGTTTAATTTCTAGTTATTGATGGAGAAAGGAAACTGACTAGGGTAGAATGTGAATAGGAAAAGGAAAGGGAAAGGGGGAATTGGTTAGGGTAGAGAGTGGCCAAGCTAACCTCCAAGGGCCCCATACCTCTAAGTGCTACCTACATAGTCCTAGTGAAAAGGGACCTCAGGCCGATGTAGTTCTCCCATAAGCTAGGGAAGATTAGGGTGAAATAGCAGAATGGGTTGATGGGTGCTAGGCATGGGTGAATGTAGGTCATAGGCATGATTGAGTTTAGATCATAGGTGTGGTTGAGTGGTTTTTAAATATAGGTGTTGATGATCTAGCCCTATATAGGATAGTCAACAAGTAATGAGGAAGGTGAATGGTAAGAGGTGGTAAAAAGAGCCACTTAATTGATAAGAACCCTAAGGATTCGATCGTCACCTAAGAGAGAATCATCAAAAAAAGACAACCTCAGTACCATAGACCATAGAAAAGGGGGTGGTACCAGTCGAAGTTCGAATACTAGTGCGATAAAGCCTACATGGCGAAAGGAATGTGCGTATGCCAATCTTTCCCAGTATCGTTGACTACCTTCATAAGAATTTCGTTCAAGATTTTATTAGTTTGATTCGGGCTTGACCATTGGTTTGCGGGTTATAAGGTGATGAGAAACTGAGTTGGATGCCAAAAGTGTCACATAGTTTGCATAGGGTTTTGTTTTTGAATTGTTTTCCATTATCAGTGATGAGGTGGTGAGGAACACCAAAGCAAAAAATGATATGATGGTTGATGAATTCACATATCTTCTCAGCTTTGTAGAAATGAGGGGAATGGCCTCTACCCATTTAGTGTAATATTTAGTAGCGGTTATGATCCATTGGTGGCGTTGTGAAGAATCAGGTTGATCTCACTGATAAGATCTAAACCCCATGGAGAGAAAGGCTAAAGGTCTCGCGCGACCTGTAAGGCATGACTAGGTGTGTGATAAAGATTAGCATGTTGTTGGAATTTCACGCAACGTTTGACATAATCACAACAGTCACAGTTCATGGTTAACCAATAATTTCTTAAGTAAAGAATGTGTTTTGCAACAGCCAGACTGCTAAAGTGACCTCCACAAATTCCATCGTGAACTTCCTTAATGGTGTAATGAATTTCAGAACTTGTAAGGAAGCGTAAGAGAATGTTGTCGAAACTGCGCTTGTAAAGAAGACCACCCATGATGATTTAATGGGAAACACTTTTAAGAAAGACACGTTATCCATTATGAGTGAGATCAACGGGTAGAATGGAAAGGGAAAGATATTCTTCATATTTTTTATACCAAAGGTCACATGGGTCAGGGGCAACGGTTCCGATGGAGTAAACTTCATGAGCTAAATAAGTAGGTGATTATAGCTTTTGTATGGTGATAAAGATTTTAGAGTTAGCGGGCGAAGCAGGTATATGAGAAGCCAAGAAAGCCATGGTATTTGCAAATTTATTGGTAGAATGTGGGGTGGTTTAAAGTGTGTAATGGTCAAAGGTAGTCAAACGTATGTCCACGTGATCCTTAAACTTTTGAAGTGTCTCATTACGACACTGGTATATACCATTGACATGGTTTATGACCAGCTGAGAATCATCAAAGATGTTGATTGACTTAACATCTAAGACATAAGTAGCTTGAAGACCCAATACTAGTGCTTCGTATTCAACAATATTGTTTGTACAATCAAAATCGAGTTTGAAAGACAAAGGCATAGGTTCACCATCGAGCAAAATGAGGATAACACCACCCCCACCCCATGCTGACACTTGGAACCATCAAAGAAGAGTGTCATTTGGTAAGTGGGTTTGTCAAGGGAAAGGGTAGCTATAGACTCGTCTGGGAAGTCAAAGTTAGAGGGTTGATTCCCAGAAATAGGGGCGTCGTCCAATTGGTTGGTGATAGCCTAACCCTTGATGAAATTTTGATGGATGAATTTGAGGCCGAGATTGTCCAAAAGCATAAGCCAATGTGCGGCACGTTGATGTTGATAAGGTTTGGCATACATATAGTGTAATGGGTCAGTATTAGTAATGACGAAGGTTTTGTGGTTGATTAGGTAATGGCGGAGTTTGGTGGTGACAAAAACTAAGGCTAGGAAAAAAATTGGCATGGGTATATCTAGTTTCATAGTCAAGAAGGGTATGGCTTATGTAATAAACCACTTGCTCTTGGTGTTGGTCGTTACGATGAGCGAGCATGACACCTAGAGAATGGACAGTGGTGGAAATATATAGGTAAAAGGGTTGATCATCCTTAGGAGGAATGAGCACTGGTGGTTGAAGGAGGTATTATTTCAAGGATTTGAAGGATTTATGGCATTCATCATCCCATTTGAATGTAACGTATTTCTTGAGAAGATGATGGAATGGTTGACAACGGTTGGAAACTTGCGAGATAAAACTATGAATTGATTGCAACTTTCCTTGTAGGCTGAAAAGTTGATGGAGATCAGTGGGTGGCAGAATTTCAAGAATAGCCTTGAATTTAGTAGGATTTACTTCTATGCCACGCAAAGAAACGATAAAACCTAGGAGTTTTCTGGAAAGTACCGCAAAGACACACTTCTTTGGTTGAAGATGAACACAATACTTGATGAGGCGGTCAAATATGAATTTAAGAACGGGCAGGTGTTCGGTTCGATGCTTAGATTTGGCAAGTAGATCATCGACATAATATTCCAATATGCGATGCATGATGTCATGGAAGATGTAAGTAATGGCTTGTTGATATGTAGCACTAGTGTTTTTGAGGCAAAAAGGCATGCCTCAATAGTAAAAAGTCCCCTAAGGTGTGATGAAGGCCGTCTTGTGTTGATCCTTGGGAGCTAGTAATATTTGATTATAGCTCAAGAAGCTATCCATGAGCGATAACATTTCATGGCCAGCGGTGAGATCAACGAGTTTGTCAATGCATGGTAGTGGGAAATCATCTTTGGGACAGGTGAGGTTGAGGTCATGGAAATCTATGTGCAAATGTGGAGTCCCCTATCACTTTTGTGACAAGAACGATGTTAGAAATCCATTGGGGATAATCAATGGGTAGAATGAAGGAAACTGAGAGAAGGCACCAAAGCTCTTCTTTGACCAAAAGAGCAATGCGAGGATGCATTTTCCGTAGCTTTTGTTAGATGGGTTTGGCATCGGGAATGTTTACGATATTGTGAACCACAATTTTTGGGTCAGTACTAGGCATATCGACATAGGACCAGGAAAACACGTTACTACGGTCTTGAAGGAAAGATGTGAAGGCTTCCTGTTCTAGTAGCATCTAAGGATTGGCCGATCTTTAGAATGTGTGGGTCATCCTTGAGTATTAATGTTGAATTCGATGGTCGATTCGTTCAACATGGTTTGTGTCTCAGAGGGTAACGACCGATGAATATAAGAGTCCTTCTGCACCAAGGTAGGTGAGGATGAACTCATCATCTTGACATTGAACAAAGTTAATTGAAGGTGTATCATCATTGATCATGCCAGGATACAGGAATGGGAGATAAGAGGGAGCCTCTCTGTCACGTTGATAGGTCAGTGGTCCCAGGGAAATGGTTTTTATGAATTTTTTTAGGAGGAATAGATTCAGGGATCTATGGACGCCGTGGGTGAAGATGGTAATGTGGGTGAATGAGATGGGGAAGATTTCTCATTGTGGATAAGGTCAACGCAAACCTTCTTAGAGGGTGGAGCATCAAAACCAATGCCACTATGGTCATTATGTCTATGAGAGGTATAAGAAATGATAGTATGGCAACCTTGTTCATAAAAAAATGAATCCAAATCCTTTCCATGCACACCGGTGGAGGAAAGTGTGAGCGAAGCGGTAGTTAGTGAGGGAGTGTAGGTCAGACGAAAATGGTTGGGCTTTGGATGGAGGTTCAGATTTATAGGTGGCAATATCAAGTCCCCCATATGCTAGGTTGGTGCAAAGGTGGGGAGGGCCATAAGGAAAAACATCACCGATGCGGATGTTATAGCTGGGGTGTTGATGCAGATTCCCATACTCTTGTGGGGTGAGGAAGGTGTCGATATTGTATAGGCAGTATTCCCCTAGAGTGAGGAGTTGAAAAACACCTTCTAAGGGATCAGTAGTTGGTATGTGGGTAGTGGGTATAAATGGCTCACTAGATGTCGGGGAAACAAGTGCGGAAGCAGTAGAGGCTACAACTACAGTGGGGATACCAAGGTTAGATGCAATAGAAGTAGTGGCAATTTTGGCGGATGGGCTTATGGGTGAAGGTGAAGTGGTGACAGTGGCATATGCCTTGACTAGTATAAGCACATCATTGGGCCGATATAGCATGTTACAGGTCTTGAAAGGTGATGGGTTGGTAGAGATGGTGTAATTATGTCCCTCATGTTCAAATTTGAGGCAATGATGTAAAGTCAAAGGGACACAACCCATGGCACTAATCCAAGGTTGGTCAAGCAGAAAATATTATATTGGAACTCTCCTTCTAGGACATAGAAAAGTTTTGGGACAGTGCAGGGGCCCCACGCGGACATGGAGAACAATGGTACCTAGGGCAGAGGTCATGGCATCATTGAAGGAACACAACATAACAGGGTTACCATGCATGCAATTGGCTGGTATTTTTATTTGGTTGTATGCATGAGAGGAGATGATATTAATGCTAGCACCACCATTGATCATAACATGTCATATGTGTATATTATCGATAAAGACGGAGATGAAAAGAGTGGGGTTGAGGTCATTAGACTAGAAGGGAGCAATCTCTCCATCTGAAAAGATGAGGGCCTCCACTTGGCGAGTAGGTGGAGGTGTAGGGGAAGGCAAAGATCTAGTGAGAGAGGCTACGTGGGGATGGGTAATGATGGAGGCGACGGGTGTGGGGTCATTTGGTAAGACTTCAATAGATTGAAGGACCTCCATGAGGGCTTGATGATGTGACTCAAAGGTTTGGATGAGGTCATATAAAGACATTTTGAGGGGGGATTGGTGTAGTTGTTTTAGCATTGTGCGATGTGTGACCCCGTCAGAAATAGGATATGTAGGACCTCGAATGATGACTTTGGGTATGGGTGTGGATGGTATGTTTGGTACATGGTTGGTTGATGGGCCAGTTGCTTTTTCCTTGCCCTTGTCTTTCTGAGCACGAGTGGCAATTTTGATCATGTTAATCTGAGGGGAGGTGGATGAAGAGGGTGTGTCATGCAAGGTATAGCAACATGAGAGAAAAAACTCTAGTGGGGGATACGATCCTTGTGAAATTAGTAGGGTGCATTGGCATTTTGGTGGTGGTTTGGCCAACTCTCTTATACACACCATGTTGATCTCGAATCATGGGGGTGGATCAAAGAGTTGTGGGGGTGGAGATTTGGGTCGTTGAGTAGGTAACATGAGAAGATATGTGGAAATTGGTGAAGACAAAATGGGGTCCTCATCAAGAAGATCATCGTTATCAAAATTTTCTTCGGGAGGACACAATTAGACAAGAGTGGTTTTTAAAGCCTTACAGTTCTCTACATCACGTCCTAGCACACGATGATAGGCACAAATTTTAAGGTTTCGTCAAACCCTTTTGGATTGGGTTTGAGTGGGTCGTAAGGTCTAAGAGGCGGTAATGTGATGACAAAAGTTTCGAGGAGATTGGTTAAGATTTTGGCGTAGGATCCCGCTAGTGGATCACAATGGGAGGTGAATGTGAGTGTGGGTACATGTGTGGCTAACTGTGGGGGAAGATTCTTTACAGGAGGGAGAGTAGGTTGGTCCACTAGTTTGGTGTGTGGTGTAATCTTAGGTTTTGGTCGTAGCTGCTTAGGTAGGGGCATGGTAGAAGAGTTGGCGATGGAAGGTTTGGTTGGTTTAACTACCTTATTGGAGGGTAGTGGATTTTTAGCTTTAGGTTGCATCCTTTTGGGTAAAGGTGACACTGGTGTATGAGATGTGGAGGGAAAAACATATGGTGGAAGAGGACGGGTTACCCATGGGGGTAACTTACCAGTGATAGCTATAATTGTCACGGAGGTGGGTGGTAGAGGTTGGGTAGAAGGCCATGATTGAAAGAGAAGAAAGTGTCATGTGTAGTGGAGAAGTTAAGGATGGTAGTGGTGGTATGGGTGGTAATAAGGTTATGGGTGATGGTGGAAATTTTATGGATCACTTGGGTATATTAGAGGTTCGTGATGAGGAGGTGGGTTGCTGCGTTCTCAATTTACAAGTGGATGGAGGTTGCTTGGCCAGGGTCGAGGGGTGAGGTCCTAGGATGGATGGAAGGGGTGAAGGTGATAATGGTGTGGTAGGCGAGGTTGGTGTATGAGGCCTAGAAAGTTTCAGGTCTTCTTTTTAGGGCAATTAGGGTAAGTTTAGTGTTAGTTTTGGAAGATGTGGCTAAATCTAATTTGATGGGAGGATGAGTAAGGCTTGAATATTATATGACCCCTAAGGTAGTGATAGGTTTAGGTAAGGGAGATGATATATGCGAACTGTAGGTGTTTGGTTGTAGATGTCTATTGGGTTATGGGAAGAGGTGTGAGTTGGGCCATGGGTGATGATATGGAAGGTGTTGCAATAGTCATGGTTGTGTTTGGTTTGGTTTCTTGGAACACTTCTGGATAGATAGTGGAGGTTTCAATGAGTGACATCTACATTTGTGTTGAAACATGAAGTAGAAGGCATCCCCAAAGTAAGGCTCTATCAACATAGTCTCCAGGTGATCATGCCAAGTGAAAATGGTACTGAAATAGGCAGGGCTGATGTGGATTGAGTGGCAATCCCCTATAAAATGTGTTTGAGAAATGATGGAAATGGCTAGCCTCGGACTCTGTGGGTAAGAGATCACGTGAAAGCAGGTTAGTAGGATCTTGGAAGGTCCGATGGTCAACGGGTCATACAAAAGACAATGGTACTTCAAAAGAGATCCTCTATGGGTATAGGAGAGGATGGGCTTTTACAGATGAGGTAGAATATCTTTGTGCTGGTGTAGGCAAGTGGAAATTGCATCTTCTATGAGTAGGAGAGGTGCTACACTGATAATGATCTTCGGAAATTTGAGGGTCAAAGGCGGCATGCTAATTATAGGATCTTCCATGGGTGAAGAAGAAAATGAAGGGGGTGCCTCTGTGGGTGGAGGAGTAGATAAAATAGGATCTTGTGCAGGTAGGGGATCTCATGCTAAGATTTCATCTATGGAAGGAATATGAGGAAATTGGGAAGCAATTATGGTATGTCATCAAAAATAGCATGGACCTCAACAAAACATTGCTATCATTGGTTGAGGTATCACCAACTTGGTTAGAAGATGGGGCATGATTAGGGAATGACTTATTGAAGATGTGTAGGTTTTGGTTAGTGGGTGCATTCGGGCTATCCAAGACTAGATATCCATTGTCTAACATTTCTTGGATGATATTCTTGAAGGTGATGTAGTTATTGTTGCTATGACCTTTGAAATGATGATAGTTACAAAATTCATGTTCCTTATACCAATGCAGTAGCACAGGTGGCTCAAGATTGAAAATCTAGATCATGTGGTTTTATAGGTGGAATGGTACCTAGTGGGTAATGGCACTCATTGAATAGGCCTTAACATAAGCTAGGGTTTGCCCATGCAAAATAGGTAAGAATATTGGTCGTCTCCTATGGGAAGATGTAGATTAGCACCTCCATTCTCGTTTGAATCGTATGAAAGCTTGGATAAGGATCAGAGATTAAAAACTTTTTGGTTGGGTTTGATTGATGAGGCAAGGGTTACTGAAGAAATCCTTGACAATCTATGATCATTAGGCAGATACTTTAGGGTTTTGAATAGTTATTGTTATAGGTTTCGAAGCGTAATGAAGGGTATCATTTGATTTGAACGCGATGTTCTTGTTACGAAGTGTGGAATCATTCTTGTAAGACTTTGATAATTGAAGGACCTCCATGAGGGCTTTGACGATGTGCTAAGGTATGGATGAAGGCCATAAAAACATCAAAGTATCAAAATGGTTTGCATCCCTTTAACTAGGGTTGTGTGGAAGCATGTGATCTAGCACTTTTCCACGATGTAATATTTGATCATCTATCAAAAATTAGGTTTGCAGGAACCAATGAAGAATGTGAACAATGACTATTTAGGTCATGCACCTAATGGATGCACCCAAAGGTTGGGTACACAATCATCTGGAAATCAAGGACAGCAAAGTGGACTTTTAAATCCTTGCCCTTATCTTTCTGAGTCATGTAAGCTCTTCTGATCATGTGATTGCAAATATAAGGAGAGGTGGATCAAAGAGAAGTGTGTCCATGTATGAAGAGTTATTTTAAACATGAAGACTAAAATCCTAGTGGGGGATATGATCCTTGTGAAATGAGTATTATGCAATGTAAGCATTGGGTGGTAGTTCCCCAATTACAACACATGTGAACCATGTTAATCTAGAATCTATCAGTCAGGGGATCAGTGAGTTTTGAAAACAGTCCTCATATTTTGTTCACATTCTATCCCTAGGCAATGGGGGTGCAATTTGACATGGATATAATTCAGGACCACAAATGTTAAATATGTGGGTCCTCTTTATTTGGAAAGAGGAAAATTTTCCGCATTTGCCTCTGTCGCTACGCCCTCCCGGACATGTGTTGCATAGGGAGTTGGCTGAGGGATAGCAGTTCTCATTACATCGTGTTTAATCATATTGGTACGAAGGAAAATTGTTAACATTTCCTCTGTCAAACTGCACCTCTGCCATTTACTCCTCAAATGAATCTTGACTTTTCACCTTTGGGTTTTGTTGTCCACTCAAAATTCCCCGCTCTGTTAAAAGTAAAAATTTCAAAATTTTGAGTTTAATTGTCTTTTCTGTCGAGCTGGTAGTATGTGAAAAAGTCGTGAAATTGAAGAAAATCTGTGTTTTGGGTCATTTTGTATGTATTTCGGGCCTGTCGGAACATTTTTGTCCCGTGCGTGTCCCAAGTTCAAAGTGCACTCTGTTCCCCGATCGGCCGATTTCCCCGAAGTTGTCCCATTTTCGGGCCCGTCGGAACTTTTTGTCCCAAGTGTCCCAAACTCCAAAGTGCACTCTGTTCCCCAATCGGCCGATTCGCCCGAACCGCGTACTTCGTGTAATTTTGTCCCAAGTGTCCCAAACTTTCCGTGCTAGTTGTTCCATTTTCGCCGAACCGGCCGAGTCGCGTCCTTCGGAACATTTTGTCCCAACTGTCCCAATTTCAAAAGTGCGCTCTGTTCCATTTTCGGCCGATTCACCCGAACCGCGTACTTCGGAACTTTCATGTCCCAAATGTCCCAAGTTCAAATCGAGCGAGCTGTTCCATTTTCGGCCGATTCGCCCAAACCGCGCCCGAACCGCGTACTTCAGAGCGTTCCACTTTCGTCCCAAATGTCCCAATTTGTCCCAAATTGTGCAAGTTGTTCCATTTTCGGCCGATTCACCCAAACCGCGTACTTCACGCGTTTTCGTCCCAAATGTCCCAAAATGCATTTGTGCGTCTTCTCCCTGTTTCACCCGAATCGGCCGAGCCGCGTGTTTCGCGCATTCACGTCTCACATGTCCCAAGTGAACCTAATGCAATTCATACTTAGTTTTTCCCGCTCTACCCGAATATGCTAAATATGAATTTAAGTTGCGGCTCTGATACTATCAATCCGAAGATCAAATTGTCAAGGACAGCTGGCAGAAGGACGAAGCTTTCAAGACGCTGGTTATATCAGTTTTCAAAGATATTCATTGTCATCTTCAAGATGAAAGTGTCTTCTACGGCCAACACGTCAGTCCCTCGTGGCAGAGACATAGCTGAGACGTTAAAGAAATTCAGGCAGCGGATTCTGAAGTCAGTGGGTCCCTCTCAGTGACCGGCCACCTGTCTTCTTCCCCATTCTTTTCTCTTCTTCCCTTTCTTTTTCCGTTTTCTTTGTAATAGGTTGAGGTACTGCGATTTGGCGGTCCTTAACTATTCTTTAGTTAAAAGAAACGGTTACGAAGAGTAACTGAATTGTAAGCTATATAATGGCCTTCCTTACGCCATTCTCAGGATCAAGAAAATCACAAATCAAGAAAATCACAAATCAAGAAAATAGGGAGGAAGAACTTGGCATATTTTCTGAAAGTGTAAATAGATCAGAAAGAAATCAATACAAAAGGGCTTTCCATTCTCTTGTCTATCTAATCTCTGTTATCTCTGTGTTTTCATTTAATTTTGTGAAGATCATTTGTCTCTAGTTTGTTAGTCTCACTGATTGCATACTTTTCAAATATTGCGAGTATGGTGATCTTGTACAACCAAGAAGGAACTTTGTGTCCTTGATTAATGAATCTGAAGTTCTAACAGATGTTATTTACAGAACTTTTTGTCTTTAAATTTCATCTTATTCATCCAATGCAAATGATCTTGTCTTAAATTCACTGCAACTTCGCATACATAAAGAATTATTCTGTTATCTATAATTCTGCATGTTGCCTTTTCTGCTCGTTCCTCATATTCCCTTTCCTCAGTCCTTTTGTAACTGATGATCCTTGTAGGAAAACACTTTCGTAATATCCAAGTTCAACCATAAAATCACGTTTTGTATATTTGTAAATAAGTTCGTTTCTGAATAAGGGAACCTCTCCCATTAAAGAGGAGGGACTTCTTGTCCCCTGACTGTTGCTCTTCTTAAAAGTCCTATTTGACGACCAATAGTTTTTGGCGACTCCGCTGGGGAAAATCGCATTCCAGTTCTGCAATTTTTGATCATCCTTTGATCTGGCGACTCCGCGTTTCACTCGAGGGAGAAGGGCCCTTGGTATTGAAGATTCTCAGTTTCAGCTTTTGGAGCAACAAGGTTTTCCTTTCCCTTCAACTTCAACAAGCAGATAGAAGGGACTCGTTCGACAAGCACTCCACCTGTTCAAGATAGAAGTCCTACGGGTGGTATTCCTTCAGAGCCTGCTAGTCCCAATCTACGAGCTTTGATCCTTGCTGGTGTTACAGTTCCTCTCCAAGCCATATTTCCAAGAATGGCGGCACCATTGCCATGGGGTCAACGTGTCGGGCCCCTGGCCCTTACTCAGCCTTTGCATGAGTTACCCAGAGGTAACCGGAAGAACTTCCCTAAATTCAAAGGTGATGGCAAAGTGCATCCTGATGAACATATTGCAGCCTTCATAGTTGCATGTGGAGTTCTGGGAGTTGAACATGAAGACGTCTCCGTAAGACTGTTCGTGGAGACTTTACAAGATAATGCTGCTGATTGGTTCTATCACCTTCTGGCTGGTGCTATAACCGACTGGGACACAATGAGAACTCAGTTCGAAAATCGTTTCAAGCCGGCAGAAGATGTACATGCCTTGCTAGCCCAAATCTCTCAGATAAAGAAAGATTCACAAGAGCCCATGAGAGAATTTGTGGCCCGATTCAATAGGTTGATAAATAAAATTCCTGCAAACACTCGACCTATTGATCGGATTCAAAAATGTTTCTTTCTAAATGCCCAATCACCTAAAGTTAGTTATGCACTAAGAAGGGCTAATCTCGCAACGTTGGCTCTAGATCAAGAACTGGCTGTTAGTGTCGAAGATGACTTGATCATGTCAGGGAAGTTGAGAAGAGACCCTTCCAAATCTAAGTCTGCTGCTTCTTCCTCTTCCACCCCTGGACCTAACACTGATCCATTAGTTCAGAAACTTGCGAATGATCTTATTGCTATAAAGAAACAATTGGCTCAGCATGCTCCTTATGCAGATGTTCCAAGGAGAAATTTCCAGCCCAGGAATCATTTGCCTGCTTCTCAAACAAGACTAGCACTTGAAGGACCTCCTGTTAAGGTTCCTGTGAATGCAACCTGCGAAGTTGAAGAGCCAGATGATGATGAGGATAATGAAGCTTGCGAGGAGTTTTTGGAGGAATTTGATGATGAGGCAGAAGAACTTGAGGGATCTCGAGTTAATTTCTTTACCACCGAGGGCATTGATGATGGAGATGATTATGATGAAGTGGTAGCAGACATGAATAGCGAATCATTTGCTGTCATGACTCGAGAGCAGACACGTCAGAGGGAGAAAGTGACACAGCCTATCAAGAAATCTAAGGAGCAGTCGACAACTATTCCCGTGATTGCAAAAAGAGGATCTCCTATCCCTACTTCGTCCACACCAAAGGTGAGTCCTATTAATCCTGCTACTAAAGTTGCTTCTTCTTTCTCTCCTAAAGTTGATAAGCCTAGAATTTCAAATGATGATGGCCCATCCACTTCTGGGTCTTTTGATATTGTTGATCACCTAAAAAAGACCAAGGTCCAAATCTCAGAAGCTGAGTACTATCAAACCCATCCCAAAGCTTTTGCCAAGATGATTCAATTTGTTAATTCCCATTCCAAGACCACCTCTAAAGGCCTTTTACCTACTCCTCCTTCTGCACCACAGCCTAGTCTGGTAGCTGCTGTCACCTCGCCTGGTGACAAAATTAAACCATTTTATGTAACACTTCTTATAGCTGGCCATAGGCTCAGTAATTGTGTCATAGACTCAGGAGCCTCAGACAATGTCATGCCAGCTAAAGTAGCTCATGCTTTAGGCTTTGACCCTCACTCGTACTTATGGATCTTGCTACTCTATGGAGAGTAAGGAAGTGCCTCTGGTTGGAAGGATTAAAGATGCACAAGTGGCTTTTGCTGCCTTCCCTGAAAAGAAAGTGTTGGCTACCATCTTAGTAGCAGACATATCCCTCCTTCATACGGGATGTTGCTAAGTAGGAACTTCTGTAAAGATGTGGGTGGGGAAATTCAAATGGATGGTCACATGGTCACATGCACTCATACCTGTCAATGGACAAATGAAGAAGCTGCTGCCTGAGAAACAATCTGAGTATATTGTGCAGAAAACGGATGATCCTAAAGCACAAATACTCTATGAGGATATGGGTCATGGCAATTACATGATTATGTCCCCTGATGAAATCCGACCCCCCAAAGTATCTCCTAAAGATCCTAATGGTATTTAGATTTTAGAGTTTGATGGAAGTTGTTCCTCAGCTGGTTCTGGAGCTGGTGTCCTGCTAGTGTCACCTGAAGGAAGCCTGCACCCTTTTTCATTCAAGTTGCAGTTTGAAAACACTAATAATACATCAGAATATGAGGCTCTCATTCTTGGACTGCAAGTGGCCAAAGAACAAGGCGTAAAGAATCTCCTGGCTCGTGGTGATGCAGAGATGATTGTAAAGCAAGTCAGAAACCTCTTTCAGGTAAAAAATGGGAGGCTGAAGCATTACCGGAATCAGGTTTGGGATTCCATTGAATTCCTTGATGCTTTCTCCATTGAGGCAATACCTAGGGAAAAGAACAGCAGGGCTGATTCACTAGCTGTCTCAGGGTCACTACTGATTCCTCATCCTGATTTCTCTCAAGACAAGTTCACCATTGAGATGGTCCATCGGCCTAGTGTACCTGATAATACCAATAACTGGCAGGTTTTCAATGATGATCAACATTTGCTTTCCTTCCTGGAACTCAAGGGTAATTTTGAACAACTGTATTTTGAGGGAAGTGACAACCTGCCTCGTGAAAGTGTGTCCTTTGATCAAGCCGTCACCCAAGGAGAAGAAACAGATCAGGAAGGGTGCATTAAACTCAAAGGAAACAAGATTCCTAAAGGTTTGGTGAGTTTGGAGGAATTATTTGATAAACATGACAGGTATGTGAAGTCTAGAGCTTCCACTGGGCCTCAACAATCAGCTGAGTATGATAAGATTGATATTGGGAGTTCTACTGACCCCAAGCTCGTGAACATTGGAAAATGTTGCACAGCAGATGAGAGGAAGAAAGCAATTGATCTTCTAAGGAGGTATAAGGATGTTCTTGCTTATTCTTATGAAGATTTGAAAGCTTTCAAACCAAAAGATATGCAGCACTCTATTCCTCTTAAGCCTGGAATTAAGCCTTTCAAGCAGAAACAGAGGCAGTATAATCCCAAAATAGCTGACACCATCTTTCAGGAGATCCAGTAGTTGTTGAAGGATAATATCATCTTCCCCATTCACCATTCAACATGGATTGCAAATATTGTGCCTGTTAGGAAGAAGAATGGTGAGTTCTGCATCTGTGTTGATTTCAGAAATCTGAATCAGGCTTCTCTAAAAGATAATTATCCTTTGCCCATGATGGATCAAGTCTTGCAAGCAGTAACAGGATCGGAGATGTTATCTATGCTTTATGGATTTTCTGGATATAATTAGGTAGAGGTTGATACTACAGATCAACACAAGACAGCTTTCACTACTCCTTGGGGTACCTTTGCTTACAAGAGAATGCCTTTTGGGCTGATTAATGCTGGTGCCACTTTCCAGAGAGCTATGGATCTGGCTTTTGGAAGCTTAAAGGGAAGTGTATTGTCATATACCTTGATGACCTGACAGTGTTTTCCAAGACAAGAGCGGATCATTTTGATCACCTGGAAATAGTTCTGCTAAGATGCCGAGAGCATGGGATTTCTTTGAATCCTAAAAAATCTGTCTTTTGTGTTACATAGGGAAAACTATTAGGGCACATCGTTTCCAAGGATGGTATTAAGATTGATCCTGAATGAGTTTAAGCCATCCAGAAAATTCCTCTCCCAACCAGTAAAAAGGGCGTGCACTCCTTCTTCGGTAAGATCAATTTTTTGAGAAGATTCATTCCTGATTTTGCAGAGTTAACTTTGAATATTTCCCAGATGATGAAAGGGAAGCAAACATTTGGTTGGTCTTCTGAAGGAAAGGAATCCTTTGAAGGTATCAAGAGAGCTATCGCTAAAACTCCAGTTTTGGCCTGTCCTGATTTCAGCAAAGATTTCATCATCTATTGCTATGCTACAGATAATACCCTGGCTGCTGTCTTAACTCAAGAAGAATCTAATGAGCATGAGCTCCCAATTGCGTTCATGAGCTATATTCTGAAAGATCACGAGTTGAAATACACCATGATGTAGAAGCATGCTTTTGCAGTGGTTAAAGCTGTCAAGCAGTTTCGCTTTTACATCCTCAACTCTCATTCCATGGTATTAGTCCCAGATACAACCGTCAAGTCGATTCTCACACAGCAAGAATTTGGATCCAAGAGAGGGAACTGGGTTGCTAAGGTCCAAGAGTATGACATTGACATCAAACTGACCAAGCTGGTTTGTGGAAAAGGCCTTTGTGAGCTCATTGTTGAAGGAGCCAAACATGAGTTGCTGGAGGAGAAAGTTGACCTTCCTACTGTTCTGTTCCTTAGCTCAGTTGATGAATGGTATGCTGACATCGCCCATTTTCTCACCTATGGGGAATGCCCCTCTCATTTAACTGCCAAAGAAAAGAGGACTGTTAAATTGAGGTCAGCGCAATATGTGTTGTGGGAAAACGCCCTGTTCAAGCGAGGAATAGATGGGAGATTTTTGAAATGTGTGGACAAGGAACAACAGAAAAGGCCACTCTCAGCTTTTCATGATCAGGCTTGTGGAGGGCACTATTCATCAATGGGTACAGCTCACAAGATACTCCGTGGAGGGTACTACTGGCCTTCCTTGTTCAGAGATGCATCCAAGTGGGTGGATAAATGTGAGGCTTGTCAGACCTTTGTGGGAAGACCTAAATTGGCTTCTTTGCCTCTCAAGCCAGTTGTGATTGAGGAAGCATTTCAACAGTGGGGTTTGGACTTCATTGGTACACCTAATCCTGTTTCTAGTGCTGGTCACACTCATGTGCTAACTGCCACTAACTACTTCACCAAATGGGTGGAAGCCATTCCAATCAAGAGCACTACTTTTGAAGTGGTATGCAACTTCATCAAAGAGAACATCTTGGTAAGGTATGGTGTACCTAACAAGATTGTAACAGATAATGCTTCGAATTTCTCTTCAACCGAGATAATGGATTTCTGCTACTGGTATGGCATCTCCCTGGCTCATTCTTCAGATTATTACCCCCAGGGAAATGGACAAGCAGAATCCACTAACAAAAACTTGGTGACTATTGTAAGGAAGTTGGTAAATGAGTCTCAGCGAAACTGGCACAAGAAACTCTATGATGCTCTTTGGGCAGACAGGTTTACACCAAAAAGAGCTATTGGAATGTCTCCTTTTCAAGTGGTATATGGAGTAGAAGCTCAACTGCCAGTAACAGTGGAACTGCCAGCCTTGCATCTAATGAAGGCCATTAAAGATACTAGTTTCAGTGATGCTTTGGATAAGAGGATTATGTACCTGCATAAACTGAATGAGAACAGATTGGAGGTTGCTGATCGGATATCTGTTCACCAGCAGAAGGTTAAGGTCCTGTTTGACAAGAAAGCCAAGTTCAAAGATTTCCAAGTTGGAGACACCGTGCTGTTATGGGATAAAAGACATGAACCTCGTGACAGCCATGGAATGTTTGATTCCCTGTGGCTCGGACCCTTCAAGATCAGGCACTTTGCTGGTGAGAATTCCTTTCTATCTTGATTACATGGATGGTTCTTCTCTCCCACTTCCTTATAGTGGGCAATATCACAAGTTGTTCAAGTCCTAGGTGATTAGGGAGTCCCCTTTGTATATTCTGTACAGTGTTTTTGCTTCCCTGTTTTTGGTGTGTATTCCCTTTCTTTCCTTTTCTGTTTGGTGTGTTGTCCTCTGTATTGGTCTACTTTTTGACTCCATTGCCCAATGGATAAGGTACTGGTATGCTTCCCCTGAGTTTGTCTAAGTTCTTTCCTTGCCTCATTCCTTGAATTCATTGTCAAGTCATCCCCAAAAGGAGCCAACTGTTGTACAGCTCAAAATTCCCCTCTGCTCTGAAGAAAGGTGAATTTTCAAAAATTTCGAGTTTTGAGTGTTTTTTCTGTAAAGCTGGTAGCAGGAGTTAGAAAGTCATGAGATTGAGAAAACCTGCGTTTTTGGGTCTTTTTGTATGTATTTCGGGCCTGTCGGACATTTTTGTCCCGCCATGTCCCAAGTTCGAAAGTGCACTCTGTTCCCCGATCGGCCGAAATCCTCGAAATTGTCCCATTGTCAGGCCCGTCAGACATTTTTGTCCCGCGTGTCCCAAAACTTAATTGTTGCAAGTCTGTTCCCAATTTCGGCCGAATCACTAGAACCGCGTACTTCGCGCTTTCTATGTTCCAAATGTCCCAAACTCAAAAAGTGCGAGCTGTTCCATTTTCGCCCGAACCGCCCGAACCGCGTACTGTCCCAGAACTTTTCGTCCCAAATGTCCCAAGTTCAAACGTCCCAAATGCCTCGGGCAAACTGTTCCATTTTCGGCCGAAACATCCTTCACGAACTTTTGCGTACTGTCCCGAGTTCCAAATTGCTCTTGTTCCATCGTCCCAAATCCCGAGTCCCAAAATTTGTCAAATAAAAAAACTACAAGTTGTTCCAATTTTCGGCCGAAGCACCCGAACCCGCGTCCTTCGCGCGTTTTCGTCCCAAATGTCCCAAAATGCATTTGTGTGTCTTCTCCCTGTTTCGCCCGAATCGGCCGAGCCGCGTGTTTCGCGCATTCGCGTCTCACATGTCCCAAGTGAACCTAATGCAATTCATACTTAGTTTTTCCCGCTCGACCCGAATATGCTCAAACTAAATATGAATTTAAGTTGCGGCTCTGATACTATCAATCCGAAGATCAAATTTCAAGGACAGCTGGCAGAAGGACGAAGCTTTCAAGACGATGGTTATATCAGTTTTCAAAGATATTCATTGTCATCTTCAAGATGAAACGCCAACACGTCAGTCCCTCATGGCAGAGACATAGCTGATACGTGGAAGAAGATTCAGGCAGCGGATTCTGAAGTCGGTGGGTCCCTCTCAAGCGACTGTCCACCTGTCTTCTTCTCATCTTTCTTTTCTCTTCTTCCTATTTCCTTTTCTGTATTCCTTGTAATTAGTTAAGGTATTGCGATTGGCGGTCCTTAACTATTCTTTAGTTAAAAGAAACGGTTACGAAGAGTAACCGATTTGTAAGTTATATAATGGCCTTCTTTACGCCATTCTTCACAAATCAAGAAAAGGAAGGAAGAACTTGGCATATTTTCTGAAAGTGTAAATAGATCAGAAAGAAATCAATACAGAAGGGCTTTCCATTCTTTGTCTATCTGATCTCTGTTACTCTCTGAGTTTTCTCTTATTTTCTTTGTGAAGATCATTTGTCTCAAGTTTGTTAGTCTCACCGATTGCATACTCTTCGATTTTGCAAGCACTGGTGATCTTGTATAACCAAGAAGGAACTTTGTGTCCTTGATTAATGAATCTGTGTTATGTTAAGAAACTTTGTGTTCTAGCAGATGTTATTTACAGAACTTTGTGTCTGGTGAATTCCATCTTATTCATGCGATGCAAATGATCTTGTTTCAAATTCACTGTAACTTCGCATACATAAAGAATTACTCTGATTATCTATAATTCTGCATGTTGCCTTTCTGCTCTTTCTCGTCTTCTTTTTCCTCAGTCCTTTTGTAACTTGATGATCCTCATTGGAAAACACTTTCGTAATATCCAAGTTTAACCAGAAAATAATGTTTTGTACATTTGTAGATAAGTTCGTTTCTGAATAAGGGAACCTCTCCCATTAAAGAGGAGGGACTTCTTGTCCCCTGACTGTTGCTCTTCTTAAAAGTCCTATTTGACGACCAACACAGTGATAGCAAACAGTCTTGTAGTGATAGCAAGGGCGCAAGGATAGCGTTGGGGATAGCAGTCTGGGTTAGTAATACTTGAGTAGATGGCTTCAAGTTGGGAGATTGTCGGAGTTCTGCTCTAGTAAGAGGCAAGGAACCTTTGTATCATAATTAATCACCTGAGGGAAGGGGATAGGAATTTCTCATCTGTAGGACTAAGGAAAAAAATATACTTAAAGACTCAAATACTGTGACATGGGATACAATTTGTCCAAGAAATTCATTGTGTTGATACTTATCCAGATGATTCATGCAGTTTCTTGATCGTATGCATTCCATTGACATGCAAGTTGCACATCCATGACAATTTTTCGAGTATTAGCTGTGAAGTTAGTTTGGACTCGCTGCAGTATGTCAACTACATGTAGGAGAGAGATAGGAGATTATTCATAGTTTCATCAAGGTGACTGCAATTTAGAAATCGGAGGGGCAATGTGCATGCATTTTCCACATGGAAAAGATGATTATGATTTTAGAAGGGATACATTTTGAGAAAAATAGAGAATATAGGAGGAAATACAAAATTTGCTAGATGTTTGTCTTTAAAGTAGCTGCATGTAGCTTAGATTCTAAGTATTAATGACGGTTGATGAAATCCTTCGAGTTATGAGTTTCTTACATGCATTAGAGACAGTATTCCTTCAATTTGTGTAAAAAAAAAGTCACATATGCAGAAGATATCTGTAAAGTCCATCCACCATTTAAACCTCCATATAGAATCTGATGAAAATATAGAGGATTCTAGAGTATAATTAGATGTCATCGTAGAGTGACTATGTTAGGACATAATAATAAGACAAAGCTACAGTTAGCTAGAGTATATGTCCACATCAGCCAAAACAATTATATAGAATGTCTTAGAGGTAAAATAATATCAGTTGCTTAGAATTTTATCTATTAATGGTAGTTGTTATGGTTAGTGAGTGTACCTTCGGACATTGCTTTTTTCCTAGAGAGAATGTCTGTAGATTTGACCCTATTGTAAAAAGGCTAAGGGACCTATTTCTAACCTATACTATGTTACCCATTACCATGGTGCCCAAGGGATTTGAATACAGTAGTCAAGAACCATATATATTAGAGAATCAGGGAACCATGATTGAGATAACAGGTAGAATTGGTAGTATATCTACCTTTATTTTATTGATTCTAGGCTCTACTGATTCTTCAATATCTCCATCATTAGTCGAGCGATGTAAGTGAATGGTTACAGTTTAAACTAATTGAATTAAATTGGGATATTGATTTATTGGCTTATTAAAGCCATATCAATATATTAGGGGACTCCTATAAAATAAATACTTTTAAATTTGTATTTGTTGATCCATAGACAATGCTTGACCATAGACCTTAGAAAAACAGCCTCCGAATGATATTTGTTTTTTCCTTGGCCAATTTTAAACCTTATTTTATGTTGTTATCTACACACAAAGTTAGAGTTGATTGTTTCCATAATATTGTATCTTATGTAGACATCCCAAAAATTCTAAGTCAAGTGATAAACAAATGGGGTTAGGAGGCCTATCTCTATTGGGAACTATATGTTTCTAGCCGCTCCATGTAAAATACGATTTGCGAAGACGGGGATGTCAGTTGTATGTTATAACCTTAAGTGATAGGTCAAATGAGTGTGTCTTCAGAGGTCTCAAGCTGTTAACTTGATGACCATGGAAAATATTATAAATGTACTGTTTGGTTTGCATATTTTTTTCCCATTGAGCTTACATCGCCAACCTTCTGTCGTGAGCATATATTTTCATATAGATTTACTTCCCGGAGAAATCCTATCAACATACTGCAACCCAAAAAGTATAAATGTGACTAATACATACAACAAAAGTGTGATACGACAGAAATATATGGATGACTTATTGATAAGGGCCTAATCCAAACAATGACATCTATTTAATATGTCCACCAGTAGAATTGTTGGCGTGCTTAACCAAAGATATCAGGTCGATTCTGTATGGATTACTGGAGCAACTAAACAAATTAATGATCAAGAATCTTTTATCCGCTTCCAAGACACTGATAATTTATTTGATCATAGGAGAGGGTGTGATACCCTAATAATTTCAAAGAGGGAAGCTTGTCGTTAAGTTCAAGTTAGTGGTGTCATCATGATGAGGATGCTTCAGAAACAGATATTCATGGGTTACCTATATATTACTATGATGCTATGGCCATTACGAGTTTAAAAAATGTGCCATCAGCTCATTCATAGTGACACTTTCAGTGTACAACATCATCTAGTTAAATATGATGGGGTATACAGAGTTTATCTATTAGGCAGCGGTCCCATGCGGGGGGGGGAACTGCATTCTAATATTTCTTGATGAAATATTGATTTACTCACACATGCGTGAGGTGCATGAGGTGCACCTTAGTTAGCTTCTAGAGTATCTTCGGGAGAAGCATCCTTATGGGAACCTGGAGAACTATACATTCTTTAAGTCATAGGTTTAGTATCTCAGCCACATTATTTCTGGGTAAGGAAACATAGTCGATCCTTCAAAAATTAGAACTATCATGGATTGTCGAGTACTAACCAGTGTGATGGAGGTATGTATCTTCATGGGATTAGTAAGATATTATAGGAGATATTTTTAGGAATTCTCACGCATTTCTCATCCCATCACTTCGCTATAGCGGAAAGGGGAATACTTGTTAAATGGGTTGGTTGGAGGTTGATGCGCGCGTCCAGACTTCTCGATCCAATGTTGATTGTGAGAGCTTCCTTTTGGCTAGGAGGAACTACCTGTAATAGAAAGCAAGATGTTCGCTAGATTTCCTGCATAGCTGAAAACCTAGGCAGTCATGAGATAAATCTCCCTCATTTACCGGTAAGGCTCCCATGTAAGATTTTTTAATAAAGTATGCTAGTATCTATTTAGGGGTTTTACTTTAACCATACAGCTCATGAACCATAGCTGTATACTTTTACAACAAGTAAACAACTGTTTAAAGAAAGGAAATATCTAAAGAAGAAGGAAATAATAAAAACAGAGGGAAGAAATGGGGAAGATGTGCAACCCAATCAATATATTACAGAGTTGATTTCATGCACATAGACAAGACCAATGGATATTAACACACACAAAAATATAAGCAAAGGCAACTTTCAGATCTAGATCTAAAATAACACAAAGTTTATAAGTAGATCTAAGATAAAAAGCTAGAAGCAAAATGCACCGTGACACAAAGTTCTCTTGAAATCTTCTCCTTTGTATTCCTTTGCTTCAAATAGCTATCAGGCGTTTCAACACAAAGTCTGGAACACAAGAATGTTGCTTACAAATTCTCATCTCCATTACCCAAAGGTTCTTCCTCTACTTATAGAATGTAGAGGGGAAATTACAAATAGGAAGCTTTTCGTTGAACTGGCACATGTGGAAGTCAGAAAGGAAACAACTGGCAATCTCCCTCCTGGAATTCCTCTTTGCATGACATGCATGATTTGCAACTAGAGATAGAACATTCTATTTTGCATGTCTGCCACCTATTTCCAAGTAGTCTAATTCTTCAAGTAATGGCTTTTAAACTAATCACTTAAGTTTTATAATTTAATTGATCACTCAATTACTTTGTCGGAGGAAATAAGAGAAAGAAGAAGAAAGAGGAAAGCTACAGTCTTGTCCTTTTTCATATTCTGCACGCAACTGATTCTTTTGCCTTTGATTCTCACCAAACTAGATCTGGAAGCAACTGGATCTGTAAGCGGTTGGATCTGGAAGCGGCTGGATCTGGAGTTTTGCTTACAGATGTTGCCTTTGCCTTGTCTTCCCTCTTATCATTGAAGCTTTAGCATTTCTTCTCCAATAGATGCATCAGTGCAATGTTTGCCGTAAATAACTCATAATTTTTATTTTTAATTGCATATGAGCAATTAAAAATTCTAGAAAGCACTCAGGGTGAATGCAAATTCAATGAAGGCTTCAACTGGAAGATTGGGAGAACATGCACAAGGTCTTGGAAGAAATTCTCCATGCACTGACTTCTTCGTGGGCTGCATTCAAAACAAAAGGATGAAGCCTTTACAATTATGACTTTGGATTTGAGTCTAGACGCTATGCATGATTCTATTGATCCTTTTGTTTCATCATGATTTTCCATTGCCGGAGCAATCTTTGTTTGAGATATTATTTTTCTTTTAATTATGCCAAAATTCTTTGCAATTGGTGTAGATCTGGGAATTTCTTCAGATTCAGAAGATATATTCAATGTATTGGACATTGATTTAACATCCCTTCCAATTATAAAGCACATGTAATGAATACCTGTAATTAATTTAGACAAAGACGAAATTCGGAGCATGAGCACTTGATTTTTATCATAAAAATCTACATATAAAGCCCGCTGCCCTAAAATTTGAGGCTTTGCTTGCATGCAAAGCAAGAATAAATATTTGTAACTTCACCTGGGCACCTATACCAATATGTAGACAATTAATCAGACACAATTCAAGCTCCTTCAAACCTAGGTGCTGTTGTCCTCTCAAAATTTCCCCTCTTTTGAGAAGTTCAAAATTGAACTTCTTTGAGTTTATTGCCTTTTCTGTTGTTCTAGTAAAGGGAAAAGTCAAAGAGTTGGAAAAAATCTGCATTTTTGGGTCATTTTGTGTGACTTGCAGGTCTGTCAGACATTTTTGTCCTAGATGTCCCAAGTTCATTCGGGCTCCCTATTCGCCGATCGGCCGCTTTACCTGAAAATCTATTTTCTCGCAGGCCCGTTGGAACTTTTTGTTCCAAATAACACAAGTTTTCTCAGGCTCAATGTTCACCTTTTTCCCGCATCAGCCACATCGTGCACTTCGCGTACTTTCATCTCTCATGTCCCGAAAAAATTTGTGCATTCTTTTCCCACGTCGCCCGCATCGGCCGAGTCGCTCTTTCGTGTCCCTCGTGTCCCAAATGAATCAAAGGCCATCCGGGATAATTTTTCCCACTCTTTCATAATATCTTGCTTTTTAAGTTGGTAGATGTGTATTTAATGCACATTTATTACCTTTCTCTCTCCTAAACGACTATTTAATAAGCTGCCCCCTACACATTTTTTTTACACACTACTTTCTTACTATCAATTGCTCATACCCTCGCAATCGACATTTTTGTGCGCGTACCCATTCCCCTTGCAATTTCATCGAAAATTCAGACTGTGACTTTATTTTTCGAATTGCTATCAGCATGAAGATCAAATTCCAAGGTCAGGAGCAAGTTTCACCACTTGAGTTTTCCGTTCCCGATATTAGGGATAGTGAAGTTCGTCACCTGGATTTTGGAGATTTTTGGACTAGCATGACAGACTCAAACCCCTCTCCTATGGAAAAAATGATTCACGATAGCGGCTTGGCATTCGCCATTGGGTTCCCAATCTCAGTGCAATGTGCAGATACGGTACTCGCCTGCGGTGCTCATTTCAATCCTGAATCGAGCGAACTAACAAATATGCATGGGGAGCTCATTACCAAGCTCTATGCTGCCACCATTGGCACTGCCCTAAGGATTCCTGAAATGGATAATTCTATAGTAATATCTCAGAACCAGGCACAGGCACTCTTTGATCAGGACAATGAAAAATACAAGGCAAGGCTGGTGAAGTCTTGGCTTAAAAACCCTAAGAAGGGGGCGTCTCGTTTGTCCAAACCTCTATTTTGTGCCGATTTCAATGAGGAGCTATCAGATTTTATAATATTATTAGCTCAGGTTATGGGCTTACCCTCTACCAACGAGTTCCATTTTTGGATGTGCCCACTTATCAACATGGTGTGCGAAGGAACTCAGAATATCAACTGGGTAGAAATCATCAGCATGAACTTAGCAGAGCAGCTGCCCAATGTACAACAAACCAAGAATTTTTACATGACTTCATATTTGATGTATACTCTAGCAGCATCAAGGAAATGGTTTGGATTCACATACATTGATGCTCATAAAGGTGACCTTATATATGCTTACTATCCTCAATTCACCATGGACACTAGCAATTGCAACTTCAGGAGGGTGAATGATGCTTTCACCATGTACATTGTAAGACTTCTAGAGAGCGACACAACAAGGAGGTTCTCTGATTAAGCCATGAGCCTAATATCGAAGTACGCTGCCTACTTCATCCAGTTCAAAAAAATTTCCTATATCAGGTTAGCAGGCTATGAGAGCACCCCTCTCAAGCTCCTTATGTTCTGTAATGATAAAATGGCCTTGATAGAGATATGCAGGCAATTGGACAAGTTACACAGAACCTGTAGGGATAAGAAAATCACTAGTCTGCACTTCCCTATATCCTTGGGAAACTACACCTACAAGATGACTTTGGATGCACAAAACATAGAGAGAGCCCTGGCTCCCATCACTGTGCATTTCTTCATGCCAAGAACTTGTTTTGACTTGAAGAAATTTATTGAACAGAACCTCAAAATCAATTACCATCATAGGGCAGACACAAAAGACTATTGGGCCGACTATGCTGATGATTTTGAGGCAAGGAGGATACATTATGGCAGGTTTTCTCTTCAACTGATTCAAGAGCTTAACTTGTACCAAGTTCCTGAAGGGATTCAGGATGACAATTCCGACCTATTTTCATATGAATATGATACCTTGATCAAACACACTCCCTTGGAGGATTTGGATTGGTTCAAAAAGGAGAAGGATGATCTGGCTGAAATCTTAGCCCTTGTCCTAGTAAGAACCAAAATCTGGTTTGACAAGAAGTTCATGAGCTTAGAAGGCATTTAGGTGAGTCCTCCTCTAAGGATACTTCAACACCAAGGAAGGAGGCATTGACACCTAGTTCGGAAGCACCTGTATAGACCCCTCCTGCCTCATCAACTAAAGGGTCCTATATCCTCCACTCCTTCCTCATCCACCCAAGTATATCAGAAGAAGATCAAGGAAGTCAAGAAGGAGCTTGTTGAAGAAGATCCCCTGATGAAGCATTCAGAATTGCCCTCAGGACTAGAGAACATTATTTTGCTAAGTGAAAGCAAAGAGAGTGAAGTGCCAGTCTCCATAGGTGCTCTAGAAGCCCCAATGGATAAAGAAAAGGAAGTTCAAAGCACCGAGCTCCCGAGCACCATTGACTCCTCTGCATTAGAAGCCCCGAGTGCTCCACTCATATCTCAACTATAGGCAACAACAGTGCACACTTTGAGTGCCATTAGTTCTCTTTCTCTTGGTCCTCTTGCCTCGCCTTCTTCTTTCTCCTCCTCTTTTTCACGGGTACAACCTTTCATTGATAGTAGGAAGAGAAATTCTTCCTCTTGAATCTCAGGACCCAATTTTGATGCTGTGGTGGCCTTATTGGGCACTACCCCTCCTACTCCTGCCAGGAAGGCCAAGACCACCTCTAGAATAGTATCTGATGCTTAGGGCCAACAATTACTTGAGATATCCAAGCCCAAAGTTGACAAGCCAGAGCAGGATTTGCAAGCGTCTTATCTAGAGCTCTCGAGGATCCCCATGGGAGAGTCCACCCCTGAAGGTGAGATTCACAATCTTCAAGAAATAGTCACCAGGGTCAATGGGAGAGTTGAAAAGGGGAAACAAACTATAGAGCAGCTGGAAGAGTAGGATCAGGTTCTTGCAGGTTTCATCAAGTAATTGCTGTCGAAAGATAAAGTTTTTGACCCGACCCTACTGACTACTCTTCCACCACCTGTGATCCTCAACCAAGATGATGTCCAAAGTATCAAAGATATACACAGATATTCCATCTATGGAAGGGCTATGGAGGCCATGGTGGATGATATGCTCGTTGCAGGGTTGAATTTCATTAGTGAAGCCTTCAAACTCAATGAGAAGGTGAATAATATGCAACAAAAACTCTCCTTCACCATTGGAAATATAGATAAAGAGCTCAAACTCTGGAGCAATTGTTTAGTAGACCTTCTCCTTATGGGGCAGGCTGATGAAAATATTGTAATGGCAAGCAAGGTCTTTGATGATGCAAAAGATAACTTTTCAAAATCATGGGTGTACAGTGTGGAATGGAAAATCAAGGTGATGGAGGAGGCTTTGGGAGAATTGAAAAATAGCTGGCAGAAGGGTGAGGCCTTCAAGACTTTGGTGGTATCTGCTTTTAAGGATATCCATTGCCACCTCCATGATGAGACCTCAGGTGTGCCCCTCTCCTTGCAAGAAATTAAAGCTCAATTCAGAGCTTTTGTCAAAGATAATCTGTTCAAAGAAGATTCCATCACCAAGGAAAAGATGAAATAAATCTGCTCTCTCCAGTTTGGTATTGAAGAAGCAAGTAAGGATTATCATACGCACGTCGAATTCAACAAAGAGATGGAGAAGTGTCTCAGATTTTGGACTCAGTCCACTGCCAACACATCAGTTCCATGTCGTAGAGACATAGCAGAGGCGTTAAAAAGGTTTAGACAGCAGATCCTCCTCAGTCATGAACACTTGTCTTTTCCTCCTGACTTTTCTCCTTTCTTTCTTTCTTCATCTCAGATTTATCGTAATTAGTTGGGGTTTTGTGATTAGCATCCCTTTAACTAAACATTAATTAAAAGTAGTTACCAAGGGTAACTGATTTGTAAAACTATATAATAGTCTCTCTTCGCCATTTTAAAGGGAGCAACTTGGCTTATTTTTGAAAGTGTAAGAAATAGTAAAGCAATCAATACAAAAGGATCTTCTTTCCTTGTTCATCTGATTCTTTTATTCACAGCTATTTGTAGAATCTTGTTAGATCATTTGTCTGCATTATGCCAAGAAGCTTTGTATTCTTATAGATGTTATTTATAGAATTGTGTGTCTTTTCAAATTACATCTCTTTAATTCAAGTACAAATGGTCTTAATCCAATTCATTATATTCTGGCATGCCTAAGGAATTATTTTACCATCTATAATTCTAGAGAATGCCTATCTGCTCATTTCCACGTCTTCATTCCTCTGTACTTTTGTGATTAATGATCTATTTTTCAAAACACTTTCATGACATCCAAGTTCCATACTAAAAATATGCTCTGTACATACGCAAATAAGTTTTGCTTTTCAATAGGGAACCTCTCCCACTAAAGAGGAGGGACTTCTTGTCCCCTGACTGTTGTTCTCCTTGAATTTCTTTTTGACGACCAACAATTTTTGGCGACTCTACTGGGGAAATCATTTTCCAGTTTCATAACCATTTATCGATCATTCTTGATCTGGAGACTCCACGTTTTACTTGAGGGAGAAGGGCCCTTGGTATTGAAGATTCTCAGTTTCAGCTTTTGGAACAACAGGGTTTTACTTTCCCTTCAGCAAGAAGAAATAGAAAAGCTCGTTCAAAAAGCACTCCTCCTGTCAAAAATAGAACCCCTATGAGTGGTATTCCTTCAGAGCAACTCAGTCCTAATATCCGAGCTCTGATTCTTGTTGGTGTTTCAGTTCCCCTTCAATCCATTTTTCCAAGAATGGTGGTACCATTGCCTTGGGGCCGTGTTGGGCCTCTTGCCCTTCCTTAGCCTTTGCATGAATTACCCAGAGGTAACCGGAAGAACTTTCTCAAATTCAGAGGTGATGGTAAGGTTCACCCTGATGAGCATATCGCGGCCTTCATAGTTGCATGTGGAGTTCTGGGAGTTGAACATGAAGATGTCTCCGTAAGGATTTTTTTTGAGACTTTACAAGATAATGCGGCTGATTGGTTGTATCACCTTCTGGCCGGAGCTATCACTAGCTAGAACACAATGAGAACAAGGTTTGAGAATCGTTTTAAACCGGCAGAAGACGTGCATGCTTTGCTGGCCCAAATTTCTCAAACAAAGAAGGAATCACAAGAACCCATGAGAGAATTTATAGCTCAATTCAACAAGTCGATTAACAAAATCCCGTTAGACACTCAACCTGTAGATAAAATCCAAAAACGCCTCTTCTTGAATGCCCAATTTTCAGAAGTTAGTTATGCATTGAGAAGAGATAATCTTGCAACATTGGCTGAGGATCAAACTCTTACTGTTAGTGTCGAAGATGATTTAATCATGTCAGGGAAGTTGAGAAGAGATCCTTCTAAATCTAGGTCTTCTTCCTCCTCCTCTTCCACTCCTAGGCCTAATACTGATCCATTAGTACAAAAACTTGCAATTGATCTCATTTCCATTAAGAAACAATTGGCCCAGCATGCCCCCTATGCAGACATTCCAAGGAGGAATTTTCAGCCCAGAAATCATTTTCCTGCTTCTCAAACAAGGCTAGCACTTGAAGGACCTCCTATTAAAGTCCTTGTTAATGCAACCTATGAAGTTGAAGAGCCGGAGGATGAAGAGGTTAGTGAAGATTATGAAGAATTTTTTGAAGAGGTCAATGAAGAAGCAAAAGAACTTGAGGGATCTTGAGTTAATTTCTTCACTACTGAAGGCTTTGATGAAGGATACGATTATGACGAAGTAGTAGCGGACATGAATAGCGAATCATATGCTTTCATGACTCGAGAGCAGACAAATAAAAAGGAGAAAGTGATGCAGCCTACCAAAATATCCAAGGAGCATCTGACGACTATCCCTGTAATTGCAAAAAGAGGATCTCCTATTCCCATTATGTCCATGCCAAAGGTGAGTCCTGCCAATTCTGCTACTAAAGTTACTTCTTCTTCAATTCCTAAAACTGATAAGCCTAAAGTCCCAAGCAATGATAGTCCATTCACTTCTGGGTCTTTTGATATCATTGATCACTTGAAAAAGACCAAGGTTCAAATCTTAGAGGCTGAGTATTATCAAACCCATCCCAAGGCTTTTGCTAAAATGGTTCACTTTTTCAATTCTCATTCCAAAACTACCTCTAAAGGTCTTTTACCCACTCCATCTTCTGCACCACAACCCAATCTGGTAGCCGCTGTCACCTCACCCAATGACAAGATCAAACCATTCTATGTGACCCTCCTTATAGCCGGCCATAGACTCAGTAAATGCGTCATAGACTCAGGGGCATCAAATAATGTAATGCCTGCTAAAGTAGCCCATGCCTTAGGCTTAACTCTCACATGCACTTATGGGTCTTGCTATTCTATGGAGAGTAAGGCAGTGCCCCTAATCGGAAGAATTAAAGATGCACAAGTAGCTTTTGCTACTTTTCCTGAGAAGAAAGTTTTGGCTACTATCCTAGTAGCAGACATTCCTCCTTCATATGGGATGCTGCTAAGTAGGAACTTCTGTAAGGATGTGGGTGGAGAAATTCAAATGGATTGGTCACATGCCCTCATACCTGTTAATGGGAAAATGAAGAAGTTGCCGCCTGAGAAGCAGTATGAGTATATTGTACAAAAAACAGATGACCCCAAAGCACAAATACTTTATGAGGATATGGTGCATGTCAACTATATGATTATGTCTCCAGAGGAAATCCAACTCCCCAAAAGATCACTTGAGGATCCTAATGGTGTTTGGATATTAGAGTTTGATGGAAGTTGTTCCTCATCCAGTTCTAGAGCTGGCGTAGTATTCGTGTCTCCCGAGGGAAAGGTCTGTCATTTCTCATTCAAGTTACAATTTTAAAACACTAATAATACAACAAAGTATGAAGCTCTCATTCTTGGGCTTCATGTGGCAAAAGAAAAGGGTGTGAAGAATCTTCTAGCTCATGGAGATGTGGAGCTGATTGCCAAGCAAGTTAGAAACCTTTTCCAGGTAAAGAATAGAAGGTTGAAACATTATAGGAATCAGGTTTGGGACTTTAACGAATTTCTTGACACCTTCTCTATCGAAGCAGTGCCTAGGGAGGAGAATACCAAGGCTGATTCACTAGCAATCTCAGGATCATTGCTGATACCTCATCCTGAATTTTCTCAAGATAGGTTTACCATCAAGATGATTCATAGGCCCTGTGTACCTGATAATTCAAGTAACTGGCAAGTTTTCAATGATGATCAACATTTGCTTTCTTTCTTATAACTCAGGGATAACTTTGAACAGTTGTACTTTGAAGGAAGCAACAATTTACCTCGTGAAAGTGTGCCCTCCAACAAAGAAGATGTCAAAGAAGAAGAAACAGATCAAGATGGATGTATCAAACTCAGAGGGAACAAGATTCCAAAGGGACTGGTGAGTTTAGAAGAGTTGTTTGACAAACATGACAGGTATGTGAAGTTTAAAGCTTCTACTGGATCACAACAATTAGCTGAATATGATAAAACTAATATTGGGAGTTCTACTGACCCTAAACTCGTGAACATTGGAAAATGTTGCACACCAGAAGAAAATAAGAAAGTAATTAATCTTTTAAGGAAGTATAAATATTTTCTTGCTTATTCCTATGAGGATTTAAAAGCTTTTCAACCAAAGGAGATGCAACATTTCATCCCTCTCAAACCTGGGATTAAGCCTTTCAGATAGAAACAAAGGCAATACAATCCTAAGATAGCTGACACCATATTTTAGGAAATACATAAGTTATTAAAAGCCAAGATCATTTTTCCCATCCACCATTCAACATGGATTGCCAACATTGTGCCTGTTAGAAAGAAAAATGTTGAGATTCATATCTGTTTTGACTTCAGAAATCTGAATCAAGCTTCTTTAAAGGACAACTATCCTTTTCCCATGATGGATTAAGTCTTACAAGCTGTAACAGGATCTGAAATGTTGTCTATGCTTGATGGCTTCTCAGGATATAATTAGGAGGAAGTTAGTACCGCAAATCAACACAAGACAACCTTCACTACCTCTTGGGGTACCTTTTCCTACAAAAGGATGCCTTTTGGGCTCATTAATGCTGGTGCTACTTTCCAGAGAGCTATGGACTTGGCCTTTGGAAGTTTGAAAGGGAAGTGTATTGTCGTATACCTTGATGACTTGACTATATTTTCAAAAACAAGGGCAAATCATTTTCAGCATCTAGAAACAGTTCTTTTGAAATGTAGAGAATATGGGATCTCTTTAAATCCTAAGAAATCTGTCTTTTGTGTCACGGAGGGAAAATTGTTAGGGCATGTTGTCTCTAAAGATGGTATAAAAATTGATCCTCAGTGAGTTCAAGCTATTCAGCAGATTTCCCTTCTAACCAACAAGAAGGGAGTGCATTCTTTCTTTGGTAAGATTAACTTTCTGAGAAGATTCATCCCTGATTTTGCAGAGATAACCTTGAATATCTGCCAAATGATGAAGGGAAAATAGATGTTTGGCTGGTCTCCTGAAGGTAAAGAAGCCTTTGAAGGTATTAAAAAGGCTATTGCTAAAACTCCTGTTTTAGCATGTCCATATTTCAGTAAAGACTTTATTATCTATTGCTATGCCACAGACAACACCATGGCTGTTGTTTTGACTCAAGAAGATTCTAATGATCATGAACTCCCAATTGCATTTATGAGCTACATTCTAAAAAATCACGAGGTAAAATACACCATAATGGAGAAACATGCTTTTGCAGTGGTTAAAGCTGTCAAGCAGTTTCATTTTTACATTCTTAACTTCTCACTCCACAGTGTTTGTACCGGATACAACTATCAAATCCATTCTCACACAATAAGATTTTGGATCTAAGAGAGGGAATTGGGTGGCCAAGGTTCAAGAATATGACATTGAAATCAGGCCAACCAAGATCGTTTGTGGAAAAGGCTTATGTGGAACTCATCGCTGAGGGGGTTAGACACAAACTGCTAAAGGATTGAGTTGATCTTCCTATTGTTCTGTTTCTTGGCTCAATTGATTAATGGTATGTTGATATTGCACACTTTCTCACATATGGAAGAATGTCCCTCTCATTTGACTGCTAAAGAGAGGAGAGTTGTTAAGCTAAGATCAGCCCAATATGTGTTGTGGGAAAATTCCTTGTTTAAACGTGGGTTAGATGGAAGATTTCTAAAATGTGTGGACAAGGAACAACAGAGGAAGCTACTTTCGGATTTTCATAATCAAGCATGTGGAGGGCACTACTCATCAACTGTCATTGCTCATAAGATTCTTTGTGCGGGATATTACTGGCCTACCTTGTTCAAATACGCATCAAAGTGGATTGATAAATGAGAAGCCTGTCAAACCTTCGTGGGTAGACCCAAGTTGGCTTCTTTTCCCCTTAAACCAGTTGTGATCGAAGAGCCTTTTCAACAATGGGTTTTAGATTTCATTGGAACACTTAATCCCTCTTCTAGTGCTGGTCACACCCACATATTAACTGCTACAGATTATTTTACTAAGTGGGTAGAAGCCATTCCAGTGAAGAGTACCACTTCAGAAGTAGTATGCAGTTTTATCAAAGAAAACATCTTGGTGAGGTTTGGTGTGCCAAACAAGATCGTAACGGATAATGCTTCAAATTTTTCTTCAACTAAGATGATGGATTTTTGTTATGGATATGGTATCTCCCTGGCTCACTCCTCGGATTATTATCCTCAGGGGAATGGACAAGTAGAATCAACAAACAAAAATCTGGTGGCTATAATAAGGAAACTAGTTAATGAATCTCAGAGGAACTGGCACAAGAAAATTTGTGACGCTCTTTGGGCAGATAGGATCACACCTAAAAGAGCCATTGGGATGTCCCCTTTTCAGGTAGTATATGGAGTGGAAGCTCAATTTCCAGTAACAATGGAACTACCAGCCTTGCATTTAATGAAGGCCATTGAAGACACCAGTTTCAATGATTATTTGGATAAAAGGATCATGTACCTTTACAAATTGAATGAGAACAGGTTGAAGGTTACTGATAGAATATCTGCTCACCAACAAAAAGTAAAGGCTTTGTTTGATAAAAATGCCAGGTCCAGGGATTTCAAAGTTGGGGACATTGTTCTGCTGTGGGATAAAAGGCATGAACCTCGTGGTAGCCATGACAAGTTTGATTCTCTTTGGCTCAGACCTTTCAAGATCAGGCACTTTGCTGGTGAGAATTCTTTTTACCTTGATTATATGGATGGTTCTTCCCTCCCACTTCCTTATAGTGGGCAGTACCTAAAATTTTTTTGTATATTCTGTATAGCATGTATGTGTGTTTCCTGTTCCTTTTCCTTTTTTTGGTGTGTTGTTTGTTTGGGGTGTTGTCTTCTGTATTGGTTTACTTTTGACTCCGTGGCCGAAAGGATAAGGTACTGGTCTGCTTCCCCTAGATTTTTTGAATTCTTGCCTTGTCTCATTCTTTTGGACTTTAGCCAAGTCATCCCTAGAAGGAGCCAACTGTTGTCCTCTCAAAATTTCCCCTCTTTTGAGAAGTTCAAAATTGAACTTCTTTGAGTTTATCGCCTTTTCTGTTGTTCTGGTAAAGGGAAAAGTCAAAGAGTTGGAAAAAATCTGTGTTTTTGGGTCATTTTGTGTGACTTGTGGGTCTGTCAGATATTTTTGTCCCAGATGTCCCCAGTTCATTCGGGCTCCCTATTCGCCGATCGGCCGCTTTACCCGAAAATCTATTTTCTCGCGGGCCTGTCGGAACTTTTTGTTCCAAATAACACAAGTTCACTCAGGCTCAATGTTCACCTTTTCCCCGCGTTGGTTGCATCGCGCACTTCACGCACTTTCATCCCTCATGTCCCGAAAACATTTGTGCATTCTTTTCCCGCGTCGCCCGCATCAGCCGAGTCGCTCTTTCGTGTCCCATGTGTCCCAAATGAACCAAAGGCCATCCGGGATAATTTTTCCCACTCTTTCCGAATATCTTTATTTTTAACTTGGTAGATGTGTATTTAATGCACATTTATTACCTTTCTCTCTCCTAAATGACTATTTAATAAGCTGCCCCCTACGTATTTTTTTGCACACTACTTTCTTACTATCAATTGCTCATACCCTCGCAATCGAAATTTTTGTGCGCGTACCCATTGCCCCTGTAATTTCATTGAAAATTTAGACTGTGACTTTGTTTTTTGAATTGATATCAACATGAAGATCAAATTCCAAGGTCAGGAGCAAGTTTCACCGCTCGAGTCTGCCGTTCCCGATATCGGGGACAATGAAGTTCTTCACTTGGACTTTGGATATTTTTCGACTAGGATGACATACTCAAACCCCTCTCCTATGGCACAAATGATTCACGATAGTGGCTTGGCATTCGCCGCTGGTTTCCCAATCTCAGTGCAATGTGTAGATACGGTACTCGTTTGCGGTGCTCATTTCAATCCCGACTCGAGTGAACTAACGAATATGCATGGGGAGCTCATTGCCAAGCTCGATGCTGCTGCCATTGGCACTTCCCTAAGGATTCCTGAAATGGAAAATTCTATAGTAATATCTCAGAACTAGGCACAGACACTCTTCGATCAGGACAGTGAAAAATACAAGGCAAGGTTGGCGAAGTCTTGGCTTAAAAACCCTAAAAAGGGGGCATCTCGTCTGTCCAAAGCTCTGTTTCGTGCCAATTTCAATGAGGAGCTGTCAGATTTTATAATCTTATCAGCTCAGGTCATGGTCTTACCCTCTCCCAACGAGTTCCATTTCTGGATGTGCCCACTTATCGACATGGTGTGCGAAGGAACTCAGAATATCAACTGGGTAGAAATCATCAGCATGAATTTAGCAGAGCAGCTGTCCAATGTACAACAAACCAAGAATTTTTACATGTCTTCATATCTGATGTATACCCTAGTAGCATCAAGGAAATGGTTTGGATTCACATACATTGATGCTCATAAAGGTGACCCTATATATGCTTACTGTCATCAATTCACCCTGGACACTAGCAATCGCAACTTCAGGAGGGTGAATGATGCTTTCACCATGTACATTGTAAGACTTATAGAGAGTGACACAACGAGGAGGTTGTCTAATGAAGCCATGAGCCTAATATCAAAGTACGGTGCCTACTTCATCCAGTTCAGAAAATTCTCCTATATCAGGCTAGCAGGTTATGAGAGCACCCCTCTCAAGCTCCCTATGTTCTGTAATGATAAAATGGCCTTGATAGAGATATGCAGGCAATTGGACAAGTTACACAGAACCTACAGGGATAAGAAAATCACTAGTCTACACTTCCCTATATCTTTGGGAAACTACACTTACAAGATGGCTCTGGATGCACAAAACATAGAGAGAGCCCTGGCTCCCATCACTGTCCATTTCTTCAGGCCAAGAACTTGTTTTGACTTGAAGAAATTTATTGAACAGAACCTCAGAATCAATTACCATCATAGGGAAGACATAGAAGACTATTGGGCCGACTGTGCTGATGATTTTGAGGCAAGGAGGAGACATTATGGTAGGTTTTCTCTTTAACTGATTCAAGAGCTTAACTTGTACCAAGTTCCTGAAGGGCTTCAGGATGACAACTCTGACATGTTTTCATATGAATATGACACCTTGATCAAACACACTCCCTTGGAGGATTTGGATTGGTTTAAAAAGGAGAAGGATGATCTGGCTGAAATCTTAGCCCCTGTCCTAGTAAGAACCAAAATCTGGTTTGACAAGAGAATTCGTGAGCTTAGAAGGTATTCAGGTGAGTCCTCCTCCAAGGATACTTCAACACCAAGGAAGGAGGCATTGACACCCAGTTCGGAAGCACCTGTAAAAACCCCTCCTGCCTCATCAACTAAAGGTCCTACATCCTCCACTCTTTCCTCATCCACCCAAGTATATCAGAAGAAGATCAAGGAAGTCAAGAAGGAGCTTGTTGAAGAAGATCCCCTGATGAAGCATTCAGAATTACCCTCAGGACCAGAGAACATTATTGTTCTAAGTGAAAGCGAAGAGAGTGAAGTGCCAGTCTCTATAGGTGCTCTAGAAGCCCCAATGGATAAAGAAAAGGAAGTTCAAAGCACCAAGCTCTCGAGCACCATTGACTCCTCTGCACCAGAAGCCCCAAGTGCCCCACTCATATCTCAACTAGAGGAAACAACAGTGCACACTTTGAGTGCCATGAGTTCTCTTTCTCTTGGTCCTCTTGCCCCGCCTTCTTCTTCCTCCTCCTCTTTTGCATGGGTACAACCTGTCGTTGATAGTAGGAAGAGAAAGTCTTCCTCCCGTATCTCAGGACAAATTTTTGATGCTGTGGCGACCTTATTGGGCACTACCCCTCCTAATCCTACCAAGAAGGCGAAGACCACCTCTAGAATAGTATCTAAGGCGCAGGGCTAGCAATTCCTGGAGATAGCCAAGCCCAAAGTTAACAAGCCAGAGAAGGATTTGCAAGCGTCTGATCTAGAGCTCTCGAGGATCCCCATGGGAGAGTCCACCCCTGAAGGTGAGATTTGCAATATTCAAGAAACAGTCACCAGGGTCATTGGGAGAGTTGAAAAGGGGCAAAAAATTATAGAGCAGCTGGAAGAGCAGGCTCAGGTTCTTGCAGGTTTCATCAAGTCACTGCTATCCAAAGATAAAGTTTTGGACCCCACCCCACTGACTACTCTTCCACCACCTGTGATCCTCAGCCAAGATGAAGTCCAGAGTATCAAAGATATACACAGATATTCCATCTATGGAAGGGCTATGGAGGCCATGGTGGATGATATGATCATTGCAGGGTTGAATTTCATTAGTGAAGCCTTCAAACTCAATGAGAAGGTGAATAATCTGCAAAATAAACTCTCCTCCACCATTGGAAATATAGATAAAAAGCTCAAACTCTGGAGCAGCTGTATAGTAGACCTTTGCCTAATGAAATTCAACCAAATTAATTATCTAATGCCATTAAAGCTGTCCCTTTATTCCAAAAGGGGGCACACTTTTTGACATAGCCCATTTCTATTTTGATAAGCTAATTTTCAATGGTATTATTCACCCTGCACCGTAGCTCCAAAAATCCCATGATCCACTTAATTTGTTTGACTTTCATAATGGGATTATTTACCCTGCAAGGCAGGTAAGAAAATCCCATCAATGCCTTAAGTGATTTTCTTTTATTTCACAATGAAAATTTTCACCCTACAAGGCAGGTAAGAAATTCCTGCCTGCCTACTGCCTCTAATTTTCCTATTGTGACTTAAGTGGCATTGCTTCCATGGGAAAAAGTACCTTGCTAGGCAAGTACACAATTCTCACCTGCCTGCTGCTACCAAAAATTCCATTGTAGCTTAAAACCTTCTTTTTCCAAAAAGGCGACCTGCCCAGAAGAAGCTTTTTCGTGCATGACTTCGTCTTTTATGAGAGAACTAGACCTCTTGTGGAAAATTCCTTCTGGGATAACGTCCATAGGTGATCTCTAGATACTCCAGGCAATAAATTAGACTAAATCGGTAAAGGAATTGACCTAGATAAATTTCACGAAAAATAAAATGGGAAAACACCAAAACGTAAAACGTTGCCAGAAATCACAGATAAAGCCCAGGATTCATTCTTGGTTAAAACCCTACTAGTATATGGGAATATTGACTTGTAAGACCACAACAGAGTTAAACTAGAGCAAAATTTTCCTCAAACAGGGCTAAGAATAATTAAATAAAAATTTCTCGCAGGAAAACCCTAGCGATAGAATATAACGATTTTAGGCATCTGGGTATTTGACAAAATTGGCTGATATGACTCTTTGGAAATATCTTGACACAATATAGAAAATTTCTGGCAATTAACACACAAAACTTCCCATTATTTTAAAATAATGATTTTTTTTAACATGGGGTAGTCTCAGATTTTAGGGTGAAATCTGGGGACACCACAAGACCACAAAAGAGAAGTTAATTGATATATGACAATGGACTGCCTAGCGTATGCTAGTTTTGGGAAGTGCGATGCTTCCTAGATGGCTGTCAATCCACTTTTTAAAACAAATCAATGCGACAGATAAATAAAGTCCTACTGTAGTTGATATGATTTAGGTATCTCATTTAAGTACAATAAGCAAATCCAATCACAACAGGCTAGGTTATAGTTAGATCTAAAGGATGAGGTGTTTGTCAAGGTACTGGGGACTAGTCAGGGTCTGATTCTGAGTTGTTTAGGTCAACTGGTAAGAGGTTGTTTGGCTCTGTTCTTGGGCGGGGTATAAAACACAGAGACCAATGTCAGTTGGGTATAACCGATGACAGTTAAGGGAGACTGACAACGGTTATGGGTAACTGGTGTCGGTACAGTAGGGTGACAATAATTCAATGAAAACCTTATTGTAGAGTTTAGGTGAGGTTAGACAGGGCTAAAGAAGGAGATGGCGAGGTCTGTGGGAATACTGAGAACACTCAGAGAGGTAGAAGGACCAGGATAGGTGATCTGATAAACGGGTGGGTGAGGTTTTTGGTTTTGTCAGAAAGATGGCTATGGAGGAATGAGAATGTTAATAGAAGAATGGTAACATAAGTGATAACAACTCTATGAACAAAATAGGAATGTAAATGATTAATGATAAAACACTTACCAATGTTGCAGGTCCAATGGTTGGGTGGTGGTGATGATCAGTTGATGGAATGGAGGTTTTTTGTAATAGTGACGCTTCCCATAATGTTACTATGAGTGACAATGCTTTTGGATCTATCCTAGTGTTGGCTATGGATGTCTGGGTGTGTGAAAAAGACTCTGGTTCTGCTTGAATGCAACTCTCTTATCATCTTTTGCTCTCAAAATGTGCCCACCCGAAAACAAGGTTGCTTAGGTGAATAAATGGTAACCGACGATGGTTACGGGTTGACTAACATCGGTTTAGGGGTGACTGACGTCAGTTAAGGTGGGATTCCCTAGGTTTACTAAAATGGGTAGATATTTCTAATTTCCTGGGCCTAGTTAGTTTGTTCTCGTGGATTAGAATGAAAACTTCCCTTCTAATGGGTGGGAATGCGGTTAGAGAGATTTTAGAGATTGATTTTAGGGTTAGACCAAATCTTAACTCATTAAGGCAAGTAAGACTTAGTTATTGTTAGTTATGAAAACATGTCAAGAATAGGTCTAGGGTGAGGTGGTTGGGTGAGGTGTCTGGGTGAGGTGTCTATGTGAGATGGTGGGGTAGAAATTAAGATAATTAGATAATAAATATTGTGAGGATATATATTACTTTAATTAAATCAATTAAATTAATAGTGGTGTGGGGTGGAAGGGTCCTTAGCTAGGTGATTATGTTTGAGATGGTTACTTGATGAAGGACTAAGGGGAGTGTGACCCAATTTTGGTGTCTACATTTACACATGGGGTATTTCTTTCCTAATTGATTATCACATAGTCCTTCTCATGGAGGGTAGTTATTCCTCAAGTGGAGAGGTGTGCATAGAACCATAAGGCTCATGGTTGGAGGAAAAGTTCCTCGATGATACTTTTTCTCTCACAGTGCAGTTCTTCAGCAGGTTGGATCTTTGATGATGGGTAACATTTGTGTCATAACGAAAGATTTTTGTATTGTATGGATTGATATATATTATACTATGGTTTTGAGATAAATGGATGACAAACTTGTATCCTTATAACATATTGTAAATTTGAACTACATATCATGATGTATTTGATTATAAGTGATAACAAATGGAAGTTTATGTATATTGAGACAAGGAAAAGTAACATTATTTATTAAATACATGCAAACCATTATGTATTGGAAATTGAGTAAAATTATTAATATCTGCTTGTATTGTGAATTGTAACATATTGCTAGCAGCTAGATTGAACGTATGTACGGTTATAACATGTGAAATTTATTTTTAATGAAATTATGTACTTTTGTATCACTTATCATGGTCTAGAACTACAAATGAATCTTTATATTAACATCGTGGCTAAACTTATTACTTGTCATGTTAAATTTATTTATTTAATTGGTTAACTAAATAGCAATGGAATGCCCATGTTAGTGAATTAACTGCAATGCCTTATATGATTGGATGTTCCATTATATGGGGAAACTAATAGGAGATTTCACTTATTTTTTATGCACAATTGATTCACGTATGTATTATAATGGAAACAAACTGTACAAGTTGAATGAATGAAACAAATTAATCTATAATGATAGATTACTCTAATTACTAGTATTGCTTGTGTTTTGTTTCTTGCATGTGTTGCATGTTAAGTTTAGGACTAGGAAATCGAGAGGCATCAATTTCCATGCTCAATTGTGGGTGATTCAGAAATCTGGTTAAAAACATGCAGTGTTTTTTCTTGGTCTCCTGATGAGAGGTCACTACATTTGGTTATTAGAGCGATGGTTTGACACCATGACCTTTTATGTTCACTATGTTTTGATAACTATGTTCTTGTGTCATGTACTGTATGGATAAATGGTACAAGTGGGGAAGCGTTACCACCGGGTGAGTTGCATGGGATAATTCACTTTACTCAATATTAAGCATGGTTCTATTGAGACAATATTTGTAAGAAATATATACAACTTATCTATCAGTTGAGGATCGATAAAAGAAAAAAATCATTGTTATGCTTAAAATACACATAAGAAAAATTAATGTACGAGCTTGCAATGCATTTTAAGGCTACAAATTTTGCATGAGGAGTTATGTAAATAGGAAGGCTATTCTTGGAGAGTTTAGGTAAGGGATAATATCTTGTTTTTAAAAAATAAAATTTATGATAGGAGCTTTATTGAGTTTGGAAAGGAACCTAAACTAGCTCATATTCAGTTACAACCATTCGATGTATCCAAGTGGTTAATTCAGTTACAAATAGACTTGTACTAATTCAAAGTGCTTAATTTGTTGTAGATAGACTTGCATTAAACCCCCTACAATCTCTCTCTTATAAATATTATTTTTAATGTTTTTGGCATAAGCATTTGATTTGATAGTATATATAATTGAATTTATGAGATTTTTATAGTTCAACATCAAAGAAATTATTTGGAAGCTTGTGTTAATATTTGGTAGAGTTTTATGTTTTGGGTCAAAAACTAGACCCATCATCAGTGAGAATAATTCAAGAATGATATTGGAAAAATAATATATATCATGTTTTGATATTGGAAATATTTCTTGTTTTGGATGATATTTTGGATACTCATGATAGTTCGCTATTTCGGAGCCACACATTTTCAACTGTGAGGAGGACGGTTTCATCAATTAAATTTTTATTAACAATTTACATGAGAAATTTGGAGGAACAACAAGATTTGTTGTGAAAATTACCATTGTTAAAATATAAAAAAGTAAAGCACCTAAGAACAATTATAAAGGAAAATGAGTGGAAATCAACATAATAAGAGAACAAAAGTGAAAAGTTTCAGTAGAAAATAATATTTGTTATAGGTTATTTTGATGTAAGTATGAGCATAACTCTAAGTTGAATAGAAAACAACATTTTAGGATCACCTTTGTGGTTTCATGAGCATATTTCTCTATAGTTTCTCTTTTAAAGTAGTAAAATGAATACCAAGATTGATTTCTACACTCCATTATGGAGGTTGTAGATTAAGAATCTATGAGTGGTTCTAGTAGAATTATTTAATTTTATAGGTTTGTGAGTTCTACATATGAAACAAGATGTCTATTATTGTGGTATCTAGTGGGACCCATCTTTTAAACAGCGTGCTTACTTATTAGGACTAGAAATAACTCTGTGAATCTTATTTTTTATTTCAATTAAGTAATTAAATTACCAAACCATTTATTTAATTTGATAACTAAATTTATTTGTAATGTCATTGGGATAATGCTTTCTCTAGGAGAGGAAAAATGTCATGTCCCTAAATGTCATATCTATATTTTGGGAAAAAAAAAATGCTTAGGAGGCTCCTGCCACAGCTGATATAACATGTGTATTGTTTTGAGTGCTTTATTTCGCATTATGATTATTATAAATTGATTTAGTATCAGTGCAATTTTGGATTATTGTTTATTTATGCTATTTCAGTTCATTTCAGTTGATTTGATAATATTGAATGGATAATGCAAAGGGTATTGTTGTTTACTTGTGTGTAGGAATTCTATGGAGCGAGAAAGGGTATCATCGAGGAGAGACGAGGAGATGCGGATAATGGGTACAAACAAAGAGGTGCCATGTATAATTCAGTACTTTGGAAATGGTGTTAAAACTATAAGTTGTTGTAGATTCCCTCTTGTGATTTGGTCTTGTTTTATACATCTCACTTCGTGTGATGAGATTGATATAGTCACATTACAGTGACGAGTTATCATTACACTCTCCTTATGATGAGAAGTGCAATGTCGCAACACACAATCATTACACCGAAGGTGCCCCCCTATGGGAAAGGCCTTTTCGGACATTCACGCCACTATATTAAATTTGACGCGCGTAATGATGGTTGCGACAGTATTTTAGACGTTTTCATTTTTTTCGGGCTATTTTTGCATGCTGCGGGCTTTTTAGTTTCCCGCCTAAAGTCATCTTATCTTCTAGCATCATGTAATGACTGTTTGAGCTCCTCTATGGTCTCTTCACCAAGCAATGGTCGTCTGATTACATCTCTTGCTACTTGATTTACTAATTCTCGGCTGGTGTAGAGCTATAATGTTTATCACAGGTTTTAATACTATTATTGTCTTGTGAATACGACCATAATTTACCTTACCTTACCTTTCATATCTTGCATTTTATAAGTTGAACTTACCTTGGGTCCTTACCTGTTCCACTATTCCATACAGTTTGAATTGGAACGCTTGCTTCTTGTTTTACAATTGCTTCTGCAGATATTTTTACAATGTTTTACTGCAGTGTGTTTTCACAATGATTCTTCAGTGTATTTCACTTTCTTCACATGCTTCACAGATTCACAGCTACTACACGGATTCAGGGTTTGTGTTCACCGATTCACAGAGAAATTTGTGAACGCAAAACTGTTTAAAATAACCAGAAAAAGCAAAATTCAGGGTTAGATCACATCATTTATTCTATCTTGGATTTATGTTTTTACATCAATATTTCAAACGCCTCATCTTATTTTTCTTTTCCTTGTTAGGATTTAGTCTGTTAGAATAATGGCTACGTCTTCCAAATCCATTATGGTTTACGAGTTCCTTTTATACCAGTTAAATGTTTCTTCTATTACCCGCATCCGTAATTTACACTTCAATATTTCTATTGATTGCTTGGAACACTGTTCAGAATTTTTTGAATTAGTTACATTGTCATTTGTTGTATGAATCAAAACTCTTAAAGTGCATCTACACACCTGGCGTAGCTAGGGCATAGTCATTGCTATAGATTTGCAACGAGAACACATATTTTATTCTAAGCTGCAGAAGTTCCACACTGCAGTAATCTGTATTTGCCGTAATCAAATACTTTCTTACCCATGACTTGTGGCAGAAATATATTTACATAACTATGTTGTGTGTTTCCTCGCAGGGAAAAAACATCATACGATCATGCAGCCATCAAAGTCACCCGCGGATTACAAAAGTACCGAGAGGATGCATTGATTGAGATTGATGTTCTTCGTCAAGTTGCAAAGTATGACAGATCCGTTTCTGTTCACCTTGAAAATATTTGATTCTATATTTGGAGCTTGTTGTCTAAGTATTTTTTACAAATACTGAAATGTTTTTAAGTATTTGCTTGTATGATCACAGGTCATGTTGACATGAAAAAGCATAAATGTATGTCCAGTATTAATCTTGTGATGAACTTCCCCCTGGTTGGAGGATTGAACTGATATAACAAAAAAAGTTTAGTAGTTGATAATTACACTAATTTTGTGAAGTCAATAATCACAGTAGTTGGGGATTTAAGTAAAATTTGTAACCAGTTTTCAAATTTGTTAGTACTCGAACAAAAGTGCAACTAAACTCGTGGATGTTAAAAGTTCTTCTTAGTTGTAGGATTGAACTCTTACGCTTCTTAAGACTGATATGGGTATATATATATTTAACTTAAATCAAGATTGTTTTGTTCCAGGTAACAGTTGGCAGTTGGTTGCTTAAAAATTTTTAGTACTCAAACAAAAATGCAACTAACCTCATGTATGTTAAAAGTTCTTCTTAGTTGTAGGATTGAACTCTTACGTGTCTTAAGATTGGTGTGGGTATATATATTAACTAGAATCAAGATTGCTCTGTTTGAGGTAACGGTTGGCAGATGATTTCTTAATTGCATTTCTTTTAATGAAAAATGAACACATAAATTTATATTTTCATAGGTACGATCTGCATATTTTTTCTATCATTCTCTGAAAATGGTATTATGTGTTAAGTATGTAATATCATATATTGTTGTTTACTTTAAGGTAATTTTGTAATAGTCATTTCAGATATTTAGAGTTGGCTTTAGGTGATCTTCTATCTATGCGATTAATAATAATTACTCTTTGTTCATTTTTTTTATTTCTTCAGTTTTAGTAATCTTGGCTGTCAAATGTTTGATTTTCAACTCTTTTTTTGTATGAAACAACAAAAGCATTTATGCCACTTTGGACCACCTCTTGGGTTCCCGAATTCTTCATTGTTTTTCCAGAAATCGCTAAATAAGGCTTGGGCCTAGATTTGAACCCTTGTAACTATCCAGAGCTGTTACTTGGATCACCGAGGGAAAGATATTGGATCACTTAGATTGAGCCCCCTAGAATTGTGTTTGGGACTGTCACTTGGATCATTGAGGAAAAGATATTTGATTAGGAATAATTTCCCAAGTACTACTGAAGATGACAATGTTAAATCTTTATGAAATTGATTTGTTTGAGTGCATGTAGTCTATTGACTATATTGATCATAATCTCATTATGTCATCATACATGTGAAGAGCTATGTCCAATAGTATTACTAAACCCAAACACATGCAAACAATTGTTGGTTTAGAGATGGATGTTGTTCATTTCATTGGTCCATAATTTTGCTACACAATATCATACATAGCCAAGTTAGCCAATATTTTGATAACACTAGAAGAAACTCTCTGGAACCTGTGTTATTTAAAAGACAACTACTATTACTTGCATGAGTTAAATGCTGATATCTAAAAACAATAAGAAACAAAACTGAATTGGTCCGCAGAGAAAAGTGTTGGTTATATCTACACCTGTCTGGAGGAAACATTGAATTTTTTTTAATGACAGGAATGTCCTTAGATGATTTGTTGTAGGAGATATTTCTATAAAGAGCCATGTCCATGTGTAGTTTGACTAACCTTGGATAACCTAAATGTAACAAACAAATATGTTAATAAAGAAATTCTAATAAGATATTGCTTTCTGATTTATTGTTTGATAATCTATAAAATATGAAGATCGTGCCTGTGATAGGTGTTATCCAGATGTAGCAGCAAAAAATTGATTCCAAGTGTTTTGCAAAGTATATTGAATGTTGGAATGACCAAGAATCTATACAATGACAACTATACAATTAAAAAAGCACTAATGGGAGCATGAACTATTTAATGTTGTTCAATATGGTCAATAGACTACATGCGCTCAAACCTTCAAGGGACACGATCATTTTGGGTTAAAAGAAGAAGTGAGGTTTTAGATATGGAAGAAGAAAGGAGGAGTCAAGACTAATATCACTCAACCAAAACAACCCATCGAAAATACTAGTCTCTACTTTAATAGCACCTCCACTACTACTATACTCAACACTACTTGTATCCAAAGCGACAGTGTCGTTTAAGGGGTAGCAAATGTATTCATGTTTAGTGCAAATAAAATGTATTCATGTTTAATGCAAATAAAATTGCCCACAAAAGGCTACCACTCATGATATAAAACTTACAAGTGTATGGAAGTCTTCATGTATTCATGTTTAATTCAAATAAAATAGTCCACAAAAGGCTACCACTCATAATATAAGATTTACAAATGTATAGTACGAATTTGTAACAAATTGGAAATGTACAGATAGAACCTTTCAATGTAATGTTTCATCTATATTCCAACACTCCCACTATCCACCACACCCCTTAACAACATGTTATCGAAAGTAAAAAAAAGGTTTTTTCAACAAAAAAAACTAACCAAACAACTGATGCAACCACCGTCTTTAACATGTCACAACACTAACACAATCGCCCCCAAATAATTACAAACCCGCATTAACTACAAAAGTAATTAACTATCCAAATCAATATCAAATGTATTCATGTTTAGTGCCAAAAAATGGCCACAAAAGGCTACCACTCATGATATAAAATCTGTAAATGTATGGAAGTCTTCATGTATTCATGTTTAGTTTAAAAAATAGTCTGCAAAACACTACCACACTCATGATATAAGATTTGCAAATGTATATGTACGAATTTGTAACATATTTGAAATGTAGAGATAGAATCTTTAAATGTAATGCTTCATTTATATTCCTACACTTACAAAATCAATCACACCCCTTATGAACATCAACTACAAAAGCAATAACTATCCCTCTAAATCACATAACATATACCGTTCGGCGTTCACATTTCATTGTACACATGTGATTGCTAGTTTTAGTAACAATGACACACTTGAATGACTTGGTGTTAATTTATTGTTTAAGTTATGATCAATAAGTTAATTAGAAAAGGATCAAAATAGAAAAAGAATTAAAAAATGCTTTAAAAGGAGGGGTTTTGGGTATGGAATCCCTAATGTTTATTTGATTAAGATTTTATCATTAGTTTACGTGTCAGCGATGTTCCATTTCATACCAATCGAACCAACCCAATGATTTTGTTTCATCACTGAGCTCATAAGCTAAGGCTATGTTAAGCCATAACCATGTTATTTTAACTATACAAACCAACTCTACCAAATTGAGCTTTCAGCTCATAAATCAGACCGCCAATTGCATCGTGCTAGTCACATAAGGGAAACATTACCTTGTTAGGCAATATATATATATATATATATTATACAAATGTTTGTATTTATATAATTATTGTATATTATACAAATGTTTGTATTTATATAATTATTCTAGCACTTTCGTAGCTCCAAATTATTCTAGCACTTTCGTAGCTCCAAAATATTGAAATAGATATAAGGCGTTGAGAAACACCAAGTTAGAAGAGGTGAGCTCATGTCAAAACTAGACTCCTTTAATAACGAACCAACTCACAAACCACCGCCGTGCTCACACCCACTGAGCTCGCAAGTAAGCCAAGCTACACATACTTATCCATTGAGCCAAGAAGTTAATCTCTGTGTATTGAACTATCAATGATAACAAAGACTATAACACCTAGTAAAGGCAATGAATATTTAAAACACATTTGAATTTATAGACACATATATTCTCATTTTCAGTGCATGTGGGATAAAAGGGAATAATGATTGGCAAAGATAAAAAAGTTGCGCTCTTCTCGAGAGATTCAAAATGAAACCCAACCCTATACCATAGTCCATTGCCTTAAGCTCACCATGGAAATTGCTTATTCCTCATGTTTTCCTTCTTCATACAGACGCATGCATTATTTTCTTGCTAGGTTTGCGGCATGGTAAGTTGAATGGAGACGAGAGGAACCCAAATTAGATGCTCAGTGAGACATTGCATGCCGAATCCAAATTCACAAGGATATTGAGGCCAACTTCAGCCTCAAATACAGAGATAAAGGGAGGGAGTGTAAATATTAATCATCAATTAAATTTGCATGAAAAATTTAAATCATAAAAAATTTAATAAATAATAGAAATAGAAAAGTTCTCCCCAATTATAGATTGGTGTAATTATATAAAAGGGAGTTCTATATTCTCATGAAAGGCTGGAAATCTTTCACGACCATGTAGGAGGAGCGATGAGTTGTGGATATAAATGGAAAATTAAAAACTTTAGAATCTTTGCATGTGTTTTATTGAAAGGAGAGTTTAATTAAAGATTGCATGAAGGCTTAGACACGCTTTTATTTATAATTATATAAGTTGGCGTTACACTAAGATCCTCTGCGTTTATTAGAAACGACGAGATTTTCATTAAAAAAGCACCCAACAGTTTTAAGAATGGCATATGGAGAGTTAATTGAAGGAGGATGCACACATTCACTTTCAGAGAAGAGGAGACGCAAAAGAAGAATAGCATGAACAGAAAAACAGAGAAATCACACTGCAAAGAGTGTAATTATTATTATGGCAAATGTAATGTTAGTAATAAGTTAGTAATTTGTTATATAAAACAACAATAACAAATATCTATGTTGTTAGTAAGTTAGGAATAATTCAGGTAGGTTGAAGTTTTGTTATAGTGTTTGTAATATGAAGAAGAGGAAGAATATTAAATATCAATCATTAGTACTTGGTTTTTGTATCTCTGACCTCTCTGCAATTCTGTTGTATACTTACCCTTCATACATAGAATTATGTGGAGGAGATATTACGAGTAAAAATTCTTTAATGGGGGTACAGAAGGGAGAGTCCAATAACAAGTGGAAAAGAAGGAAGACAAAAGATTCATGGAGGAAATAGGATTGATCTTTAATAACAAGGTCCCTTTTACTTTCACATTTAATTACTTGTAGGTTGTTTTCTTGTTATATGCATGTTTGTGGTAAAATGGTTGAGCCTTTCCTTTTGGATATATAGGATCTTAGGATTGACTGTGGAGCCTTTTGTTTTGGATATAATGATGATCATGAGAGTAAAACAAGGTAACATAAACCCATTGACACAGGAATGAGAAAATATATGTTGTAAACTTCTACGAAATTTTAGCGAGAATAGTAAAATAAAATTAGGCTTGTATGTTAACTATCCCTTAGATGATTATAATGATGGATAAGAAACCAATTATGAATTAGTCAAACATTAACAATCTAGAACATGATTAGTGTGAGAAAAATAGAAACCTTATATGAAGATAAGTGTACCTCCCCGACTCAATAACACCATGATTACATATATGTAATTTACTTATGGTATACATGCTTAGATGATTTGTTCTACCATTCATACATGTATGGAAAGGAAGGGTGGTTTCTAAGCAGCATACATTGATTATAACGGAGATGCATAGTTTAATATTGCATGATTTGGATTATTATTCAAAAGTTGGATAATATAATATGAACCTGGTAAGAATGCAACCTACAAACTATGATTAATAGGAAATAATCAAACTCATTGAGATGATATTACAACCTTGCTATTATGGATTGAGGTTTATGAAAATTGAGTACTTGGAAGTAGTAATTAAGCAATAAGAACCCTCATGTGTTATTAATAACTTGGCGGAGTTTTGATAATACGAATGTACCAGGATCAAAACTTGACTCAGATAAATGGTATACTAAAATGAGTTGATATGAAGAAATCTAAAAATGTCCCACTTTTTGGTATGGTTTGTACCTTAGTAAACATGAATTTTTAGTTTAATTGATTTTCTAAAGTTAATAGCCACAAAACCGTACACATTCATGAAGTTCTACAAACTAACGAAATGTTGTGTTTAGAGTGTAGAATACATGTGTATTTTTTAAAAAAATATTTGGCAAAAAATATAGTATTTTTCTTAATTTTATTCATATGTTGTTTCTTATGTTATTAAAGAGGAATGACTGTCCCCCGGTGGTTTTTTAAAATGAAAACTTATCTTTTCACTATGAAATTTTAGATATATGTTCAAGATTATAATTTTGACGTGCTGTCAAAATTTCATATTTTTTTGACTTATATTTTTTTTTAATTAATTATTTAGTAACTATATTTTAAAATAAATGGCGTCCATATTTCAATGCCAATAAATTTTAATATTTATATCGAAATTAAATTTTTTTTTTCACAGGAAAGAAGAAGAATTCAACAAATACTAAGTATATTTTTTTCAATTTTTTTTGATATATTGTACTATTTTTCAAATTTGGTTGATTGTGTACTATTGATTGTCCTAAAATACCGTATGTTAGTAAAAATTAAAAAATAAATAGCAAAACAGATTTTTAAAAAATGAAAATTACATTTTTAGAAAGCCAATAAAAATATGAATTTTGTGTCAAAATTTTGTAAGTTAACTATTTCGTTTACCCTAATTACGTGGCATCCGAGTGGCAGATTTTGGCTCACAATTGTCCCCCAAAAGGATTTGGAGCCAAAATGTGCCAATCGGGCGCCACGTCACTGCCACTCAGTAGGGTTCGCGCGAATGGGGTTCGCGCGAACGATTGTTCACGCGAACCCCATTTCGCGTGAACCCCCTCTGCGCCACCAAAGCGCCGCCAAAACGTCTCCTTCTAGATTTAATGATTCGCAATTGCGTCTCCCCTTCTAAATTTAATATTTTACAAGTTACTTAATATTGTTCGCTTTTTATGTTTTAAATTTAATTTTTTACATATTTTTTGTGTTTTAAAGTAAGTGTGTTTTTTTTTTAAAATTGTTTTTAACCAAAAATATGTAATATTAAATTAGAAAAGTTGTTTTACATATTAAATATAAATTCTATTAAATTTAGAAAAGTTGTTTTAAAGTTATAGAAAACTAAAATTAAAAATAACCTAATTTCTACTGAGATTTGTATATAAATAGAGTTGCATGCACATATAGTTTTGTATCAAGTTTACTCTTACACATTCAGATCTATCACGATTTATGTGTGCGGGTGAAAATTATTGAAGTGGATGAATCATGGGAAATGCAAAGAATGAGAAACGAAAATATACCGAGGAAGAGAATGCAGAGAAGAATGCTAGAAGATCTGTTCGTAGGAGGGCACAAAGAGAGAGAGAGAGAAGACACAACAAGTGAAAGACAACGCTGCAAAAATTGGTACATATGTATAGAAACCCTTGATAGATCCTAATTTTTTTTTAGTTCTAAGGTTTAAATATGATAATTTATGTTTTTTAGATTGCGTAAAGGCAAGGGTTTTGATAGGATCCCATGTGCATGTTTATGGACACAGATCATGATGCGCAACATTATGCTGAAGTGATATCAAAAGTTATGGAATTACTTCCCAAAAAGAATGTGAAACACTTGGTGAAGATGGATTTACAAAAATTAAAAGAATTTTCCGAACAAGAACCACTATCACGAAAGAAAACAACAAAAAGTGTAGAGATAGTATATGGTGAATTTGTTAATTTGACTACAGTTGCTAGAGCACATTTGTTGGTTACATTCTTGAATCATGTTGATATGAGGGAAACATTAGAATTGTTAGGTGTTGATTTTGGACGGAAAAATTCAAAACGTGTAGAAGAAGAATTTGTTGGGAATGTTTTTAAAGGAATAAGTTCTTTGGGTACAAAAACTAGGTCTGCTGATAAGAGTATTTCTCGTAGAGCAATATTAACTTCAGTTGTAAGTGAAGATACAACAAAGAATCGTCATGTTACCGCCTTTGCCAAGGCATTGGGTTTATCTAGAAAGACGGTTAGCAGGTATGCAAAAAGGAGGAAGACATTGGATGACTCTACTATGGAAGGAAATTGGGCACTAATGTGTAGAAATCCACGTTCTGATAAAATAGAGGATAATATTGTGAAGATAGTTTCTGATTTTTGGACTGAGAGGACTCGTCCTTCTCCGAATGTGAGGGATGTTTTAAAACATAGGGTAACTCGCAATAACTATGACGAACATATAAAACATTGGCTTGAAATAACTCAACATGAGATGTACATAAAGTTTACAGAAGAAAATCCAGATGTTAAGATTGGACAACGAATGTTTGAAAATTTGAAGCCTTGGTATGTGCGAGCTGATAAAGTCCTTGACACATGTTGTTGTCGCTATCACGTTGAGTTTGATTATCACTATCAGGTACATAAAAATTTATAGATTCAATGTATATATATTTTGAGGCGTGCTTTCATTTATATCTATATATTTAAAATTTGTTTAAATATTGTTTTTTGAGACATGTGATTTAAAATTAATGTATTTCAAAATCTATGTTTTTTTCAGGTGTATAGAAAGTTACGAGAAGAAATTGCCCCACCTACACGTGTCAGTGAATTCATAACTTCAATTATTTGCAACGTATCTGATGATCATGTTGATGATCGTATGACTTGCATCAAAGGTGTCTGTGACAAGTGTGGGGACTTGAAATTATTGCCAAAAACAAATGAAGATTTGGACACAGTTAACCTGGTTGCTTGCAAGAGGTGATATATATAAATTTATGTTTTTAAATTTGGATGTTAGATTTTATTTTGATTTTTATTTTATTGCAAATGAATACATGACAATTTGTCCATGTTATGAATTGATTTTGTAGGTTCAAATACATAAAATATTCAACAAGGCTTGGAAAAGATGCAACCAGGTTGGATTTGGTAGAAGAGGAAATCCCCATTGCTACATTCATGCAAAGTTTCCGAAGTTTAATTAGTCCGTACATCAAACATTCTCACTATTCAAAGTGGCAGGCTACACAATTCAAGACTAATAGGGACACATTCCCTATTGGTTCCATATTGTCCGTGGTTGATTTTGCTGAGAATTACTCATTTTCTCATCAAAAAGAAATTCAAACACAGTATTATCATACTGACCAGGTTACTATCATGGTTCAAGTATTTTATAGGCATGCACAATTGGATTTGGATGGGGTTGAAAGTACATATGTGAAGCGAATGATCAAGAAGGAGTATCACTTCTATATAAGTGATGACAAGGAACATGACACCCACTTTGTGCAACATTGTTTTGGTTTGTTCTTTCAATATCTTCATCAGCGAGGAATACAAATAGATCACCATTTTGTTTGGTCAGATGGTTGCGCATCACAATTCAAATCCTCTCGCCCTTTCTTTGCACTCAGTCGTTATCATCGTCATCACAAAATTCCTCATTTATGGAGTTTTTTTGAGAGTGGTCATGGGAAGGGAGAACACGATGGTGCGGGTGCATGCATCAAACGTGCTCTAAAGAAACAAAGCTTTGATTATGAGGGAGATCGATTGATTGATGCCCACACCGTTGTTGAATGGTGTAAGAAACATTTTGCAGTTCAGGTTTCAACCTCACAGGCTTCAACCTCACATGCTTCAACCCCGCACAGAGTATTTTGGGAGATAACAGGTACATGCACATTTAAAACATAGATATGTAAATCTTGATGTGATTTATTAAGTGAACTACAAGTTACTAACTTTAAATTTTTTTATTCTGATTTTTGTTGTTTGTTTTAAACTTTATTGATCTTTTGAGCATGATTAAATGAAGGTATTGATCGGAGGACAAAGTATGGATGTGAAAGGATTCCCAATTCTAGGTCTTTGCACTCTTTGATGACTATGGATAGTAATAACTGGACAATCTGTACAAGAGATTATTCTTGTTTTTGTTATGAATGCATGAACAAATCATATTCAGAGTGCAATAGTCAAAAACATGGGTATGTAGGTGAGTGGAAGCAAGTTCCTTTAGTTGTGGATGACACATATGGATCAGATCATGATGATAGTTTTGAAGATGTGCCATTAATTTCAACTGATTATGACCACATATCTGGACTGGTTAAACAAGGTATGTTTTATTTGAAAGGATCAAGTATAATTTGATAATTAAATATATATGTATATAATTTATACTATACATCCGATCATTGAATGTTTCTTTGCATTTTGTTGTAGGAGATGTATTTGCAGTCATTGCTGAAGAAGCCAATATTGAGAAAGTGGAGTACTACTTGTTGCGTTGCACAGAGGAGAGAACAAAGCTAACATGTGAAATAACAAGTGAAGTGACAACATTTTTTACTGGCTCAGTTGTAGTGCAGGGAACATACTTACAACAAGTGAAAGCCCTCCAAAGTGGGATTCACTTTTTTTATTACAAACCAGACAAAAAGGTGTATCATTACACCCATCACATAATTGCTACAGGGTTACAATTGCAGCAGGTGAAGACTACAAATAGTAAACGCAAAAAATGGAGACTAGATGTAGAATACCATGAAAAACTTTTACAAGTCATTGAACAACGAGCAGAGCCACTTGGTATTATATAGAAGGACATGGAATAAATTACTAAACCTTGTTGGTAATAAACTATTAAGCTAGATAGCATTGTATTTTCTACTTGAAGGGACTATGGAGACCACTATACAATAAAGTTGTTTAATACTTGTGATTCTTACTTGTTGTGAGATGGTTTATGGTTTACAAGTATTGTGATATGGTTGTTACATGGAAGTATGTATGGTATAAACATGATTTATTGACTCATGATAGGCTGATTATGGATCAATTGCAACATTACATTTTTCTCTGTGTCAACTAGAAATTCATGTTTTCCATAAATTTATGCATTCAAACCTTGTCTTGTAAATGATGCTATTAAGTCTATCATTGACACTTTTTACCACAATTTGTTCTTCCTGCCTGCTTTGCCTTTATTTCTCATCGTCGAATTCGATCGAACTACGGTGCTTTGTTCTCCATTTCAATTTCCTTTTCCGCTCAGCAATATGTCTGTTTCGGCATTAACATCTCACACATCACGTGCGATTGCTAGTTTATATTATTTAAACATGTGACCTAGGTGAGAGTTGATGATATTTTTTACGATTTAATTCAAATTAGAGAGGTTAAGCTTAAATTAGAGAGGTTGTTTAGATGTTTGAGAGATATGTGCACAAACCATTTTTTGAGTGCATATTTAGGCAATTTAAATAATAGTGTGTTCAAGACAACTATATGGTGATTGTAAAATAAAATTTCCTTATTATTTATAGAAGTTCCGTATTGTACACTATTAATCGCATGAATGAGAAACAAATTCAAATTTGTGTGAATGCTCCCTAAGTTCAATCATATGTTTATTGTGGCTTAGTTAAATGCATTCATGGAGCGCATAAGTGATTCGGTGGACGAGTTTTCCTAACTTTTATATGGTATTAGAGCTCTCAATGGTTTTCTACTTCGTCTTAGTCTACCTTTATGCTTGTGTGCTTTGTTATGATTATTTTTTTATATACAATTTTTTTTTGTTCCATCGCCACCAAGACCATCTTCTTGAGATATTTCGAAACCAAATCTCATTTATTACACTCAACATATTAGCTATTTCATGAGTATGTCTTAAAAGATATTTTTTAAAAGTGATTAAATCATTGAGTTGGCTTGGGTTTTCTAGAGCAACACATTTTTCTTTACTACTTGGGAGTTATATCATAATGTTGTGGGGAAGATCTGTTATAAGTCTTAGACGGCCTGCACCCCTTCTCAGTATAAGCATCAAGAAACAATTGCCTTTCCTTTATCTTAAAACGTCATGTGACCAACTATGAGAATGAAACTAGTATGTTTCAATTTGTGTGCCTTTCTTTAATGAACACTCCTATCATAATGAGCTCTCCTTAAAATTCAAAATCTACTCATATGACCAACTAATAAATAGAGGTTAAATCAAGCACCAAATGAATATATGATGAATAATCAATACATAAATGGTGGTCTTGAAATACATTACAATTTAGTTAAATTAAAGTTCTTGTTTTATTCAAAACTTTCAGACATTTGATCTGTTTAGCTTTAGATTCGATGCCTTCAAATCTATTTATAATTTTATATCCTGTGTGTGTCCTTGCAATTGCGTGGGTTGGATTGCTGCTAATTTTTTGCTGCATCGATCACATATATTACTACAACTATTATTCCAAAAAAGGCCTACACTTTGATACCACATTTTGGAATTAAGGGCATTCATGACCATGAGCATTGAAACTCAATACAGGATGAAAGATTTTACATTGATGAGTTTGCACTTTCTATTTACAAACCAAGAATGAGTATTGATCTATAAATTTGAAATTTCCCCTACGATGCTAGATGTGTGAAAATAATACAGATCTTATCTATCCATGTTGTTAATTGTTGAATTTTCTCTAAGTAGCAGTGGCGAATGAGCAGTTCAACTTACAGATCATGAACAACCAAAAAAAAATTAAAAACAAGCCACATAACACACATGATTTTTAACTTGTGTGGGGAAAACCTGCTGGGAGTGGCAATTCACAGCTTCCTCTTCTTCCTTCAGCAGTGGGGCCAATACAAAGAGCTCTAAGGAGCATTGCATCTCACTCTCTCTGTTACTGCTATTGAAAGATTATAAAGAGCATAGACTAGGCATTAGCTATGAACAACTGATTACTCATTGCGATCCTCTCACGCATTCTCCAACTCCTGCACTCCTTATTTCTCCTCTCACTCTTGCCTGCCAATTGCGTAGCCTTTGGCTTCTCTTATGCATTTCTGGTGATGTCCCCTCTAAGACCAAAGGATCCCAATTACCTAGAATGAGAAGCGACACCGAGATTTGGCCGTTAATGAGTTCTGTTCGGAACAGGTGAAACTACCATGGACAGCAAGAGAAAACTGCCATGTCATATAAGCAATAGCCGTGACACATACAGAACCACTGTTGCTACTAGCGAAACCACTGTGCCACAAATGGAACCACTGTGACGCTTTCAAAACTGCCATGCCAGTAACTTAATTGTCATCCTGCTTTATCTGGCGGTTTTGTCACTGTACAAATACTCTCTGATTCTTCTGCTAATCCAGATGTGTTCTTGGAGTCTGCTGAGTTTGACGTCTTCCCCAGATCCATATAGACCAAATATATTCACAAATATTTTTTCACCTCTCAAATTCCCGTGGTTTTTAATGTTCATCTATGTAACGTACCAGGCTCTTGATATTCTTATTTCCTAAGCAATCTAATGAGCAAACCAACAATTCACACTGATGATTAGATATCATTCCATCACAAACTTTACTTTTATTTCACATACAAGGAGATGGGTACAGCCTAATACATCCTAAGAAAAACAATAATAATTTTTAAAAGCAAACAAATATTAGATGACAGCAAAAGACAAGAATAGTTATACTGATGTTTATCTTTGATAACTCATCATATCTAGGGGCAAGAGTACAAAATACATTGACAAAAAACACTGAAATGCAAGTCTCCGAGTCAAGTATTGACGAGTACCGTCTCCAAGACGCATCTTTGGTGGTAGGACACGAGTCTCTGTGCAACACTTCTATTTTCGCTGGCATAACTGTGGAAGAGGTTGAATTCTTTGGAAGCTACTGTGCATCATCTTGTGAATGTTAATTCTTTATTTCTATATTGTTGATTGATAATTGCTTCTGCATGTAACACATCTAGGCTCAAGGAATTTAAACTGTTGCTCCCTGGATATCTTGTTGGATACAGATCAATGTTAGTATAATTGCTAATGCCTTTTGGATTTGCAAGTTCTATAGAATCATTAACATATAGTGCAGACTGTACCCAGTTAAGGCCAAGAACCAAGAAATAGAGGAGTTCTTCATTCCCAGCCCCACCAAATACCATGGCAACAGTGCAGTTACCATTTCTTTTATTCTTGCTGCTAACCCATCAATAATGATCACTGCACATGGAGGAACATCCTCATCTCCCATTTTTAGAGAGCAACATGTAGTGGGCTTAGGAACCATAATGTTACAAACGATAGAGTAGTGGGTAATTTGAGTCATGATGAGCCTAATGAAAGTTGCTTTAATTTTTCGTTTTCAGTATCATCCGACTCTATCTAAACTTTGCAGTTAATCGAAGAATACTAGAAATCATAGTTTTTGCCATTATGGTAATGAACAGCAACGAAAACATCTCACCATTAGAATAGATATTTGCATCAGTATGTAATAAAATGAAAATAATTTCTCTACTAGAACAATTAAAGAATTTAAACTATAGAAGGTGATGTAAGTCAACATAGGAAGTTCCTTAATTTATGTCATGTCACCATATCACGTAAAATAATCAATATATATCTTTCCTTTCGTACTAGATTGGCATGGAATAATTCGTTTATAAGTGTAAATCCACACCAAAACACTAAACTAGGGTGTTGGGTAAGGGAGTACCAATTTTTTAAATTTATCATGACCTTTTTTTCAATGTACTGGAACCAATGATCAAGGGCATTGCCTAGAAATCTTGAAACCTATATACAGTTACACAGCTTAACAATACTACGCATGTAATTTAAGGCCAAGTAGTCAATTCCAACTTCTTGCCATTTCATTTGCATTTCTCTAAAGGAAACTTTTTATTTTAAAATGGCAATGCCACATGAACTTTAAAGCAATGCTACTCAATTTTGAGGGAAATATTCCATCTCTATAGCCTATAAATATACTAATACCAAGTAATGCTTTCCTTGTCTGAGCAACAACATTTATATTACTGATTTAATTTTCCTCAATATGTAATAGTTAAGTTTTAGGAGAGAATTGTGAAATATAATTTTGAGTTGACATCATGTTCTTGGTCAGAGAGGAATTGGCATTGTCTACAATGACTACATAGACGAGAATGTCAAACCAGGTTTGAAATCCCTTTCAGTAGCAGTTAAGGTTCTCAATCAACAGGGTCTTCAGGGGAAAAGAAAATTGTTGGCACAGGTCATCTTTCTTGGGCAGTTAAGCCACCCACACTTGGTGAAACTTATATGTTACTGTTGTGAAGATGAATAAAGGTTGCTGGTTTATAAGTATATTTCTCGTGGCAATCTCGAAAACCATCTATTCCAAAAAGTATGTGTTCCTATACCTTGGTCAGTATGAATGAAGATTGCACTTAGTGCTGCTAAAGGACTTGCTTTTCTTTATGAACTGGAAAGGCAAGTTTATCTATCATGACTTCAAGACATCCAATATTTTATTGGACTCAGATTATACAACAGAACTTTCTACTTGATAAAATGGTTAGGAGGGAGACCAGACTCATGTTTACACTCGTGTGATGGGTATATATGGTTACGCAGCTCCTAGGTATGTGATGACCGGTCACCTAACAGTTAGCATTGAAGTCTATGGTTTTGGTGTTACTGGAGTTGTTGTTTCGCAGGACATCCATGGATAAGACCAGACTAAATAGAGACTATAACCTGGTAGAGTGGGCTTGACCATTTCTGTACAATAATAAGAAGTTTCTTAAAATTATAGATCCAAGGTTGGAAGGACAGTATTCTGTGAAGGGAGCCCAGAAAGTTGCTAGCTTGGCCTATCAATACCTTAATCAAAATCATAAAGGTAGGCTTGCAATGAGTTTTGTTGTCGAGCAATTGGTGTCTTTGCAAAACTGTTAAACTTACCAGGATAGCCATGGGACAATCAAAATCTAAAAAACAAAGTCGATCATTATATGTGCATGGTTGACCTTCTTAACCATGTTGGCTATCTTAAGGAAATTCTAGACTTTATTATCAAAATTCCAATTGGGCATATCTATGCGAAGTTGGAGAAATTGTCTTTGGAGATGAAGGTAGCAAGCTATTTTCCAAATTCAAGACAAGTCCTAAAAAACAATTGTTCCTCTGCCATCATAGTGAGAAGTTGACAATTGCATATGGATTGTTAAAAATGCTCCTCAAAGAATTATAAAAGTCATCAAGAACCATTGAGTATGTGTTGATTGCCACGCAATAATCAAGTTCATCTCCAAGATTATTACAATAAAAATTATTGTAAGAGATGTAAGCTGGTACCATCATTTCAAACAAGTACAATTTTGTTTTAGAGATGGTTTGTTGGTGTTAAGTGAACATAGGCTTGCACTATAACAAAGTCCGCTATGTAAGAAACCTGCAATTTTGCATCACCAACGCAAGCTTGGTGTAGAAATATGGAGTGATGATGAAAATAGAAGGTGGCGAGTATCGAAGCAAAGAGGAGATGATTCCAAATGCCACGAATGATATGATGATTGATGTGATGCTTTTTTGTTGGTGTAAGCTTTAATTCACTGTATGTAAACTAATATAAACTAATTATAAAGTGAGTAGCATGCCCCATACACGATGATAACAAACTAAACCTTTGGAACACAAGTCCTAAAAAACCCCCCTTGATCCAAGAGTATAGAAGAGGATGATTCAGAACCTCATGACTATGATGTCATCTAATAGTCTCTAACTCACCTGCAACCTGGCACACTGTACATTGTAGTACTGATCAGCTAATGTCGCTTCCTTCACTCGGAATACATGGTATAGTAATCTGGTGCTTGTGTCCATATACATTATTTTGACCAAGTACAAGACAGATTAAAAACAGACTTATGAGAAATAAATGACTGAAAATTTAGAGTGGAAATCAATGCCAGGTATGGTAATCTAGTGCTTATGTCCATATGCATTATTTTGACTGAATATGCTACAAATTTATAAAAAAAACTAAATGACAAAATATTTAAGAAAAATCAATGCATCAGATTAATCATCATCGATTTTTTCTCAAATACTTTGTCCCAGTTCTTAACAGTTTTCACTAAATTCTGAACTACCAAAGTTCGAGATCTTTACTATCATGAATTGGCATTAACATCCACATATTTCCACTACCATCATAGAGCTAAATCCCCAAACTTGACAACTATACAAAAATTCTTCTAATAAAAATAGTTTTTGAACTCTCAACTTGTTTCAAAATTCTTTCTAAGAGCCAAATCCCCAAACAATACAAAACTATTCTATCTACAAGTAAACAAGACATTCTAATCAGGAAACAAGACAACCATAAAAACTATTGTTTAAATTGTATACAGAGAAGAAATAAAGAATAATATGGACTTTACTTGAATAGTTGCAGGCAAAAAACTGCAATGGCATCGAGTCAAGTATGCGAAAAAGTTCATTGCCATATGCAGGAAAGGAGATGCTTCAATACACTAAAGATGGTACCGTTGATAGACATGGCAGACAAGCTATCAAAGCCAGGACTGGTGGCTGGAGATCTGCGATTTTGATATTAGGTAATCTCAAATTTCTGTGTTTATTTTCATCAAAGGTTAGTTCCCAAAGTGTATGGATAAAAATCTGTAAGATAATTTTAATATTGGCCACTCTGCCTATAAAACCTATAAGTTATGTTAAGTTGATTCTTTATACTTGTATATGATGTTTACTAGTAAACCAAGGATTTGCCACGCTAGCATTCTTCGGAGTTGGTGTAAACCTGGTTCTGTTCTTGACAAGAGTACTTAAGAAGAGTAATGCATCGGCAGCAAATAATGTGAGCCTATGGACTGGGACAGTTTATATGTTTTCTCTTGTGGGGGCATTTCTTAGTGATTCATACATCGGGCGCTACCGGACATGCACTAGCTTTCTCCTTATTTTTGTCGGGGTAAGTCAAATCCATTCAATTCCTTTCTAGATGTTGGACTGATGGATATGGAAGTGGTTGATACATTTCCAAACAGGCACCTAAAGGATTTCAAGGGGCATGTGCTATTTTTCCTGCACTTATTCACTTTAGTATGCATGAAATACTGCCAAATGTGATTTTATGCACACTATAAACAAAATATATTTGCAGAGTTTAAATGTAAAATGTCTGTTGCAAGCGGCATCACCCTAATAAGGCAGAAAATGCAACTTGCAATCATACTAGAGAAATTCCATAAAAATTTATATTGGAATATTATTAAAAATAGGGGTACTGTTGTAAAAGGGGGTATCAAAAATTAGAGGACTAATCTGCAGAGCGTATATGCAATTCAAACCTTAAAAATCTCCCTAAAATCATATTTGTTCTCTGTGAAACAGGGTTTAATTCTTCTAGCATTATCATCTCAACTACTCTTGTTGAAGCCTTCTGGATGCGGAGATGGTAGTTTAAGCTGTGAGCATGCAACACCTATGGCAATTGGAGTTTTTTACTTGTCTATATATCTTGTGGGTTTAGGAAATGGAGGATACCAGCCCTCAATAGCTACATTTGGAGCGGATCAATTCGATGAAGAAGATGAAAGAGAAGGACAGTCAAAAGTAGCCTTTTTTAGTTGGTTCTACCTTGCTCTTAATCTTGGTTCTCTGTTTTCTAACACAGTACTAGGATACTTTGAGGATAATGGCATGTGGCCATTGGGTTTCTGGGCGTGTGCCCTAGCAGCCATAATCTCCATAATAGTATTTCTGATTGGGATGCCAAGGTACAGGCATCACATGCCAGGAGGCAATCCATTGCCTCGAATTGGTCAAGTGTTTGTAGCAGCTACTCGGAAATGGAGGTTGAAGCTCCCATCAGATGCTGATAAGCTTCACGAGCTACCTAGTAAAGAAAGTGCAATCAACGGAAGTCGTAAAATACTGCACAGTGCAGGATTCAGGTATGTGAATTGTACACGTAATCCCACCTCATAGTGAGAAGATATTTCACTCTGTGATAGACTGCATTCAAGCGCCTACTGCCATTACATAATTAAAGCTGAGGAACTTTTCTGGGAAATATTTATGCAAATAGGCTTGAAACAGCAAATAAAGATTATTCTTAGAAGTAAAAATATAGAAAACCTTAAAATGTTTAGATTTAATGATCTATAAATATGTTTCAATATAACTGTAGATCAGTTTCTATAAAGATCGTCCAGCTCAATTTGCAGAAGGCACGTCCAGCTCAACAGCAAGCCTATAAAGATCGTCCAGCTCTCGGCTGGAACTGAAAGTAGCTCTTGCTTCAGATATTCCACGAAAATAAACTGGCCCCTCCTATTTCTTGGCGGTATGAGCTGTTCCACACATTGTGGCCTTAAAATGCCCTCAACTAGAATTACACCCTGACAGCCTGCAGATGAAGCACAGAGTCTTTGAATGCTCTGAATAGCAAGATGGTGCAAAAATAAGTCTTTATTGGTATAACAATTCAGATGTCATTGTTTTCAGAAGTAGCTAATTGCGGATTGTCGTCTGAAACCATAAGAAGATCAAATCCAAATTCCTTAATGCAGCCTAGTGACATGATGCTGCATGGGGATTGATGTGAACAGATGATCGATTGTCATATCTCACATTGAATCCTGTTATGTCAAGGCTTTCAAAAAAGAAATTTGTTTGAGAAAGTATATTTACAAGCTAAAACGACTGCTTGAAGAGATGGAAAATGATATACATGTTACAGGAGGGGAGAAAGGAATGTTTTTGTGCTTACGATCACAAAAAATTTCAAATTCTCCCAAGCACAATAATGTAACAGATAAATTAGTTAAACAAAGAACTGATTATGGGGAGGGTTCATAAATTTTCTAACTTACAAAGTTTTGGGCATAGTTTTATGATTGTAACAGTTCAGATGTCATGGTTTGTAGAATCTGTTGATTATGGGTTGTTGTCTGAAACACTGGAAAAAATATCAACTTCCTCTATACAGCCTGATGACATTGGGCCAGGTGAATGTGAGATGCCTTATGAAACAAAAACAGAACGAAATCATCCTTCCTCAATGCAGCCTTGTGGCATTAAGGCAGGTGTCTGTGAGATGCCATTTGAAGCAACAGAGCCAAATCCGTCTTTGTTGATGCACCCTAGCAATATTAAGCTGGATGATTGTGGGTTGCCTAATGAAATGATAGAACCAAATCCAAAAAACTCTATGCAGCCTAGAAAATCTAGCTCAAGTGTTTCTGGGTGGCTTTTTGAAACAACAAAACCATATCAATCTTCCTCAATGCAGCCTAATGGAATTAGGCCAGGTGATTGTCAGATACCATTTGAAGCAACAACAGGACCAAGTCCATCTTTTGTGATGCATAGTAACATTACATCGGATGATTGTGGGTTGCCTTCTGAAATGACCACGGTATCAAATTCAACTTTGGTACAGCCTAGCAACATTGGGTCAGGTAACTGTGGGTGGCCTTTTGTTTCAACATAGCTAAATAAAACTTCCTTGATGCAGCCTAGTAACATTAGGTTGGGTGATTGTGGGATGCCTTTTGATTATGCGAGGGATCTGATTTCAGATGGAAGGTCTGTAATCCTAGGATCTGGATTTGTTGATAACAGATGACAATGACACAGAACACTATTAAATTATTAATTACAGCAAAGACTACATGGACACTGACCGAGGACGACAAGAGATGGACAAAGCAGCACATCAAAACTTAGATAACTATACCTCTAAATCAAAGTAACATATACCATTCGGCGTTCACATCTCATGAAACACATGCGATTGATAGTTATATACCTATTATGATATCATCAAGAGACAAAAATGAAAGATAAGGGGTTGTCTTATATTCACATCCATAATTGTAAATAAACCTGTCTAAGACATAGATCAAAATATATTAATAATACACATGTCTAAGACATATATCAAAATATAATAATAATGTCTAGAATGATTATGAATATATATACATGTCTAAAATCTCCAGAAGTATGTCTAAAATGTTTGAAATCTATAAAATATCACCGAAGTCTCCTCTGTACACTAAGGCGAGTGCCAGACCCCCTCACTACGCTCTACTGCACCCTGCATGTTAAAAAAAAGGAATATACATGTCATAAACTATATATAGCACGTACCATATATTAAAATATATAAGCAAAAATCTACAACAATTTCTTGATTAATTCAATACATTATATAACTGATATGTACAATTGATTACCTCAGTATCTGTCCTTGCGCGGATGTTGGGAGTATCTACGCTACCCGTAGATCTCTGTCCCGTAGATCCCTGTGAAACAAAATAAATAAAATGCAAGAAGTTGATAAATAAGTTTTTTGAATAAAGTTCATTAATTTCTATCATTTCAATTTAGATTAAATATTAATTATATTAAAACAAATATATTTATACCTCTGTGGAACGCGTCTCCAAATGTATGGGATTGTCATCCACGAACTCAACACCAGCAAATATGTCGCCAACTAAACCAAGTTGACTCAGACCCGGAACATCGAGATCCATGTTGTGCTCAATCAAGAGCTGTGTGTATGTGACACGGGTAGATGGTGCGGGCTGTGAAGCTCCACACACTGGAGCAGAAGCCTAAACACAAAAGTACATGTTTAATTTTAATATTAATAAATTGTAAAGTAATGATCAATTAAAATAAATTTTAATTATATTAAAGGTTTAATTTTCACACACTGGAATATAAATGTGATGAACATCACGTGTGACAATCCCAGCTACAGGAAGTCTATATGTAGCAGCGGCAGTAGTACCCTGACTAGAAGATACACTCCCACTCTACTCTATAAAATCTAGAACCCCCGATAGTGGAATGCTGTAATGCCAAGCAATCATCTCATATGCACGCAACAAGTCAGCAGTCATGATGCATCCTAGTTGACGTGTTTGAGTGAGATTTATAACCGCCTCAAATTCATATGGGGAAATCAAAGATACACGAGTGTATACCTCGTTGCGTGCATCATTAGTGTTACTAGCACCTCGACTGCTAGTATCACATCTCTAAAGGTACTGACCCACACAATTAGAATAGATCGATTGGGTCTCGTAAGAAATGCTAACAAGACCCTTGATAGCAACCTCATGTGTAGTCATAATGACAGGTGCTGCGACATCCTGAAAGCCTGATAAGAATGGTTGTGGCCTTGGTACAAGCTGCTGCACATCAACAACTGCAAGAGCTCCCTCCTTTCTATATGCTTGCCTGTGGCTAATACGGCCATGCCCCTGCCCTAAATAACTAGGGATGTCTAAATAGTTAACCTTTAGGTTTAAGTGAACCTCAGCATGTAGCATCATTATGAAGTATAATGGTAATTGGTCATTATTTGGAAATTGGCCTTGAGAGGCCACAAATCTAGGATAAATCAAAGGGGCACATAAAGGACATGAACATTTGTTTACATAATATGCCCTTATTTTCCGTTTGTCTGCATAAAAACTCCAACAAGACCTCTTAACGACTTCCTTATCGGAAAGTCATGATGTAATCTCATTATAACCTACATCTCCTGAGACACTTGATTTTAGTGAATCCATAAATTTTTTTATTGATTTAGAATCAAATGGATTATTTGTTTTCAAACCTGTTTCTATTCTATGAAGATCGACCAGTATTTTTTCACAATGGGCTTTATACTGCCCAACTGTAGTTAGATTTTCAATAATAGATTGCAATTTTACAATCTCTAAATTGGTCCTCTCAAACAAATTAGGAGTTCCAGAAGAAGCCATGACTATAAAAAAAATGAAAGTAAAATTCTAATTAATAGTACTTTTAATTAAAAAAAATTCCTAAGATATTCTCCTATATTAATGAAAATATAAATATGAAAATTTCAAGCTTCAATGCAACTAATATAGAAAATAAATTACAAAATCAAATAAATTACATAAATTACAAATCACAATGATAACAAAATATACCAAGTGATGCTGCAAAGTTCAGAAATGAAAAGTTTTGAATACATTTAGATGATCTTAAAGTCAAAGCAATGTTTGTAGAAGAGAATGTAAGTTTACCTAGGCACAAACCATTATCAAAGCAGAACAATTGAGTGGGATTCACCTTTCCCTGGAACACAATTTTTGTGCATATGATACAGTATTAGCGCAATCAAATAGAACACCAATCCAATTTTAAACAACAAAACACATCGGTAAAAGACATGTCTAATGCATCTATATCTCCACATGTACAAGTTGACCACTTATGCATGCTTAAAAATCACAAAAACATTGAAATTATTTGTAATCTATTATTGATATCATCACAGTGTTTGTATACAAAATTAGGGATAAATCAACTTTACATTTCAAGGAAGCTGTTTATTTCAAGGAAGCTGTTTAACTTTGGCATTATCTTATTTAACTCATATGACTGAAATTTCCCGTCACATTTCCCATCCTTACTTCTGTCAACATTGTTTTTGATAGTGCCTTACAATATCACTACAATACATTATCTAAAACCTCTAAATGCTACTGGATACAAGAATATAATATGAAAGTTCAGTGATATCATTAAAGCATGTGCTTCTCAAGTGTAGGCATACATGCAGCCAATGAGTTCTAGGAGGAAACTACTGCCAACGAGTTCTTATTTATTTATATTTATATTATCTTATCTAGAAGCTTTGAAGCAGCCCTAAAGGCACATTAAAACAGATATTGCAGAAGAAATATGCAAAGCTTCCTAGCAGTGGCAGTAGTATTAAGGTTTGTGAAAATGGAATATCTCCATGATATGCATTATTCTGGCAGTGCACTCTGCAATCTCAGTTCCAATCAACAATTATGCCACCATTGGGATCTTAGTATGGCATAGGCTTGCTGTGAGCTACAGGAATATACTCATTTTTCTAGACAGACTAAAAAGTATCCTTTATGTATACAATTTGCAGCAGCGATAACCCAAGAAGCCCTTCAGAAAAGGTTTTCAAGCCTGAATTGTAACAACGGGGGCATCCATGTCCCAATGCCACCAGGACCTTGGAAAAATGTACAGGTAACAACCATATGAATTCTTCCTTAGTCGTGGATCAAAGCTAATAGAAATAAAGCTAGATAAAATTAGCTTGAAACTACAGTATAATTGTCCATTGTAAAAAACAAGTTGAATCTCTGAACCTGGTAAAAGAATACTTTTTATTGTCTGATTGGACGTACATAATGGAAGGGTATAAATATTGCCTATTGCCCTCAGAGTTTCTAAAAAGAGACCATTTACAAGTAACAAGGATGTAGCATAGAAAACGATCTATTCATTGTTTATTGTCTCAGAGTTGACCTTCCTGATCATTCAATTCATCTAATACTCCCGTAGCAAGAAGTAATGGGGTTTTACCAAAAATAAGCGACCTAGGGTTTCCCAAGCAATGGTATTCCAGATGGCTACGATTTTGCTAAAACCATGGTGTATGATTTTACATAACATACATGGGCTCAAGTCGTAAATACTGGGCTTCGTCAAGATGGTCGGGCTCCCTGGTAAATGGTCAGATCTCGGTTGGTCGCCACAAACTTCGAACGCAAAATAGACAATAATGCATAGGAACAAGGAAACCCTTCGATCGAGCACCTCCAAGGATATAAACAGGGGGCTCTCCAACTGAAAAATATTCGCGCATACATGGTGTTCGCGCGTATATATTTTTAAGAAATCAAAACTGTGTTATAATATGTGCCACGTGGAAACACTGACCATGCTTACGGGTCTTTTCAAGCGATTCAACCAGCTCTCGACGCGAATGGTATGTTCGCAAAAATCCCGCACATAGCTCATAACGCAGGATTGAACCATGAAAAACAGGTAAAACAAAAACAGGGCAAAAGAAATGGATGCGCGCGGATACCATGCATTCACGGTCCATCCTCCTCGCCTAAGATCATGCATTTGCGAGAAATTGAAATCTACTTTTTATCTACTCATAAACAATGTCTTATTTTCTAGATTTTGCTTGCGGCATTCATTCTAGTCCCGCAGTTTCCCCGATCTTGTACAAGCCGCTGCAATGAAACAAAGTATTTTTAATATTAGGAATCCTCCTCGCCAAAGATATTGAACATGGAAAGACATAGTTCAATATTAAAGGTATTAACTAGATTCACAAAATTAGGTAGGGTGTATTAATTAGATGACAAAAATATATTGTTTGAGTGCTCTAATTAATGTCTCTAAATTGACCCCTCCATGTAGTCAGGTGTAGAAATTGTTTTGCGCAGTGAATGTGGAATACGAAGATGCATTACTCTGTCCCACATCATATTCTGTAAGTCTGATCCAAACCTGTGATTTGTTTATCAGTTAGCGAATTCTATTACAGAAGTATATCGAAAGCTGGTCAGATAATCATTGTAATGAACTAGATTTAAACTATTATATGGAAACTCATTATAGGAGGTATTATAGTCCTAATGGAGTATGTGGATTGCAAATCAGGTTTAGGGTTCTTGCAATAACCACTTCCTCGATGGTATGGGACAACCTCGCGTGGATTGTGATTGTTTATGTCATATTGTGTAGATAGTCCAGTGTGTCAATTCTCTCACGGAGACTCACGAATCACCCACCACAAGAGCAACGATTGTGCATTAATCTAGATGGGTGGTATGCGACATGCGGAAGTGGTTAATGTTATATGTGAGCTGGAAGGATTTTAGGACTGGTCAATGCGTGCAGAAATGGCCTGAGATAATCCATCCGCATGTCACATTGATTGGGAAATTTCGAGATTGGGATTAAGTGTATGTTTGATTGCTTTGTTATAGAGACTAGTGACCTTGGCGTTTATGCATCAGGTAGCTATATCTCTTCATACGAGTTATGCTATCATATCATGACACTTATCTGCAGTATATAGTCCTTGCCTAAGGTTATAATCTGTAGCATTAAGAAGTTACAGACCTGTCTAATGCATGTTCTATAGCATAGTGTTGGATGTAATCATCTGATATGGAGAATTCCTTCAGGTTCATCCTTAGTGCTTTTGGCTGAAACCGGTCATTACCATGTAATTTCCGACTTAAAGTGTGGATTTAAAACGACCAAAATTATTTGGGTAGAACGTATTATTTTCAGCATCTATGCATCAAATGTCCACATGCTCGACATTTATGCAATAGCGATATGCCGTTAGCATATTCTGCGATAGGACTTCAACAAAGCATGAAAAAATGAACACTAGTCAGATATTTGTTGATAGGTTGTTCTAGCAACCTGGCCTCTCGTCTGGTAACCCAGTGGGAGATAATATTTGAAACACTTTAGTCGCGGTTGGAAGCTACCCTAGATTTACTCACTTGAATTCCTACGTGAGTTGTTTTGCAAACTCACTGTCAACTAATTATAATCTGATACATCTGAAGCGTATGTACCAAGTATTAGTGCTAATTGCTAACATTCCCCCCCTGTGGATTTAATCTTATCATGCCACAAGAAACATTGCATTTTGCAAAGTTAAGGTGATGTTAATTGTCCTTCGAGTGCTAATGTATCCCACTGTCATGTGATAAAATCTATCAGTGGGCTGAATGTTACCCCCTTCCCCCTACCCCCTACCCCCCACCCCAACCATACAGTATTTGGTTAGTCAACCTATATACCTACCCCCCTTTGGTCAAAATATATTTCCCCTTTCTTATTATTATTTTGTCATAGTGTAATTTCCAGGACGTATATTGTATCTTTACAAATTCTACCATCCGGTAACTTAGTTGATAGGTTTTAATATAACTAGCCATCGCATGTGTACAATGCAATGTGAATGCTGAATGGTATATGTTATTAGATTTGGAAAAACAGTTATTACTTTTGTAGTTGATGTAGATAAGGGGTGTGATTGCCAATACTGATTTTCTATTAAAGCCAGATCAAATGTTGCGAAATACATTAGAAGGGATGTTTAGATAACAATTAGTTGTGTAGTAATTGAATACAAATGCAAGTGAGACATGTAAGTTTGCTAATACCTCACTCTCAAGAATGTAGTGAATGTGAAGTGTTGTTGTCAAAGTAGATTGAAAGAATGACTAAGTGCTTTAACATATTATCTCTCCATGAAACTAAAATGAGACAAAATATGAAATTATATATAAACAAATCTGAAATGGTTATGGTACATTCCTAAAATTTCTTTATTACCTCAACGAGTTTGAGAGCATCATTGTTAGACCTATTTTGTGCATATCTTACAATCATAACATTCCACGAGACCACATTTCTTTGAGGAATTTTACGAACAAAAAATGGTATATGTTATTTGTGTTATAGGGATAGTTTTTACTTTTGGTGTTATTTGTGTTGTAGGAGTATATAGTATTTTAAATTTACCACCCACCTTAAAATTAAATATAATAATAAATAAATTGTTTGGGGTCGAACCGTTAACCAACCCTCAAGAATATGTTTTATTTGAAGTGTGGCTAGAGTTCTGTGATGGATTAGGGTTTGTTGAGATACATTTTCCAAAGTCAGAGAAAATACCGCTGCCAATGGGAGATCAAGATTGGAGAAACATCGATCTAGGTTAGGGTTGAGTTTGGGACTGCACATGATTTCAGTGTCGATGTACTGAGTTGGGAATCAACATGAGGATCTCCAAAATAACTTTCAGGTAGCTGCAATATATGCTCCATATTTTTTTCAATTTTATTGATTTTTTGAAGGTAAACAATGAAAAAAATGGAGTGAAAAATTGTGTATAGAGTGAACAAGACGGGAGGAAAAAGACGATGCAAATGAATGATGTCTACCAAATGGGTTCACACAAAGTTTACTCTGCTACATTGCTGAAAGATTTCAAGAAGGGTGAATGAACCAACAATGGGGTTTGCACGAGGTCCGCTTTGCATATCCATTGTTTCTACGTTTTGACATCACAACAAATGGATGACACATAGACAATGGAAAATGGGTCTGCACGAGGTCCGCTCTGTTTTCCCATATCCATTACCTAACTTGACAAATGAACCATGAGTGGGGTGAAAATAAAAGAGGCCTCATACAAAAACTAGCTTTGATACCAAATGTGGGTTTTACCCCATATTTGGAGAAGAGCATATGCTCATTAAAAATTCAATTCAACATTTATGCAATAATATGAGTTACATATTTATAGGACTTCTCCTATAATCACTCTGTTTATTTTAGATAGGTTGTTCCAACAACCTATATTCTCTCTTAACCCCTAAAATATCTCACACCCTTTATTCTATCAACCTACCCTAGATTCACTCACTTGAATTCCTATGCGAGCTGTTTTCATAGCTCACTTAAAACATTATAATTTAACACACAACAAATGTACCCATGTTCAGGTCTAATTCCTAACATATATTAAGTCTTCTAGTTGATTGGGTGATTGTTTTACACATGGAATTTCTCTTTCCTAATTGATTACCACATCTTCCTTCTCATGAAGTGTAGGTCTACTCTTAAGTGGAGAGGTGTGTGGGGAATCATAAAGCTCGTGGTAGGAGGCAAAGCACCTCGTTGATACTATTTTTCTCACAATGCAATTCTTCAACAGGATGGATCTTTAATGATACGTGACATTTGTGTTGTAATGACATATTGTTGTGTTATATAGATTGATATCTATTATACAATGGTTTTGAGACAGATGGATGATAAACTTGTACACTTGTAACCTATTGTGAAGTTGAACTGTATATCATGTTGTATTTGATTATAAGTGATAAAAAATGGAAACTTATATATATTGAGACAATGAAAAGTAACATTATATATTGAATACATGTAAACCATTATGTATTATAAATTGAGTAAAATTATTAGTATTTGGTTGTAATATGAATTATAACATATTACTAGAAATATTAACCTATGTATAGTTGTAACACATTAAATTGAGATTGAATGGAATTATATACTTTTTTATCACTTATCATGGTCTTGGAACTATGAATGAATCTATATATTAACATCGTGGATGAAATTATTACTTGTCATGTTAAATTAATTTATATGCAGAAACTAATAGGAGCTATCACTTATTGTTTACACATAGTTGATTCACGTATGTATTATAATGGAAAAAAAGTATACAAGTTGAATGAATGAAAAAAAATCTACAATGATAGATAACTCTAATTACTCATATTGATTATGTTTTGTTTCTTGCATGTGTTGTGCATTAAGCGCATGACTAGGAAATTGAGAGGCATCAATTTCTTTTCTCAGTTGTGGGTGATTTGGAAATTTGGTTAAAAAAATCCAGTGTGTTTTTCTGGTCTTTTGCCGAGAGGTGACTACAATAACTAAGGAAATATAATCTCCACAAGTATATTCATTTAGGAATAGTGTAGTACCCTCTAAATAAGAAATCCCCAAGGTACATTATGGAATTGCACGGAATTTTGAGGTTCTACATTAGAATTTTTGTTTCCTTTAACCTTTAAAGGGAAGTATAGAGCAGTTGATGCGAGAACTGCACTGGGATCCACATTATACTCGCCCAAGTTTCTCAAAAAATAAGCATGTGTTGGCCATATTGGCACATTGATAGACAATGATGATGGAAACAAACAATGTTATTGTATTACATGTATTTAGTAATAGGGTATGACTATTGTTTTGGAATAATGGATTCTTCTTCGATTTTGGTTTTGAACTATGAGATCGACACATTTTTGTACTTTGATATATATAGAATTTTTTTTCAATGTTACAAACAAATCATAATAGTTTTACTTAAAACATGAAATGAATATAGTTTTTAATGTTGTAATTTCATTTCAGTATTTGAATTGAAATTATAATTATTTTTATATCATTTGACTGTTGGGAGTTTTTATGATTTACAGGTGAACTTGAATTGGTTATTGCAATACTAGGTTGATCGAGTGATTATTTACATGCACAATGACATGTAAATAATTAGTTGTATGGATAAATCAAGCAAAATAAATATAAATGATTATCACCTTATTACTTGGTAGGAAGGGAAGGGTGTTGCTATATTGCGTTTGACACCATACTTGCATATGTTGTTAATAATGACATAACATTCCTTTAATACAATTGTTATAAGATTTTTTATATCATTGTATTGATATTAAGTTGGTTTTAATAAAAAATTATTGGGTAGAGAACGAATCTGTGTGGAAGTTTATATACATGTACATATACATATACATGTACACTTGCGTATACATGTACATATACATGTATATGTACACACACATGAGCATTTTATTTTGTTATTTATCTATTAGTGACAATATTATGGAAACTGTGTATAACCACCATTAAGTTGGCTTTAGAATATAATGTTAGTACCTTGATTTGATTGTTAATGGTTTTGATACGGTTGTTACCTGTAACCAAACCATAATATGAAGTTCTTTAACTCAAGGTCTAGAGATTAGGGTTTGGTGGGGGGAAGATTATGGTTGGGGTATTGTTTTTTATTTTTCTATTGATATTTGGAGAGAAATCATAGTTGTGAATGGTTGGCAATTTGTTGTATCATTTTGTAGATTGATATGTATGAACAATTTTAGAAACAATATGACCATGGTTTTGAGGCATGTAAAGTTGGTCATGTTTGGGTGGAAGTTTTATTTAAATATTTTTGTTACCATATAGAGTTTTCGCATGGGATTTTTTGTCTTAAGGAGGTGATGGAATATTTTAGGACTCAACTTAGTTGTGGGGAGAATCTATGTACACAACACTAGTTTTAGTTGGGATAAGTAAGAAAATTTCTTGTAAAATGTATGAGGTATTTCGAGTTCAAATTTAGTAAGTGTGTTTCATCACCCAACAATCTATTTTACTTTATTTGATAATTTCATAAGTGGTTTTTAAATATCATGTTTATCTCAATTTGGGTAATGATAGGTTCAATATTGTTGTTATGGGTTTTTCTACTAGTATTATTTTCTTAGTCGTATGAACTGTGTGTGACCCATAGTGGAATGATATTCTTGTGTACTTGACATAACTTGGCCTTAGTATTTTGGTTTTAAAAAAATTGATGGGTTGGTTTAGAATTTTTTTAGACTTGATACAAAATCATGCACTATTTTTATTGGATAATCTGTATATTCTAGTAAATAGTTTAATTAATATTTGAATGCTATCGGTTGGAACCAATATGTAGGATTTATTTTATAGTTCGTTGGGTTGTACATTTTGGGTGCATATCCCCAATTCGAGATTAGTTTGAAAGTTGGAAAATGGTTGTTTAACGTGACCCATTTTTAAAACTCATCTAGGTATGATGATAATTATTTAAATCTCTCGTGTTATTTGTTTTTCTCTCATCCCTAACTTGATGAAGAACTATAGAAGATAATTTTATATATAAGCATTTAAAAATGTAATGTAGAAAAGTATGTGTGTGTGTGTGTGCGCGCGCGCGCACGTGTGTGTGTGTGTGTGTGTGTGTGTGTGTGTGTGTGTGTGTGTGTGTGTGTGTGTGTGTATGTGTGCGCGCGCGCGTGCGCGTGCGCATGCGTGTACGTGTGAGCGTGCGTGTGTGCGTGCACGTGCACACGTGCGTGTGCGTGTGCGTGTGCGTGTGTGGGTGTGTGTGGGTGTGTGTGTGTGTGGGTGTGTGTGGGTGTGGGTGTGTGTGTGTGTGGGTGTGCGTGTGTGTGGGTGTGTGTGTGTGTGTGTGTGGGTGTGTGTGTGTGTGGGTGTGTGTGTGGGTGTGTTTGTGTGTGTGTGTGTGCGCGCATGTGTGTGCGCGTGTGTGTGTGCATATGTGTGTGCGTGCGTGCGTGTGTGCGTGTGTGGGGGTGCGCGCGCGTGTGTGTGCGTGCGCGATAAGTTTGTTTGGGTTTTCTTGATTTTTTCTTTAGTTAAAATGTTGGTTCTTGAATGTCCTTTCTTGGTGACAATATTCAATTTTGAGTGTTTGGAATTTTGTGATATTTTGTTAAAATATAATTATTGTACACTTAACTAACTCTAATGGTTTATGAACCTTGATTGCATGACTAGAATAAGATCTTTACATTTACATGTTTAAAATGCATGTGAGTTGTTATGTATTGTACGCTGTAAACAACCAAGTATGACACAATGTTATACTTTGTAATTTAATAGGATATACTTGGTATTAGAGTATGTTGTGCTTGATAACAAAGTATGTTACATTTATTAGCAAATTTTATGTATTTACAATGTTATACTCGATAATAGAGTATGTTATGCTCAGTAACAAAGTATGTTATATTTATTGAAATTTTTTAAGTAATTCCAATGCGATAGTTGGTGATAGAGTATATTGTATGCCTTATGCTGGTGTTCGCAAAAAAATTATATTACATGATTGTTTACAAAGCATGTGTAAAATTATATTTGTTAAGTAAAGTCATTTCTTGCATATATTTTGTAACAAGGTCTGAATGTCAATTATAGGACGTTAAAAACCATCATTTGCATCAATTTTACATCATTGTAATGGTCATTAGGTCGGGATTAAGGGGTTTATTGTAATTTTTATCTCTCTTACTATGAATAATATATAGTTACTGTTTATGTTTCCATGTGTGGGAATCCTCATTAAACTGAGATGATGGTTGAGTGGGGAATGAACCCACATATGGTGGGCTCACTATGACGTTTCCAAGGGTGGTATATGCTAGAATCATTTTTCTTGGTGAAGATTATGTAAGTGGAACTTGGAATTGGGAATTGCTTTTTTTAACACCTCTTGGACATCTACTCATAGTTAGAGTTGTAGTGCTTTATTGTATTGAATTATTATTTTGATGCAAGGAAGGATTATTATATGGAATACAAGATTACATATTAATGATATTAATGGATGGAAATGTAAGTTATACATTGAAAAAATAGTGGTATATCTTGGTATAGAACAATTAACCAAATTCACGACACATGGTTACAAGTTGTAAAAGAACTATTTAATTATTGAATCTTTAACTTTTTACATTTGTAAATTTATATTCTTGAAAGGAAAATACTTTTATGTATGGGATGTTAACACTCATTATTGATATGGTTATTATGTTATTTAGTTATTAAATAAATAGTTTTATTTGGTATGTGTGATTCTTGCATGGATAAGTTTAAGAAAATGTTAATACTCTAATTGTTGTATTTGTAATTTTAAGCATACAATAAATTTGTACTATGGTAGACTTGGCTCTTGAAATGACATTAAGTACATACTGATCTTACAAAGTAAGTAAGATAAATATTAATGGTTATATTCTTGTATTTTCTTCGTAATTATGAATGTGTTTGAATTGCATTAATAGAAGAACACAATAAATTTGAGGTATGATTTTTGGGGGTTCTTACACTATTTAGCTACCACTCATAAACAATTCACAATGTTTATTTTTTTTAACATAATTAAAATCAAATTGTTTTTATTAAAATTTAGCATATATTCAAATTGACATTCTCTTGTACTAAGTAGTTTTTGTTTCTTCATCCTATCACAACTCATAAATTTTCATTATAGTTTATTCTCTTAAAATTTTAATCATATATTTTACTTGGTATTTAATTTTATGTAATTTACTGATTAGTAAATTTGTTTCTATTAACTTAACTATTGGTTTCAATCAATATGATGTAGAATAAATGGGTTTTATTCTCACGTGATTTAAAAAAAAATTTATTCTAGTAATGAATGTACATTAATATTCGTAATAAATATAAGGTTATTTTATATAACTAAAAAGTGTTAATACCAAAGATTAAAAATTACAGATTACTTTTATAACTAGTTTCAAGCCATCCTAAGAAACCTTCTATATATGATATTGGTTTTACAAGTCTTACTTTTGTGTTTTTACAACGGATACCCAAATTTGGCATATAATGTGTTTACGTGATTTTGCATATATATGGGATACTAGCTTAGAGTAACGAATAGGTAATCTGTTAGCCCTTCCTTTCAACTCCTTATGTATTTTATGCTAGCCCCTAAACACCTCTCTGATCTTCATTTCTATTTTTTGATATGATTTTTTTAGGGATAAACAATTTATGGTTCTGACTAGGAATCATTTTCTATGTCCAAAACAAGTTCAAAAACCCTAGACAAGTTTGTAATCGTACTTATCCCAAGGATTCAAATTTATTCCTTATTAATCATGATTTTAATTTTCAAAAGAAATTATCTTCTGGTGAGCCTTTCAGGTTTTTAAATTTGATTATGTGTTAATTGTATACCAAAATATTCTTGAATCAAAGTTGATACCTATATAAATAAGTCACTTTCAGGAATCTTAAGAGGGAAAATCAAGCACAAATATGATGCAAGAGCATCATCTCCAACATGTAAATAAGGATGAAAACATCAAATTTTGGCTTGATATAATTTTTGTAGGTTAAGGAGGTTATGTGGAGTCACCTAGATGTGTTAATTTGAGTCTTGGATTTTCAGAATTTGAATTTTGCATTTTCCCTCCAAAAGTGCAAGTTTTAATCTAGAAGGCCATTTTTGGCTTGTTTAGGAGTTGTAAGGTATTCTATAGGTCATTTGTGGGGTGTCAAGCTTGTAGTTTGACCTATAGAGGGTTAGGAGTCATAATAAGTGTTTAGTTGTTATGTTCTTGGAGCTCTAAATGCGAGCAAAAGGTCTAAAGGATTGTATTCGGTTGGAAATTGAATAGAGGATTATAAATGAAAAAATGCAACTAATTGCACTCATTCCATTCGAATGTGAATAAAGGAGAGCTTAAAGAAAGTTTTTTTATGGTGTATACACATGTGGCTAATAGTTTTAAAGCATTTTTGTGCACATGGTATTGACTATTGAAACTTGTGCATTCATTATTGACATAGAGTATAAACAATAATGAGTTCTCTGATATGTATTTTATATGATTCCATTGGTTGTGTGTGATTACCGGCTTGAACAAACAATACTAGATTGTAGCAGGAAGTTTGAAGATTGTCTAAGTTGAACTGTCCATATTGCTGACTTGTCCAAAAGGTTGGAAAATAGTGTCAAGGAAGGAGTATTGATTTAGGTAAAGAGTTTTTGGTGTTTATTCATTATAATCCTGTGATATTTCATTAGTGGTAAGTATGATATAGGCAGAGCAACTTGTACATAGCCCTGTAACATACTTCTTGAGTATAAAATGCATTCTAGATGATGATTTTAGGAAGAGATTTGATTAGGAAAGTGATGCATGTGAATTAGGCAATCCATATTTGAGATATAGACCTTATTCCACCCTTGGTATTTTTGAAAAGAATTTTTTTTTAAAGATTTTATAAGAAACATATATAGAAGGAAGATACCCAATTTGAGAGGGCAGAACACGTAGGGTTTGAGTACCTTTTGATAGATGGTGGTGTATTGATCCTCACTGTTAAATCTAACATGTGAAAGAGGATAAACGAGGTTTTAGGGGAAAATCACATGATTTGAAGTTGCATTCTTAGCATTTTATTGTAAAAATACATCTCCCGAGTCTGGAGGAAACCCTAAATAGGTTTTGGCGAGGTTTGATTATTTTAATGCCTTAATGATTGCTATAAGGTATGAAAAATTGCACTTATGATCTTAAAATTTTTCTTCATCATGTCCTCAAATTTTTAGATCCTAAAATATCTAACAGTCCTAGCTTTTCATAAGAGTGTACATAAGAAGACTGTAGGGTACAATTTTGACAAGGTGTCAAGAGAGGTATTTGAACTTTGAATGAGATTTGATCATTGAAAATTGAAATGTAACATCTAATAGCAAGTGAGAAATATATTTAAGAGGTTTAAAGAGTTTAAAGTTCATCATCTACTCAGAATTTGTAACAATCTATCCTTAAGAGGCTGGTATAGTCTATATGACCTAATGTGAGGACTGTAATAGGAGTTTTAAGTGAAATCTTGTGAAGGAAGACCTATTTAAACTTTGTACATAGATGAATGGCCAAAATGGGTATTCTAAAGTGTATCTTTTTTCTCAAAAAGTGCCTGAGTAAAAAGTTAAGGGAGGAAAATAGCCCATACAGGGCTAGTAGGAGCTTAGGCTAGTGAAAGGGAAGTGAAGGAGAAAAAGTGGTCTAGCCATGGATTGGAGGGATAATATTTTTCACACACCTTGAAGACCTTAAAGGGTACTGAAAAATGTATTTGGTTTATCCTGAGTAGGTCTACATTGTCTTAACTATGAATTCACAAAGGATATTGGCTTAAGAAGCACTAGAGGGAAGTTTAGTAAAAAGGTAAGACATTTGGACTCAAGGAAAATTGTAAGGAACTCGCCTGATTTTTTTTTATACAAACATGGCGAATATGGCCAAAACCAGATTTGTTGGGTTGGCGAATTATCTAAAATCAACATTTGTGGCATTGGTGAAATATGATATATTTTTTGAAGGAAATTTTTGATAGAGTGGCGAACGAAGGATAACTTATCATATTATGGAATTATCCATTATTTGCAATCAGAGGACCACTTTACATTTGGAAGGCCACCAAAATTAAAAAACCCACTAGTTATAGAGACTCCACCAAACATCCAAAATCCTGCCAAAGACATGACACGTTTCACAATTCTGGAAATCTCTCGACCAAAGGATGCTAATGGAATTAAAGCCCGTAGAATAAGCCATAATTAATATAAATTTCAGGTCTAGAGTTGGGGTCAAACCTTGGGTCAACAGTAAATGGAGGACCCATGAAAACCAAGGAAGGAGACACATGGTGCAAATAAAGAGCATCAACAAGAACATCTGTCGACATTTCGGCCCTCTTCGAAGTGGTTGGGTCTCACTTAGTGATTAGTTTTTTGGCCCTCTTTGAAGTGATTGGGTCTCACTTAGTGATTAGTTCCTAAAACCTAGATCTATGTATATATATGGAAAATTTAATCAAATTTCAAAAACCATTCCCAAACATGTCGACGAATGAGACCAAATGACCAGGAAGGTTCTATATATTTCTTGGTGATCCAAGAATATTTTAAAATCTCAGCCTATCAATCAAGTGGTGATTCAATAAAAATATAAGTTGGGATTGGAAATCCGTTGGCTATTCACATGGAAAAAATTAATGTTTGTGGAAATTTTAGGTGAAACATAAGCAGTGCTCTAGTCCTAAAATAGCCAAATTCATATTCTAAAATTCCTAGTATTAGCCAAATTACAAATATTATCCACTAAAATTTTCCATGTTTGGACTTTTGGATTGATTTGGATCAATTTTATGGTTGAAATAACATTGAATGAGGAATATAAATAGGGTACAAGGAGAAACTAAGTGCAAATAGGGGTTTCAGGTTAGTTTTGGATTGAGAAGGAAGAGTTTCAAGCTTGGTAAGGTGAGTATTTGGCTTGAGAAAGCACTTTTTTGGATATTACGATCAACCTAACCCTTGTGAGTTGTTGCATGTGAAATAATATTTGCATCATTTGGTATTAGAGAGTGAAATAGATTCTTGAAAAGAATACATTGTTTTAAGATGTGTTGCAGGAAGAAGACAAGATGCTACATGTGAGAGAAGAGAGAGAGCCAACTTTAGAAGAGAAGATGGATAGGATGATGGAGATTTTGATGAGTAGGTTGATCGATATAGAGTAAAATAAGAGAATAATGAGAATTGATATTATCCTTATGCAGGGAAATAGGATAGGTAACATAATACAATTTGGAGGAAGATGTTATAGATGTCAAAGATATGCAGGAGAAAAATATTATGAATGCAATGAGATGGATATAAGGATGAAAAAGGTTGAAAGCGGTGCTTATACTAATTTTCAGGATAGAGGTAAGTCTATTTTGGTTAGGGAAGAATGCCAAGTTGAATTTCAGATTGGGAGGTTGCTATCAGCCAATTTTGACTTCGCAAAATTGTTAAAAAATAATTAAAAAATGAAAACTTAGAAAATTTTGAGAAGTGTTACTTTGTGTGGTTCATTGGACTCATCACGATCGTCTTTTTTTTTATCATTTTGGTCTTCGTTTCATGATTTTAAGGCGAGAACTCTTCCCGCAACGCTTTAAAATGCGTTAAAATACATTAAAATAATTAATTAATATTTAATTAATTAATTCCTCCTTGTTTGATTAAATTAATTTTAAAAAAATCACTTAAGGAGTATTTGATTAAATAAATATAAATTAAAGTTCATTCGACAAGTTTTAGTGCCGGGGAAGTAAGCTTTCGTTTCCAATTGCCGGGAAGCCAATCTGGCTTCCCAAACCCAGATTTCCACTTTCCTGGCAATTTCCTTCAATTTTCCCACACGCGGGGTTTTCCTCTACCAATTTCCAAATCATGGATTGAAAAATGGGCATAAAATTCCCCAATTTCCCATAGGGGATTGCCAATCCATTTTTCCATTCTCGTCGGAAATTGCCCATTGCTTTCCCCATTTCCCCCTGGAAATTAAGCCACTTCCCGAGAAGAGAGGTAGTTGAATTAATCCTCGTAACTTCCTCCATAAAACCCGTTGGAAAAATTCATTCGAAGATTTTCTTCTTATTTCTTCTGATGGCAATGATATTTTGGTTACATCTAACAATCTTCCATGCATTTGTCTAAGAAATAAGAACAGATCAAAACAAGCAGCAAACTGTTCTCAAATCCAACCAGCAACTTAAAGGAGATGCCTTGGGAGAGAAAAAGAGTGCAGAAACATTTGTGTTGAGCCTATGCATTGGGTAGAGGAGAGGTGGAGTTGTCCCAGGAACCCCACGTACTGCCAAACCAAATACAAAACCTACGCATGTTTTAAAAAGAAGACAGTAAATCCTTTTTCACGCAAGCCCACGCGTCCAATAAAGGAGGAGGACAGCACATAAAGATAAAAAGAAGTAGAATCCACGCCTAGGACAGAAATGAAAAAGGAACAGTTTTTTTATCCACGCACCCGCGCCAGCAAAGAGAATAGCTTTTCCACCCATTTGTCTGGACAACAGAAGGACACCTGTTACTCCTATTGTTTTTCCCCTCCTACCAGAAAAGCCAAAACATTCTTGCTACAAGTGTTATATAATAAGGAAGAACCGTGAGAATTTTGGTAAAACCATTCTTTTCAGAAATGTTGTGTTAAGCTTGAATATAAAGTAGTCGAGAGGAAAAGCTAAAAAATATTCTAACTACACTACAACAAACTTAACGATTATTGACGAGAGTTAAGTGTAATCATGGTGGCAAGGAAAATCCCTAGAGATGTTGGTTTAAAGATTTAAATCCTTTTTCACGCAAGCCCATGCATCCAAGAAAGGAGGAGGACCTCACATAAAGATTAAAATAAGTAGAAGTTGCACCTAGGACAGAAAGGAAAAAGGAATATTTTTTTTATCCACGCACCTATGCCAACAAAGAGAATAGCTTTTCCACCCATTTTTCTGGACAACAGAAGGACACCAGTTACTCCTATTATTTTTCCCCTCCTACCAGAAAAGCCAAAACATTCTTGCTATAAGTGAACTATATAATAAGGAAGAACCGTGAGCATTGTGGTAAAACCATTCTTTTCAGAAATGTTGGGTTAAGATTGAATATAAAGTAGTTGAGTTGAAAAGATAAAAACAATTATGACTACACTACAACAAACTTAACAATTATTGATGAGAGTTAAGTGTAATCATGGTGGCAAGGTCAATCCCTATATATGTTGGTTTAAGCCTATGGATGAAGACCATGCTATGATTTGAATTTGGTTTAATTCTATGTATGGAGACCATAGAATGATTCATACTTTTTGTGAAGGAGATAGATCGCACTAAAAATTACCCACGAGATGAAGGCAACAGGGTATTTTTCGATTCAGATTCTGGAATGATGTTCATGAGTAAAATAACCATTCCTCTGTCACATAAATGAGAATTTTGCATTGCCATACTGACTGATAAAAATGTCTCTTGGAATAACTATTTGACTCGACAAGAACCTTCAATTGTGTGCATGCTGACACACTGCAACCGAGTTTGTTTTTGAGATTGTTGTGAAATATGAGAACTGCTTCCATCATTTCAAACAAGGAAAATGTTATTTTTGGTGATTATTGGTGATCCAATAAAAGATAGGCTGCACAGTGAGATGGAAGAGTCAAGTTATTCAATAGGTAGAAAGTGGTTGCAAAGCTAGACAATGCTTTCGACTTCATCAAAACATATGTATAGTGCAAATAACTAGATATATTTATTCATGGGGTGTTTGTTAAAGGCATGTTTTGTAATACCATTCGAGGTGAATTGTAAATTTGGATCTTGGAGATCTTCTCAATGGTGAAAGACCAGAAGCTAGATTCTGATAAACCAAGGTGGTGTAATGAATATGGTCTCATGACAAATGAATAATTCACCATGGAAAGGTACTCAGAGCATGTGGAGAATTGTGAATGTGAATACAAATGAAGACAAATTTTCTCAGACCAGGATATTGCTCAGACAGAGGGGTGGATGAATTACTCAAGTTTTAAGCTTAGCACTCTTGTCATTTGGAGGATTGGAGAGCACAGTCAATGAGTTCATTCCCATATGATCGGGATAGGATGACTCTTGGCCTAATGGATAAGGCACTGATCCTAGGTGTCTTGATCTGGGTGGCACATTATTGACTAGGATGTCTACGTGTGCATATAAATCATTTAAGTGGGTCCACATGTACCCATTTCTTTTATTTATGTATTTTTCCTTAAATGACTTTTTAACTTAAGTGGTTTCTATTTTTAGTCACTTTTTTAAAAGTTTGTTGAAAAAGTTAAGGTCACTTAAGTGCCTTATTTAATGATCGTGTAAAACCCTAACTACTTTGTAACCAACTTTTGGGTTATAAAAGGAAGTGAGGGGCTCATTTGTAAGGGTCACTTTGAGAGAGGAGAAGAAAATAATTTTGTGCAAGGTTTGTTTCAGGAAGAAACTTTGTGTTCTTTGTGAAAAACATTTTGGAGTTAATGAAATGCGAATTTTGTGTCTCAATCATTATCTCTTGTAACATTTGATGTTCTTATGTTCATTAGATGTTAGGTGTTTGAATCTTGCATTCAAATATTATCTTGGATCTTATTGTCAACATTATTAATCAGTTGTTCTAGTTCATAGTGATCACGCTCTAATTATCTACTTGCTCATGTGTGTTCCCTTTTACACATTCTTGTTTGGCTAACTCAAACTCCATTTTATTTGTGTTTGTCATTCATCTTTCCTCTCCATGCAATATTAGGCTCTGTTTTTACCGAACTCTTGCATGTTCTTTCGGTTCATTCCATTCCACTCCTTTCCTTCATTAAATTCTATCTCCTTCATTCACTTTTCTTTCCATTGATGTTCCAAAACACCCCGCACATACAATTTTGAATGTACAGATGTAAATACAGTTTTGGTTTTTAATAAAGGCAGCCTCACCTTCATTGAGGAGGGACTTCATTCCCACACTATTGCATGTCATTTGCATGTGTGAAAATCCATATGCTAACAGTTTTTGGTGACTCTACTGGGGATTCAAGAATCATTAATCAATACTAGGTTAAATCTTTATGACTTCCCCTCTATGCAAGCTCCAGTTCTTCAACCAAATCTTGTGCCCAACGAAGATTTCCAAGGAGACATTGCTGCCAACCTTCAAACAATAGCTTGGGAAAACCGTGAAAGCTTTCAACAATTTGTGGCTGTTAATAGAGCCATTCACAGAGAAATCTACATCGAAGACATTAGAAGAAGAGCACCCGCACTTTTGGCTAGAAGACCTCTTGGGCACGTGTTGATAGTTGTTCACCGAGGCGGTCCTCTTCCACCCAAGTAATAAGTTGTATAACTATTACAGGTAACCCACCTATCCTACAACCAAATCTTGTTTTTGCAGATACTCAAGAAGACATATCATTAGATTTGAGGAAAGCTATTTGGGAAAAGCCCACAAGTAACCATCATTTTCATCTCGCCGCATTAGTACTAGATAACAAAGAAGACAAAGCCACGAGAGTTGTTAGAGTTATTCAAGTGCAAATAGCTCAAGAAAGAGAGCAAAGAGAAAATTCTAGAGCTTGTCAGAACATGCCAATGATCTCTTCACCATAAATATTCCAAACTAGAAGGAAAGAGGTTTACGCGAGGAGAAAAAGCTAAAGGTCGATCTGACCCCACTTTTGACTTTCAAGGAAATTTTGGTTTCAAGTTATCTCCTCCCAAGAAGAACACACCTTGTATATCTACAAGCCTTGCATCAAGTTCTGAAAGAGAAAGCAAGGAAGGAATCACTACCATTCAAGAACTTGTCCTTGCTCACATTGTTTTACCTTCACATACCACCTTTTCTCTAATGGCAGCCAATGTCCCATGGGGAAGTGCCATAGGCCCATTGGGCTTACTTGTTTGACATGAACTCCCATGAGGATCAAGAAATATTCTTCCAAAGTTTGACATAGATGGGAAGACGTCACCAGATGATCATATTTCTGCCTTCTTCACTGCATGTGTTGTTTTTTTAGTAGAATATGAAGATGTTGTTATTCGTCTATTTGTCGAGACATTGCATGATATTGCTATAGATTGGTTTCATCATCTGCCCAATGGATGTATTACAAGTTGGGATGATATGAAAACTAAGTTTGAAAATCGATTCAAAATGGCGGAAGATGAACATGCTCTTCTTTCCCAACTATCTCATGCAAAGAAAGAGCCTACAGAACCCATGAGGAATTTTGTGGCAAAATTCAACAAAATGGTGAATAAAGTTCCTGCCGAGATTCGTCCAAACCTTGATGGACAAAAATGTTTCTTTATTAACGCACAACAACCAGAAGTGTGCTATCAGCTAAGAAGGGCCAGGGTGGGTACTTTGGAACTTGTTCAATATTTGTCCATAGAAATTGAAGATGACTTAATCATGGTAGGAAAATTCAAAAAAAATTCCCTCAAAGGAAAGAGTCAAGAAACTCCCAATGCTTCAGAAACTATACTCACGAAGTTGGCTAATGATGTGCTAGCTTTGAAAAAGCAAGTTGCTCAAAGTAGTAAACTTGCTCCTTACAAAGACATCCCATGAAAAGGATACATTCCCAACAAATCCAGGATTGCAGGTGCTCTAACGAAGCTTGCTATTGAAGCAGCTCCCGCAACTAATTCCAAATGTGATGTCATTGAAAGAAAGCAATGATGAGATTGAATTCATCGAGGTTGATGACAAGGAGCCTGATTCTGAGACATCTGAACCTACAGTTGAAGATCCTGAGGAAGAAAGTAATAATCATTTCTTTGAGTACCGTTCCGATGAGGAAGACGAATATGAAGAAATTATAGAAGATATGAATAGTCAATCCTTCGTCGTCTTCACATGCTCTCAGAAAAAGGACCAAGATACCACCAAGGTGGGAGATAAAGAGGTTTCTAAGGAAACTCTCAAAGAATCCAAGATAAAGGAGGCTCCTAAAGAGTCTAGAGATACTGAGGTTTCAAAGGTCAAGACTATCTTAAAGAAAAGGAGAGCCTTTGTTAGATCAATCAGTTAGTAAACCAACTACGAAGAAAATTTCTTCTTCCACATCCGTATCAACCAAGCCCGAGGCCAAGGTCAAAAGTGTGCCATCATCAAGTTCGAAAGAACTCATATCTGAGACTTCAAGTGCAATTACTTTGCCTAAATTTGATATCATTGATCATATCAATAAAACAAAAATTTCCATGTCACAGGCAGAGTACTTGAAGTCCAACAAGGATCAGCTCGAGAAGTTGGTCCAGTTTATCAAAGGTGACTCTACTGTTCATTCCTCTAAAGGAATTCTAAAAACTCCCAAAGATGGGAAAACTCAAAATATTGTGGCGGCCACTACACCTTCAAATGAAAAGATCAAACCTTTCTTTGTGTCTTTTCTGATCAACGGATGCAAGTTAAGTAATTGCATTATAGACTCTGGAGCCTCGGATAATGTGATGATCCGGAAAAAGTAGCACATGCTCTTGGTTTGACTTGTACGAGAACATTCAGATCATGTTACTCCATGGAAACCAAGCAAGTTCCTCTGATCGGGTAGATTAAAGACGCCCAAATGGTTTTAGCCCAATTCCCTCAAAAGCGAGTTAAGGTAACTATTTTAGTTGTTGATATTCCCGCCTCGTATGGAATGTTGTTGAGTAGGAAATTTTGTAGGGATTTGGGTGGTGAGATTCAAATGGACTGGTCTCATGCCATGATTCCTATCAATGGAGAAATGAAGAAGCTTATGCCAGAAGCTTAGGCAAAGTTCACGGTAACTAAAACTGAAGATCCTCGTGCACAGATCCTTTTCCAAGGCTCAAGTATGGGTAATTATATGATGACTGTAGAAGTTCATACCCCTGAGATCACTTTCCAAGATTCCAATGAGATCTGGACTCTTGAGTTTGATGGAAGTTGTTGCTCAACGGGCTCTGGTGCAGGAGTGGTGCTCATATCTCCAAATGGTAAAATTTTTCCTTTTTCCTATAAACTCAAATTTTCAAATACTAATAACATTGTAGAGTACGAGGCATTAATCCTTGGCCTCCAAGTTGCAGAGGAGAAAGGGATAAAAAATCTAGAAGTCTTTGGAGATGCGGAATTGATCGTGAAACAAGTAAGAAATCAATTCCAAGTAAAAAATGATCGTCTGAGACACTACAGAAATAAAGTTTGGGACGCAATAGAAGTTTTCGACGCTTTTTCCATTAAATCTATCCCTCATGAAAAGAATGACAAAGATGATTCTCTAGCAGTCTCAACGTCATTAATGATTCCTCATTCAAAATTTGATCAAGACAAATACACCATTGAAATGGTTTTTAGGCCAAGTGTTCTTGACAATGCAGAAAATTGGCAAGTATTTAATGATGATCAACAAATTATTGCCTTCTTGGAAAAGAGAGAAAATTTTGAACAATTGTACTTTGAAGGAAGTGATTCGGCATTTCACGAATCAACTACCTCACCCATTTAGGAAGGAGTTGAGAACGAAGATCCTGGTGATGGCATCATTCAACTCAAAGGAAATAAAATTCCCAAAGGATTGGTTTCACTTGAAGAAATTTTTGACAAACATGACAGGTTTATTAAAGAGAAAGAGCAGGCAAGACCTGCAAATTCTGCTGACTATGAGAAAGTTAATATCGGCACCAAGGATAAACCTCACCTGATCAATATTGGTAAGTGTTTCTCACCTGAGGAGCGCAAGAAATTCATAAATCTCCTCACCAAATATTCTGACATTTTGGCTTATTCATACGAAGACTTGAAGTCTTTCCAACCCAGGGAAATGGAGCATGCCATACCCTTGAAGCCTGGTGCAGTTCCATTCAGGAAGAAGCAAAGACAATATAATCCCAAGATTGCAGGGACAATATTTCACGAAGTTTAAAAGATGCTAGATGCATGAATAGTGTTTCCTATTTGACATTCGACCGGGATAGCTAATATTGTACCAGTTCGTAAGAAAAATGGAGAAATTAGGATTTGCGTGGATTTTCGTAATCTTAATCAGGCGTCCTTAAAGGATAACTACCCACTACCAGTCATGGACCATATTTTGTAGGCAGTAACTGGATCGGAAATGCTATCTATGCTAGATGGTTTCTCTGGCTATAATCAGATTGAAGTGGCTAGAGAAGATCAACATAAAACCGCATTCACTACCCCCTGGGGTACGTTCGTATAGAAGAATGCCCTTCAGTTTGATCAATGCCGGCGCAACTTTTCAAAGGGCCATGGATATAGCGTTTGCAGATTATAAAGACGAGATCATTGTGATATACCTAGATGACTTGACAGTGTTCTCAAAGAAGTGAGAAGATCACTTAAGAGATTTAGAGAAAATTTTGCAAAGGTGTAAACTTCATAAGATTTCTCTGAATCCAAAAAATTCTGTGTTTGGAGTTACAAAAGGTAAACTCCTAGGTCATATTGTTTCTAAGGAAGGAACTAAGATCGATCCTGAACGCATTCAAGCTATAAAGAATCTTTCCCTGCCTACAAGTAAACCTGGAATCCACTCCTTCTTTGGAAAGGTGAACTTTTTGAGAAGGTTCGTGTCAGATTTCACCGAGCTGACTAAAGAAATCACTGATATGATGAAAGGAAAAGAATCCTTCAAATGGTCAAAGGAAGGTAGAGAGGCATTTGAGAAAATCAAGGGTGCTATTGCAAAAGCTCCTACATTGGTGTGTCCCGATTTTAAGAAGGATTTTATAATTTATTGCTATGCTTTGCCACACACAATCTCTGCCATTTTGACTCAGCACAACCAAGAGGGGATTAAATCTCCTATCGCATTCATGAGTTTGGGATTCAAGAAACATGAACTTAATTACACTCCTCTTGAGAGACATGTGTATGCAGTGGTAAGAGCCCTGAAACACTTCAGGTATTACGTGTTGAATTCTCACACCAAAGTCTTAGTTCTGGACACTGCGGTGAAATCAATGTTGACACAACAAGAACCAGGATCTAAGAGAGGTAATTGGGTCTCCAAGATCCAAGAATATGATTTGGACATCAAGCCTACCAAGTTGGTTCGAGGGAGAGGACTCTGCCAACTCATTGCAGAGAATGAACCACGAGATAACTCCGAAGAAGAACTAGTTGAGGAAAATTTACCATTGGTAGTTTTTGTCAGTACCACGGATGAATGGTATTCTAATATTGCCTACTTCCTCACATATGGTGAGTGTCCAGAGAATCTGACAGCTAAAGAGAAACGAGCTATCAAACTAAGAGCTGCCAGATACGTCATTTGGGATAACACGTTGTTCAAGAAAGGAATTGACGGCATGTTCCTCAGATGTGTTGATAAAGAACAACAGCCTAGGTTGTTGGAAGCCTTCCACAATCATGCTTGCGGCGGTCATTTTTCTAGCCCAGTAACAACCCATAAAATTCTGAGAGCACATTATTACTGGCCCACTATGTTTTCTGATGCTCAAAAATGGGTGACCAAATGTGAAGCCTGTCAACAATTTGTTGGAAGACCAAAGTTGGCAGCACTGCCTTTGAAGCCAGTTGTCATTGAAGAACCCTTTCAACAATGGGGTTTAGATTTCATCATGGTTTTGAATCCTAATTCTAGTGCTGGTCATACCCACGTGCTCACCGCCATTGATTACTTTACAAAGTGGGTAGAAGCTATACCAATGAAATAAACATCTACTGCAGTAATCTGTCATTTCATCAAAGAAAACATATTGGTTTGTTATGGAATTCCTCACAAGATCGTGAAGGACAATGCCTCAAATTTTTCTTCTACAGAGATGATAGGTTTTTGTTATGGATATGGGATATCTTTGTCTCATTCATTAGATTACTACCCGCAGGGAAATGGTCAAGCTGAATCCAGCAATAAAAACCTCATTACTATTGTGCTCAAGTTAGTCGAAGAAAATCAGAGAACTTGGCACAAAAAATTATACTATGCATTTTGGGCTGACCGCATAACTCCCAAAAGGGCAATCGGGATGTTTCCATTTCAAATTATTTATGGAAATGATGCTCAAATTCCCATCATATTAGAGCTACTAGCGTTAAAATTAGTTCAGGCAATTGATGATGAATGCTTCACCAATGCATTAGATAAAAGGGTCATGTTCCTAAGCAAGCTCGAGGAACAAAGAAGTCAAGTGGCAAACAGGATCAAGGAACATCAATCCAAGGTAAAGAAGTTGTTTGACAGGAAAAATAGAGAGAGACAGTTTCAAATCAATGACTTAGTTCTTCTCTGGGATAAAAGACGTGAGCCGAAGGGAAAGCATGGGAAGTTTGACTCACTGTGGCTGGGACCGTTCAAAATAAGACATTTCTGTGGAGATAGTACCTACTACTTGGCATATCCTGATGGAACTCATTTGCCTTTCTCCTTCAGTGGGAAGTATCTCAAGTATTACCCGCATTGAAAACAGGTTGTTCCCTGTATGTACATAGGTAATTAGGATTTTGGTTTGTTTGTTTCCCTATTTTTCGGTCTCCTCTCTTGTGTCGCCCCATTTTTGTGCCCCATCATTCTGTGATCATGTTCATGACTATTTTGGTCTGGGTCCGTTGTTGCATTCATGAAGTCCTTGTCCCCAATTAGAGCCAGCTGTTATCAACCAATTTTGACATCACAAAATTGTTAAAAAATAATTAAAAAATCTAAAATTAGAAAATTTTGAAAAGTGTTACTTTGCATGGTTCATTGGACTCATCACGATCGTCTTATTGTTGTGATCATTTCAGTCTTCTTTTCATGATTTTCGGGTGAGAACTCTTCCCGCTAGGCTTTAAAACGCGTTAAAATACATTAAAATAATTAATTAATATTTAATTAATTAATTGCTCCTTGTTTGATTAAATTAATTTTTAAAAAATCACTTAAGGAGTATTTAATCAAATAAATATAAATTAAAGTTCATTCGAACAAGTTTTAGTGCCGGGGATGTAAGCTTTCGTTTCCAACTTCCGGGAAGCCAATCAGGCATCCCGAATCCAGAACCCCACTTTCCTGGCAATTTCCTTCAATTTTCTCACACGTGGGGTTTTCCTCTGCCAATTGCCAAATCATGGATTGGCAAACGGGCATAAAATTCCCCAATTTCCCACATGGGGAAATTGGACGGGGATTACCAACCCATTTTTCCATTTCCGTTGGCAATTGCCCATTGCTTTCCCCATTTCCCCCTGGCACTTAAACCACTACCCGGGAAGCGAGGAAGTGGAATTAATCCCCGTAACTTCCTCCATCAAACCCGTTGGAAAAAGTCATGCTTCGGATTGCTTCTTATTTCCTCTGGAGAACATAATATTTTTATTACATCCCTCAATACTCCATGCATTCATCAAAGAAGATCTACATAACAATAAACCAAAGGCTATGTATTACCAAGAAGCTCAAGAGGACAGTCAACAACAAAATCCAACGCCTAGCCAATACAAGGAGCTTTCCATACGTGTGGGAAACAAAATATAAAACATTCTTGAATCTTTTTCAAAGTCAAACAACAAAGGCCGCTCCCAAGGAAGGACTGCGCAAAGGAAAGAACAACCCACACATTGGTTTTTTTAGAAGAAACAATTTTTTTATAAAGAATATTTTCAAACAAATTGAAGCAGAGAAATTAATCTATGCGTAGCCCAAGGGAGATAGCCAAATAATAAAGAAGGATTGGTTTTAACACATGGAAAAGACAGAAAGAAGTTTTTTGTAGGCATAAGGAGACCACGTGGGGGGAAAACTAGCTCCCATGCAACTATTCATATATTGTGCTAAGCCAAGTGGATAAAGACCACGCATTGGCTTGTTGGAGAAGGTTTTTAAACAAGAAAATTGAAGGAAAGAAACCCACGTACCAGCCAGTTGAAGAAATAAACCTGCACCCAGCCAAGAAGATTCATTCTCCATGCATGCAGAAAGGAGCAGCTCCATCATGCATTGAACAAAGAGATAAAGAATTATTTTTGAAATCCATGCACTCACATGCCAGGGAAATGAAAGGAGAAAGGAAATATTTTGTTTTGTTTTAAATAAAGAAAACAAGATTTCTTGTTCCCATGCATTGGGATAGGAAAAAGGGACAGCTGAATTTTTTTTTTTAATTGTTGGCTTAGAGCCAAATCCCACGCACTCAGCCAAGAAGGTAATTCCCACGCAGAACAATAAAAAGAAAGGAGGACAACAAAAGACAACAATAAAACAAATCTTTTTTATTTGCTTAAGGCCAAGAAAGAAAACTTCTCATGCATTGGGCTAAGGAAGAAATAAAACAGTCTAGAAAATGAAAGGATAAAAGATCACGTATTGGCTTGAAGGAAGTGAAGGTTTTCCACGACAAAGAGGAGAGATCACACATCCATTTGCAAGCTATTCACACACCGAAGACCCGAAATATAAAATTGCGGGAAATAGCCGAGGCAAGCCAGGAATGGGGAGCCATGCAGCTACTCGACCACGGTATCTCTCAATCTCTCATTCCTCGTCTCCAGGCTGCGGGAAAGGCCTTCTTCGACCTCCCCATCAAAGAAAAGGAAAAATACGCCAACGACTCAAGGAACAGGGTATTTTTCGATTCAGATTTCTGAATGATGTTCATGAGTAAAATAACCATTCCTTTGTCACATAAATGAGAAGTTTGCATTGCTATATTGATTGATAAAAACGTCTCTTGGAATAACTATTTGACTCAAAAATAACTTTCAATTGTGTGCATTCTGACACACTGCAACCGAGTTTGTTTCCGAGATTGTTGTGAAATATGATAACTGCTTCCATCATTTCAAACAAGGAAAATGTTATTTTTGGTGATTATTTGTGATGTTAAGTGAACCAATAAAAGATAGGCTGTGCAGTGAGATGAAAGAGTCAGGTTATTCAATTTGTATCAAATGTTTGCAAAACTAGACAATGCTTTCGACTTCATCAAATCAGATGTATAGTGCAAATAACTGGTTATATTTATTCATGGGGTGTTTGTTAAAGCCATGTTTTGTAATACCATTAGAGGTGAATTACAATTTTGGCTCTTGGAGATCTTCTCAATAGCGAAAGACCAGAAGCTAGATTCTGATAAACCAAGGTGGCGTAACGACTATGGTCTCACGACAAATGAATAATTCACCATGGAAAGGTACTCGGAGCATGTGGAGAATTGTGAATGTGAATATGAATGAAGACAAATTTTCTCACACTAGGATATTGCTCAGACAGAGGGGTGGATGAATTGCTCAAGTTTCAAGCTCAACACTCTTGTCATTTGGAGGATTACAGAGCACATTCAATGATTTCATTCCCGTATGATCGGGATAGGCAGAATCTTGGCCCAATGGATAAGGCATTAATCCTAGGTGTCTTGATCTAGGTGGCGCATTGCTGACTAAGATGTCTATGTGTGCATCCAAGTCATTTAAGTGGGTTCCACATGTACCCATTTCTTTTATTCATGTATTTTTCCTTAAATGACTTTTTAACTTAAGTGGTTTCTATTTTTAGTCACTTTTTAATAAAGTTGGTTAGAAAAATTCAAAGTCACTTAAGTGCCCTATTTAATGTGCATTTAAAACCCTAACTACTTTGTAACCAACTTTTGAGTTATAAAAGGAAGTGAGGGGCTCATTTGTAAGGGTGACTTTGAGAGAGGAGAAGAAAATACTTTTGTGCAAGCTTTGTTTCAGGAAGAAACTTTGTGTTCTTTGTGAAAAACATTTTGGATTTAATGAAATACGAACTTTGTGTCTCATTCATTATCTCTTGTAACATTTGGTGTTCTTATGTTCATTATATGTTAGGTGTTTGAATCTTGCATGCAAATATTATCTTTGAGCTTATTGTCAACATTATTAATCAGTAGTTCTAGTTCACAGTGATCAAGCTCTGATTATCTTCTTGCTCATGTGTGTTCCCTTTTACACATTCTTGTTTGGCTAACTCAAACTCCGTTTTTTTGTGTTGGTCATTCATAATTCCTCTCCATGCAATATTAGGCTCTGTTTTTACCTAAATCTTGCATGTTCTTTCAATTCATTCCATTCCACTCCTTTCCTTCATTCCATTCTATCTCCTTCATTCACTTTTCTTTCCATTGATGTTCCAAAACACCCCCTACATACAATTTTGAATGTATAAATGTAAATACAGTTTTGGTTTTCAATAAAGGTAGCCTTACCTTCATTGAGGAGGGACTTCGTTCCCACACTGTTGCATGTCATTTTCATTCGTGCAAATCTATATGCTAACATAGGTATAAAGATAAGGTATTGTGTGATTTAGTACCTATAGATGCATGACATGTATTTTTAGGTAGACCATGACAGTATGACAGGCAAATGGTGCATGACGATAAGAAGAATATGTATATTATTGTGTCAAATAGAGAGAGACACACTATTTTTCCCATTATAGGTGAACAAGAACCACATACAAGGTTTGTAATGATGATGTCAACAAATAAATACTTGATGGAAACAAGAAAAACATGCACTGAGATATATTTGAGGGATTTTAAGCCTTATGTATTAGATTTAATATTTATTTTGGATCAAGGAGAAGCAGAAGAAATGGAAAAGGGATTGGTAGAGCTAATAAGCCACATAAAGAGAGAGAAAGAAGAGAGAAAGAGAAAGAGGAAAGAGGAAAATATGAAGTTAGAAAGGAAGAAAGAGTTGTAGTTCCAGCAGGAGGCCACATAGATTAAAAAGATATAGAACAACTGATGGATTTCATGGAAAGAGAAATAGAGGAGAAAAGTAAAGAAGTAGGGATGGTGTTGAGGAAGAAATCTAAATGGGCAATTAGGTTTCTTGTGGAGAAGTGGTAAAGATTACAGTTGAAGGAAATGATAAGGAGAGAGGAAAGAAGACAAAGGAAGATGAAAAATAGAATTAAAAAAAAAAAAAAAAGATGATCGAGGAAATGTTATTAGTAGAAGACAAGAATGATCATGAAGAAGTGATAGAAGAATTTTTGGCTTCCCTTGAGTTATAAGAACATGATGATGACAATTCTCATATAGTGATAAAAGAAGAAGAGTTTAAAAGGATACAATATGAAGTGGTGTCATGGAAGTAAGAATCTAGAGTGGAAACCAAGCCTCAAATTTGTGATTCTAACATTGTGTGCAGGTGTGTGTTTGTAGGTATGAAGCATGAACATGAATATTCCTAAGTTGATGCATTGAAAATTGAGATGGATGATGAAAACAAGGGAACAAGGAACCAATAACAATAAATTACAAGTGAAGCGGAGTTACAAGATAATTTTTTTCTTTATGAGAGTTTGGAGCAGTTGCAGATGGATATAACAACCTTATAGCATACTATAAAAAGTTGAATCATGTGAAAAAGGAACAAACACTTGTTCAAGTAAAGAGGGAGAGCATCTCCAAGAATATGGAAGAAAAGATTAAGCGATAGAGAAGAGTGTGCTAGCAGAGAAGGAGGTTTATGTTGAAGAAGAGAAGGATGAAGTGGAAGAATATTATGAAGAAGACCCATTAGAAGAATACCTCAACTATGAAGATAAAGTGAAGAATGAGAACTAGACAAAGCATAAGATTGAAGAAATGTAGAGTCAGAAAGCTGAAGATAGAGAGAAGATCAGAATAAAGATTAAGATATAAATTAATTGGAAGAATAAGAAGGAAATTAAAAACTCTAGATCTCACAAATTTTATTTCCCCCAGGAGTATGATGCAAGAGCATCATCTCCAACATGTAAATAAGGATGGAAACATCAAAATTTGGATTTATATTGTGTTTGTAGGTAAATGAGATTATGTGGAGTCACTTAGATGTGTTAATTTGAGTCTTGGATTTTCAAAATTTGAATTATGCACTTTCCCTTCAAAAGTGCAAGTTTGAATCTAGAAGGCCATTTTTGGTTTGTTTAGGAGTTGTAAGGTATTCTATAGGTAATTTGTGGTGTTTCAAGCTTGTAGTTTGACATATAAAGGATTAGGATTCATAAAAATTGTTTAGTTGTTAGTTCATGGAGTTCTAATTAGATATCCTCATGGTTTGTTGAGAACCAAGAATTAGACCAATAGGTCTAAAGGCTTGTATTCGGTTGGAAACTTAATGAAGGACTATGAATGAAAAAAATGTAACTAATTTCACTCATTCCATTCGAATGTGAATCAAGGAGAGCTTCAAGAAAGTTTTATTCTAGTGTATACACTTGTGGGTAACAATTTTAAAGCATTCTTGTGCATGGTATTGACTATTGAAACTTGTGCATGCATTATTGAAAGCGAGTATGAAAAATATTGAGGTTTTTGATGTGTATTTACTTTTATTTTGTATGATTCCATTGGTTGTGTGTGATTACAAGCTTGAAAAAATAGTACATGATTGTAACAGCCAGTTTGAAGATTTTCTAAGTTGAATCTACCATTTTGGTGAGAGTGACTTGTCCAAAACGTTGAAAAATAGTTTCAAGGAAGGAGTATTTATTATGGTAAGTAGTTTTTTGTGTTTATTCATAAGAATCCTATGAAATTTCATCAGTGATAAGTATGATATAGGTAGAAAAACTTTTACACAGTCTTGTAGTAGACTACTTGAGTGTAAAATGCATTCTAGATGATGATTTTGGGAAGATATTGATTAGGAAAGTGATGCATATGAATGATAGGAATCCAAATTAGAGGTATAGACCTTATTCCACCCTTGGTAGTTGTGAAAAGAAAAATTTTAAAAATATTTTATAAGAAACATATAGAGAAGGAAGATAGATACCCTTTTTGAGAGGACATAACACGTAGGGTTTGAGTGCCTTTTGATAGAGGGTGGTGTATTGATCCTCATTGTTAAATATAACTTGTGAAAAAGGATAGGACAGGTGTTAGGGAAAATTCATAGGCTTTGAAGTTGCATTCTTAGAATTTTATTCCCAGGTTTGGAGGAAACCCTACCTAGGGTTTGACAATGTTTAATTATTTAAAGGCCTTAATGATTTATTTAATGTATGAAAATTTTCACTTATGGTATTAATAGTTTTCCTCAAAGTTTTAGATCTTAAACTATATGCAAGTCCTAGCTTTCGATGACTATGTGGATTATAAGACTGTAGGGTACAATTTTGATAAGGTATCAAGAGAGGCATTTGAACTTTGAATGAGTTTGGAAGAGAGTTGATCATTAAAACTTGAAAGATAGCATATAATAATATGTGAGAGATATTTAAGAGGTTTTAAGAGTTTAAATTTCATTATATACTTAGAATATGTAACAATCTATCCTTAAGAGGCTGGTATAGTTAAAACCTAATGTGAGGATTGTAATAGGAGATTTAAGTGAATCTTATGAAGGAATACCCCTTTAAAATTTGTAGAGAGATTAATGGCCAAAATGGGTATCATAAAGTTTTTTTCTCTCTTAGAAAGTTCCTGAGTAAAAATTTAAGGGAGGAAAACAACTTAGACAGGGTTAGTAGGAGCTTAAGCTAGTGAAAGGAAAGTGAAGGTGAAAAAGTGGTCTAGTCATGGATTGGAGGCATAATATTTTTCACACACCTTGAAGACATAAAAGGGTACTGAAAAAGGTATTTGGTTTATCCTGGGTAGGTCTATATTTTAACTATGAATTCACCAAGGACATTGGCTTAAGAAGCATTGGAGGGAAGTTTAGTGAAAAGGTAATACATTTGGACTTTTAGATTGATTTAGATCCATTTGATAGTTGAATTAATATTGAACGAGGAATAGAAATAGAGTACAAGGATAAACTAAGCCAAAACAGGGGTTTCATGTTAGTTTAGGATTGAGAAGTAAGAGTTTCAAGCTTGGTAAGGTGAGTATTTGGCTTGAGAAAGCATTGTTTTTTGAGATTGTGATCAGACTAACCCTTGTGAGTTGTTACATGTGAAATAGGATCTCCATCAAAATAGAGGTACTTATTTGATATAAATATGTTCTAAAGGACTTATTTTTCATTTCCAAAAGCTTAAGTACAATTACATGAATTTTCTACTTGGGCCTAGGTGAATGTTATGTATAATTGCACTCTATTCACATGTTCTCACAAACCACATAACAAAGAGAACTAAATGATTTTGATGCCTCTTTAATGCAGTGTTATGTAAGTAATGTTTATTCACCACAAGGGTGTTTTGAGGTTAGTTTTATTCAATGTATCACTATCCCCTTTTGAGATCTCAAGAACAAATAAATGGATTTTTTGAGTATGAAGAATCCATATCTCAACATATGATAGTGATCACACTGAATAGACCTAAAATTTAAACATGTAAAGACATGTGAATAAGAACCTAGAATCCAAACCTTATGTGCATGTACAAAGGATAAGTTTGTATCCCTCGGTAAAAGTTTGGCCATTAAGATTCCCACACACTTACAAACTTTCCTACACTAAGTTTCATATTCTAATATTTTATAGGAATATCAAAAACATCCCAATTTACTTTTATGAATAGTTTTAGCACTCTATCATTGATTCTGATCACATAGCCTAGTTCCTCTCTCTAACTGTAAAACCATAATCAATACTTTATTTATTTATCATTTAAAAAATGATTTAGGTCTCTTTGAATTATTTATTCTAGTAATAAATTATCATTACTATATAGTATATTGAATTTGGGATTAAAACCTACTTTTGTATGATATTTTGGTGATCCGAATTATCGACCAAACTACACAACTTAGGGTTTCATTCTTTAACCTTAAGGTTTTTTGTTTTAGATTTTAGATTTTATTGAATTTAGGGCCCTCTCCCTTTAACCCCATTAGGATTTTTCATACAATTGAGTTCGTGCATTGACATTTCTTATTTTTCCTTGTGATTTATCCTTATCATTTATTGTTCTTTACAAACCCTAAATTTCCTATTTATAACACAATAGATTTGTTTATGTAAAATAAGGAGGATTACTTGCGGATAATAATGATTCAGATGATGACTATAATGAATCTTATTCTTTTATGGGAGAGTCAACTTAGTTATCTTTCTCCTACTTGTATAATGAAATCTAATTTAGAATTACACACATGCTTTTACATCTTTTAAATGATATTTCTTATGTTGATGATATGGAAAATTGCCTACATAATGGTATCAATGTTGATGATCATAAAACATGTCATGATGTTGTTTCTTTACATTATTCAATTTTTTATAATATTCCATATATTTGTAGCTATATTAATCATCCTATTTTATGCCTTGATAATAATACCTATAGATAAAGTAATGATTTCTCCACTACTAATACCACATCCAAAGCTATGTGTGAGATTGATATTGATTCATGACCATTGAATGAACTCTCTTAATGTGTTACCATTCTTACTAGTGAATTAATTTACATGATGAATGTCATAGTTGAAATTAAAATAGGTGTTAAGGATTTATGTTTATCCTTATCGATGACTAATAGTTTAATTAATCATTATAATGTGTATGGTCAACACATTGTGCACAACATACACGATCTCCCTTATCCCTTAGCCCTCCCTATGGATATTTTGAATCCTTAGACATGATACAACTCACTTTTTAGCATACTCTGTGTCATGTGAGGACACTAATTTTTATCATTTGAGATATTTATGCCATTAACAGGCCTATCAAAAATTTGTTATTCAATTTAAGAGTGTTATGTACCAATCAATAATTCAAATAAGTGACGTGAATAAACAAACCATGTTTTGTAATTCATTATCACTTCCTCTTGTAGATTTAATGATTGGACAAGAGCATAAATCCTTTTTTGGGCTATAATAAGGATATTTTATATGTGTGTTCCCATTCATGTGAGACTTGTTCTTCAAATAATACTTATCATATGAATGTTCTTATGCACATAAGACTTGTATTTAAAATACCCCTTCTAATTTCTCAACTAATCAATTGTAAGAAATGTCAAATATACTAAAGATAATTTTTTATCAAAATCAAATCATGTAATAACACCTAGGTTCGTCAATCCCAAAGATGAATATATAATAATACAATGCAATAAGTAAAAACCAAGTAAAATATTATAGAAATAACTTAAAATAATTTGGTCACTTTACTCGTTATTGTACTTAACTAACCATGCACTATTATGTGTGGTTAACATGTATTTGTAATATAATGGTTATTCTATTTATAGAGAATAGTAGAAATCAAGTTATTAACGTTATTAAATTCCGATATTACTATATCAAAGAAAATAATTTTTAATAGATTACCAAACTTGGTATGTAATCTAACTACTCTCCAAATGATAATAATAGCCTCTACTTATTAATATATAAATATATAAAGAGTTAAGTGTTAGTTGTAATTCAGTGTGAAAGAGAGATTCATTTTAATAATCCTATGACGAGGGGCATTGGCCCTTCTTTACATTAGAGCTTAATATATTGATAGTAATTCTACCTTGACATATATGTGATTATATTATTCTAATGTTTCATAGGTATATGAATGAATATGGGTTTTTGTCTCAAGGTTAACACAATGATCCTAGAAACATTTTAGAATTCTTACTTGAAATCACAAAAAATTCTTGACAATAGGTTGCTCTTTATCTAATGCTAACTAAAATACACTCTCACACATATTTTTTAATATTTTGCTCCAAATAACCATGATCTATAAAATATTTTTGATCCATTGCACTTTATTGATTCGGCGGGCTATAAACCATTGTTTGAATTTCCAAAGCATTAACCAAACTATGAGACACTTGAATCTACACATTGTGTACCCACAGTGTTCCATGGCCCATGTACCATTGAAATACGTCTTGTCTCATATTTACATGTTAAATATAATCCAAGTGCCCCACTATTCTTGATCATAAGAGTGCTAGCCTTCCCACATTGCATGTTCTTCCTTGCTTCTACATCCTTTCCAGTCATCTTTCCTTTATTCCCCTCATTTCTTCTTTCCACATCATATTTTCAACCCAAAATTTTTTGCAATGTATTTCTTAGAGGTGAATTGTTATATTTGATCCACAAAATAACATATGTAACCATGGAGGTTTTCTTATACCACACACTGCTATGTAGAACCAAACTACCCTTCCCTTTCCAAGATGCTTCTTTGCATGCTCGAAAACCCTATATTTTGTCAAAGATTCTTCATGAAACTAAAATGGTTTTGAATACCCACATTCAAATATTTTAGTTACATATTTTATGCAACATAGTTTATTATACATCCATCTACCCATATAATGACATGTAATGGTCTCCCTTAGCTTGTTACACCTTTTCCATGTTGATATTTACACCCTAGTTAGATGTTAGAATGCTATTATACAACAACTAAAAAGGATGTTAGGGTTTACAATAGGTATAGTATTATGATATGATTAACTTAAAAAATTAATCATACACGATAAGAATAATGCATTCAAACTTGAAATGATTGATAAAGAATAAGTACTTCCTCAAATACACTAGGGGGAGATAGAATTAGATATACAAGGTAAACAAGAGAGGATTTTGATGTGAAATACATTGAAATGGGATGATATGGAATTATAGATACTTCAATGAAAACTATAGAGATCTAAACCTAATACAGGATAGATTGTATAATGTTTTATGGTCTAGATCCAGTTTTTATAGTCTTTACGTGGAGTTGTATGGTGTTGAACCCCTTGACTGTTTGGACTAGCAACTTTCTATTTTCTTTACCTGTTTATAAATGATATTACTTGTATGTCTCTTTTTCTCACACATTTTTGGGATGGCTTGTAACCACATGCCATAGATTAGAAACCCTAGCAACCTTTAGAACACTTCATAAAAGAATTAACATTTAATGAAAGGAGAAAACATGTGTGTGTGTGTGTGTGTGTGTGTGTGTGTGTGTGTGTGTGTTAAGGCTAGACTACCCTTTCCAATCATTCTCTTAGTTAGTAAACTAATCCAAGTGTTGCACTATGTGCCTTATTTATATGATCAAGCCTCATGTATCTCTACTAGATGCCTGTGTAAGTGTGAATAGATAACCATACCCCCAGGGGTTCTATCGTATCTCTTAACATTTAGATAATATCTACTAACTATGTAGTATTAAATGCACCTACTGTGGTGGTAGTGAGATGTGGCATGTCTTAGCTATGTTACCTTACACTTTGTTGATTGAAACCTTATGTAATGCTTGGATTTACCTTTGTCTTGCTAAAACATGACTCTCTGAACTTTTTCTTGCTTAGAAATGGAGGAAGATAGACTATTTGACCTAGTTGAGTGCTTTAAACTTTTAGTAGGGAATTGATTTAAATTAAATTCGTTAATATCTCAATGGGGTAGTAACCGATGGTAGATTACTCTAATAAATTAGTTTCCAAATCTAATTGGAACAATATCAATAATAACCATCAAGTCATGCTAAATAATGATGAATAATGATAGATACTGAAACAAAACATTTGCAATAAGAGATAGAAGATGACTTAGCCAATATCCTACTTTGTGTGATGATCTGGGTTGGTCTGATGACTCAAACAGGTTAGAAATGACCTGACAGAGCCTCGTTATTGAAACTATGTGTTAAAATTATGCACAGACCAAAGTGGATAACATAAACCAAAGCATACCCCTACTATGGTTCTTTTTGTATGCTCCTGTCCCTTTCAATCCACTACTCCTGGTATTTTCTGGGTTTGCGTATCATATTATTAGTTTCTCCTTTTTGGAATACAGACCTCTGAAACCGTGTGATGCTCTTTGTGAGATGGATTGATCCTTCAAAACTCCAGATGGCTAACAAGTCTAGAAAAATAAACATTATGTGGGTGTTGGAACCCCTATGTACTACTGACATTGGCACCACTCCGAAGAGGGATCAAAACTCACGTCATTATCGCTTAGCATGTGATCTCTAGAATTTATGGAACAAATAGATAACCATGATATTTCAACAATGAGATTGTACTTTAATTTTTTTCTCTAACTTGACTTGGAATGATGATTTATTCCTTGTGTTTTATAGATATGACTAGATGATTCCCCTAAAAAAATGATTTTTCTTGTGCTTACTCTTAGTGTATTCTCATTATGAACTTTTAATGTCAAGTGTGTATGATATCCTCCTTGATAATGGATGAATAGCTAGCTTATTTATGTGTTAAGGATTTGGAAATCTCATATAAGGATAATTGGAAGTATCTCAAAGGAATTTTAATTTAGAAAAGTTTCATTTGAGGGAAAGGGGCCAAAGTGGATAGGAAGGGCCATAGTGTACTAAAAATTTGTCCCATTCTAGATGATTTAGTCTGAGATACATGTGCGAATGATTTAAAAATTGGGATTGTATTGTGTAAGGGTTTAACCCCATTCTATAGAATAATATGACTGTTGTGTGAATAAATGAGTTGTGTGTGTAAGCAAGAGTGAATGGGGTACAACTAGGGATAAAATGATTGACCAAGTTGGACAAGTGAGGAGTAGTGCAAAGGAAGTGTAAAATTTTTGTTTTTGCAAGGTATGAATTACCAAAATGAGTATCTACACTTTCCCCCATTTAAATATGAAAGTGAAAATTGCATGCTTAAAGGAAAGGTTAACCGAGTGTTTATACATACTTTGTCTTCATTTAAAGTACTTTGTGCTTGTGCTAGGAATTTTTATTTTTTCAGGTTGTGTTTTTTATTAGGATGCATACCTACGAATAAAAGAGTGTAGTTAATGTTTATAGTATAGGAAATCAAACTTTAACATGAAAAATTTGAACTTATTATGAAAACAACAATATGTAAATATAAAATAAAAAAAGGAAAGAGTACACTAGATTGTTTTGTGAGCTAATGTTGATGTGGATATTTTTAGAACTTTGTGTTGGAGCTGGTTGGAATGACTTGGGGGTGATCAATCCCCAAGTGGAATATGCCAAAGAAAAAAGGAAAAAGTGTAGATACACCCTGCATGGTGAAGAGAAATATATGGGGAATATTTTAGTTGCTCTTCATATCGTCACTAAGATATGAGCAATGGGAAGTCAAGCCTACAAGGATAACATTCACCTGATCACTTCTCAAGATCCATAGACAAGTGCCACTACAGATTGAAAGAGGGTTTAAAACCCACAAGCGAGGATCATGAGGGATGACGTGCACATCAACGGACGTGTGAACGACAACATGAAGAGATCTCAGGAGGAGCAAGCATTAACCGAATGTGCATGCAAAGATTTGAAACACAGGTAGAACCTGGTTAAGCCATAAAACTCTCCTCTATCTCATAGATCAAATGGGGTGTACATATAGGAGGTGCTGAGTAATCCCTAGTGCTACAATAATGACAACTCAAGTAGAGAGGGGGAGTTACATTCCTAGAATAGAAGTGTAACTCCCAATGATGCATATGACACACTGAGGCGTAAAAGAATCTCATAATGACCCCTAAATGACACATGGACCTACGATCTCACCTAAGTGAGATGACTCACCTAATGATGTGGAAAATAACACACACCAGCACAGATGAAATAAAACTAATTGATTTGCAAATGATGAAACATTGTACTAGGAAAATGCTAGATTTCACGTACCCTTAGTGACAATATAATTTGATATGTACTATGAATTCTGTAATTGAACCTGAGTAAAAAACCAGTAGATGTTACTTAGAAACTATGTCAAATGAGAAATTTATCGAACGTACCCCCAGGTTATAAGCATATGGAATGGGACATAACATCCATATGTTATGGTCCCTGCTGCACATTTTGGTCCATGTGTGTTTTATAACCCAATTCTATTTCTAATCCATTTTATAAACCTTTGACTTGTCTAATTTTGTTACTATTTTTTTTTTCCAGATTCTGAGCTGTTTTGAGGGTGATATATCACCCAATGCTTACCTCCACTTTTTTGGGCCATGTGAGATATAAAAATGTGAATGTGACCCAAATAAGAGGACTTGTAGTTGATTTACATGTGTTATAGGATTTCTGTAAGGGGAAAACTTTGAGTGCACATAATGTATACCATGACACATACAAAATAGCATAATAGAAAAGATAACAAAATTTTAGTGATAAACAATAGAAAAACTATGCAGTAGATGTAAGAAAAAGCATGCAAAGAAACACAAGTAGAAAATTCATGGAAAACAATATACCACATACATGGGAAACCACTCAAGATGTCGCAAGACAAATGATGCACTAAAGGAAAATAAGAAATAAACAATTAATATAGGGAACTTCCTGAAAACAAGTGAAATTATATATCAAGCATGTAAAACAAGAAACAAACCAGAGATGAAAATAATCTTTTCTTGGAAGTGTCTTGCATAATAAATACTACACAGGAAGCGCCCATTAGCATGTTAGAGCAATAAATAGTATGAAACAATATATGCATTGATTAAATGAGGTATGAGGAAGTAAACAAGTAAATATTGGAATAATAAAATTGTGTGTAAGAAAGTATAAAATGGATGCCCCCAGTTGGTGCATAACAAATAAAGAACAACATCAAGTATCATGCATTGTGTAACAATGTGTAGCCTACATTTAACTCAATGTACCACATGAACACACATGTGTATATAAGAGGGATATATCATACTATGTATCAAGATAACATGATAAGTAAAGTGCAACATGAAAAGTATAAGCGTGTAATAAAAACAACCAAACAAGAGTAATGTAACTATTTTTGAAAATTTTAGCATATTTGAATGTTTTTGGCTATTTAGAATATTTGAATGTTGTTGGATTTTAGGCCCCTTGAGGGAATAAATGAAAACATATTCTCTGAAGATAAGGGTGATCCAAGAATTCCCCTGGGGAGGGGAATATATAGATTTTTAGGGCTTTTGATGAATTATAGAGTCTGTAAGAAGAAGTGGGAAAACAAGGTGGACCCCTCAAGTATGTGTGTGTAAAGTGATGTTTGGGTGTGTAACCTCTCCCTTGATCAAGTAAATTTGAACTTATAAACAAAGTGTTTCATTGGGAAATGAGGTGGGAAAATGGATTTTTCTAGTGTGAGTAGCATAGGAACTAATCAAGAATATTATCAGAGTTTGGATCAAATCCTATAGAGCCTAGGTTAGATGCATAATAGGAGAGAGGTTTTTGACATCCAAAAAATAATCTTGTGATACCTAGGTGGTATATGGACATTAAATATTCCTCATTGGTGTAAGGTGGTCCATGATTTTCCATTTGATGAGTCCAACATGTCATGTTAGGCATGCAATCAAGGAATGAATCATTACAAATTATGACCAAGAGACAGTACAGAGGGTAGGTGATAATAATGTTATAATTGTCAGTTATACCTCTGATATGTTGTAACCAAGAGTGTCCAAACGCAAGTGGAGTAGGGTGGGTTTCAAGGGAAACCCACACCTTTTTGGAAAGGATTATTAGACCAAAAGCAATTAATAATATGATGTAGCCTTGATAATCACTAGATTGATATGAAAAAGGAGTAATGTCCATGGCATCAAGTCCTCATTACTTTAGGTATTCATATGTGCACACATTGTTGTCATTATTAGGATTGAAATTCACATGTTTCCAATATTGGCCATGAATATAGAGTATGCATGTTGTGAGGGTGTTGGTTATGAATTTAGAGAATCAGTGATCTGTAAACTCTTTGACTTTGGAATCATCCACAGAATCACAAAATAAACATTGTTGTTCTACTTTCTATTAGAAAATGATGGAGATAGCTAGTGATTGAATTATGCTTATGCTTATAATCCACAATTGTAGGAAGGGAAATAATTTAAGATCATAAAAACCAACAAATTTTATCCTAGAAACCTCTAGAGGAGGAAAAACCAGTTGGGAAGGGAAATTGTTCTTTCTTTCCACTTTTATTGGCCAATTCAAAGTAACAAGTACATAATTTATAATAAGTATGAAAGAGAAGTAGATAATATCTCACACTTCCTCCCAAATACTTGCTTGCTCTGCATTAACACTCCTTTCTTCTAAAAAACACAATTCCAACAATAAGAACTTCTTGCTCACTTGCTTTCATGCTTCGATGATCCTGTTCCCTTCTACAAACATGTATTTATAGCCTATCTCATGTCCTCCCGTACACTAGATAATGGGAAAGGTTATGGAGGAGAAGAGACACGAACAACCTTTCAAATTATGAGGCTATTCATTTCATATTTTATTTTCTATCTGAAAGAGCTAGGACCACCGCCCAATGTAGACCGGTAGTCCCAAGACCGCTACATTGGTTGGGCGGTGGTTCCATAACTATCACTCTACATAGAATGGCGGTCATGTTACTAAAAATACAAAACATCCATATATTTATTTTCCTTCTTTGTGTTGATTGATCTAATGAAGCAGAGTCATTTTAGATCCTTATGGATCACACCTCCCCTACTTAGGAGGATTTTGGTCTCACAAAAGCTTAGTGGGGGAGTAGATGAGGAAATAATTCCCTCACTTGCTCCTTTGAGTACAACCGGTCCTGCCTTGGTGTCTTTCCTTTTAGTCCAATCTGCCAACACTCCTATGGACCTCTCCTAGCCTCTCTGACCTTCTGTTGCAGCACTACATCCTCATCCAATTCACCACGTGAGTCCAAGACATAATCCTCAATGGAAGGTAGCAACTGTAGTCCATATTCATCTAGTATGGATGGCTCATATAGGTGCAAGTTCTTACAATTTACTATAGAGTACATCCTCATAAATGATGGTAAATCAAGTCGAAAGGAATTTTCTCCAACCTGCTCCAATATGGTGAAGGGCCCATAACGGAGTGGATTGAGCTTCCGTGCTTGACCTTGGAGTCTCTCTTTGCTCAAGTAAAGCAAAACTCTATCTCCAACATGAATTTTATGTTCCCTCCTATGCTGATCGTGCCTAGCTTTGTACTTGGCTTGAGATTTCTCTAGTTGTTCTTTAACTTTGAGATGGATTTTCCAGATCCTTTCAATAAATTTTTTTGCTCTAGCCACCCCTGTGTCCCATGTCTCCTCTTCATCCTACTTCCTAACTGTTACGTCCAGTGGATTTGTAAGTAGAAATTACAAGAATGCTTCAAACGGTGACTTCATAGTGGATGTGTGTACTACCCGGTTATAGGAATGTCGAATGTAAGCTAAGGAATCATCCCAAGTCCTTGGATATTTGTTGTTATACCCTCTGATCAACTATACCAAATTCCTATTTACCGCCTCTGTTTGTCCATCTGTTTGTGGATGGTGTTGGTATCCAGATTTAATCTCCGTCACAACTTGAACATCATCATGAACTTGCACAAGACACTCAAGGATAGATAGATGGTTTGTATGTCATTTGTAGCCGGGGACCACAACTATCTGATTGTTTGCATTCAAGATTTGAGGGAGTGGATAGCACCTTCATAAGGGTTTTGATCTAACCCTCACTATTTTAGGTTGTGCCTATCAACCAAGGCAAGAGAACCTATATTGCAGCCCTTGTATGGTAAAGGAGGTAGAGATATCCTTGTGTTTTGCATTACGACATGAAAGAGGCCTTGTGAAAACATGATCAAGTATCCATTATCCAAACTCAAAGGAGTTGTCACTATTAAATGATGGAAATGTTCTCAAAACAAGGCCAGGGCTACTAAAGATATGATAAAACGCTGATATGCTTTGTGCATTTTTGTGAAAGGATTGAGTTATTTTGTGGACACACAATGCAAATGTAGGGGTAGTAGGTAGGATGAGTTAGTTTAAAATGAAATTCTGATGAGAGATGTTGGGACACGAATAGCTATAAATCATCACCTTTTTGGGAAACTTTGCAAATGAATAACAACACCTAAACAATAGAGATGTTTTAATGAACTTGAAGTGCTCTTTCAACCAGGTTGTGTGCACACATGGATTCCCAAATCTGCATTATTCCACACAAACTTTGATAACTTGCCACAAATTCTTGAAGCAAAATATCAATGAAGCATCTAGAAACCCTTATTTGATGATGACCTGAGGTACACCCAAAGGTTTACAAACACCCTCAATATTCAAGGAAAGTAAGATGAATTTAAATATGTTAATCTTCACTCAAATGAATGCTCTTCTGAATGAAAGATTGCAGATGCCTTCAAACCATCTACAAGAAATGAGACCATGTATGATCAAAAGAGATATCAAACACAAGATTGCAACATGAGCATGAAACACAAATTGAAAACATATTGAAATACAAGTGTATGCAAGATTTGCCAAGAGATAAAACCAGTTAATCCAAGAATTTGATCAAATATATCAGCAAGGGAATGTTATTTAGACAATCTCAAAGCTTTTTGATGGCTTTATAGCTGAAACCAACTCAAAATGATGAACATTTGATGCAAATAGGAATCAAAATGGCTCTCAGGCAGTTTCTCCAAAAAGAAATGGACTTCTTCCAGTTTTCCACATGAAAATTATTTTCTCCTTCTCTAAAATTCTCAACAGAATTTTTAAAATGCCTCCAAATTACATAATATACCCTATGCCAGCTTGGATCCTTGCATCCCAAGCAAAGAATATGCCAAAGGGATCAATTTTTTTATAAAACCCTATCCATTTGATGAAAAATGATATAAAACTATAAAACAGCTCGCAAAATGCCAGAGATGCACAAACATTTTAAAATATTGCATGGATTTGGATCCTTATCCATCCCAGGGTGACATTTTTGGCATTCAGGCATGCCAACATGCTTTTTCAGTCATTTTTCACCTTTTACTTCATTACTTTTCACCTCTGCAACCTTTTATTTTCACCTTTCATGTTTATTCACGGATCTAAGGCAAGAATTCATCAAAAAACATCACAAGCCATAAAATTAGCTCCCAAAAATGGTGCCATTGTTCTCAGAAGGCTGAGGGGATGTGGATTCATATAAAATTTCATGTGAATCAGTACAGAAATGGCAAATCCAAACTCCTTGGAGCTTTCATGGTGCCCAAAAAATGAAATTACATAGTTGCCGTTGATTTTGGATAGAAAAACACCAACCGTCTATGTGTCAGATTCAAATCCCCTTCAAAAATTCCAAAATTACCTTTTTTACTATAAGGATAGGGCAAGACACGTGTCGCAACATGATTGGGGTGGGCCCTCAAACCTTAAAACGCATTTTAAACCCTTTTGAACTTTGGGAAAATGTTGAAAATTTTCCCCACGAGCCCCCTGGACACGCCACATGTCCTCTTGTGGGCCCTATTGAAAACCATGGGCCAAAATGATGACTTTTGCTCCTTCTTTGAGAAAAGGAAAATTTCCTCAAAAACCTCCGTGGGCCCAAACACCCGCTGCTTCTTCTACCATGTGGCGGTCTCACATTCGTTACGGAGCCAACCCATCCAATTTGCCTTCAATCCTTCACGAGCACAAAATTCTTTGCGGGCCCGTGCTCTCCATCTATGCTCTTTTAAATGTGCCACATGTCGCCCCCTGATTGGATGCAGGGGGACACATTCACCTTTTCCTATCAGGGCCACGAACAAGTTTTTGGTTTTGAGATTTTTTGCCGAAATTTGCAAAATTTTCAACATTTCTTCCGCCAAATCCGGGACACGTGTCCATTGTTCATTGGAGGCAGGACTCTCGAGCCAAAAATTTCCTTTTTACCTTTTGAAGTTAAAAAACTTCAAATTCCTCCAAACCTCCACCCCTCCATTTTTTCCCCTGTATACGTGTCACTTTCCTATTTGTTGCGGGCCTTCGGGCAGAAAATTGACCTTGAGAAATTTACAAAAATGAAGGCAAAATTTTTAAGTGACCTCCGCCGCCCGCCTGACCCTCCTGGACACATGTTGTCTTCCCATTGGGTGCAGGCTCACAGGCCAAATTTCGACAGTGATAATTTTTCAAAAATTGAAAAAATTCTAAGTGACCCCCGCCACCCGTCGGTCCATCAACCAATCAAATCGTGCCACGTAGGCACATCATTGTAGCACTGCGGGCCACAGAGCAAAATTTTCCTTTTGTTAAATGTCCAAAAATGACAAGTTATATCATTTTCCTGCACATCCTTAGGCCAATAGGAGCCTGCCACGTTAGCAATATGTTGGAAAGATAATTTTGATGGGCGGATGACACCCGTATACCCGTCAAAAACGTAAATAATACATGGGATGCCCCCGAAATCAAATTTTTCCACGAGGAAAGCGGATTTTTTGGTTTTGAATCCAATGAAACATGATTTGACAATGATTTAGGCCTGGGGAATGAAATTTTAACAGAAAACAACCCAGGTTCGATCCACTTTAATTTTTTGCACGATTTTGACAAAGAGAAAATGGCTCAGCCCGAAAAAATGAAGAAATTAGGGCAGATTTGGGGGAAAACATGGATTTTGTTTCAGATTAGGGAAAAATCATGACGATGTGAGCAATTTAAAGGCATTCAATTGGGTAAAATGACCTGCAGATGACCCACTTGAGCAAATAAAATGTTTTGACCAAAAAATGGATATAGAAAATTAGGGCAAAGTGTGAAAACCCAGTAATTGCACCAACATTGGCTCCTGCTTGGGGATGGGCACTCCTAGCGAGTGCCAAAAGATGACAATGTAGACCAAGTGCCAAAAATCCATTGGGCAAGGAGTCAAAAAATGTAGAGTAGCCCAAAAACCAGAAATACCATCAAAAAATGACCGAGAAAACCACACAAAAAATGGTTGCCAAGGACAAAAGGGAAAACCACGAGCCAACAATAGCAAAGGAAAAAATCAAATACATCACAAAAACAAGGGCTATACAAAAATGTACAACTTTTGCATACCTCACATGGGGATTTAATCCAAGAAATGTTTTAAATGTCTGCCATTAATAGGCAACTCCAGCAAATCACCATCCAAATCCTTAAGAAAAAATGCATTTTCTCCAATCCTGATATCAATGGCATAGCGGCCCATCCATAGAGCATCAAACTTGCCATGCTTGCCCTTGTCTTCATGCCTACTATCCCACAGCAAAACCAGATCTCCCACACTGAAAGCTCTAGGGGTGACCTTCTTATCAAACAATTTCTTCAATTTCACCCTAAATCTAACATGCCTTTGATGAGATGCTCTTCTTTCTTCATCCAGCTTAATGATTTGATTTATCCTTGATTCATATGGGCCATGTTCTTGATCTTCTAATTGCTGGGAAAACTGAAATGTGGACAATTGCAAATGTAAGGGCAGCAATGCTTGTATTCCATAGACCAATTCAAATGGGCTCTTACCAGTTGCTCTTTTAGGATTTATTCTATTTTCCCAAACTACAAATTTCAATTGCTCTCCCCAATTCTTCTTATTGATCTCCAAAGTCCTTCAGATAATCTTGAGCAAGTTCTTGTTACTTGATTTAGCTTGCCCATTCCCTTGTGGATTGTAATTTGAAGCATAAGTCAGATTTATCCTATATTCATTGCACATTGCTATCAAAGGATTGGCTCTTAAACACATAGCATTATCAGATACAATCTTAACTGGAACTCCAAACCTACAAATGATATGATTCAACAAGAAATTCATTACCACTTGGTGTGTTGCCTTTCTAGATGGAATTGCCTCAACCCACTTTGTGAAATAATCAGTTGCAATAAGGATCCATTTGTGACCAGCACTAGAAGGATCTGAGATCTCACCTATGAATTCCATTCCCCATTGTTTGAAAGGAGATTCAACTGATATAGGTTGCAAAGGAAGGGAGCCTGAAGCTTTCAATCTTCCTGAGAAGCATTGGCAACTATCACACTTTCTAACTAGTTGGTATGCATCTTTAAAAAGATTTGGCCACCAATAGCTAGCTCTCAAAATCTTGTGTGTTGTCACTCTACTAGAAAAATGTCCTCCACAAACTCCCCCATGTAAGTCAGCAATCAAATTGGGAGCTTGATCTTCAGTTATGCATTTCAAGAGGACACCTTCAGGATTCTTCCAAGCTAGCCCAAGTTCTGTTATGATATATTTCTGAGAAGCTAGCTTGAGGGCTCTTTTCTGATTTTTATTCAAGTGACTAGGACAACATAGGTGCTTGAGGTAGAAGACCACATCCTTGTACCATTCAGAATTCATCACTTTTTCAAGAAGGTCTGTCATTTCTTCCTCCAGCTGATTCACTTCTACATTTTGCAAATTACTCTTAGCCATGAGCCTAGAAAGACCCAAACCTCTTACCAGCTTTGTTGTTTGGACATCTATGTCATATTCTTGAAGTTTGTTAACCCACCTAAATCTCTTGCTTGAGATTTCCATGTCTGATAGGATATCTTTAACCATTGTATGAGGAACACAGGCAACAACCTTTGAACTAAAAATGTAAGGCCTGAAAATATTTGTTGCCTTTACCAAAGCAAATGCTTGCTTCTCCATAATTGTATACTTCAGTTCAGCTGCTTGTAAAGCCTTGCTAAAGAAAGCAATAGGCCTCTCAACTCCATTCTCATCCTTTTGTAACAAAACTGAAGCAATAGTAAACTCAGATGTAAAAGAGAAGATTTAGAAAGGTCTCTTATAGTTTGGAGCTGCCAAAACATGTGCATGCTTGAGTGCATCCTTTATTCCTTCAAAACCTTGAATGGAAACCTCTTCACACTTAATAACTTGTTCCTTTCTTAGCGTGCTTGTGATTGGAAGAGTTAGCTCAGCAAAAATAGAAACAAACCTTCTAATGAAATTGATTTGGCCAAAGAAAGATTGAATACCTTTCTTGGTTCTTGGAATAGGCACCTTGCTGATTGCTTCCACTCTCTCAGGGTCTATCATAACACCTTCCTTGGACACAATATGTCCTAGCAACTTGTCCTTTTGCACACCAAAATGACACTTCTTTGGATTAAGTGAAATTCCATACTCTCTACATCTGATCAACATCTTTTTATAGGTGGTGCAAATGGTCTGCTCGTTGCCTTGAAAAAATAGTCACATCATCTTGGTAAACTGTAATAAATTCATTGATATAACCAGAAAAGGCAACATTCATTGCCCTTTGAAAATTAGCACCATCATTCATCAATCCAAAAGGCATCCTTACAAAAACATAAGTCCCCCAAGGAGAAGTGAAGGTTGTCTTTAATCTTTCTGATTCTTTGATAACTACTTGATTGTATCCGGAGAAACCATCCAAAGTAGAAAGCATCTCTGACCCTGTTACAAGCTTCAACATATTTTCCATGTTTGGCAATGGGTAGTTTTCCTTCATAGATGCTTTGTTTAGATTCCTAAAATCCACAAAAAGTGTGATATCACCTTTCTTTTTCATAACTGACACAAGGTTGGCAACCCAAGAAGAGTATCTAGTAGGCTGAATGATACCACCATCTCTCAATTTCTTCAACTCTTCTTGCATTTTCATGGATAGAAGTGGATTAATGGGCCTTTTTTTTGTCTGAATGGCTTAGTATTGGCCTTAAGGGGAATCTCATGCTCAAATAAATCTTCTCTATATGCCTTCAGCTCTGAATAAGACGAAGCAAGGCAGTCTTGATATTTATTTAAAAGTTGGGCATAGGATTGTCTTTCCTCTTTGTTGGGATGGCTTCCCAGCCAAATCTTCCTTGGTTTATCCTTGGTTCCCAAGTTGTGCTCTTCCACATTCCTTGAAGTAGAGATCTTTCTATTTATGATGCAATCAACATTGTTAAAATTGGATTTAAGTGCAACAAGACCTTTGGGAATGGTGTTTGTCTTCAATTGTATAATATCCTTGTCAAACAAAGTTTCTCTACCTTCATTCATGCATACCATTGGTTCCCAATCAATATTCTGACCAGTGAACTCATCTTGGCATTGTAAGAATCTCAATATTTGTGCATCATCATCAAAAATCTGCCAATGTTTCACATTATCTGGGACAGTTGGCCTTATTAACACTTCAATGTTATATTCACAAAAAGGTGAAATGGTGCAATTGTCAAATCTAGAGCCAAGGACAGCCAGCTTATCAACAGCAGCATTAAGACTTCTATCATGGTAAACAATGTTAAAGGAATCAAACATTTCAATCAAGTCCCAAACATCATGCTTATACTGTTTGATACGCTGATTTTTTGTGGCATACAACTTTCTCACTTGCTTAACAACCAGCTCTGAATCCCCTTTAGCAACAATATCCTTCACTCCATATTTCCATTCAATCCTTAATCCCAATAATAATGCCTCATACTCAACAATGTTGTTAGTACGCTCAAAATTGAGCTTGAAGGAGAAAGGAAACTCTTCCAAACTAGGAGAAACCAGCACTATACCAGCACCATTTCTAAATTTGGAGCAAGCTCCATCAAATCGTAATGTCCATGGAGAACCTACCATACCAAGGCATTCTGATTTGTCCATCTTATTCTCTTTTCCATCAACAAAACCAATTAATTTGTCAACATCCACATCAAAAAACAACACTTCATAAGAAGCATTGTTAGGATCTTCAATCGAGTGTAACATCTTTTTTTCACCATAGAGTTTGAAAAGGCTGCCCTCAATGGGAATGGTGGCGAAAGAAATGTCCATTTGAACACTACCACCAACACTTGCAGCCCATTTTATTGACAAAAACATATCCCATTTGGCAGGGCAATCAATAATTACAACATCATGTTTTAAATTCTTACTCAGATAGGCTGCAAGCTGCACTACTAAACCTTTCACACAACCAACAACTAGCACTTCCCTTGAATCCATGGTTGTACACTTCCCATATGTTGCTGTCACTTTTATATACAACTCATTCATGACCTCTAGAGGCATGACATTACATGATGCACCGGAATCAAACATGCAATTGTGATGCAACCTATCTTTTATGAGCAAAGTTATGAAAAATGGATCAACATTAAATTGAGAATCAACCAAGGATGTCCCCAAATATACTTCAGGTGCCTCTCCAAGATCTTCGATTGGTGGTGGTGTTTCAAGGCTAGCAATGCTTTGAAGAGGATTCTCAACAATATTTACATTTCTACTTGGTATACTCTTTTCTTCCTTCAATCCCAAGTATTCAAATGCTCTCTTCTTGTGCTCGGGTATTCTAAGAAATTCAATAATTGGAACACTCACTTTAATTTGGCTCAAAACTTGGGCTATATCATATGGAACATTCTTTGGTAAAACAACATTAGAAGGGAAACAAGAAGGTTCATCGGATGGAGAAGTGTTCTTGGCATCCTGGGCATGAAGAGGACTGATATTCTTGCATGGGACAGCAGGGTTCTTAACAATTATTTATTTTCTAGGATTGTCTTTGGGAATGCTTGTGAGCAAGGGTGTCTTTGGCTTGGCTTGAGGACCAGCTCCTCTAACAAATTTACTTCTAGTATTGTACTCTTTCTCTTGATCAACCACAACATTCATTAATAATTTTCTATCTTCCTCCAAAGGAATACCACCATCATACTTCTTGATCATTAAAGCTATTAGATATTTAAAATCATTATTAGGAATTTCAAAGGCCTGAACTACATCTACATCATGATTTTGAGGCAGAGAAAGAATTGGTACCCTCTTTATGCAATCCCAAAAAGTTGCAGTAGTCCTTGCACTTATCACATCTGTTGATGTTGCTGCCTGTTGTGAGCCTGAAGAGATGCCCATCATACAAATTTCATCATCCATCTCATCTTCGTTATCATCTTCAATAACTTGTTGGTCCATTTCACATGGAGAATGAGGAAGAAAACATCTATCACACCAATCCATATCAGCAATTTCTTGAACAACAGCCACTCTTACAGTCAAAGGGTCAGACACCACTCTATTTTCACGTTCTTGGGGCTATCTATTTGCAGATCCAAAGAGCCCTTTACCTCTATCATCTTGTCTTTGATCACCCCTAAGATGATTGCCAAATTTATCATGGTGTTGAGTTCTTTGCTGTCTTTGTGAACTTTTGCCAATTCCTTTCTCAGCCTGGGCTAACTTGTAAGAAATTTCTTTGACAACCCCTACCAAAGTCTTGACAACATCTTCCCAATCAGCACCCTTGCTAGCTTGAGGCTTCTCAAGTTTTATCAGCTTCACACCATCCCTCTTAAGTGGTTTACTAATAGCCTTAATATTATTTTCAATTTGGAGTGCCATGGTGAAAGCTTGCCTCAAGTTTGTAGGATTTTTGTCTCTCAAGTAATAGGCTGCCTTTTTATCAAATGCATCCGCATATTTGATCAAGAAAGATTCATCACAAGGTCTCAAAATGACAGGTAGCCTTCTCAATGTTTTATTAAATCTTGTATTGAAGTCATGGATTGTCTCATTAGGGTTATTCTTGATGTTCTCAAACTCAGATAAAAGGAACCTTGGATCTGTTTTGTCTCCATATTGTAATATGAATGCATTACTCATCTCTGCCCATGAGTCAATAGAGTTATTAGGTAGAGCTTTGTACCAATCCCTTGCATCTTCCTCAAGTGTGTGAATAAACAACTTAATATACACATCCTCAAATTATATCTCAAAGTATTCCATCATGTTAACAAAGAGTTTGAGATGCTGATCTCCAGTAATGGCATTGTTACCTTGGAATTTAGGTAACCTATTTCTCACATCTTGTGGGACAGCATTTGGATAACCATCCATTCCTCCGAAATTTATAGGACCAAAGGTGTTAACAACAAATGGATGTCTAGGCTGAGCCATATTGTTTGGTGGGGGTGATCTTGGAGGTGAAACAAGCTGATGAGGAGTAGTAATGGGTCTGATTGGAATAGATGAATGATCTCTAAAATGAAAACCCCCCAAAGGCTCTCTCTCTTGATAAACTTTAGTAAACTTAGAAACCACATGAGCAGATCTAGGAGAAAGTTTTTTAAATACACAAGAAGGTCCCTCACCTGATGGAGAATGAGAATCAACAAGAAGATTTCCTGAATCAGATCTACTTGAAGAAGAATTATAATCTTCAATAACACGCTGCTCTCCTTCAAATTCAACTATGGGGATGTATTTTCTTGCAACCAAATCACCAACCACTTTCCACACTCTTCTTCCTTCTAGTTCTGAGCTTCTTGATTCGGTGAGCAACTTCTTAGAATATTTCTTAATGAAGAGGGATCTCCTTCCCTCTAGCTTGACAAATTTAAACAAGTTTCAAATGACAGAAATGTGTAAGACAATTGGTATTTCAAAATCCAAACAGCATGGAGTCGCCACTAAGGATTTCCACCTTAGTTGTGCAAGAAAGCACTAAAATATTATGTCAAATGTATGCTATGACTAAAAAATTTGCAAGGGTTTACAATTCAGATCTTCTTCTTCTTAATTCAACCAAAAATAATGCATCCAAATCATATAAACTGCTTAGTAAATGAGAAGAGCAGGCTGATCTTGAAATCTTTTTACCCAAAACATGTAGATTTGAAGTATGACATAATATCTCAAGAATGTAACAACTCAAATATTTGATCACACAAATGCTCAAACCTTTAAAACACTTCAAAACCACCAAGAAATCAAAGAAACTCCCTGGTAACGGTGCCAATCGGGTGTTGGTATCCAAATTTAATCTCCTTCACAACTTGAACAACATCATGAACTTGCACAAGACACTCAAGGATAGATAGATGGTTTGTATGTCATTTTTAGCCAGGGAGCACACCTATCTACTTGTTTGCATTCAAGATTTGAGGGAGTGGATAGCACCTTCATAAGGGTTTTGATCTAACCCTCACTATTTTCGGTTGTGCCTATCAAACAAGGCAAGAGAACCTATATTGCAGCCCTTGTATGGTATAGGAGGTAGAGATATCCTTGTGTTTTGCATTAGGACATGAAAGAGGCCTTGTGAAAACATGATCAAGTATCCTTTATCCAAACTCAAAGGAGTTGTCACTACTAAATGATGGAAATGTTCTCAAAACAAGGCTAGGGCTACTAAAGACATGATAAAACCCTGATATGCTTTGTGCATTTTTATGAAAGGATTGAGTTCTTTTGTGGACACACAATGCAAATGTAGGGGTAGTAGGTAGGATGAGTTAGTTTAAAATGAAATTCTGATGAGAGATGTTGTGGACACACGTGTTCTTTCCCATTTGTCCACTAATTACAACACTTCACTTAAACTTCATCTTCCTTCCATACAATGGTCTAGTTCATAGATCTGCATGACCATTTGGTAGCTTGTTAACACACTTTGTGTGTTGCAGTAACTATTGCAGCCTTTTAAACTTGCTCACTCTCCACATGGTACATTTAAGAAAAAAAATCTGCTAAAGACTAAACATTATAACACGCTTTAAAACAAATTCATAAATACCCTTAGTCATATTTGTAGACACTACCCAATGTTATCTCCACATATCACTTCCACTACCTTCACTCAATCCACTTATGGTTCTCAACCCCTTTAACAAAATGAGATGGAAAAATATTTTCCATATTTTCAAAGGAAAAGACAAAAGTCAAAAGAAATGTCAAAAATATCTCTAGGGGTGTTTCCAGTATCTCTATTAGGGCTATGGATGTTTGGACAATAGTAGAGCAATTCTATGATATGAAATACAGTTAATGTTCACAAATTAGTATATTATCGTCTCAATATTTTTGCATCCTCCCGATGCGTAAAAATGGATACTAAACATGGGTGGGAAAATGTCAAACTTCTGTATGCCATGTCTAAGTGCGTCGTCATACCTTTCCTCGGAGCTACGCATTCTAATACAAGAAAAAATGAAATATATGGTACATGAACTCTTTTATTTTTATGCATTGGGATAGAGAGTTCTACCAAGCGAGACTCTTCGTCTCTGTATAATCTGACTTAAGGAAATGTCATCATCCTACACAAACTGTCAAAGTAAAGAGTTAATATACACACAATTAAACACAAACTAAATTAAATATAAGAATTAAAGTCCAATGTAACGTACAAGATCCTCCATGAGGAGGTCAATGTTCCGGCTAGCTGCACCAACCTCTTCTCTCTCTTCTTGTTCATGAAATAATATTAAGTTAGTGATTACCAACCATAAATAATACAAAAATAACATAATAGATTCTACCAATCATAAATTTATCTCATTCTTTGGTTTTAATCGATCCTTTCTTTCTTTTTCTCTCAACCACCTCTCATATCATGCCTTTCTCCTCTCCTATAAATCATATGCCTGTATTTACTTTTCCACCTCCCTCTTCCCACACTGGCTAAGCTCCTCGAATCGAGATTTGCATTCCTTTTTGCAAACTCGATCGACAACCCACCCCTGTTGCAAGTTGTACTGCTACCTCATGACATAGACTGGATCTCTCTCTCTCCTCTCTACATATTTCCTCATTCTATTAGGATAGAGAGGTGTATGTTTACCCATATGATTACGGTCGTGCTTATGTGGTTACGCAAAGGGAAGACTATGTGACACTAGGTGATGGGCATTAAGTTTTTTGAGCTCCAAAAACTTAATGTTCTCACGAACACCACATGTTCCATATTGATAAAAAAATGTTGAACGCGACCACCCTTTCGTTCCATGTTATAGTCGAGCGGTGGTTGTTTTAAAGACATAGTTAGATAGTTTTGATAACTCTTTAGAAATTGAATAGTAATAAAAAATAAAATTAAGTTTTAAAATTATTCACCTTCATCGTAGGATCTACAAAATTTGAGTCAACGTGCTCAGAAGGAACGAAAAATGTATCACCATGATGGTAATCACTCCCTGGAGGAGCATCTCTCTATGGCATTCAATTATAACATTTTATTTGACGCTTGTTTAAAATAACTTTGAAGAAATGAAAAAAAAACTTGCACAATACGAACTACTTACCGATGACATGGCTGCCTTCACTATGAAGTGTGTCGAACACCTACGTGTCGTGGGATGTGAATTTCCCTGTATGAAAAGAAAACAAATACAAAATTATTAGCCAAGCAAAAAATATTATGTACTATGATATGAAATATAATTAATGTTCACAAATTAGTATATTGCCGTCTCAATAATTTCACACCCTCCCAATGCATAAAAACGGATACTAAACATGGGTGGGAAAATGTCAAACTTCCCTATGCCATGTCTAAGTTAATCGCTATACCTTTCCCTGGAGCTACACATTCTAATACAAGAAAAAATGAAACATACGGTACACAAACTCTTTTATTTTTATTTTTACATTTAGATTGAGAGAATTATGTACAATAAAACATTTATGATAGAGTTAATTTTACAGATTGTTTTTCAACATGTTGAAAAAAACAATGTGTTATTGTAGACACTAAATCACGCACTTTGGGTATTTATCTAGTCCTAATCACATACTACTATTGATATGATTCCTAAGCAAGAAAAGTATTAATTAACCATTGTCTTTGGCCTCTTTTTTGTCTGCATACTTATCTTCTTGGTCTCACACACCTTCTTGACTAGTCTTTCTTTTCATACTTCAACATTTTTGACTCTGGACATCAACTCCTAGTCAGGACAACGCTGCCGAGGCGCCCCTTTTCCCTCTGGGATCCCCCAACCTCTTTGTACTTTACTCGCATCTTTTGGGGCTCTTCTAGTCATTTGGGCGTCTTGATTTTTACTAGTCGGCCTTTAAGTGGTTAATTACAAATTTGGATTAAGGGAATTATATTAATATATAGCTATGTAGCAATAATAAAGGACCAAACACTAAGCATTTTCTATCACCACCTAAGGTTGCATCCAAAGGCATTTACAAGAGCATTCAAGCCTCCATCTAGCATCCACACAAGGGCAAGGGACTGCATTATTCTACATACACTTCATAGGAGGGGAAGTTCATTTTTCTATGCACAAATCTATCTACATTTTCTACATCTAGTTATTGCTCGCTATCAAGTGGGACACGCACAAGAGCCACCGAGGGCACAATTTCTTCACACACACATAGAACTACATTGGGTCTGAGATGTAGTGCAATGCTCGGTCATAAGTTCACTTGTTTGAAAGTTGAGGACAGTCTCACCCCTCATTTGCATTATTTTCTTTTTAGAAGTTGATGCGTTTTGGGGTTTTGCAGGTCATTTCTTCATTGCAGGTTACATATGACATTTACGGACTTGGTGTAACATACTAGCGACATGAAGTGAAGGACAACGAGTAATTTATAACCATTTAAAACTGCTTTTATGAGCTTTTGAGTAGTCAAGGGCACCTAGAACAGGTCTCTAGCACCCCAAGTACCCTAGTCCTGGCATTTCTGATACTCCTGCAATTTTTTGGGTTCATGTATGACACTCTGAGTTCCTGTTCCAATAGTTTTCTATCTCGGCATACCTTCGAGATCATTTTGAATTAGCTAGTATTTCTATCTTTTCATTTGCAAATAGGGTTACAAATTAAAATATCTTATCTTGCTTGGGTCGATTTATGTACTTTATTGCATATATTCAATGTTGTTACATATTTAGAATCAGGAATTTATTTATTCCAATATTTTCTTAATCATTTGGTGAACATGTCATTCGAACACTCTTGGATCTTCATTTCTCTCATTCTATCAAGTATTTTTTCATGGATTCTAAATTCTCTCAAGTTTCCTTGATTATTATTTTTATAATGTACCCATATTGTAAAGATGCTCTCCACAAAACCCTAGATACCGTGTATCTCCCTATCAACATGTCGTCTTCACAAGTTAGTGTTATCTTCAATCGTCTTCCTGATAACTCTCTTGGTACTAATTCCAATCAATCTATTTGCAAATCCATTCAAGCTCTACATTTTTTATTTCAAGTTAAATTTCAGGCTATGGAATCCATGATTATATCTCTTAAATATGAAATTCAGTTCCTTAAGGATACTTCACAATCTAATGTTATTTCTTCTCTTGCATATCATTTTAATCATATGCCTTCTACATGCGCACATATTAGTTAACCCAAAGTCTTACCTCTCCCCACACCTCTCAAGTTTAATCACAATACTCATTCGCACTCATTCGAGGGGCACGTGGCTCATTCCATTCCATCCACATTCACAACATATTGCATATCTTGGTTGCACATTGTTCTTGCTTCCTTATACTCGCATGATACATCTTGCTTACTATGTTAGCTAGATAAATTATATGGCATTATCTTTTCTATATACACATGTGTGTTCACTTTCCTTCTAGTTGTGATCGCAAAATTTACACATATGTTTACACACAACATGGATGTTTGGCACTTTTTCTCTTACCATTCCCGGAGTGGGCTCCTGGGGGCATCCTTTCGTACACATCACAGATGCTATAGTGTTGATTTATACTACTTCCTATTCATATTCACACACTACATTACATTGGATCATACATGTTTTGACGTACTTTCTATATATTTAATATGTGAATGAGTACTTCATGTGCATCATTTGTCTTGCAATAACTCTTTGCTACCATGGTTGTCTGTTACATTGTTTTCTATTATCTGTCATTGTTTTCCATTATTTGCGACCTTTTCCCTTGTCATGCATGCACACTGTATGATTTTGGCCACTTCGGTCTCAATTGTATTGTGACATCATGAGTGAAGTCCCATGTTTACAACCCACTTTTCATGGTCTACATTGTCTCCCTGCTTGTTAGCTTACACATTGTCTTCTACTATGCATGTTTATCTTGTTTGCACTAACACTTATTTTTCAGCCACTTTGTTTGCATATGCCTTGGTTTCTACCAAGCACATTCCCTTCCCCCTGGCATGGCATTAGTTTCAGTCACAATATCTGGTGCTCCTTTAGGCCTGCATACTCCTTGCAACGTTGCATGCACCCAAAATGAGGGGGAATCATGGGGTGAATCAGTCACCCCATTCAGTAGTTTACACTCACAATTCAGTACTGGTACAACACAATCTTCAGTCTCAGCAATGACCCGAAACCTGACTTAGGTCCTCAACACAGCACAGAGACCTGCACCAAGACATAGACAATAGCACTTGGGCGTCCCTGACCCTTCCTGGGAACCTGTGACTAGGGGCAGTTACACAACTTTTCTCAGTTAAGTACAATTTTTGGCAGTTTACACAGCATTTTTTTCAAGACACACGGTCCTTCACCACTCGACATGCATACATTACATGATCTTTTCTATTTTCATTGGATCAAATTGGATTGAAATGGATTGGATTTATACACACCATTTGTAGTGGTGTTTACTCTTCGAGAAGTAGTCAAAGGTTGGATAAAAACACTATACCTTTCTCCCTACACTTCTTCCGTACTTGGCGCAACTGGTGTGAGATCGCTTAAAAAAAATTGCACTCAGCGCAACTCGTGTGAGATCACCCAAAAAAATATTTCTTCTACAACATCTTCAGGATCCTTTCTATCTCTTTCAATCATCATGGATCAGGTGCACATGTTCCTTTTTGCATTTTTACATACTTTTTACTTACTTTTTATGCATTTTTCATATATACACGTATTTGACTACTTGTTTGTTCTTCTCATTTGCAGGTTCATGTCCTTATGGGAAGAAATATTCACATCAATCACACATCAAGTGACATCAACAACAAGTATAACATGACATCTACACATATGCTCTCACCCTAGGGTCATCATCGTCATTTTTCACTTCCTCTTCTCTAGCTTCCATGTTTCATATTTTTATCACTCCACGCTTTTTCTTGTCTCTTGGCACACTTTTCACCATCAATCTACATGGTTATTAGGTACACATCTCTTATCTACTTTATGTTATTGAGCATTCACTCAACAACATAAAGTGGGGAAAATGTAGACACTAAATCACGCACTTTGGGTATTTATCTAGTCTTGATCACATACTACTATTCATATGATTCATAAGCAAGAAAAGTACTAATTGACCACTATCTTTGCCTAGTCTTTGCTTTCTTTCTCCTTTTCCTTCTTGGTCTTACACACCTTCTTCCCAGTCTGTCTTTTCATACTTCAGACATTTCTGACTCTGGACACTAGCACCCAGCCAAGGATGCCAATCACCCAAGTGCCCTCATCCCCTCTGGGTGTCCCCAACCTCTTTGTACTTTGCTTGCATATTTTGGGTCATTTCTAGCCATTTGGGCATCTTATTTTCTTACTAGTTGGCCTTTTAGTGGTTAATTATGAAATTGGAGCAAGGGAATCATATAAATATAAAGGTATGTGGCAATAATAAAGGACCAAACACTAAGTATTTTCTATCGCCACCTAAGGTTGCATCCAAAGGAATTTACAAGAGCATTCAAGCATCCATCTAGCATCCACACAAGGGCAAGGGACTGCATTATTCTGCATACACTTCATAGGAGGGGAAGTTCATTTTTCCATGCACACATCTATCTACATTTTCTACATCTAGCTATTGCTCGCTATCAAGTGCAACATGCACAAGAGCCACCTAGGGCATAATTTCTTCACACACACACACATAGAACTACATTGGAGTTCTGAGATGTAGTGCAACACTCAGATCGTAAGTTCACTTGTTTGACCAGTCGAGGTCAAGTCTGACCCCTCATTTGCATTTTTTATTTTTAGGATTTGATGTGTTTTGGGGTTTTGTAGTCATTTCTTCGTTGCAGGTTACAGGTAATATTTGTGAACTTGGTGTGACATACTAGCGATAAGAAGCGAAGGATAGCGAACATCTTGTGACCTTGCAAAACTAGTTTTATGAGCTTTTGAATAGCCATGGGCACCCAGAACATGTCTCTAGCACCCAAAGCGCCCCTGATCCTCCATAAGTGCCCTCGTCCTGGCATTTATGATACTCCTACAATTTTCTAGGTTTGTGTGCGACACTTTGAGTTCCTGTTCCAGCAGTTTTCCATCTTGTTATACCTTCAGGATCATTACGATCAACTAAGTCTTTTTATCTTTTCATTTACAACTAGGATTACAAATTCAAATTGTTTATCTTACTTGGGTAAATTTTTGTACTTTATTGCATATATTCAGCGTTATTACATATTTAGAATTAGGCATTTATTTATTCCAATATTTACTTAATCAGTTATTCAAGTTGTTTCCAAACCTTAACATGCCTTTAGTTTTGCAAAGATTTTATACGAAATTTTCATTATAAGCGTGATATAAAACCATCTGTTATATCACATCTCTCAAGCTCTATCTGACTCGTAAAACAATGTCAGCTAGGATCCCTTCAATTTCATACTATACTTGATCTGTACCTCTGATTTCTACTTTTTTTTATCAAAATATTCAGGGATACATAAGATACTATGTATCCGCTAGCTACTGTTTTACTCCCAAACATAGTAGTCCCCTATTTCTAGTCATTGTTTTAAAATTAAACAAGGCCTTCGTTGTATTCACTATATTTATTTCTCGAATTATCTTGAACATATACACTAAATTTGGTGTCATCGTATAGTCCTGTGCATTCGATATCTCGTATCCACTGAAGGTTGATTGTTACTAGTCATCTTGCAACATCTTAACTGGGCGTGATAAATTTTTCTACATTCATTGTTTTAACTGTTATCTCCAATCAAATTTCACAGTTTCTCTTATGTTATCACACCAATTATTTACACCAACACCTATATATCTAATATTCACCTCCCTTTAATGACCTCTCATGCTCACTTTCCTCTATTACTTGATTAGTCACATAGAAACCTCTTCACACCTCTGGCTACAAAATTTGATCAAGCTATTCAACTAAAGACCACAGAAACAACCAAAATGAATCCTCAACTTCAATCAATAGAAAAACCATATTCATACTCTTCGAGCTGAAAAACCATGGTGGTAGTCTGCCACAAATTTTTGGACGTACACCTTGAAGTTCAAAAGCCATAAGTTCCATGTTTTAGTTTGAACAATACAAATGAGTGACCATTGCACTTCTCATTCGAGCTGAGAGAAATTCAAGAATGATTACATATTTTGGAGCCTTTTCAAATTCCCCCTACTGGAGTCAAGAAAATGTTAAAGGTGCTAAAATGAAGAACCCTAATTTATCTAATGGTAGAGTTCTTATATCAGGTACACTACTTTGAAATCTAGGCATTGAAACAACCTCTACCATCATACAGTATATAGGAGACACATATAATACCTTAACCATTTCTGACATGCTTTTCATACTAAGATGGAGATTCTGAATGAGATTTTGATGTACCTGGGTCATTGTTCCATTCAAACCTTGCATCCTCTATCCAATCCTCCTATAATATAGATATGGCACACAACAATGCCTAGGTATGATTCATCCTTCCGAGATAAAGCATCAACAACTACATTCTCTTTCCCTTTCTTTGTATATTATCTCAAAATCATACCACAACATTTTTAGACCCATTTCTTTTGTTATTTTGATGATAAATGTTGCTCTAAGAAGTATTTCAAACTATCATTATCTATCTTTACTTTGAAATTTCATCCCATTAGATATGGTCTCCATTGTTTCACTACATGAAGTATATGCTAACATTTCTTTCTCATAAACTAGTTTAGAGATATTCTTACCTTTTAATTGGCGGCTCTCGAAGGCAATGGGTCACCCTTCTTGCATGAGTACTGCCCCCATACCATACCCTGAAGCATCACATTCAACAATGAATGTTTTGAAAAATCTAGGGTGGCTAGAACTGGAGTGGTGCACATGGCCTCCTTTAACATCTCAAAGGCCATAAGTAGCTTTCTCGTTCTAATGGAACGAGTCCTTCTTCAATAAAGTTGTGATTGGTGTTGCGATACTACCATAATTCCTTACAAATCTATGATAATAACCTGTAAGCCCCAAAAATCCTCGAAGATTTTTTAGGGTTTTGGGAACCTTCCATTCAAGCATGGCTTTTATCTTATTATGATCCACTTTACACCTTCATAAGAGACAATATGACCCAAATATTCAATCCTCTTGACACCAAAAGAACACTTAGAAGGCTTTGCATAAATTTGATGTTGTTCAAGAGTTTCCAACACCTTATTTACATGATGCAGGTGTTCCTCCCATGTTTTTCTATAGATTAATATATCATCAAATAACACTAAAACAAAATTTCAAAGAGATGGCTTAAATATGGAATTCATCAAGCTTTGAAATGTAGAGGGTGCATTTTTTAGTCCAAAAGGCATTACCATGAACTCATAGTGTCCTTCATATGTCCTAAAGGTTGTTTTATGAATATCTTCATCCCTGATTCTAATATGATGATATCCATAATAAAGATCAAGTTTTGTAAAGTAAACAACACCATGGAACTCATCTACCAAATCATCAATTACAGGAATAGGAAACTTATCTTTAACTGTGTACTTATTGAGTTCCCTATAATCTAAACACATGTGCCAATTGTCATCTTTTTTTCCGTACCATCACTACAGGAGAAGAGTAAGCACTTTGACTATGACGAATAAGTCCTGCTTCTAACATCTCTTGAACTATCTTCTCAATCTCAATCTTTTGCATATAGGGGTACCTATAAGGTCTGATTTGGGTGGTTGACAAATTGGTACTAGTTGGATGGCATGGTCATGGTCTTTTTTTGGAGGTAGGCCCTTTGGCATTTCTCCAAACACCACTGAGTGCTCATCTATAACTGCTTGCATATCTGCGGGTATAAATTTATTGAAATGATGTGCTTCCAATGAAAATAGTTGTGCCATAAACCCTTCTGCACATTTTCTAAGAAAATTTTTGCATCTAATGAGAACTTACCATCTGTGGGGACTTTTCTCTTAATCCTTTGAGTTTAAAATTCCTCCCTTATGATTGAAATTGCATGAAAAACTCTTGGAAATTCATTTCAATGGTTCCCAAGGTGCTAAGCCACTGAAATCCTAACACAATGTCTTGCTCCTCCCATGGAAATGGCATACATATTGCTAGTTAGCAAGTAATCTCCCATGGTGAGACTAATGTTCTGGCATTTTCCTAAAAACTAAGAGTTTTACCATAAATGATCATGACTTGACATTCTCCATCTAGATAAACAAAGCAGTTCAAACATACCACCAACTTATGATTGATGAAATTGTGAGTACTTCCCAAATCAATCAACACTGTTACCCTCTATTTTTATAAGAATCCAACTACTTTGAGATTTTGGGGAGTGCTAATACTGGAAATTGCATGGCATGATATTGTTTGTTGGGGATCTCCTAATTTCTCCTTTGGCGCTACCTCTTCATCTTCTACATTTTCTTCTTCTTTAGTCAGTCCCTCAATTTAGAACGTATTTTCAGCACACTTATGTCCTAGTCTAAATTTTTTGTCACAATTAAAACATAACCCTTTGGCTCTCTTTTCTTCAATTTCTTAAGGTGTCAGTCTTACTAGCCAAGGGAATGATGGTGGAAGGGTGCTACGATCTCTTATATTACTAGCAGTTTGTTTCCTACTAGAAAGAATTTTTTCTTCTGCCCTATATGTCATGATCATAGAGTCTAAAACCTTATGAGGATTAAACATATGCACCTTAGTCTCAATATTTTCTTTAAGACCCCCAATAAATAAGTCACTCAAATTATCTTCAAGAATATTTTCCATACGTAAGGAAAGGTTTTGGAATTGATGGATGTAATCTTTGACTGTTCTTGTTTGTCTGAGCTTTGCTAATTGACTGAAATAATTATTTGATACACTAGAACTATAGTGCAATTACAAATCTTTGGTGAATATTGTCCATGTAACACTGAGGCCGCTCTTTTTCCTTTGAGAACATAACCATTGATACCAAATGAATTGGTCAGGTTCAAGATACAACAGATGCCATGGTAACCTTTTGTCTTGATGGAATCTGATGAAGATCAAAGAAATTATCCATCTGGTTAATCCAATTGAGTGGATCATTTCCATTAAACTTATGCATTTCCACTTTTGAAATCATGTTATGGGCTTGTAGATTATTTTTATTTGGATTGGTCATGTTTATAGATCCACCTTGGCTAGTTTGTCTATTACTTTGACCTAAAGATCCACCCTATGGTTAATATGAGTATGATTGAGTTGTGGATGATTAGGAAGGATGTTACGACCCATGATATTGTAACTAAATTGGTGAGTGAAATCCTCCAATTGTTGTCCAATCTTTTCTACATCTTCTTTGTTGGCCACATCTACCCTCGAGGTTTCACAACTCTAACTCAAGATAGCTGACCTTATGGTCAGTTGAAGTAAACCCTAACCCTGAGGACTCTGTAGATACCCCTTCTGAATCTAACTCATCAACTAGTATCTCATCCTTAACAGGTGTTTTACCTAGAGTGATGGGATTCTTTTTGCCTCTTGTCGAAGGCCCAGCCATGATGCCCCAAAATGGTAAGATTTAAGGATTAAGGTAGAAATTTAGGGTTTGGGATTTCAATGTGAATTCGGCCAAATTTTATAAAAATCAAAGAACTAACTCAAACTAATTTTTAATATTATTTTTGGAAATGTAAATAACTTTGAAAATTTCCCCAAATTGCACCCTAGGTAGCTGAATTATGAAACAACATAAATCTGCTATAACTTTTGCAAATCAAGTCATAAAATCTTTAAATTTTTTAGGAATCTTACATAACTGATTTCGCCACACCACAAAAACATTTGCAGAAAAATTCACTACCAATTTCGAGATATGGGCAAACCTTCACAATTAGGGTTTGACGTAGTGTTGGCCGAGTTCAAGCTCTGATACCACTTGTAATGTAATTAGTTGTATAAATCTGATTATAAAAATAAATATAATGCCAATGAACACAATATTTCAGATAAATTATCAATGATCAATGTGCAAGAAGAATAGCTTAGCCACTTCGAGGGGGCAACCTCCAAACTAGACAATAAGACTCAAATGCTGAATATGATATGAACTACTACCTACTAACACCTATATATACTATTTTTATGCTATGGCCAACACCAATGCTGACCCAATAATGAAAATATAACATATATGAAAAATATACATAATGATAATAATTTATGAAAGCAACAACTCGGCTATATACATCCAATATAAGATATATGATTAAGGGCGTATCAAATCTCTTATAAATGAACCTCGCATTAGAAACATACACTAGGGGGCATGTTCCCCCTACCATCTTCACACTTTTCATACCATTCCATCACACTCATACATTGCATTTTCATATCTTGATTGCTTCTACCTTTGCTAGCTTATTCTACTTACATGTTACAATTTGTTGTCTATTCTTGATGGATTCTTAGTATGTTATTATCTGTATATATATACACATGGTGTTCACTTGGTCTTCTAAGGTAAAATCATATCACATACATGTTGTTACATGTTGCAATTTGGAAATGAACCTTTTATTAGTCCCATTGTGGCTCTTGGGGGGATCTAAATTTTCCTATCATATACTACACAGGTTCTATTGCTACATTTTTAACTACATTTAACTATAGTTACTTTATTTTTTTCTAATTTATACATGCTCATGACATAGTACTTATCTTTATAACATGCTACAAAGTGCTTCATATGTAGAATTTTATTTTCAAAACTATATGAGACTGTAGTTTTATAATAGATTTTAATTTCTATTGTTTTCCATTATATGCTATTGTTTGACGAGCTATACCTTAATTATTGTGTGATCATTATATTCTTTTGGCCATTGTGGCCCTAATTTTCTTGTGACATTGTGAGTGATCTCCCATTTTTGAAACCCTCCTTTTGGAGTATATCTTGTTTACACACTTGCTTGATTACAATTCTTTTGACTACATGTGTTTCTTTCAAACTAACACATAGTTCTAGCCAACATTGTTTGAATACGTCTTGGTTTCTTCCATTCACATCCCATACCCCTTGCAGGGATGAAATTCACTTCATCATCCAGTCCTCTTATTTTGGATGCATTCACCAAGCATCATGGCACACACCCCAAATGAGGGGGGTATACATTGGGTCAATAAATCACCCCTATCGTAATACAAATCTCTAGATCAACCCAATACATTACATAAAAAGCATAGAAAATAGTTACATACTTTCTCAAAATATTACTTGGGTGAAAATCACATAGCTGACTCCAGCACCCAAAATCAGACAACAATGCATGGGTGATTGTGTCCTCCCCTAGGCTCTAATGTCATGGGGGAAGATATAGTCATTTTCTAAGTAAAGGACACTCTACAATAGTTCATTGAGCAATCCTATAGTTACAGGCATAGACCTATAGTTATAGAATGCATTTTATCATTTGTAATTAGTCAAGAATCATTTGTAATTAGTACAATCAAAAAATTTTAGAGCTAATTAGGAACTAATCAAGGACAAAATAAAAAAATCAGGGACATACCATCGAAAGTGGTTCGTAATGGACAGAGTCATCGAAGGAGAGTAAAACTATACCTCACTACGTAACACTTGATATTTTTGCATGAGATCACCCACAAAACTCATACTTATTGTGAGATCACCAAAAATATCACTCTTGGCATGAGATCTCCCAAAATCCTCACCTTTAACATTCAAATCAGCAATCTACAAGCAATAGAAAAACTTTCTACCTTTTAATATTTTACATATAAGGTGCACACTTTCCTTTTTACACACTTTTACACACTTCTACATACTTATGAATACTTTAAAATGATTTTTCAAACACAAAAATTTGACTACTTTTTAGCTCTTATTTTTCATTTCCATCCTCATTATGAAACAAGGATAATTGTACTTCAACAAACATACATTAAAGAAATAACTATTAATTCATACGCTTCACTCTTAGGGTCACACTTCCCTTCTCCTAGTGTCCACACATCATTTTACAATCACTCCATGCTTCACTTGTCCACTCGACTTGTTATTCATCAAATCCTCTACATAGATCATAAGGTACACATATTCTATCTTTTTATGTTAACGAGTATTCTTTAAACAACATAAAGTGGGGGGAAATGTAAACACAAAATCATGAACTTTGGTACATTTATATGTCCTAAAAGTATGTTAGCATTTACATGATTCCTAAGAAATAAAACTAATAATTAACAACTTCCCTTAGCTTGTTTATTTTTCATTTTACTTTTATTAGCTTAATACATATGTTACTCTTGTCATAATTTGATTTTTTATCTTTCTATGGCATCAGACACTAGCACCCAGTTCAAAAAATAACGTCATGCGCTCTTATAATCATGAGCACTCATGTCCCTCTTTATCTTTCTCTTACCCCCTTTGGGCATGTTTCACTTCTTGCTTATATTTATTACATTATGTCATCATTTCAGTTGTGAATTAGAAAATTCAAATAAATTAATCATATAAATATATAGTTATTTTTCAAAATGAAGAACCAAGCACTAACTATTACTATTACCACCTAAGATTTATTCAAAATGAACCAAAAGCACTTCAAGGCATCCTTATAGTATCCATTCAAGCGAAAAGAGTTGCATACAAAACATAAAAAGGGGATGTTTATTCTATTCCATCTAGACATGTTATTGAGAAAGTATAACATGTTATTTAGTGCATCTTACACAATGGCATCCTAGGGAAAATTTTCTACACACACAAACAAGAATTACATGGAGTTTGAGATATAGTGTAGTGCTTAGTTGTAAGTTCATTGTTCAGGTGAACGTCAAAGTTAGTTCGAATCACCATTCTGCATTTTCATTTTTGGGTTTGATATGGTTTGTGGGATTATGTAGGTGAACTTATCTTTTGCAGGTTACATGTATCATCGACGATCAACAAAAAAATCCTCCAAAACCCTAGCGACATAAAATAAATCATGAATAGCGACATAAAATGAGAGCTCCTACGCAATCATAGAATTCAAGTATTTATTTCCCATGTGATTTTATCCTCCTATGGGCACCAATGTCCAAAAATTTTTGTAGCTTCTATATTTTACAGTTACCAGTGATGACCATATTTCTAGTATGTTCAATTGTTGCACCTACCTAGATCACTTCCTTTCCATTCAGAAATGAACTAAGTCCTCTAACCCCTTCATCTTACTTAGGGTTTCATATTTCACATGCTTTATTTCTTGTGTATTTATTGTATTTGAACATTTGAATACCATAAATTACAGAAGTTACTCTACAATTATATTTAATTAATTATTTCAAATTAAATTAATTCAATATATAATGGTTTGAGAGTAGTTCTTAAAATATGTTGTTTATTGATATATTATTTGTATGTATGTATATTATAAAAGAATGGCATCTTGACTGGTATCTTAAATACCTGTCCATTTTATCATACTAGAATTCCTATTAGTACTTGTGTAATCTTACCCTGTGGTTATGTATAGTTATTTTGGCACAATAGGATTGGTACTAAATTTTTATGTAATGATCATTATGTGAAGGAATAACAATATTATTTGATTAGTATTTAAACACCTTCCTTGTTTTTCCACTACCTTCTTCCTATTAATATTAACTTATTTCGTAAGAAAATATCATAATTTTTTCCAGTACATATATAGTCCATTATCATATTCTTGTATTTAAGATTTATAAATTTTCCCTTTGATGTCAATTAAAACATCTTTCCTATTAGCTCTAATAATATATCTGCAATCCAAGGGTTATGTTTTTTTATGGGAATTTAATTTTTGTTTATCTCTAAAATGTATCTTTTCTTTATGTCTATTGAAAATAGATGGATGATTTCAATACAATTTTTTACAAAAAATATCATTAATAAACACATGATGGATTCAACATTAATGGCATTAACTGCATCATATTTTCTTAGCAAGTCTGCACAAAATGCTTGAACAATGTAGGGGATTATCATACTTTGAAAAAGCCTCGATTTCATCTTACACTAAAAACATTAAATGATTCTAAGATTAAGGACAAGCCAAGACAACATATTATACCAACAAAATTTGAAGATGTGAGGATAATCAAAATTTATTTTGAGCATGATTTTCAAATATTATTTGGTCTTCCCATGAATGATGTAATGTACCTTATGGGATACGTCTAAACACCAAAGGAACTTGCATAAATACGAATAGTAAATTGAAACAAAACTGAAATTAAATACTCAAACCCTAGTAAAAAGCTGTAAACATATTTTTTATGATAGTAACCAGACACAAACTTGCTCGAAATAATAAGAAAACCCTTAAAAATATTATACTGGAAAGTTGGAAATGCTTGCAAGAGAAAAACACGAAGAAATATATCTTTTTGCAATTTTAATATTATTCGTAATTTATTAACAACATTGAATACCCTTTATAAATATGGCTAGAACTAAGCATTTCCAAGCCAAAACACAAGTACGAATTGAAGATCCGAATGTTAAAAATATGGAGATCAAAATGGTATAAGAGATTAATACCAATGTGCCCTAGAGAACTGTGTGCATGTGTTTGTTTTCAAAATAATGCTAATATGAGTAAAGACTAACACCTAAATAGCCTTAACTTAGCAAGAATTGAACAACAAACTAAACACCATCAAGATAAGAATTAAACAAGGGTTAGATGCTAGCATTCATCAATACAAACTTTGAAACTAACAATGCTAAATATCTAAACTCCTCTATTCTCTAACAACAAATAAATGAATGGACCTAAGTAAGCTCCATGGCTATCAAAATAGTTGTCCTTAGTATGCCAAGTAACCTAGGAATGAGGGCCTATCAAAGTTGGGCTACAAGACCCCTTTGACACCTCCCATATGACCTAAGCACTTAAGAAAGAGGCTTAACTCTTCAAGATGATGAACTCTCAAAAGGGCAAGGTGCAAGCTCTTAGTCTCTTTGCTATATGCTTTGCATTTGCTCTCTTAAGGAGTTTAGGTGTAAGTAAAAAGGTAGGTGGAGGGCTCTTTATATAGCCCAAAGGATAAAGGATTCAACACATTCTCATGAATGTGGGATAAAGGTAAAACATGATTAGGAATGGATAAGGTTGCTTTATTAAAGGTAACCTTACTTTAGAAGGGTTTAATTTATGCTTAGCAAGTCATGGGAGTTGGGGGGTGTTTTAATTAATCAAAGGTGATTAACTAATAGGTAGATGTAAACTTATAGAAGATAATTAGAGGAATATTAGTACGATTTAGGCTATTATAAGGGGATTAAATCAATTAAATATTGATTTATTGGTTAAATGGAAGGGAAAGACTAATTAATTAATAATAATTAATTAGTCTAGGTAGAAGGGGTGATTTATTAACGGAAGGTCGTTAATTAGGGTATTTGTTGGATAGGAAACTTAATTAATTAGCTTAGTGTAATTAATTAATGATGATATGAGGGAAAATGAGTGCTTTTGACGATATGTCGTTGATTTGCGAGAAAGGGGATAATTAGCGCAATTTAAGTATTTAAATTGCTTGGGCGTAATTATAGGTGTCTACATTTGCCCCTCTTTGGGGTGGCGTAAGTGATGCCACTTCAAAGATAGTAGAAAGAAGAGATTTTGAAGGGATAGAAGAAAAATTAGTAGGAGGGAGAGATGCCCCCTTGAGTGTCGATGGGGTGATGGAAGAAGCCGATCGACGATCGAAAAAGGTGAGATATAGGCAGAAGAAGGGGGACGAGGTAGGATGCCTCGATGAGAGGGAGAATTAGGGGTGAAAGGGAAGTGGTGTAGAAGAAATATGGATGAGGGGGGAGAAGAGCTTAGCCTCTAGCCTGACGTATTTGTTTGAAACAATTTGGATGTCATCATATTGCCATAGGAACTACATCATCGGTCCTTATGAAAAATATAAGCATACGACAAAGGTAGAATGACATGAAAAGCCATAATACAAACAATTGTCCATTGCTGAAAATACCAACTCCACGCAACATACAAAAATGCAATGCAATACGAGAAGGAAACAAGCTCATCTAATAGGGAAAACAAGTACGAACGCACATATCCAACCCAACAACGGTCAAGACAGTTGTACAAATGTTTTGTTATCAGTGCTGGAGAGATCCACAAGTTCATGATTGATGAAAAGGGTTAAAAAATGATGCCCCAAGAAAGGATACATGCAAGGGGAAATGAAAATGGACACGGGGTCCATGAAAAGCGTTTGTGCGCAACGAAACAACACAAGGCAACCAAAAGTGCCCCAGAGTACAGACGAAGCAAGCAGTTAGCTTTTGTGAATGGTTGTGAATCCAGTGATCCGCAAGTCATATTAATCAGGGAAGATGTGAGAAAAACCAACAAGATATGGAGAAAATACCATGCGCAAGACACAAGTTTCAGCCGTAAGAAGCAAGTTACCATTTTGTAGGGTGTTTTACTTTTTAGGAATTTTTTGAAAATTTTTGCCTTGTTTTTGGATTTTCGATGTAGTAAATGTTTGTATTGTTTTGGCTTTCTAAACCGTGATAAACAATAGAAGAAAGGAGAAGAAGAAAAAGAAGGGCCTAGGGGCAACAGAAAGTGCCCTAGGTGGAAGAAAAGAGAAACAAACGACAAATAATGTCCTTGTTTAGTGGAAAAATTAAGAAAAAAATAATTATTTGAAAAATAATTATTTACGAGGGTGTGAAGAAGAATAAAAATCGCCAGGGAGCAATAAAATTGTCCGGGGGAGAAGAAAGGGGTATTGGACAAAAAATGCCCCAATACGGTGAAAAATAAGAGAAAAATAATTATTTAATTAAAAATAATTATTCCACAGCGAACAGAGGAGAAAACGGTGAGCTAAACGGGTGTCCCGGCCATCCGATCAGTGAAAAACAGGTTAATATACCCCCAGGGGGGTAAAAACATCACAATCAGTTCATTTTAACCGCTCAGTTTAGAAAACTTACCATGAGGCTCTGACACTCAGGAGAGATGGTGATCACACGTGATCGTTTGAGGCGTGCTGTAGATTGTAGATGATAGATCTATAGACAATATCAAATGTTGTTTTCAAGTGTTATTTTGATGTATATGGACGGGATGATATGATGATATTGGTGCGGGGGGGATAGATTTTTGATTATGCGCAACCCCTCTTGCCCCCATTGATGATATGATATGTGATGATTAGCTTAGCATACATGCATGATGTAAAACTTAGCATTTTTGTTTATATATGATGTATAGATGATGCTAGATGTGATGATAGTGATGGTAATGTGATGTGAATGATAAAAAAATAGAGCACATGCAAGAAACACAACCAAATGCTACAAAGAACACCAGGAATTAATGCAATACACCATGAATCACCATGCCTTATTAACAAGTAACAAAACACAACCAAATGCATTAAGAAAGAAATAAAGAATTAACACACTAGCATGTCGAAACCCACTACAATATGCACAAACAAGAATGAATCTATTCTAAGCAAGAAAAGATAAACTATGACAAAGTACACCCAAGCAACAAACAACTCAAAAGCAAGCATGCAAAACACTATACAAGCAACAAGCAAAGCAAGAAAACAAGACAATGCAAGTAAATGTTTTTGTAAGATATGTTTTCATAAACTGATTTTCTATTGTTTAGGTTTTTGTGAAACAATTTTATATTGTTTTTGTGTTTTTCTCAAAACAATGTTCTATTGTTTTTGTGTTTTTCTTGAAACAATTTTCTATTATTTTTTGTGTTTTTCTCTAAACAATTTTATATTGTTTTTGTGGTTTTAACATTTTTCCAAAGCTATGTGCAGGTAACCAAGAAAGCATGGATGCCCCCAGCGTTAGGTGGGGAACATACAAGGGCAGAAACCACACACTTATGAACAAGAAGGTGAAGTCGTTGAGTTGCCCCCAGCGTAAGAGGAGAAATAACGAAAGACCACGTCCCTCACAGACGAATAGAAGAAGGCAAAGACGGATCAAGGCTAGACAGGATGGTGTGCACAAGGAAACTCAAAGGTAGAACCAGGTCCAGGCCAAAGACAACTACCCTTCTAATATAGAATGCTTGTGAACAACGAATCCTCCCGAGGTGCCGAAAACTGGTTTTCACCCAAGGACTTGTCCAAAGTGCCACAATTGCATGGTTTTCACTAGTGGATGACCTGTTTTCTCTTTTTCTTTTTCTGAATTTTTTTTTTTTGGATGATTTTTTTTTTGCTTTTTTGACTTTCTTGTGCCATGTTTAAGCATAGAACTTCTTAAGATGCATGGCGTTCATGGGCTCCCGGAGCTCATCACCATTGGGGTGAGCCAGTTTGTATGCCCCTGTGCCATACTTGGCAACTATGACATAGGGTCCTAACCAATGTGGTTCGAACTTCCCTTTCTTTTCTCGCTCTGCTCTGGTGTTGAACTGGTTCTCCTTCATAACTAAATCACCCACCTCAAACTGGCGAGGGATGATTCTCTTGTTGTAGTTGTGGGAGATTCTGTGTTGATATACCTTCAGGTGATTAAGAGCGCGAATGCGCCTCTCATCCAAGAGCTCTAACTCAGCCAATCTTGCCACTCGATAATCTTCATCCTTATCCAAATAGTCCCGAAGAGAAATTCGCAGGGATGGGAGTTCGATCTCTAAAGGGATGATAGATTCTGTCCCGAACACTAGGGAATATGGCATCGCACCTGTAGGAGTGTGAATTGATGTTTGGTAGGCCCAGAGGGCTGGGTGGATTTGTAGGTGCCAGTTTCAACCAGTTTTGCTAACCATCTTCTCCATTATCCTTACCAAAGTCTTGTTTGTTGCCTCAGCTTGTCCATTACCCTGAGGGTAATATGGCGTGGACCATTTCAATATGATTTGGAACCGTTGGCAAAGACCTTTCACAGTTTTGTTCTTAAATGAATTCCCATTATCTGTGATAATGGCTGCAGGGATACCATATCGGCAAATAATGTGATTCATGATGAATTTAGAAATCTGTGCTCCTATGACATAGGTTAAAGGGACAACCTCCACCCATTTTGTAAAGTATTATGTAGCTATGATGATATGTGTATGACCATCAGATGAGGTAGGAGTAAGCTTCCCTATTAGATCAAGTCCCCACTTGGAGAATGGCCACGAGGTAGTGATTGGTTACAATGGTTGCGATGGAGCATGGATGAAATTTCCATACTTTTGGCAAAGCAAACATTTTCTAACATAATTACAACAATTAGTTTCTATGGTGGGCCAGTAGTAACCTACTCTTAACAATTTCTTAGCCAAGACCATTCCGTTTGTATGTGCTCCACATACTCCTTCGTGTACTTCTTTAATTTCCTGGATTGACTCCGTCACATCCAGACAACCTAACAGATTCCCGTCATAGCCACAACGATAAAGTGTACCTATTAAAAGGGTGTAACGGGCTATCTGGCGAATCAGGATTTGCTTTTCAGAATAGGAGATATTGGGAGGGAATGTGCTGTCCTTAAGTTAGGTGAAGATGGGTTCATACCATGGGGAATGGGGACTAACAACCTCACAAGCCAGGAAAGATTCCGGCATGTCATACATGGGCTGGCGTAGATTTTCTACGAAGAATGGCATATCATTGTTCCCTGGTAGAATACGAAGCATAGATCCCACCGTTGCCATGGCATCCGCTGATCTGTTCTATGCTCTTGGAATCTGCTCAAAGGTGATGCACACAAAATACTCCTTTAGAGTTTCCACTAACTTTTTGTAAGGTATGATATTGTCATCCTTAACTTTATACTCATCATTAACCTGTTTGATGATTAGTTGCGAATCACCTACAACCTTAACATGTTGAATATTCCACTTGATGGCTAGCTTCATCCCTGCAATGAGTGCTTTATATTCCACAATGTTGTTCATGCAAGGGAAGGCCAGGCGGAAAGCCTGTGGTATAGGATCACCCGAAGAAGTAATAAGGACCACTCCTACACCTGAACCATGAAACGTAAAAGATCCATCAAAATGTATCTGCCATACGACATATTCTTCAATGTAGAGCAAAGATGCATCTGGCAGATCTAGACTCAAAGGTTTTGTGCTTTGCAAAGGTGCTTCCGCTAGCTGGTCGGCAAGTACTTGTCCTTTAACTAATTTTTGATGGACAAATTCTATATCAAACTCACTGAGTAGAATGATCTAATTAGCCATTCTACCTGTGAGGGCGGGTTTGGACAACAAATACTTGAGTGGGTCGACCTTGGATATGAGCTTGGTCTTAGTATTTAGCAGGTAATGGTGAAGTTTTTGAAAGGTAAAAACAACGGCCAATCAAGCCTTTTCAATTTGAGTATAATTAAGTTCATAGGCGATGAGGGTGTGACTCAGATAGTACACTACTTTCTCTTTATGGCTAAGGTTGTATTGGGTGAGCAGTGCACCAATAGCGTATTGTGTAGTGGAAATATAGAGCAAAAGTGGTTCTCCTAGAGTAGGAGGCATGAGGACAGGTGGATTAGCCAGGTATTGTTTAAGCAAAGAAAAGCTTGTTGTTGCTCGGGTCCCCAAAGGAAAGTGACGTCCTTTTTAAGAAAATGGGTGGATGAGTGACATTTATCTGCAAGCTGGAAGATAAAGCAGTGAATGGCTTGAATTTTCCCTTGCAAGCTACACAGTTGCTTGATATTCTTAGATGGAGGCATTTCAATGATGGAAGACACTTTAGCGGGATCTACCTCAATACCTAGTCTCAACACAATGAAGCCAAATAGTTTCCCGAATAACACACCGAAGACACATTTCTTTGGATTCAATCTGACTTTGTATTCACGCAGGCATTCAAAGATACGCCGCAAAATGATAGGATGATCCTCTCTTTTTTTGGACTTTCTCAGGATGTCGTCTACGTAGTCTTCCATGATGTCATGAATCATATGATGAAAGATTACTGTCACGGCCCGTTGATAAGTTGCTCCTGCATTCTTAAGGCCAAATGGCGTCACCTGATAACAGAAGGTGCCCCAAGGAGTTGTGAAAGTTGTTTTGTGTTGGTCTTCCTCAGAATGCCTTGTCAACGATCTTAATTTGATTATAACCCGAAAATCCATCCATGAGTGATAGCATTTCGTACCCTATGGTTGAGTCAACAATCATGTCAATGTTGGGCAATGGAAATTCATCTTTAGGGCAAGCTTTATTGATGTCCCTAAAATCTGTGCAGATTCGGATACCGATAGGTTTCTTCTGGACAGGAACAATGTTTGATATCCATTCAGAATAATCAATTGGCCTGATGAATACTGCTGCAAGCAAACTTTCCAACTCTTCTTTAACTAAAAAGGCCACTCTTGGGTGCATCTTTCAGAGCTTCTATTTGATAGGCTTAGTGTCTGCGTGCACAACCAGGTTGTGCACGACCAAAGTTGGATCTAAGCCAGACATGTCTTTGTAAGACCATGTGAACACATCAATAAACTCTCACAGTAACATAGTGAACGTCTTTTGTTCTCTGGACGAAAGTGATGCTCCTAATTTTACTATCTTGGGATCTTCTTTGGTACCAATATTGACATCAATGGTTTCTTCAACTAACAATTTTGATAAATCCTCCATACGCGTAGGATCGGGAGGTAGGTTGAGATCTTTATCCAAGGATGTCTCTGGACGAGATTTTCATCCTTGACGTGGTCACTTTGGAAAAGTCACTTTGATTTTCTTAACATGTTTGTCAGCCAGTGCCATCAAAGAGTTTCCACTGTGTGACTTGGACTTCAAGTGCCTACTTTTCTTTAGAAGTTTCTTAGGCCTCACTTTTGTTTAAATGTGCAACAAGTACTTTGTGTCCTTTAACTGATTTTTGATGGAAAAATTCTATATCAAACTCACTGAGTAGAATGATCCAATTAGCCATTCTACCTGTAAAGGCGGGTTTGGACAACAAATACTTGAGTGGGGACTTTGGATATGAGCTTGGTCTTAGTATTTAGCAGGTAATGGTGAAGTTTTTAAAAGGTAAAAACAACGGCCAAGCAAGCCTTTTCAATTTGAGCATAATTAAGTTCATAGGCGATGAGGGTGTGACTCAGATAGTACACTGCTTTCTCTTTATGGCTAATCCACCTGTCCTTTTTAAGCAAATGGGTGAATGAGTGACATTTATCTGCAAGCTGGGAGATAAAGCAGTGAATGGCTTGAATTTTCCCTTGCAAGCTACATAGTTTCTTGATATTCTTAGATGGAGGCATTTCAGTGATGGTAGACACTTTAACGGGATCTACCTCAATACCTAGTTTCGACACAATGAAGCCCAATAGTTTCCCGAATAACACACCGAAGACACATTTCTTTGGATTCAATCTGACTTTGTATTCACGCAGGCATTCAAAGATACGCCGCAAAATGATAGGATGATCCTCTCATTTTTTTGGACTTTCTCAGGATGTCATCTACGTAGTCTTCCATGATGTCATGAATCATATGATGAAAGATTACTGTCACGGCCCGTTGATAAGTTGCTCCTGCATTTTTAAGGCCAAATGGCGTCACCTGATAACAGAAGGTGCCCCAAGGAGTTGTGAAAAGTTGTTTTGTGTTGGTCTTCCTCAACGATCTTAATTTGATTATAACCTGAAAATCCATCCATGAGTGATAGCATTTCGTACCTTGTGGTTGAGTCAACAATCATCTCAATGTTGGGCAATGGAAAGTCATCTTTAGGGCAAGCTTTATTGATGTCCCTAAAATCTGTGCAGATTCGGATACCAATAGGTTTCTTCTGGACATGAACAATGTTCGATATCCATTCAGAATAATCAATTGGCTTGATGAATCCTGCTGCAAGAAAACTTTCCAACTCTTCTTTAACTAACAAGGCCACTATTGGGTGCATCTTTCGGAGCTTCTATTTGACAGGCTTAGTGTCTGCGTGCACAACCAGGTTGTGCACGACCAAAGTTGGATCTAAGCTGGGCATGTCTTTGTAAGACCATGCGAACACATCAATAAACTCTCACAGTAGCATAATGAATGTCTTTTGTTCTTTGTCCGAAAGTGATTCTCCTAATTTTACTATCTTGGGATCTTCTTCGGTACCAATATTGACATCAATGGTTTCTTTAACTAACAATTTTGATAAATCCTCCATACGGGTAGGATCCAGGAGGTAGGTTGAGATCTTTATCCAAGGATGTCTCTACGAGATTTTCATCCTTGAACGTGGTCACTTTGTTTGTCCTTTGATTTTCTTATTTGTTTGTCAGCCAGTATGAAAGAGGTTTTCACTGTGTGACTTGGATGCATCTCAATTTTTGCCGAGGCTTTTCTTTAGAACTCTTACCCTCACTTTTCTTTAAATGTCAACAAGTACTTGTCCTTTAACTGATTTTTGATGGAAAAATTCTATATCAAACTCACTGAGTAGAATGATCCAATTAGCCATTCTACCTGTGAGGGCGGGTTTGGACAACAAATACTTGAGTGGGTCGACCTTGGATATGAGCTTGGTCTTAGTATTTAGCAGGTAATGGTGAAGTTTTTAAAAGGTAAAAACAACGGCCAAGCAAGCCTTTTCAATTTGAGCATAATTAAGTTCATAGGCGATGAGGGTGTGACTCGGATAGTACACTTCTTTCTCTTTATGGCTAAGGTCGTATTGGGTGAGCAGTGCATCAATAGCGTATTGCGTAGCAGAAATATAGAGAAAAAGTGGTTCTCCTAGAGTAGGAGGCTTGAGGATAGGTGGATTAGCTAGGTATTGTTTAAGAAAAGCAAAGCTTGTTGTTGCTCGGGTCCCCAAAGGAAAGCGACGTCCTTTTTAAGAAAACGGGTGAATGAGTGACATTTATCTGCAAGCTGGGAGATAAAGCAGTGAATGGCTTGAATTTTCCCTTGCAAGCTACATAGTTGCTTGATATTCTTAGATGGAGGCATTTCAGTGATGGCAGACACTTTAGCGGGATCTACCTCAATACCTAGTCTTGACACAATGAAGCCCAATAGTTTCCCGAATAACACACCGAAGACACATTTCTTTGGATTCAATTTGACTTTATATTCACGCAGGCATTCAAAGATACGCCGTAAAATGATAGGATGATCCTCTCTTGTTTTGGACTTTCTGAGGATGTCGTCTACATAGTCTTCCATGATGTCATGAATCATATGATGAAAGATTACTGTCATGGCCCGCTGATAAGTTGCTCCCACATTCTTAAGGCCAAATGGCATCACCTGATAACAAAAGGTGGCCCAAGGAGTTGTGAAAGCTGTTTTGTGTTGGTCTTCCTCAATGATCTTAATTTGATTATAACCCGAAAAGCCATCCATGAGTGATAGCATTTCGTACCCTGTGGTTGAGTCAACAATCATGTCAATTTTGGGCAATGGAAAGTCATCTTTAGGGAAAGCTTTATTGATGTCCCTAAAATCTGTGCAGATTCAGATACCGATAGGTTTCTTCTGGACAGGAACAATGTTTGATATCCATTCAAAATAATCAATTGGCCTGATGAATCCTGCTGCAAGCAAACTTTCCAACTCTTCTTTAACTAACAAGGTCACTCTTGGGTGCATCTTTCGGAGCTTCTATTTGACAGGGTTAGTGTCTACGTGCACAACTAGGTTGTGCACGACCAAAGTTGGATCTAAGCTGGGCATGTCTTTGTAAGACCATGCGAACACATCAATAAACTCTCGCAGTAGCATAATGAATGTCTTTTTTTCTTTAGCCGAAAGTGATTCTCCTAATTTTACTATCTTGGGATCTTCTTCGGTACCAATATTGAAATCAATGGTTTCTTCAACTAACAATTTTGATAAATCCTCCATATGGGTAGGATCGGGAGGTAGGTTGAGATCTTTATCCAAGGATGTCTCTACGAGATTTTCATCCTTGGCATGGTCACTTTGTTTGTCCTTTGATTTTCTTATTTGTTTGTCAACCAGTGCCTCAAAGAGGTTTTCACTGTGTGACTTGGACTTCAATTTTTGCCGACGTTTTTCTTTAGAACTCTTGCCCTTGCTTTTCTTTAATTTTTGCTGACCACGAAGTTCAGCCTCCTCGTCGAAGTAGGCGCAGGTGTCTAAGTCGATAAAGAAACCCTTCTTGTGATCTCCAATGGGAATTGTATCCCTTATGCCCATGAACTCTGTAATAGCCTCATCGTTCTCGAATAAATCTAGTGGCACGTGACGTTGTTGATCCCATTTAACAAGGGAAGGGTACACAAGGTCAAGGGTTGGTTCGGTGGGGGTTATGGTCAGGAAAATATTGTTCATGAAAAGGTTCGTGGAGGCCAGATCCTCATATAGGCTACAATGGGAATCTGTATCACTGTCTAGGTACTCGGAGCTATCCTCATGCTCAGAACAAGTCACATCTTGATCGTTGGGGTGTTCTCCATAAGGGCGAATCCCAATGCCATATCTTTCTATTTTGAAATGTGGAAGAGGAATTGGTTCTCTTTGTCCTTATTCATTCCTCCCACATCCTAGGCCTTTGTAGCCCATGGAGTACATCATTCTGCTAGATTTTTCATATTCCGGGGTTTGATAACAAGATGGCTGAGTGTCCTCAGGGACCCAAGTAGTAGGTGGATCAAGTAATTTTTCCTCAGCTAACAAGCCTCCAGGTAGGAACAACCTAATAGTATGTTCCTCTCTAGGTCTCCTGAAGCGGTAGTTGGGTCGACCTCTAGTCTTAGGCGACAAGGAGAGGTTAGAAACCAAGAGCGCTTGTTGTACATTATACTCCCCATAGCCATATTCCATAATTTTCATCTCCCATGAATCAAATGGAGATGTGGAAGTGGATGCCCCATGAGTGCAAGACCTAAGAGAATCTGAATCCAGCCGGGATTCCATAGCGTCATACTAAAAAGAAATGGACATATCCACGGAGGGACATGTGTATGTACCATTTCGTGCAAAGCTAGTGAGAGCTCTACAATGAGCAAAGGGCTCTGAGTCTCCTGGTATTGTTACTGTATGTCCCTCATGCTTCAGCTTGATGCATTGATGAAATTTTGATGGCACGGCCTGCATGGCATGGATCCATGGTCGGCCTAGAAGCATATTATATGGAAGTTCCAAGTATAGGACGTGAAACTTCGTCTGATGGCAAGTGGGGCCCACCTCCATGGGCAGCGTAATGGTGCCTGCTGACTCTCTTTCCATGTTGTCATATGTGGTGATAGTGATGATATGGGACTCAAGATTTGCTTCCGTATGTCCCAATTGTTTGACTAATTTAAGCATGCAGATGTTCAATCCAGATCCATTATCCACAAGCACCCATTTGATTTTCCTGCGGGTGACAACTACCTCAATGTATAAGGGAAGATTATGTTTAGGATTCTCGGTAGGGACATCCCTATGGTTAAAATTGAGATGCTCACTTGGTGTAATATTTTCCACCACGGATTGAAGGTACGTAGGATCGACTTCTAAAGGAACTCCCGACCCCTAAAGAGTATGATACAAAATGTCCTTATGCACATTAGATATCTTGAGAAGATCTAAGATCGAGATCTTAGCAGGTGTCCTCTCAAGATGTTCTAAAAGGTTGTATTTACCAGTTTGCAGGGTCAATAGAGAGGGTTCCGGAATCACGAGGCAAGCACGCCTTGTTACCGCAGCACAGTCCTTTCCCTTGATCCGGATGGTATTGACATGGTCAGCAGGGGATTGAATACATCCAATAAGCGAATCATAATGATTGTTATCTCTTTTGGTATATAAGTAATTCGCGGCTTTATAGGTTTGGGATGACTCTCCCCGATCTGGATTTGTCTTTTCCGACTTATCATGCTTGGGGAATGGTTCCTTATAAATCCCCACTTTCTCGTTAAGTGTTTGCATATGGCCAGGGTTATCCACCTCTATCTCCTCGTTGTCAATGAGGTCTTGAATATAGTGGCGAAGTCGCAAACATTTGTTTGTTTTATGACCTTTAACGTGATGCATTTTGCAATATTCATGCTCCTTATACCATTAAGGTTTGGGAGCGTTGTCGTCAAATGGTTGTGTTGTAGGATAGGTCATCATGTGGGCCGCATCCAACTGTTTTAGTATGACTGAAAATGGTTCATTGAGAGAGGTGAATGTTCATCGTTTTGGTGGTGGTTGAATTGGACCCTTGGTCAGTTTAAAAGGTTGACCAATTTGGACCGTTTGAACGTGTTTGGAATCAGTGATTTCGTCTCCCACCACGTTTTTTTTTTGTTTAAGATCTTGGGATTTTCCGTGGGTTTGACACTTTGGTTGTTTTTAGATTGGTTTTTAAGGGTGCCTTTAGCAATGAGAGCCTTTTCTATTTGAATCCCTTTTTCAATAACCTCCTCAAAAGTACAGACACAATGCATTTGGAGGTGGAAGGTGATATCTGGGTTGAGATTGGGGACGAAAATACTGACCAGCTGCTTTTCAAGGAAAGCACAAGGGAAGCGACTTGCTATCCCTCTCCATCGTTGGAGGAAGCTAGCGAAGGTCTCATTTGGGCGTTGTTTGGTGCCGCACTAGTCCGCCATGGTGACATCACTCTCTATGTTATACGAGAAATGACACACGAAAATTTCTGTCAATTCTGGCCAGGTGAAAATTAATCCTCGTGGTAAGCACGTAAACCATTCCAATGCTTGACCTCCGAGACTCTTAGGAAAAAGTCTGATGAGGTAATTATCACTATAAGACACCTCTTGACATGCCATGTAGAAATCTTTAACATGATCCCTTGGGTCTCCCTTTCCTTTGTATTTGTCAAACTTTGGCATATCAAATTTCTTTGGAAAGGGTTGAAGGGTCATTGTCTTGTCAAAAGGATAGGGGCATAGTTCTTCGTATTGGTATTTCCTAATACTCCCTATATTGCTTTCTTGTATGCTTGCAAGCGTTGCTTTCATAGATTGCACTTCTTATGCGAGCAATTGTTCTCTAGTGGGAGAAGCGGGGATGTGTACACGATGATACCCTGTGTCTCCTCCTCCTTAGTTTTCTCGATGGAGTTCATGGATCCTAAACTTAGGCCTTGACTTTTGAATGTTCTTGGTTGTGTCTTTCTGTACCTGGAAAGTAAGCAAAGCTAGTTGTCGGCTTAGGTTACTGAGTTGTTGTTGGATTGTGACTTGGTTTGTGTCTTCTTCTTCTAAAGGTTCTTTCTCTTCGTATTGTGGAGGTTCTTCCCCTGTCTCATGTTCTATCTTGTTTATTCCTAGCACTTTGATGAGGGGTATTCTATGCCCTACCACTTTATCATTTTCTGCGTAAGAAGTGGAATCATGTCCGCCTGTTAAAATATCTTCCATATTAATAAGGGGGTGTTCTTCCTTAGTAGTGTCATTTGTAGGTAATATTGGTTCATTCTCGGTGGGCAATTTGGCCCCTAATTCCACAACCCGTGCCAAAACTCTATCTTTGTTTCTAAGGAGAAACTCATCTAGCAGAGTGGAGTCAAAATCAAAGTCTGCGTGTGGTGATTCTAATTCATTTCCACTATGATCGACCATCTCTTCGGTTTCCTTTTCTACATAAAATAGTGGCCCTAAGTCGTGTCCAATGAAGGGGTTTGACCCTTGTCTGTTAGAGGTCTCCAAAGCATGCACTTGTTGTTCCTCATATGTTTGTTTCTTCAACCCTAGACGTGTTTTGGGAGCCATGTTTTCGTGATAGTTTCACTAGGGTGAGTTGTAGATATGTGAAAATCTTAGTGACTACCCCTAAGAGAAATGCAAAATGAAATTGCCAAGAGTATGAATATGTCAAAAATGTGAGAATACCAATATGATAGAGTGATAAATCACCCGTGATACAGGTGTTTGGTATTAAAACTTGATCAAAGGAAGTACTTCCTAGACTACGTTTCAAAAAGTAGTTTGCATGGCAAGATGATCAACAATATGTTTTCACTTATGCCAAGTTCAAGGAAATGAACAAAACATAAGTAAATATAAGAAGTCAATGTGATCTCCTAATCAAGATATACGATGAGTGAGCTCAAACTCGATTAAGACCTATATCTCAAAAAGTGCCAATTACAATTCGTGAATGACACAACAATATCACTAAGACATGTTAACCCACTTTCCTAGAAAGTGAAGTATTGATATCGAGGTGTTATTGATATAACACGCACAAATGGTAACACCTAGCACTCTTTAAAATCAAGGTAATAATAGAACCGAACTAAAAATCTCAAAGTATAGCTAGGAATAGTTAAAAATGTGTGCAGCGTAACCGTACAATATAGGTATTTATGTTGAGTTTACAAGAAACAAGACGTAAATATCGAAATTGTAATGATACGAGACAAACAAGCTAACTCCTCTATGGAAGTCCACGGTGATGAACCACGCCTAACTACAATGACGATCTTGACGTGGGTATCAAGATCACCATGGCTACCAAATGACGTGAAAATGCCTCCGCTCACTTTAGACGTTTAACTAACCAAGCCGCAAACATGGATGGGCATAAACGGACGTAAAAGTGAGAGAAACAGTCGAATGGAAACACAAAGGTAATCACACCTCTTTTGATCAACAAAGTGTCAAAAGAATATGAAGGAAATAAATCAAGAAAAATAATAAAAAATGCTAGCCTCACTTTGGCAGAGTTTCGCCTCACCCTAAGGCAAGTAAAAACTAGGCCAAAGTAATACGGCACACATTTCTCAAAAAGAAGGTTCACAACTCAACACTGTTTTAAAATGGTCAAAGTGGGCTCCTGGCCAAAGTATATTCTCTTAGGTGGTTCTCTCGCCCTAGGTGTTATAAAGTTGCCACAAGCGAACGTGATTTACCCAAAAAGTCGCACTAACTAGTTTGGGAGTATCTCGGCTTCACTTTACCCCCTTCAAGAATAGTAGGCAACTAGTGCGTCTATGTGTACTATCACTGGGCTTGCCACAATAGACAAGCTGTAACGCTATCTCACAAAGGAATCACTAGTCAAGTAGGTAGTGAGGAGAACTTCCCATTTCATCCACAAGGTTCCCTCTTGCGTGGACTACTTTGGGGTTCCTGGAACCACCTCTATTGTTGTAGCTTAAGGCGTTATGCCAAAGGGGTTATGTTCCAGTTGAACAGAGAGGGACGTACCCTTTTCCAAAACCTGCAGTACATTTTTTTGAATATTTTGTTGTTTTTATGTTGTTTAATTAAATGTGGTTTGCTTGAACACCTTTTGGCAACCTGTATAACAACTGTATTAGTATTTTTTGATTTTGTTTTGATTCCTCATTTCTTTGAAAAGTGTTTTTAGGTCCTACACTCAAACGTTAGTAGTTCTCCAAGAAAATCACATTATTTAAAAGAGGATTAAGAGTTGCTTTTGATTCTCAAGATCATCCAGGGATGCAAGAGAAGAGCATACACAACAAATAATCTAACTAAAAAGTAAAGAAAATCTTTTCAATCAATGAATCATCCGTTCTTTATAAATGTTCATTCCCCTAAACCAAAAGTGAAAGATGAAGTTTCTAATTTACCAAATGTTATAAAATGAAGACTAAAGTTGCTTTTGATTCTCAAGATCACCCTAAGGTGCAAGAGAAGAGCATACACAAACTTTATCCCAACTATATAAAAATGGAAAATTTCAAATCAAAGGACCATTGAAAAATGCTTTGTAAAAGGTTCATTCCCTTAAGCAAAATGAATAATCAAATTTCTAAGTTTAATCCCAATGTTTAAAAGATATAGATCAAAGTTGTTTTTTATTCTCAAGATCACCAAAAGGTGCAAGAGAAGAGCATACATACGCTTTGGTCTAAATCGAGGAAGCATGGAAATACAACATTCATCAAAACATTAGACATGTTAGAAAATGACCAATTTTAAACTAACAGAAAAACCTACAATTTTTGTAAGTATAAATCCCAAATTTATGTTTTCATTGCATAGTTAACTTCAATACCTTTTCAACACAAAAACATGGAGTCATTTCGAGGTTGGGAGTAGAAGTTATGGCCTTCGGAAGATGGGTTACGCATATTCTCTTATGCTCATGGTTATGCACTTGACATGCACTCAAAAAATGTCAAAAAAACGTCTCTTAATCTGCAAAATGGGAAAATTTTTCCAACCAAGATTCAATTTTGACAACAACCCATCACATCAATATATGAATAGAAGACTCAACACTATCAAACATTAACATACATGCTCAAGAATTTAAAATTTTCAAGAAATTGACAAAACTAGCATGTAGAATGATGAAAAAGTAAGCTCTAAAAATGAAAACATGATGAAATCTTGAATTTTTTTTACCAAGATTAAATTTTGACAGCAACCCACCACATTAATATGTAAATAGAATACTCAATACTATCAAACACTAACCTAAATGCTCAAGAATTTAATTTTTTTAAGAAATTGACAAAACTAACATGTAGAATGTTAAAAAAGTAAGCTCTAAAAATGAAAACATGGAGAAATCTTGAAATTTTCCCATCAATTCCAATTTTGACAGCACTTCACCTCCTTTATACCTACAAGGAAGACTCAACACATGTAAACTCAACAAAACAAGTTAAGAAAAACAAGTTAGATTAACATGTGTAAAAGAGGGTTAGTAACCAAAAATGAAACTTAACTACAAAAACTTGAAATTAAGTGCAAAGGACAATGGAGTAAGTCCCACCGGGCGTGCCAAATGTGTGCATGTGTTTGTTTTCAAAATAATACTAATATGAGTAAAGACTAACACTTAAATAGTCTTAACTTAACAAGAATTGAACAACAAACTAAACACCATCAAGATAAGAATTAAACAAGGGTTAGATGCTAGCATTTATCAATACAAACTTTGAAACTAACAATGCTAAATATCTAAACTCCTCTATTCTCTAACAAAAAATAAATGAATGGACCTAAGTAAGCTCCATGGCTATCAAAATAGTTGTCCTTAGTATGCCAAGTAACCTAGAAATGAGGGCCTATCAAAGTTGGGCTACAAGACCCCGTTGACACCTCCCATATGACTTAAGAACTTAAGAAAGAGGCTTAACTCTTCAAGATGCTGAACTCTCAAAAGGGCAAGGTGCAAGCTCTTAGTCTCTTTGCTGTATGCTTTACATTTGCTCTTTTAAGAAGTTTAGGTGTAAGTAAAAAGGTAGGTAGAGGGCTCTTTATATAGCCCAAAGGATAAAGGATTCAACACATTCTCATGAATGTGGGATAAAGGTAAAACATGATTAGGAATGGATAAGGTTGCTTTATTAAAGGTAACCTTACTTTAGAAGGGTTTAATTTATGCTTAGCAAGTCATGGGAGTTGGGGGGTGTTTTAATTAATCAAAGGTGATTAACTAATAGGTAGATGTAAGCTTATAGAAGATAATTAGAGGAATATTAGTACGATTTAGGCTATTATAAGGGGATTAAATCAATTAAATATTGATTTATTGGTCAAATGGAAGGGAAATCTAATTAATTAATAATAATTAATTAGTCTAGGTAGAAGGGGTGATTTATTAACAGAAGGTCGTTAATTAGGGTATTTATTGAATATGCAACTTAATTAATTGGCTTAGTGTAATTAATTAATGATGATATGAGGGAAAATGAGTGCTTTTGACGATATGTCATCGATTTGTGAGAAAGGGGATAATTAGCACAATTTAAGTATTTAAATTGCTTGGGTGTAATTATAGGTGTCTACAAGAACCACAAAAATCACCTTAAGGAAGGTCGCCACCCTCAGGAAGGGTTGGAAATGACTAAAAATTTATTTTAGCATAATATAATCTTTGTGTAAGATCATCTTTTTGTAAGTTTAAGGGGTTTTGTCCTCAAAATAGCCACCACTAAGGGGTTTCATCCTCAATAGGTATTCCAAGAAGTTTTTCATCCTCCATGGAGAGAAAGAAAGAGCAAGAGTTCTCCAACTCCAAGAAAGAAAATTATCAAATGATTAAGTATGTTTTTCTCCACCCCAAGTGACCCATTTTATAATAAAATGTGGCGATGAAATTCAAATACATTCCCCCAGCGAGGATGAATATCCTTTGGGAGCAATAACATTATTTTTATTTTTAATTTGTATTTTCCTTTTGTCCTTTTAAGTTGGCACTAGCATATTCCCAACAACTTGAGTTGATAATGTCACCATTAGAAAGTTGCTTGAATTTTATTACATGGATACAATTAACAACTTATAATTATGACATTATTGACTTCCTTTACTGTTTCCTTGGGGCCACGGAAAGTGGAATGGGCCAAAGGTTTTCTGTGGAACTAATTGGGAGGAAGGGACATTATAATCCTCCATTCTTGAAATTGCTTGCCCTCAAGCAATTGCAAGCTTGGATTCTCCAATAAGATGGATCTTGTACCTGTCAAATGAAAGAGCTCTTTCCTAAACAAGCTGATCTATCTTTTTCCCTTCTCCCTAATGATGTTCTTTAGTAACCCGTGAAGTTTTAAAACTTCCTTGAAGCAAAGATCAAATATTACCTTAAACATTTCGTCTTCATTTTCACCTTCAAAAATGACATCAAAAAATTCTTTCTTCGTATACTCAATTCTACTAAAAACCTTCCAAGTTGTAACTTCAGCCTTAAAGAAAGGGATTGATGAATAATCAACAACTTGACAAGTTAAAACATACTCTAAAGTAACATATTCACTCTTCATTCCAACCTTGTCAACTATGGTGGAAGAACATCCCACATTCACAAATATGAATGTGACTAAAATAATACAGTGGTTGTTAATGATGAAAACAACGTTAATGGTGTTAATTTGGCTCATGGTTGTCATGAAAACACTTTCTCTAGCATTTGGAGGTAGTAATACATCATCTCGTGTTTCCTCCATGCCTTTTTGGAGACCCTTTGCATGACAATTCAGGTTAGGCTCCCTTTCACCATGCTTTTGTTACGCTAATTTGAATTTCAAGTAGGTTGCCCCTTGGGTTCTTCCTTTGGTGCTTTTGGTTTCTTCATTAGGAGGGATGTCTATCAAACCATTCTCCAAGTCTTGATGCTAATCTTTAATCAACGGCGAACTTGGAAACATTATGCAAATATGACTCAAAGTAGACGACTTGAGAGAGTTACGTTGTTGTAGAAATCTTCTTGGTTGTCCAAAAAATTATGTTTGAGGCCGCCTTAAGGAGTTTATAGGTTTCCTTCTTACTATTGTCCTTCGTTGGGCTATACATTCAATGAAATGTTTTTGTTCCTTTTCTCATCCAAACATCAGAATGACTCTAATTCCATGAAAAATTATATCTTTTGTAATCATGATCTTGTCAACCTTCATTATGTCATTTGCATCTTCAGTTGCAATCCCATATGCTTCGTCATTTGCTTGGGTGGGAAAAAAAATCGGCTTCTCTTCTTTTTTAATACATGTACCTACAAATTGAACAATTTTTTTTAATCAAAACAAGGGTTCCCATTATCACTTCATCATGACTTATAGACATGAAGGCCAACTTTCTCATTTCTTGCAACTATCTCACCTCCCCTTAAGTTATGGATGTTTGAAAACTCAATCATGTTGTCCTAAAAAAAGTTGTAACCTTGTATTTCCTTCTCCAAAATCAGAGTGATAGTGGTTGGAAAATATTCTACGGTTGTCAAGAAAGTGAAAGGGGGCTAGAAATGTTGTGTGCAACAGGTGAAAGGATGGTACAACAATTGTCCCATTGAAAATCGTTCATGAAATTCAACAATGACAATGTTATGGGGGATGGAAGCATCCAATTATTGATTTTAAATTATCCCAACAACTGAAAATTATTCCATTTCATGACTATCCCCATTTGTGTGGTAGCAAACAAAGTGTTGGGAAAACTAAAAATCTTGATAACAACAATATGATTTTTTATGACGACGTGTCTTAAAATCCATAAAACATGACTTCTACTACTTACAATCATACCAAAAATTTCCAGATGAGTTATAATGCTCGAGGCAATAAGATAGTATCCATCTTGCTCACTTCCAAATATAAAATTCATGAACTCAACTACCACTTTTATTGGAAGACTTCTTCTAAGAGCATATACATAGATTAGGAGCTGAAAACCTCTATGATATAACTGTTTTAAAAATGAAAATGTGATATTTACCGTGTGCCCACCCCAAACATTGAAAATTTGTTGTCTCCATGGGGTAAGGAATGATGAATACCCTTTGTAATGACTCATCCTTCATCAAGTTGTTAGAATACACAAAAAAAGTACATGACTCTTCCCAATTCTTCTTACATGTGAAGTGCAAGAGATGGAGAACTCAATAATGACATTTACCTTGATCCTCACAAAAGCATCTAGATACCATAGGCACAAAAAAAATTGAATTTGGGAAAAAATATTTATGTGCTCTATAGTACAAGTTGTCCCCTTTATCTTATCATCCTTTTTAGCATGTTGTTCAAGATGAAAAAATATTGTAGTGGCATAGTAGGAAGCAAAAATTATTAAATGTGATCATCATTGTTATACCTTGGACTATCAACAAGGATCTCACCCTCCCATGATGAATTGGGATTTGTAGAGACACCACTAACCCTTATATCCTTGTGACTCCCAATATTATCTTCAAACACATGTCCCTTCACAATGTTGTTCTAAAAATTAATCAATGGATCATCCTTAGGAAGTTTGAAGGATGGTACATGTGCCTCTATCTTGAGCTCTTCGCATTCAACTAGTAATGCCCTTTTTGTTTCCATTTTTTCACTATTTTTCTGCCACATGCAATCATTGGAAATCAATACAACATCATCTATTGTCAAATAATTTTTACCTTGAAGTTACATATTGGAATTCTTTTGTTCTTGTTTTATGATTTCTTCCTTTGTTCTCATCATAAAGGGAAAATTATTTTTGTTTTTTGTTGGAACATCTTTTCCACTTTCCTTTGGAATGGTAGATTCCTCCATGGGTTGTTCTCTCTCCATTACTTGCAGCCCAAATTTTTCTTCATGCTTCACCATTGTAATTTGGAAGGTCTTTTCATCTTTCTTTCTTAAGGCACGTTGAAGATCCTTCTTTAGTACTTGAGACTTAGGTTAGGGACTTGATCAACCCTTGCTCATTGCTATGCAATCTACAAGTGATATGTCATCACAAATCTCATCTAAAAGTATCCTATACTCCTCATAGTTGATAATAATGTTATGACCCACCAAATTCTATGTTTCAACCTCTGTAATGGCTTCTTCCTAGGAAGGTAGGATGAAAAGGCTTAGTAGTAGATATGAAAATTGTTGAGTTATGGAGCTCAATTACTTCTTATTAACATGCTATATTAAACTTGAAGGAAAGCACAGTAATCGACATCAGTTATGGAGGGATCAACATCGGTCAGGCAAGGAGGAACTGACATCGGTTAGGTCTAATCGGCGTCGGTCACCTGTGCAGGAATGTTTTAACTCTTGGAAATTAGATCTATTTTTACTATTAAAGCATATCTATCGATTGTAATTGCATGGCTAAGAGCCATAAGTTTGTATATGCCTGTATAATCATGAAAACTAGGGTTTAAAAGTAATAGGATTGTAAGAATTGATAATAATTGTGAAAATAATTGTGAGAGAGAGAATTCTTGGAGAAGAAGGAGAAGCTTGAGAGAAAAAAAGTATTATACACCGTGAGAGGTGTGAAAGATTGTATATCTTTTGAAAGCTTTGGATAATAGATTGGCTTGTTTCTTTGTGGATGTAACCCACACTGGGTGGACCACGCTAAATCTGGTGTTGATTTATAATTCTTATTTTGTATATTTCTTCTGGTAGAGTATCCACTTTTATTGCATGTATGCTTAGATTTGATATATTATATGTACAACCTTGTGCTAACCCCAAAAATTGGTATCAGAGCTTTGTTTGAGGAATTTGTGTGTTGATAGATTTACTCACAGAGAGTTTTCTAATTGAGTGGGAGTTGCAGCAATGACAGAAGAAAATAAATACAAGGTAGAGAAGTTTGACGACCAAAATTATCAATTATGGAAGATGTAGATTGAGGATTATCTGTATCAAAGAGATTTGTATAAATAATTTCAATTATTAGATCTGACAATGGTGGTGAATAATGTAGAAGTAATTTCAATTATTATTGTTCAGTGAATGGAATACATAGACAAAGGACGGTTCTAAGAACACCACAAGAGAATGGTGTTGCAGAAAGAATGAATAAGACAATCATGAAACGTGCTAGAAGTATGAGGATACACGCTGAATTTCCCTAACAATTTTGGGTAGAAGTAGTTGATACAGTAGTTTATTTGATTAACCATGGGCCTTCAAGTTCACTAGATGAAGGAATACCAGAGGAAGCTTGCATCGAAAAAGAGGTAGATCTTTCTTTTTAATTTTGTTTTGGTTTAGAAGCTTTTGTGCATATTGATAAAGAAAATTAAAAAAATGGATGCAAAATCCAAGAGATGCATTTTCATTAGTTATGGATCTGGTGATTTTAGATTGCATTTTTTAGGATTTAGAGAATTCTAAAATTATTAGCAGTCGTGAAATTGAATGGAATCAAAAAAGAATGTACATGGATAAAATTTTGGTACCCAAGGACGAACCGATTGAGAAGTTTATGAATGAAAATGAACTCTCGGATTTAAATATAATAACGACATGGTTACACAGTAACCAATGTTGGTTGACCCATGACAGACATCGTTCAGTTGAACCGGTATCAGTTACAGAAGAGTAAAATTGACATCGGTTAGCAGAACCGGCATCGGTTACATGTGATTGGCATCAATCACTATCAAAATTGGAAAACAGTGTCCAAGAGGTCCAGAATGAGCCTCCGGTACCCCAAACTTCCGTGAGAAGGTCACAAAGGGTAAGTAAACATCCAGATAGATTTACACATTCTCTATCTTATTTATTATTAACTGATAATGGTGAACCAGAAAGTTTTGAATAAGCAGTGCATGATAAGATCCACATGCAGTGGGAACATGACATGGATGAGGAGATAGACTCCTTGGAACAAAACCAGACTTGGGATTTGGTTAAGTTTCCAGCAGGTAAGAGGACATTGGAAAATAAATGGGTTTACATGATCAATGAAGAAGATGGTGGATAGAAAAGATACAAGGCAAAGTTTTTAGTAAAAGGATTTGCACATAAAAAAGGTATTGAATTTGGTGAAATATTTTATCCTATTGTAAAAATGACTTCCATATGTACTGTATTGAGTTTAGTTGTAGTACATGATTTGCATTTAGAGAAACTAGATGTGAAGATGACTTTCCTTCATGGTGATTTAGATGAAGAGATTTATATGCAGCAGTCGCTTGGGTATGAAGTCAAGGGTAAGGAGAAATTAGTGTGCATGTTGAGAAAGAGTCTATATGGACTCAAGCAAGCTCCAAGGAAATGGTACATGAGGTTTGATAGTTTCATGTATGAGCATAGTTACTTGAGATGTGAATCTGACCATTGTGTTTATTTCAATAATTTTGAAAATAAGAACTATATTATTTAGTTATTGTATGTGAATGATATGATTATTACAGGATCTAGTATGTAGGACATTGGTGAGATTAAGGGAAAGATAGCTCACACATTTTCTATGAATGATTTAGGAGTTGTAAAAAAGAATCATTGGCATGTAAATACAAAGAGTAAAGAAGAACAAGAAATTGTATTTGTCTCATGAGGGTTATATCAATAAGGTTTTGGAAATGTTTAACATGCAATATTCAAAACCTGTAAGTACACCTATGGCAGGACACTTCAAATTGAGTAAAAGATCAGTGTCCTTCATCACATGAGGAGGTAAAATACATGACATGAGTACCATATGCTTTAGCAGTTGGGAGTCTCATGTATGTTATGGTTTGTACCAGACCAGACATTGCACAGGAAGTGGGAGTTGTGAGTAGATTTATGGCTAATCTAGGTAAAGAGCATTGGAAAGAAGTCCAATGGATACTCAGGTATTTGAGAGGGACATCTAAATGTAGTTTTTCTATGGAGGTTTGGATATTTCTTTATGTGGCTATGTTGATTCGGATATGGCCAAAGATGTGGATGGTAGGAGCACTACTGGATATATTTTCACAGTAGGTGGGACGACAGTTAACAGGATTTCGAGATTGTAGAAGGTGGTGGGTTTGTCTACTACAGAGGCAGAGTATGTTGCAGCTACAAAGGCTAGCAAAGAGATGATATGGATGAGTAGGTTCATGGAAGAGTTGGGAAAGGAGAAAGATGATTGTAAATTATTCAGTGACAGTCAGAGTGCAATTCATTTGGTAAATAACTTAGGGTTTTATTCTAGAACGAAACACATTCAGTTGAGATATCACTTCATACGGTAGGTATTAGAGGATGGACAATTGAAATTAGAGAAGATTCATATGATTGAAAACCCTGCGGATATGCTAACGAAACCATTAGCAAAAGAGAAGTTGGAGCTACACTCCACTTCTGTTGGACTTCGAGTTTCAGACTTGAAGAGTAAGAAACAAAGCTAAGGAAATGATCCAATAATGACATTGTACATGGATAGTGCAATAATTTATCTCCAAGTGGGAGATTTTTGAGTTGTGGAGCTCAATTACTTCAGATTAACATGCTATATTAAACTTGCAGGAAAACACAGTAACTAACATCAGATATAGAGGGACCGACATCAGTCACCTATGAACGACATTGGTCAGGCAAGGAGGAACCATTATTCGTTAGGTATAATCGACGTTGGTTACCTGTGCGAGAGTGTTTTATTTAACTCTTGGGAATTAGATCTATTTTTAATATTAAAGCAGATCTATTGATTGTAATTACATGGCTAAGTTCCCTAAGTTTCTATATGCTTATATAAACATGAAAGATAGAGTTTAGAAGTAAGAGGATTGTTAGAATTGTTGATTATTGTGAAAATAATTGTGAGAGAGAGAATTCTTGGAGAAGAAAGAGAAGCTTGAGAGAAAGAAAGTACTGTACATTGTGAGAGGTGTGGAAGATTGTAAATCTTCATTGTATATCTTTTGAAAGCTTTGGATAATAGATTGGCTTGTTTCTTGGTGGATGTAGCCCACACTGGGTGAACCACGTTAAATCTGGTGTTGATTTATATCTTTTGTTTTGTATATTTTCTTCTGGTAGATTATCTACTTTTATTGCATGTATGCTTAGATTTGATATATTATCTGTACAACCTTGTGCTAACCCCAACAACTGGTATTAGATGCTATTGTTTGAGCTGTTTTGTGTGTTGTCCACTATTTACTTATAGAGGGTTTTCTAATTGAGTGGGAGCTGCAGCAATGATAGAAGAAAACAAATACAAGGTAGAGAAGTTTAATTTTTGAAATTATCAATTATGGAAGATGTAGATTGAGGATTATCTGTATCAAAGAGATTTGTACTTACAGTTGGATGAAAATTCTAGACATACAAAGATGAATGATGTAAGAATGAAAATATGTTTATGATAGAAAGGCTTTGGGATCTATAAGATTCATCTTGATAGCATATGTGACTTCCGATAGTACATAAACGAATTCTACGGTAGGGTTAATTATCTTCCTAATTTATATGAAAATCCTAGTGCTTCAAATAAATTTTATTTGATGAAGAAACTATTTAGTTCTAAGATGCATGAAGGTGGATATGCATATATTCATTTGAATGATTTTTGATCTATTATAAATTAGTTAAAATCGGTTGATATTCCGTTTGATGATGAAGTGAAAGCACTTTTATTCTTATGATCTTTACCTGATAATTGAGATAATTTGGTAATGACTATTAGTAATATAACATCTGCTAATAATATTTTGAAGTTTGATGATGTGGTCAATATAATCTTAAATGAAGAAATTCGCAGGAAAAGTACAGAGGAATCATCATGTGTGAATGATTTGAATGTATAAAATAGAGGCATAAAGAATGAGAGATCCAAGAGTAAGAATAATGAGAAATCAAAGTCAAGGGATGGCATATCTAAATCCAGAGGTAAGGGAATTACCTTTTCCATCAAATGTGGAAAGAAAGGACATACAAAGAAACTCTTTGTTGGTCAAAGGATAAAGAGAACCAACACCCAGACAAAGGTAATGCAGTCAAATAAAGAGGAAAATATTCTAGTAGAGGTAATGTAAGATGCTCTTATTTTTATTTGGATAATAGAATAAAATTATGGGTTTTAGATTCAGGTGCTTCTTTCCATGCAACCCCTAATAAAGTTTATTTTATAAATTTTGTCTAGGGCAATTTTGAGCACATTTATTTGGGTGATGATGAGCCTTGCAGTATTACTGGCAAAGGGGAAGTTCATCTAAAATTACGGAGTGTAAATACACGGGTATTGAAATATGTAAGATATGCGTCAAGCCTCAAGAGGAATCTTATTTCTGCCGGGAAACTAGGTGAAGCTGGTTGCATGGTTACATTCACAAAAAACTCTTGGAAATCCACCAAGGGTGTTTTTGTTGTGGCAAGAGGTAAGAAGGTAAAAGTGATATTTATCTACCTCTGTTATTAATTCAAACTTTTTTGAAGTTATCTACTTCAAAGGCTAGATGCATGTATGTGGCATAATTGATTAGGGTCATATGGATAAAAAAAGATTGCTATAATCTTAAAGGCTAAGGATAAGTTATCAGATTTGAAAGATTTAGATCTTGATCTTTGTCAGCATTGTGTCTTTGGAAAGTAAAAGAGAGTGAGATTTCTCAAAGTTGCAGAAACTAAGGAGTAAAAATTGGAGCTTGTGCACTCAGATGTGTGGGGACCAACCCAGGTAACTTCTCATGAAGGATATTAGTATTATGTTACTTTCATTGATGATGCTACAAGAAAGACATGTGTTTATTGTATTAAACATAAATCTAATGTTTTTGATACTTTTAAAAGATAGAAAGCCTTTGTTAAGAATGAATCAAATTCAGAGTTAAAGTGTGTTAGATCTAACAATGGTGGTGAATATTGTAGAAAAAATTTCAATTATTATTTTTCGGTGAATGAAATACGTAGAGAAAGGATGGTTCCAAGAACACCACAAGAGAATGGTGTTGCAGAAAGAATGAATAAGACAATCTGTTAGCATATGGATTTGCACGCATGCAAATGACATGCAACAATGTGGGAATGAAGTTCCTCCTCAATGAAGGTGAGGCCACCTTTATTGAAAACCAAAACTGTATTTACATCTGTACATTCAAAATTGTATGTGGGGGGTGTTTTGGAACATCAATGGAAAGAAAAGTGAATGAGGGAGATGGAATGGAATGAAGGAAAGGAGTGGAATGAAATGAATTGAAAGAACATGCAAGAGTTAGGTAAAAATAGAGCCTAATATTGCACGAAGAGGAAAGATGAATAACTAACACAAATAAAACGGAGTTTGAGTTAGCTAAACAAGAATGTGTAAAAGGGAACACATGTGAGCAAGTAGATAATCAGAGCTTGATCACTGTGAACTAGAACAACAGATTAATAACGTTGACAATAAGATCAAAGACAATATTTGCATGCAAGATTCAAACATCTAACATCTAATGAACATAAGAACATCAAATGTTACAAGAGACAATGAATGAGACACAAAGTTCGTATTTCATTAACTCCAAAATGTTTTCACAAAAGAACACAAAGTTTCTTCCTGAAACAAAGCTTGCACACAAAAGTATTTCTTCTCCTCTCTCAAAGTCACCCTTACAAATGAGCCCCTCACTTCCTTTTATAACCCAAAAGTTGGTTACAAAGTAGTTAGGGTTTTACATGATCATTAAATAGGGCACTTAAGTGACCTTTGACTTTTTCAACCAACTTTATTAAAAACAACTAAAAATAGAAACCACTTAAGTTAAAAATCCATTCCAAAAGGAAAAATACATAAATAAAAGAAATGGGTACATGTGGACCCCACTTAAATGACTTGGACGCACACATAGACATCCTAGTCAACAATGCGCCACCTAGATCAAAACACCTAGGATCAATGCCTTATCCATTGGGCCAAGAGTCCACCTATCCCGGTCGTACGGGAATGAACTCATTGACCATGCTCTGCAATCCTCCAAATGACAAGAGAGCTGAGCTTGAAACTTGAGCAATTCATCCACCCCTCCATTTGAGCAATATCCTGGTGTGAGAAAGTTTGTCTTCATTCGTATTCACATTCACAATTACACACAATTCTCCACATGCTCCGAGTACCTTTCCATGGTGAATTATTCATTTGTCGCGAGACCGTAGTCGTTACGCCACCTTGGTTTGTTAGAATCCAGCTTCTGATCTTTCGCCATTGAGAAGATCTCCAAGAGCCAAAATTGCAATTCACCTCCTGGAGTTATGTCTTTTGTCTTTGTCACCATCCTAAAGTGTTGGCATTCTGATTCACTCATGATTGTCCAATTCGAGAACAAAACAACTTAAAGACTGGACCGATGAAGTATTTTGCACGGTGCTAGCTAAGAGTTGACAGGGACACGCTTGAATGATGTGGCCTTGTTTGATGATCTGCCCAATTGCACTTATTGCCAGTCTTGGTTTGTCGATGAATAGATCCACCACAATGATCAAGTGAAAAATTGATGTAGACAAGATTCTCCCATTATCGATCTCTGCCGATAACAATGACTTTTGACTCCGAAGAGACCAATGCCAATAGCTACGACTTATACCGCATAATGAGGAAGTTAGGGGTTGCTTCCATTTCGGAGCCGTTGGAGTTGAATCACCACACTATGTAGGTTTCGTGGTGCATCCATGCAAGTGATGACCAATTCAGAACAAGCATCAGGAAAATTGTGACTCGCCTTCGGTTGATATGCGATCGCAGAATCGACCTATGTTGATGTGTCCCAAGTTGGTATCGACGATGTTCTCATACTCTGAATGGAGCGTCGAGGTGAGTAGAATGTCCTGGAACCTATACTGCAACATCATTTTGTTTGGGAATGACATGACTATGACAGAAACGTGATTTCAGGCTATTACTTCCATCTTACAAAACTGCACAAATTGCCTGTAAAACTGCCCTGGAAAAATAGCAAATCTTGTCCTGAGAATTTTTCACTGCATGAGGAAGTATATTAAGGTACCAAAAGTTTTCATGTCAGAAGGTTTTTTCCCAATCAAATTATTCAGTCAAATATTAAAGGTCAAAGTTGACTCTTCTGAAACTGCTAAGTGTAAAATTGCGAAAATTTCGTTTGGTTTTAGCCTAGGAAAAATACCAAACGTCACCCTGGGCATATAAAAATTGGCAAGGAAGCATATGAAGGTGGGAAAAAATGAACGAAATAATTATTTTCTCTTGAAAATCATCTGAACTCAAAATATCAACTCTCAAAGTGAGTCACCTTGACAGGCTGAAAACTGTGCGCGCAGCGAAATCATGCAAACTGCATTTTATTTGACTCCGTGAAAAATATCAAACGAAGTGCTGTACATTTGAATTTTTACAAATAAGTACATGAATGTGGGAATAATTCAACGAACTAAACCGTTTCTCTTGATGATCATCTGGGCTCAAGATACGAATTCTGAAAGTAGGCCTTCTGCCAAGCTGAAACTGCGTGCGGCAAAATCGAGCAAACTGGGTTTTTCTTGGGTGCATGAAAAATATCAAATGAGGTGTTGTGCATTTGAATTTTGGAAAATGAGTATACGAAGATGAGGAGAATTCAACGAACCAAACCTTTCTTCGCGATGATCATCCGACTTCGAGATATAGAGCTCCAAAGTTGATTACTTTAACGGATACAACCCGCGGCACGTTCTTTCCGCATCTATCATTTTCTTTATTGAATTCATTTTTCTTGCAAATGCGTGAAATTCCTTAAACCGATTTTTTCTTGAATTATACAAACATGGATCTATATTCCTTCATGGTTGCGTAGTCTATCTCCAGGTGAAGGTGCTACGATGCAATTTGTTGTGCATGGAAATATATATATGGATATGCACAAGAAATTCTTATTTCTTTTCTCCAAAATTTTATGCACGTGTCTTTATTCAATTTTGGCTGCTTGGATATTCTTTTTTGAAACCTTGGCCTCTTTGATGAATGCGTGGGTTATTTTGCCTTTTGGACTTGTGTTGGAATTGTTTTTTTTTTAATTTTTATATTAGCAAATGCGTGGGTAACTCCTCTCAAAACCAAGACTGCAATTTTCTCATCCCCATGTGTAGCCTTTTGCAAAAAACAAACAAAAATTAAAACAAAATGAGTGGAATTTGCAAGTTGTCTTTTGCTGTATTTTTGGACTGTCCCTTACTCCATGCGTGGGAAATTTTTTTGTTTTCTTGCTGTCTTTTTTTCAGGCATGGTGTTTTACTGTCTCCTTGCTGGGCGTTGGAAATTGTTTTTGCAATCTCCTTGGCAACTTGCGCCCAAATCTGATTTAATTTTTGATTTCTTTCTATTATTGAAAATTGGCCTCCTTCTAAAACCTGCGACAGATGTTTTTGCTAAGCATGGATCCTGTTTTCTTTTAGCATGCATGGAAATTATTTCTTTTTTTAAAACCTGCTGAAATATTCTTTTTTGCCTTTTAGCTGTGCATGCTTTTTATTTTTGGCTTTGTTTCTTCTCTTGAACCTCATGCGTGGTGATCTCCTTATTCCTATTTTCCTTAGGTTTCTTAAAATGCGTGTTTGCTTTTATCTCTGATTTCCCTCACCTCTATGTTTGAAACTGTTTGGTTGTTTTGGACTCTGTCCTTTCCTTCAACGAAAACATGAACTGATTATTTTGCTCCTTGGTCTTTTGGACTGGGTGGAAGCTGTATTATTTTTCCTTCAGGTGGAGAGCTTCTTCAATATCTGGCTTTGTATGCGTGAAATGATTTGTTGAGGGATGTGATAAAAATATTATGTTCTTTAGAAGAAATAAGAAGCAATTTTAGAAAGCTTCGCACGACTCTTTCCAACGAGTTCGTCGAAGGAATTTATGAGGGCTAAACTGACTTCCCCTCTTCCTGGGTAGTGGAATTAATTGCCAGGGGAAATGGGGAAAAGCTTTCCGGCCAATTGCCAATGGAAATCTGCAAAGTCGGTTGGCAATCTGCGTTCAATTTCCCCATGTGGAAAATCGGGAGATTTCTTGTCCATTTGCCAATTCATTGATTTGGCAATTGGTGAAGAAAATCCCAGAAGCGGGAAATTAAAATAAATTTGTGCCAGGAAAGGGGAAATCTGGAGTTCGGGAAGCCAATTTGGCATTCCTGGCAACTTGAAGCACAAGCTTATTTTTTCCCCGACAATTAAAAAAAAAATTTGTCGAATGACTTTTAATAATTATTAATTAATATTTATTTAATTAAAAACCCCAAATTTAATAAAAATTAATTTTATCAAATAAAGGAAATAAATTAATTAAATAATTAATTAATTAATTATTGTGCATTTTAAGACCTGGAAGGGAGGAGTTTTGCCCAAAATGGATGAAACGAAAGACCAAAACGATCACAAAAATGAGACGATTGTGATGAGAGAGAATGAAACACACAAAGTAACACTTTTGAAAAATTTCAAAATTTTATTTTTATTTTTTAATTAATTTTGTGAAGTCAAAATTAGCTGATAACAGCTGGCTCTAATTGGGGACAAGGACTTCATGGACGTAGCAACGGACCCAGACCAAAATATTCATGAACATGATCTCAAAATGATGGGGCACAAAAATGGGGTGACACAAAGAGAGGAGACCGAAAAATGGGGAAAAGAAACAAACCAAAATCCTAATTACCTATGTACATACGGGGGACAACCCGTTTTCAATTTTGATAGTGCTTGAGATATTGCCCACTGTAGGGAAAAGGCAAATGAGTTCCATCAGGATATGCCAAGTAATAGGTGCTATCTCCACAGAAATGTCTTATTTTGAACGGGCCTAGCCACAACGAATCAAACTTCCCATGCTTTCCTTTTGGTTCACGTCTTTTGTCCCAGAGAAGAACTAAGTCATTGATTTGAAATTGTCTCTCCCTAGTTTTCCTGTCAAACAATTTCTTTACCTTGGATTGATGTTCCTCGATCCTGTTTGCCACTTGACTTCTTTGTTCCTCAAGCTTGCTTAGGAACATGATCCTTTTATCTAATGCATTGGTGAAGCATTCATCATCAACTGCCTGGGCTAATTTTAATGCTGGTAACTCCAGTGTGATGGGAATTTGAGCATCGGTTCCATACAAAAGTTGAAATGGAGACATCCTGATTGCCCTTTTGGGAGTTATGTGGTCAGCCCACAATGCGTCATATAACTTTTTATGCCAAGTTCTTTGATTTTCTTTGACTAACTTGCGCACAATAGTAATGATGTTTTTGTTACTAGATTCAGCCTGACCATTTCCCTGAGGGTAGTAATATGATGAATGAGACAAAGATATCCCATACCCATAACAAAAACCTATCATCTCTGCAGAAGAAAAATTTGAGGCATTGTCCGTCACGATCTTGTGTGGAATTCCATAACGAACCAATATATTTTCTTTGATGAAGTCACAAATTACTGCAGTAGATGTTTGTTTCACTGGTATAGCTTCTACCCACTTTGTAAAGTAGTCAGTTGCGGTGAGCATGTGAGTATGACCAGCACTAGAATTAGGATTCAAAACCCCGATGAAATCTAAACCCCATTGTTGAAAGGGTTCTTCAATGACAACTGGCTTCAAAGGCAAAGCTGCCAACTTTGGTCTTCCAACAAATTGTTGACAAGCTTCGCATTTTGTCACCCATTTCTGAGCATCAGAAAACATAGTGGGCTAGTAATAATGTGCTCGCAGAATTTTATGAGCCGTCACTGGGCCAGAGAAATGACCACCGCAAGCATGATTGTGAAAAGCTTCCAACAACCTAGGTTGTTGCTCTTTATCAACACATCTGAGGAACATGCCATCAATTCCTTTCTTGAACAATGTGTTGTCCCAAATGACGTACCTGACAGCTCTTAGTTTGATAGCTCATTTCTCCTTAGCTGTCAGATTCTCTGGACACTCGCCATATGTGAGAAAGTAGGCAATATCAGAATACCATTCATCTGTGGTACTGACAAAAACTACCAGTGGTAAATTTTCTTCAACTGGTTCTTCTTCAGAGTTATCTCGTGGTTCATTCTCTGTGATGAGTTGGCAGAGTCCTCTTCCTCGAACCAACTTGGTAGGCTTGATATCCAAATCATATTCCTAGATCTTGGAGACCCAATTACCTCTTTTAGATCCTGGTTCCTGTTGTGTCAGCATCGATTTAACTGCGGTGTCTGGAACTAAGACTTTGGTGTGAGAATTCAACACATAGTACCTGAAGTGTTTCAGGGCTCTCACCACTGTGTACACATGTCTCTCAAGAGGAGTGTAATTAAGTTCATGTTTCTTGAATCCAGAACTCATGAATGCAATAGGAGATTCGATCCCCTCTTGATTGTGTTGAGTCAAAATGGCAGAGATTGTGTGCGGCGAAGCATAACAATAAATTATGAAATCCTTTTTAAAATTGGGACACACCAATGTAGGAGCTTTTGCAATAGCACCCTTGATTTGCTCAAATGCCTCTCTACCTTCTTTTGACCATTTGAAGGATTCTTTTCCTTTCATCATATCAGTGATTTCTTTAGTCAGCTCGGCAAAATCTGGCACAAACCTTCTCAAAAAATTTCACCTTCCCAAAGAAGGAGTGGACTCCAGGCTTACTTGTAGGCAAGGAAAGATTCTTGATAGCTTGAACACACTTAGGATCGATCTTAGTTCCTTCCTTAGAAACAATATGACCTAGGAGTTTCCCTTCTGTAACTCCGAACACAGAATTTTTTGGATTTAGAGAAATCTTATGAAGTCTGCATCTTTGCAATATTTTCTCTAAATCTCTTAGGTGATCTTCTCGCTTCTTTGAGAAATACTGTCAAGTCATCTAGGTATATCACAATGATCTTTTCTTTATAAGCTGCGAATGCCATATTCATAGCCCTTTAAAAAGTAGCACTGGCATTAATCAAACAAAAAGGCATTCTTCTATACGTGAACGTACCCCAGGGGGTGGTGAACATGGTTTTATGTTGATCTTCTCTAGCCACTTCAATCTGATTATAGCCAGAGAAACCATCTAGCATAGATAGCATTTCTGATCCAGTTACTGCCTGCAGAATATGGTCCATGACTGAAGTGGGTAGTTATCCTTCAAGGAAGCTTGATTAAGATTGCAGAAATCCACGCAAATCCTAATTTCTCCATTTTTCTTGTGAATTGGTACAATATTAGCTATCCAGGTCGAATGTCGAATAGGAAACACTATTCGTGCATCTAGCATCTTTTGAACTTCATGAAATATTGTCCCTGTAATCTTGGGATTATATTGTCTTTGCTTTTGCCTGAATGGAACTGCACCAGGCTTCAAGGGTATGGCATGCTCCATTTCCCTAGGTTGGAAAGACTTCAAGTCTTCATATGAGTAAGCCAAAACGTCAGAATATTTGGTAAGGAGGCTTATGAATTTCCTGCGTTCCTCAGGTGAGCAACACTTACCGATATTGACCAGGTGAGGTTTATCCTTGGTACCGATGTTAACTTGCTCATAGTCAGCAGAATTCGCAGGTCCTGCCTGCTCTTTCTCTTTGATAAACCTGTCATGTTTGTCAAAAAGTTCTTCAAGTGAAACCAATCCTTTGGGAATTTTATTTCCTTTGAGTTGGATGATGCCATCACCAGGATCTTCATTCTCAACTCCTTCTTGAATGGGTGAGGTAGTTGATTCGCGAAACACATAATCACTTCCTTCAAAGTACAATTGTTCAAAATTATCCCTCTTTTCCAAGAAGGCAATAATTTGTTGATCATCATTAAATACTTGCCAATTTTTCTACATTGTCAGGAACACTTGGCCTAAAAACCATTTTAATGGTGTATTTGTCTTGATCAAACTCTGAATGAGGAATCATTAATGAAGCTGAGACTGCTAGAGAATCTACTTTGTCATTCTTTTCGCAAGGGACACATTTTATGGAAAAAGTGTCGAAAGACTTCTATTGCGTCCCACACTTTATTTCTGTAGTGTCTCAAACGACCATTCTTTACTTGGAACTGATTTCTTACCTGTTTCATGATCAATTCCGCATCTCCAAAGACTTCCAAATTTTTGATCCCTTTCTCCTCTGTAGCTTGAAGGCCAAGGATTAATGCCTCGTACTCTGCAGTGTTGTTAGTATTTGAAAATTCAAGTTTGTAGGAAAAAGGAAATATTTTACCATTTGGAGATATGAGCACCACTCCTGCACTAGAACCCGTTGAACAACAACTTCCATCGAACTCAAGAGTCCATATCTCATTGGAATCTTGGCAAGTGATCTCAGGGGTATGAATTTCTACAGTCATCATATAATTACCCATACTTGAGCCTTGAAAAAGGATCTGTGCACGAGGATCTTCGGTTTTAGTTACCGTGAACTTTTCTTGAGCTTCTGGCATAAGCTTCTTCATTTCTCCATTGATAGGGATCATGGCGTGAGACCAATCCATTTGAATCTCTCCACCCAGATCTTTGCAAAATTTTCCTGCTCAACAACATTCCATATGAGGTGGGAATATCAGCAACTAAAATAGTTACCTTAACTCGTTTTTGAGGGAATTGGGCTAAAACCATTTGGGCATCTTTAATCTGCCCGATCATAGGAACTTGCTTGGTTTCCATGGAGTAACACGATCTAAATGTTCTCGTATAAGTCAAACCAAGAGCATGTGCTACTTTTTCTGGCATCACATTATCCGAGGCTCCAGAGTCTATAATGCAATTACTTAATTTGCATCCATTGATTAGAAAGGACACAAAGAAAGGTTCAATCTTTTCATTTGAAGGTGTAGTGGCCGCCACAATATTTTGAGTTTTCCCATCTTTGGGAGTTTTCAGAATTCCTTTGGAGGAATGAACAGTAGAGTCGCCTTTGATAAACTGGACCAATTTCTCGAGTTGATCCTTATTGGACTTCAAGTACTCTGCCTGTGACATGGAATATGATCAATGATATCAAATTTGGGAAAACTAACTGTACTTGATGTCTCGGATACTAGTTCTTTCGAACTTGATGATGGCACACTTTTGACCTTTGTCTTGGGCTTGGTTGATACGGACGTGGAAGAAGAAACTTTCTTCATAGTTGATTTATCAATTGATTGTTTTAACAAAGGCCCTCCTTTCTTTAAGATAGTTTTGACCTTTGAAACCTCATTTGTCTTGGAATCTTTAGGAGTCTCATTTGTTTTGGATTATTTAGAAGTTTCCTTAGTCTTAGATTCTTTTTGAAGTTCCTTGGAAACCTCTTTATCTCCCGCCTTAGTGGTATCCTGCTCCTTTTTCTAAGAGCGTGTGAAGACAACGAAGGATTGACTATTCATATCTTCTATAATTTCTTCGTATTCATCTTCCTCATCTGAATGGTACTCAAAGAAATGATTATTACTTTCTCCCTCAGGATCTTCAACTTTAGGTTCAGATGTTCCAGAATCTAGCTCTTCCTCATCAACCTCGAAGACTTCAACTTCATCGTCGCTTTCTTCAATGACATCACATTTTGAGTTAGTTGCGGGAGCTGCTTCAATAGCAAGCCTCGTCAGAGGACCCGCAATCCTGGCTTTGTTGGGAATGTATCCTTTTCTTGGGATGTCTTTGTAAGGAGTAGGTTTACTACTTTGAGCAACTTGCTTTTTCAAAGCCAGCACATCATTAGCTAACTTAGTGAGTATAGCTTCTTAAGCATTGGGGGTTTCTTAAATCTTTCCCTTGAGGGAAGTTTTCTTGAATTTTCCTGCCATGATTAAGTCATCCTCAATTTCGATGGCCAAGGATTGAGAAAGTTCCAAAGTAGCCACTCTAGCCCTTCTCAGCTGATAGCACACTTCTGGTTGTTGTGCAGTTAATAAAGAAACATTTTTTTCCATCAAGGTTTTGGGTGAATCCCAGACAGGAACTTTGTTCACCATTTTGTTGAATTTAGCCATGAAGTTCCTCATGGGTTCTGTTGGCTCTTTCTTCTCCTGAGATAGTTGGGAAAGAAGGCATGTTCATCTTCTACCATCTTGAATCGATCTTCGAAACTTAGTTTTCATATCATTCCAATTTTTAATGCATCCATTTGGTAGATGATGAAACCAATCTGCAGCAACATCATGCAATGTTTCGACGAAAAGTTGAATAGCAACATCTTCATATTCTACCGAAAAAACAACACATGCATGAAAAAGGTAGAAATATGGTCATCTGGTGATGTCTTCCCGTCTCCATCGAACTTGGGAAGAATCTTTCTTGATCCTCATGGGATATCATGTCGAGCGGGTAGGGCCAATGGGCTATGGCATTTCCCCATGGTACATTGACTGCCATTTTGGGAAAGGTGGTATGCGAAGGTAAAACAACGTGAGAAAGGACAAGTGCTTGACTGGTAGTGATTCCTTCCTTGCTTGTTCTTTCAGGACTTGATGCAAGGCTTATAGATCTACAAGGTGTGTTCTTCTTTGGAGGAGATAACTTGAAACCAAACTTTCCTTGAAAGTCAAAAAATTGGATCAGATCGACCTTTAGCTTTTTCTCCTCCTGTAAACCTCTTTCCTTCCAGTTTGAAATCTTTATTGTGAAGGGATCACTGGCATGTTTTGATCAGTTCTAGCCTTTTCTCTTCTCTCTCTTTCTTGAGCTATTTGTGCTTGAATATCTCTAGCAACTCTCGTGGCTTTTCTCTTCTTCGTTATCTAGTACTGATGCGGCGAGATGAAAATGATAATTATTTGTGTGCTTTTCCCAAATAGCTTGCCTCAAATCTGATGATATGTCTTCTTGAGTATCTGCAAAAAACAAGATTTGGTTGCAAGATAGGTGGGTTACTTGTAATAGTCATACAACTTATTACCTTGGTGGAAGAGGACCGCGTTGGTGAATAATGATCAAAACGTGTCTAGGAGGTCTTCTGGCCACAAGTGCGGGTGCTCTTCTTCTAAGGTCTTCAATGTAGATTTCTCTGTCAATGGATTTATCAACAGTAAAAAAATGCTTGCAAGCTTTCACGGTTTTCCCAAGCTACTGTTTGAAGGTTGGCAACAATGTCTCCTTGAAAATATTCATCAGGCACAAGGTTCGGTTGAAGAACTGGAGCTTGTGCAGAGGGGATAGTCATAAAGATTTAACCAAGCACTGGTTAATGATTCCTGAATCCCCAATGCGGTAGTCACCAAAAACTGTTAGCATATGGATTTGCACGCATGCAAATGACATGCAATAGTGTGAGAACGAAGTCCCACCTCAATGAAGGTGAGGTTGCCTTTATTGAAAACCAAAACTGTATTTACATATATACATTCAAAATTGTGTGTGGGGGGGGGGAGTTTTGGAACATCAATGGAAAGAAAAGTGAATGAGGGAGATGGAATGGAATGAAGGAAAGGAGTGAAATGAATGAACTGAAAGAACATGCAAGAGTTCGGTAAAACAGAGCCTAATATTGCATGAGGAAGAAAGACGAATAACTAACAAAAATAAAATGGAGTTTGAGTTAGCCAAACAAGAACGTGTAAAAGGGAACACACGTGAGCAAGTAGATAATCAGAGCTTGATCGCTGTGAACTAGAACAACAGATTAATAACGTTGACAATAAGATCAAAGATAATATTTGCATGCAAGATTCAAACATCTAACATCTAATGAACATAAGAACATCAAATGTTACAAGAGACAATGAATGAGACACAAAGTTCGTATTTCATTAACTCCAAAATGTTTTCACAAAAAAAAACAAAGTTTCTTCCTGAAACAAAGCTTGCACACAAAAGTATTTCTTCTCCTCTCTCAAAGTCACCCTTACAAATGAGCCCCTGACTTCCTTTTATAACCCAAAAGTTGGTTACAAAGTAGTTAGAGTTTTAAATGCACATTAAATAGGGCACTTAAGTAACTTTGACTTTTTTAACCAACTTTATTAAAAACAACTAAAAATAGAAACCACTTAAGTTAAAAAGTCATTTAAGGAAAAATACATAAATAAAAGAAATGGATACACGTGGACCCCACTTAAATGACTTGGATGCACACATAGACATCCTAGTCAACAATGCGCCACCTAGATCAAAACACCTATGGTCAGTGCCTTATCCATTGGGCCAAGAGTCCGCCTATCCCGGTCGTACGGGAATGAACTCATTGACCATGCTCCGCAATCCTCCAAATGACAAGAGAGCCGAGCTTGAAACTTGAGCAATTCATCCACCTCTTCGTTTGAGCAACATCCTGGTGTGAGCAAGTTTGTCTTCATTCGTATTCACATTCACAATTACACACAATTCTCCACATGCTCCGAATAGCCTTCCATGATGAATTATTCATTTGTCGCGAGACTGTAGTCGTTACGCCACCTTGGCTTGTTAGAATCCAACTTTTGATCTTTCACCATTGAGAAGATCTTCCAAGAGCCAAAATTATAATTCACTTCCTTGAGTTATGTATTCTTTCTTTGTCACAATCCCGAAAGTATTGCCATTCTGATTCACTCACGATTGTCCAATTCGAGAACACTCCAACTTTAAGAATCGGTCGATGAAGTATTGTGCACACTGCTAACTGAGAGCTGACAGGGACACGCTTGAATGATGTGGCCTTGCTTGATGATCTGCACAATTGTACTTATCATTGGTCTTGGTTTTTCGATGAATAGAACTGCCACAATGATCAAGTGAAAAATTGACGTAGACAAGATTCTCCCATTATCGATCTTTGCCGATAACAATGGCTTTTGACTTCGAAGAGACCAATGCCAATATCTACGACTTATACCGCATAATGAGGAAGTTAAAGGTTGCTTCCGCTTCGGAGCCGTTGGAGTTGAATCACCACACTATGTAGGTTTCGTGGTGCATCCATGCAGGTGATGACCAATTCAGAACAAGCATCAGGAAAATTGTGACTCGCCTTCGGTTGATATGCGATCGCAGAATCGACCTATGTTGACGTGTCCCAAGTTGGTATTAACGATGTTCTCATACTCTGAATGGAGCGTCGGGGTGATTAAAATGCCCTGGAACCTATACTGCAACATCATTTTATTTGGGAATGACATGACTGTGACAGAAACGTGATTTCAGGTAATTACTTCCATCTTACAAAACTGCACAAATTGCCTGTAAAACTGCCCTGGGAAAAATAGCAAATCTTGTCCTGAGAATTTCTCACTGCATGAGGAAGTATATTAAGGTACCACAAGTTTGTATGTCAGAAGGTTTTTTCCCAATCAAATTTTTTAGTCAAATATCAAAGGTCAAAGTTGACTCTTCTGAAACTGCTAGGAAAATGCAAGTGTAAAACTGTGAAAATCCTGTTTGGTCTTAGCCTAGGAAAAATAACAAACGTCACCCTGGGCATCTACAACTTCACAAGGAAGCATATGAAAGTGGGAAGAAATAAGCGAAATAATTATTTTCTCTTGACAAACATCTGAACTCAAAATATCAACTCTTGAAGTGAGCCACCTTGACAGGCTGAAAACTATGCGCGAAGCGAAATCATGCAAATTGCATTTTATTTGACCCCGTGAAAAATATCAAACGAAGCACTGTACATTTAAATTTTTACAAATAAGTACATGAATGTGGGAATAATTCAACGAACTAAACTGTTTCTCTTGATGATGGTCTGAGCTCAAGATACAAATTTCGAAAGTAGGTCTTGTGCTAAGCTGGAACTGCGTGCGTGACAAAATCGAGCAAACTGGGTTATTCTTGGGTGCATGAAAAATATCAAATGAGGTGTTGTGTATTTGAATTTTAGAAAATGATTATACAAAGATGAGGAGAATTCAATGAACTAAACCTTTATTTGCGACGATCATCCAACTTCGAGATATAGAGCTCCAAAGTTGATTACTTTAACGGATACAACCCACGGCACGTTCTTTCCGCTACCATTTTCTTTATTGAATTCATTTTTCTTGCGAATGCGTGGAATTCCTTTGAAATTGGTTTTTATCTTGAATTATACAAGCGTGGATCTATATTCCTTCATGGTTGCGTAGTCTATCTCCAGGTGAAGGCATTGTGATGCAATTTCTTGTGCATGGAAATATATATATATATATATTTCCATGCACAAGAAATTGCATCACAACGACTTCACCTGGAGATAGACTACGCACGCACTCACGCACACGCACACACACACACACATATATTTGGACTGTTCTTCTTTCTTTTCTCCAAAGGTTTATGCACGTGTCTTTATTCAATTTTGGCTGCTTGGATATTCTTTTTTGAAACCTTGGCCTCTTTAATGAATGCGTGGGTTATTTTGCCTTGGACCTTGGAATTGCTTTTTTTAAAAATTTTATATTAACAAATGCGTGGGTAACTCCTCTCAAAACCAAGACTGCAATTTTCTCATCCCCACGTGTGGCCCTTTGCTGCAAAAAAAACAAACAAAAATTAAAACAAAATGCGTGGAATTTCAAAATTGTCTTTTGTTGTATTTTTGGACTGTCCCTTACTCCATGCGTGGGAAATTTTTTGTTTTCTTGCTGTCTTTTTTTCAGGCGTGGTGTTTTATTGTCTCCTTGCTGGGCGTTGGAAATTGTTTTACTGTCTCCTTGCCTCTTCAGCGCCCAAGCTCCTTTGCATCTGATTTAATTTTTGATTTCTTTCTTTATTGAAAATTGTCCTCCTATAAAACCTGCGCAGATCTTTATCTCCCCCACGTGGCCTGTTGGCTTTTAGCATGCGTGAAAAATGATGTTTATTTCTTTTCTCTAACCTCCAACATGTGGAAATTTGTTTTTGTTTTATTTTATTTATTCCAAACTACTTGTGCATGCGTGGAGACATCCCTCTGCTGGCTGTGGACAGATTTTAGAGAAATGTGTGGATCTCTCTCTCTATTTAGACTTCCCTCTCGTTGCGTTGGAACAGTTGTTCTTTCCCTCCAAAAAAAGTGGTGATCTTCAAACTACTCCTGTGTGGTCTTTTGGACTGGGTGGAAGTTGTATTATTTTTCCTTTAGGTGGAGAGCTTCTTCAATATCTAGCTTTGTGAATGCACGATGATTCGTTGAGGGATGTGATAAAATATTACTTTGTTCCTTCAGAAGAAATAAGAAGCAATTGGAAAGTTTCGCACAACTCTTTCCAACGAGTCTGACGGAGGAATTTATGAAGGTTAAACCAACTTCCCTTCTTCCCAGGTAGTGGAATTAATTGCCAGGGGAAATGGGGAAAGCAACAGCCAATTGCCAATAGGAATGGCAAAGTGTGCTGGCAATCTCCGTTTAATTTCCCCATGTGGGAAATCGTAAGATTTCTTGCCCGTTTGCCAATCCATTGATTTGGCAATTGATGGAGAAAATCCCAGAAGTGGGAAATTAAAATAAAATTGCCAGGAAAGGGGAAATCCGGGTTCGGGAAGCCAATTTGGCATTCCCGGCAGTTAGAAGCACAAACTTACTTCCCCGGCAATAAAATAAAAATTTGTTGAATGACTTTTAATAATTATTATATTAATAGTTATTTAATTAAAAACCCCAAATTTAATAAAAAATGATTTTATCAAATAAAGGATAATAAATTAATTAAATATTAACTAATTAATTATTAATGCATTTTAAGACCTGGCAGGAGGAGCTCTTGCCCAAAATGGACGAAACGAAGAAATAAACCACGTAAAGTAACACTTTTGAAAAATTTCAAAATTTCCATTTTTAAAAATTAATTTTGCGAAGTCAAAATTGGCTGATAAGATAATCATAGAACATGCTAGAAATATAAGGATACATGTTGGATTTTCCTTGCATTTTTGGGCAGAAGCAGTTGATACAATGGTTTATTTGATTAAATGTAGGCCTTCAAGTTCACTAGATGGAGGAATACCAGAGGAAGCTTGGATCAGAAAAGAGGTAGATCTTTCTTTTCTTAAAGTTTTTGGTTCAGAAGCTTTTGTGCATATTGATAAGGAAAATAGAAAAAAGTTGAATGCAAAATACAAGAGATGCACTTTCATTGGTTATGGATCTAGTGATTTTGGATTCTATTTTTGGGAATTAGAGGATCCTAAAATTATTAGGAGTCGTGACATTGAATGGAATGAAAAGAGAATGTACATGGATCAATTTTTGGTACCCAAGGATGGACCGGTTGAGAATTTTTTGAATGAAAATGAACTCTCAGATTTAAAATTCATACCTATAGGGTTACATAGTAACTGGTGTCGATTGACCCCAGACCGACATCGATCCGCTGAACCGGTATCGGCTATAGGAGAGAAAAATTGACATTGGTTAATAAAACTGGTATCGGTTACAGTTGACTGGCGTCGGTCACTGTCAGAATTGGAAACAAATGTCCACAACCTTTTGCTAATCCCAACACCATAGACCTAGTGGGAAGCTTTAGACTTGTGAATAATGTTTCCCTAATGAATGTCAGATGTATTTGTGAAGTGTAGGGAGATTTGGGTGATTTTTGTGTTAGCTTTTACAATAGATTTTTGTGTTCTAAATGAGGTGAGTTTCACTTTCTTATATATGCTTCTGAAGGTTATTTAAGTTACAAAGGCCAACTGAGGAGGATTAAATGACCCAAATAATAATATGCAACCAAATATTTGAGATCAAAGTGAACAAGGGAAAAACCGTACATTAGGGTCAGGACTGTATGGCACAAACTGACCTTTATGTACGTTTTTGACCCTAGTGGAGAAATATGAAGGTTGGGGATTAGAAGCTAATAACATATGAGTGTGTATAACCAAACAAGTTAGAAAGGAGACCTAGAGATGTACCGGATGAGAATGGGTAAAGTGCACTTGTTTAAGCAAGAGAGTAATGTCAAAACCAACAGTGTTAAAGCATGGAATTACCAATTTGACTGTCTACAGAACCTGAATCAGAAAATGAAAGAGTGGATTGGAGGAAATATCTGCCAAAGACAAAACATGATAGTGTAGATGGTATGAAAGACATTGGGATCAAGTAGACACACTATAAGGCATACACAATGTATTTGGTCAATTGGAATGGCAAAAAGAATGAATATGTGACTTGACTAAGTGTTATGGATGTCATAATTTGGCATTCTACATTCCTTCTAGTGTTGGGAATTTAGGAGTGTGCAAAATAGAATGCTATGATTCAATGAACAATACCCAATCATGCACATAGAAGATCTAAGACAATTCCCCATTTGTCTATAGCAGTGGTTATAGTCAATAAGGTCTTAGAATATGTCCAACATCAATATTACAAAGCACACTACACAGTAACACATCATGTATCATGGTTCACTTCCAATGTGGGCTACGTCCACCAAAGATCAGAGATCCTTCATCATATATAGGAGGTATATACAAGAGTACAAGTACCATACTGCTTCAGCAGTACAGAGATTATGTATGCTATGGTCTCTACCAGAGAGTATCTCATCAGGAAGTCAGAGATATCGAAATGGATCTCCATGGCTAGTGCACTACAACCGTGACTCCAAACACCATCCAACATATAATCACATTTAACCAGGGACATCTAACTGTAGTTTTTCTCTGAACTGTATAACCATAGCTCTTCCTGTGGCTATGTTGCAAACAAGACCTCTGGCACATGGATCTACCAATGGTAGCAGCACCATTATATGTGCACCAAGAAGTAAGTCTCTCCTCCATTTCATGCATTTTGCCACTACAAATAAGAAGACAACCTCCTCTACTACATATCTAGAGTACTATCTATATCCACAATCTCTAGCAACGAGCTACATATGACTGAGTAATTCCTATGGATGGGAACAATAGAAATATGATCTCAATTGGATCTATAATACAAGATCTCACAATAACCTGTGGATCTACAAGATGAAAGGTCAGTGTGCTTTGCATACTATGAACGAAGCACATTACAGTTTAGACAAGACTTCATACAAGGTATTGGAGGATACATAATTGAAGATATAACCACCTTCATCACCATTCAAATGTACCTGTGGATTTCCTTCTGTCTAAGGGATTCTCTCCATTGAAGCTCTGGAGCTTCACTGCAACCTTCTTTCTTCTTCTTCGATCTTCAGACTTGAAGGAGGAATTAACATTCTTCCTCTATCCTTATGTTCTAAACCCTAGTTTTCTAGCTTAGTATAAGCTTAGACAAACTCAAGGCACCTTAGCTATACATTTACAGACCTTTAGATCAACTTGTGGAGCTCAATAAATTTAGATCTAATTCCCATGAGTTGAATATTAAACTTTCATGAAACATAGTAAACGACGATCGGTTAACCTGGACGGGCCGATGGTTAATAACCTGATGCTGACAGGCAACGGTTACGCTAATGCTGAACCGACATTGGTTAGGTCTGACCGACACCGGTTACTGATGTAAACCAGCAAGGTGTAAATCATGCTAACTGTGAAGCAATTCAGCTCCATCAATCCTAACATTGAGTAAAGCAGCTCAATTGATTGTAATTGCAAATTAACTGCCCTAAGTTTATATATGTCTACCCTATAAACATGAAAGCCAAGGTTATTGTAGATGAATTGATGTATAATTGTGAAATTAGGTTGTAATAGGGTGAGGTTCAAAGACTGGTGACTATTCTAATTAATTAACTCCCAACATTAATTAAATGATATTAAAATAGTGTTCTAGATCATGCGACACAAGACATAACTTTGAAAAGATAATGAAATAAGTGCACTTAACTGATTATAGATGATTATGAAAATATATAGGAGTACGCAGTTCTATAACAGGGAGATTTGAACCTATAAGTACCTTAGAAGTAATACTGTAACTACAAATCACCCTAACTCAACAACGAGGTCTGAGTTTTGCATCCCCAAGGTCGCAGGGTCAATCCCCCTTCCTTCTCCTTCGCTAACCACTTTGGATCTATTGTGGGTAAAATCCCATGTTCATGGCGTGGTGGGAGGCTTGAGTGTATGACAATAGGCCGACCCGCCTATTGTCACATGGCTTAGTCCACGCCGTGGATTTTTTTTTAGTCACATAAATGGCATAGGCTATGGATAGTCGTCCATCGTAGTACTGTCTGTTGGATCACCTCGTATATGATGGCACCGATGTATTAGTTATCACACCCAAACGGTTGGGCTAGTTGTTGAGTGCCACATAGGTTGGCGACCTGGTGCATTAAGTTAATACCACCAATGTTCCTATGTGTGGTCGGTCAATGTTGAACACCAAAGAACCTCGTGGCATATATATCCATATAGTATATGCGTCAAAGTTGTATGTTATCATGATCAAACCCTGTAGCAAGTCTAAGTTCTAAAGTGGAGGTTTGAGTGGATATGCCATCTATGTTGAGCTCACTGGAAGTAATATAAGGACCCTTTAGCTCGAGTATTATGGCTAGCCCAAGATATGGGCTCATCAGTTAGCAAGAGAGCTACACTTGAAGGTGTGGCGAGTTGACCACCATTGCAATGTAGCTCGGTCCATTACAATTTAATACAATGCAACAATTCAATACCAACATTACAAATGCCTTAATTACATGCAATACAAATCCCAAACAGGTAGGGGATACAAAGCGTATATTGGCATACTACTAAATAATATGGAGAACACAATGATGCAAGGATTCGATACCACTGTGCCCTAGAACACCACAAACTTCACTTTAGGGCAGGCCACCACCCTTAGGAAGGGATGGAAATGATTTCAAACCGATTTTAACACAATGTAATCTCAGTGTGAGATCACCTTTTTTCAAGTTTAAGGGTTTTTGTCTTCAAACTAGCCATTATTGAGGGGTTTCATCCTCAATACACAAGAGTGCTCCAACTCCAAGAATTTTTTTTATCAAATGATCAAGTGTGTTTTCCTCCACCCCAAGCGACCCCTTTTATAATGAATGGTGGTGCTAAAATTCAAATACATTCCCCCAATGAAGACCAACCTCTTTTGGGAGTAATAAAATTGTTTTTATTTTCAATTTATATTTTCCTTTTGTCCTTTTAGTTGGTGCTAACAAATTCCCACCAACTTGCGTTTATAATGTCACAATTAAAAAGTTGCCTAAAATTTAATACATGGATACAATTAACAACTTATAATTATAACATCAATAAATCCCCTTGTTGTTTCCTTGGGCCCAAGGGAAGTGTAATGGGCCAAAGGTCTTCCGTGGAAGTAACTGGAAGAAAGGGACATTACAAGCCAAGACAACATATTATACCAACAAAATTTGAAAATGTAAGGAGCATCACAATTTCTTTAGAGCCAACATGATTTTCATCTATTGTTTGGTATTCCCAGAAATGATGAGGAGATACCCAATGTTTTGTTGGCATTGAAAGAAAATAAAGTTCAATCATATAGTAATGTGAGGAGAATGTATAATATAAATTCCAAGGATGAGGATATGGGATCAAAATTGCCAATTTTAGAGACAAGAGGTTAGAGGTGGCAATAGTTTTTCTGAAAACTAGTTGTTCTTATGCATAAATATTGTGGCCACAAAAATGAATGTGTAAAATATTTACCTAAAAATATCAAAGGAAAATTTAAGAGGTGCAAAACAAAAATGTCAAAATCTTTCAAGTATCACTTTATTTATATGCCATGTACTTGGAGCAACCTAGATCACAACAAGGTGTTGAATTTAACAAAAAGCTATTTCTGAATGTAAATAATAACATTTGAATTAGGAATTTTAGAGTTGTAGAAGCAATTGCAAGGCACATTGAAGAGACATATTTGACTTGAGTAACATTTGTATTTAGAGGCATTTGACAAGATATAAAAGTATAAAACAATATAGAACTTTGATATCCCACTCAACAAAGAACTCTTGACCATACTACATGTTATCAATGTAGGTGACAAAGTTGCCAAGTCCACCTAGCCAACAACAACTAAATACTAGGTGGTTGTTTTAATGCCAAGTCATCTTAGTAATTAGAATATAAGTACCAACAAGTAATGAATGTGCATATGTGTCATGCAATGGTGTCATAAATTAGTTGATAATGTCTAAATTGATGATAGTGTACTAATAATAAGGTTATAATGATGCTCTCATCACATCGAGTTTTCCATGTTTTGATCATCTATGTTGTATTTATTTTCAAAGAATCTTTTGGGTTTCCAAATCTTCAGATTATTTTTGTGTTGTCGTTGTCTGCAACCATCTTTCATAATTTTTAAGAAGCAAATAACATTTGCTTTGAAAAGTGTAGGTCTAATGCAACCTATAAAATGAAGACAAAAGGAATTCAAAAGGGCATTGACTACTATATGGGGAAACGCCTTACACATACACTATATGTTGACTTAAAACTTGTTGAGCATGCCTTGTCACCTTTATCAACGATTGACCAATCTTATTCATATTTTGTTATATATAAAATTTAGAAAAAATATATGCTATCATCTAGGCAATATATAAATACAAATTGCATTCATATTTAAAAATAAGTTATAACTTTTTTAAGTAAGGAAATTAAATATTGACAAAATATGAGTGATCATACTAGTATTTAGAATCTCATCATATTGAGAAAAATGTGCATTGTAACACTAAAATACCAACAAATAGGCATGCAAAAAAACAAAAAAATACTTCCAAAGTGAGTATAGTCTTCTCTCCTCCACACTAACATCCTAAACAATTTTCTTTTACAAAATTAGATATCAAATTGAAATAACAAATATGTAATAAGAGTTTAAAATTTAAGAAAATTTTACTAATTTAATATTAAAAAATAAATAATTAAAATAAAACTAAGTTTATTAAATATTTAAAATTTAAACCTAAAATTTTATTCAATTAAAAAAAAGTGAATTATTGCATTTTTATCCACTAGGGTGTTACTATATCTCTTACCGCTCAATTTTGTAGCACAATTGTTTGTATAATATTCAACTAAAGGGTAGCCCTTATATCTATAATTAATTTTCCATAAGGTCAATCACCATCTACAACATTTTATCTTGTTAAAGTTTCAAGCCTTTCATAGTATTTTTTAACCAAAAATTATTTATAGCTTATCCAAAACCCATGTTTCTAATAATTATCTTAAAGCAATATATTATATAAATAATAATCAACCAAAAAATGTTGGCTAGAGTATGAACTTAGTTATCTCGAGTCCAAAAAGTAGGACATATATGTTTAGACATATATGAACACCAAGGATGCTTTCCTAAAATTGGGTAAGGTGTTTGTTGAATTTTGTGTTGCTCCTTATAGCGGTTAGCATTGAACCCTATGCTTCATCCATTAAAGCTAAACATACTTGTGTTTGTATCTATTATATCTATTGTGTGTTTTCATGTATAGAGAAGGTGATTTGCAACAAATTAGGTCTGATTGTCAATTGAGAATGATCATATAGGAATTTTTCAATATATCATGTAACACCTCAAACCTATAAATATAGACCACTGTAGTGGTAGTGTCATCAACATTATTCAATATATTTTAAATTTACTCCATAATGGATTAATTTTTGACACAAGTGGTATAAGAGCACAAGGTGTCCTTGTGAATGATCTAACACATCAAACTTCCCACCTTACATTGATTCAATTTCCATCCCCTACATTTTTGTACACTTTTGCATATCATGAAAATTGGTAGTCGAAGAGATGACCTAATACATAGTTGAAAAACCCACAAAAAGGTATTACATTTAATTAAAAATTACCGTCAACACTCCAATTAATTAATCAAATTTTAAAAGTTAAGTTTGGTTGTGAGTATCCCACCTTAATAATTTTTGTAAGATGGGAGCCTTGTAAGCCACCACTACACCAATGACTTTTCCAATCCACAATAGGGTTTGGAATGAAATTTGTTGGGTTGATGTGAATTAGCATCTTTGTAATCTATATGGCACCATTAGTTACAGGTTTGTGTGGTTTGTGAGTCCCCTTGCCTTATGATTAATGACTAATCATGAAAATTGGTCATGGAAGACATCACTTAGTACTTGGTTAAAAATACCACAAATAAATGATGATGAAAACAATTAACACCCTTTAGATCAAATTGGTCTATAAGACTTATCAAAGTGTGTAATCAATGTAATTCATTTATATCCTTGCCACAAAGTGTGATTTTGAAGTTAGTCTTTGTTGATGCCAACCTTCGATGTCCTCTTATCTTTTGGAATCTTCACATATAAAGTGCCCTAGAAAGGAAGTAGAAATTTATAACAAATTAGTATAGTAAATGATTGTAAATAGAAAGCCAAAACGAGACAATAATTAAGACAAGTGATTTTTAATCCCCATATTTTTTTCTAAAACACTTGTACTATCTGTATGTAAGCTAAGATGGTCAAAATAACGACCCTCTCTCTATAAATTAGGATATAACTATAAGACCATACACAAGCAAGATATAACCAATGAGGTGTAAATATACAATCCACACTCAATATCAAAGATGCAACGTTCCAAAACCTATATTGAAGATATGGAATATGGTGTCCATGTCTAACTAGGATCCTAAGGGTTGTAAACAACTAATCATAAACTATGGGTTGTAATGCCATTTATTTTCTGCTATATCTCACAAATCTAATACATGATACATCAAAATTATTAGCCAAACCAAACAAATGAAAGAGTTCAAAGTTAGAGATGCTTATCACTGTCAACACATTAATCCCCCTCATTGGCTTGTAGCACCTTGTGAGAGATTGTTGTGGGTGGGATCATGACGGGGATAGAAGAAAACCTAAGCAGACAAAAGTTGCGGACTCCAAAGATTACGATAGACCTCGTTGGCTCAACACCTATTCTTGATGTTCTTAGTGACCCAATGCTCCAATGAGGATCTCTAAGTGTAAGCATTAAGAAACCTTAAAACCTTAAAGGGCATATTCACAACTGAAGTAAGAACATATTATTGGATAATATATTTACAAAATGACAATACAAACGCATAAATAGGGGAGCATAATCTAAAGTCAAGGTTCTCGCTTAGTCGACTTCATGCCATCGGCTATGTCGATGAAGTTAGCCAGTCGTGGTTTCTATTATACATCATTGGTCAAGCTAATGATGCTTGTTGCACACAATCCAACAAAAGATGAAGGGAGAGGAAAGAGAAGGCAATGGGTAATGCTTGGAACAGGTGGAAAAATGATTTGAAGCCGATATAAGGAGGTAGTATGAAGGTATAAAGTGGTGGTGCAATGGTAGTAGGAAGGGAAAGTGCCACGACGATATCTCATTAGGTGCTACAATCCAATCCCAATCCTTTCCCAATGCAACCCTTAAGGCATGCACTAGAGGTGATTAATGCGTCAACTGCCTACAAAGAGAAATTGTAAGTGAAAAATAAGGTAAATACACCATAAAAAACATATGCATTTACTTAAAAGATCTAAGGCTATCACATTCCATGTCACGAGAAAAGAGGATTTTGGAAATCTCTATGCACAATGACAACACTACTTGTTGATGTTTGACTACTTGAAAGAAAACTGAACCAAAGAAGTTAAAGGGAGGGTAGAGAACTGATAGAGGTGGTAATTATAGATAATAAATGCAACGAGGATGGATGATGAAGGTCCAGAGTGAAGTTGTAAAACATGTGCAGTCAATGCTTGTCTTCATGAAGATATGATAGGAAGAAAGTGGAATGAAATGAAAGCAAGTTGATGAAAACGAGTATACGATTAAAGCAACTTTTAGATTCGCATTGCAAGCATGATTGTATTGAGACATAATCTCCTAGAATTGGAACACACCCACCAAGTATTTTTCGTAGTTCATAGCCAAGTGTTAAACCCTATCTGTTTTGCTAGTTCGGACTAACCCAAACAACCCAAATATCAAGGTGAAAAAAGAGATGAAAAATGAATAAGATGAGTGAGGCAATGAGATTAGTGCCAAAAGATCAAGGTGGAAGAGAGATGCAAAAGGAATAAGATGAGAGAGGCAAGGAGAATACCACTCTAATAATGCATATAACAATGTTGTTGATCTTTTTTTCATTACCGAGAATACAAAACTATATTTATCAATAAAAGCATTAATGTAGACACTATTTATATTATGTGCTTCTTGGTAGTGTATTTTTTTCATAGTAATTAAGGTTCCTTATGGTCACCATCTTGTAAATACTATGTTACCATAAGGTCCAATAAACCTTTTGGGGATTCATATTATAAATATGTTATTTAAATTTCGAGAAAAAATGAAATAGATGGATTTTTTCCAACCTTTTCTCTAATTGATGTGAAAAATGAACCCTATGATGATTGATTTGAAAATACTTTTTCACAATGAGATCATATAATGTTCAAAGGAGTAGTCTTTCATCACATCCCTTCGTTGTTTAGGAGTTGATCGGTTCCTCGTTAAAGATTGAAAGAATGGCAGGGTTGAAATCTTTATCTCTAGAGTGAACGATAGAGAAGAGTCCATATGAACTTCAACAGTTCTGAAAACTTATAGATGACAATTAACGATATTACTCAATATGCCCATGAAAACCTACGAGTTGAGAATCTTATAAGATCTGACAAATTGACATTTTTGTAATATCTTATGAGAAACTTACTAAAGAAAACATGTAACTCACGATAATTATATTACCTTAAGAACAAAAATTGCATACCTTTAAGAGATTTCAGGACCTTGAAAGCTGCAATTTTCTCTGCCATTTTTTGCTTTGAGCCATCACAAGTTTCAGTGTATATATCATCCCCTACATCAACTTGAACCGTTACAGAAAATTTTCCTTCCTTTCGAGTCGTACTAACATTCCGTAAATATTTTTTCTTTTGGCATAACTCATGTAACTCGCGAATTGGTTGGTAGCATATGGATTCCGGGGTCACAATGGGATCTAATAGACGCTTCATAGCAGTCCAAACTGTTTTTGTATTGAATCCACAGTCCACGAAAATTGCACCAGCAATTGATTCAATTAAGTCTCCCAAAACCTGTCACAGACATTATACTCAACATTATGAAAATAAAAGTCATATGTAAATGATTCTATAATACTTATTAATGAAAAATCAGATTAAACTTTCTATTGATGTGCACTCACTTCAAAGTACTGTATCCCTGTGTGGGTTACATGCATTTTATTTTTTTGAGAGTATGATTTCTATATCAGTCAGAAATGGAAAATCAGATAAATCCTCCTATTGCTGTGCACTCATTTCAAGTACTGCAATCCTAGGTCATTTACATGCTTATTATTTGTTTGAGAAAATTCAATAACATGATAATGGCACAAAATCTAAAACGCATACACAACATAATAACAATTCAATTTCATCAAAAAGATATATAAGGATAAATCGATATTTTCCAATTAATTATTACCAATCAATGTGTGTCATACTAACATTAAGGATTACTTCTTGCATGTTACATTGCATTGCAACTTCACAGGGGCTTTATACCATCTTTGCTTCCTAAACTTTTAATTACAATCTATTAAAAAAGTACCTAAGGCTAAGAGTCAGATATGCATAAATAGTAGCATAACATTTATGGATTTCCTGTTTTGAATAATGATGCAGTCAAGGGACGGGGGTTGATTGAACAACAGCCTTGTTCTTGCAGCACTTAATCACACACACTCAACAAAAGACATTAATACTGAACAACTGAGGTGGACAATAATTTTATGTATTTCTCTTTGAGAATGACAGAGATTCAGCCTACGCACTCACTCACTCTTGTCTCTTACAAAGTACTAAGCTCTTCTTGTGTAGGAGCCTGCAAATCGGACTCAGTCACAGGTGTGCCTGCTGCATCAGGTTGTTATGGTGACTCAATCCGTTGCTGTTGGTGTCTCTTAATAGTGGGAGGGAAGACCACATCATCAACAAGAGAAATCTCCACAACATCTGAAGGGGGATAATTCTCAAATAATCTAGCTCCAGACACATGGTCAACAAACTTCACATCTCTATTGATGATAAAGTTTACCTGTCTTTGGATCAAGAAGATGATAGACCTTAGAAGTATCCAAATAGCCTACCATAATAGATTTTCTACCTCTTAGCATCCAACTTCTTGCTCTTCTCATCTGGAATATGAACATATGCAAGGAAACCAAACACCTCAACATCCTACCGAGGTCTTCTTACTGGTCCACTTCTCACAGGCTTGACATATCAACCAGCCATAGCGATGACCCTATTAAGCACATGATTGAGACAACTGATAGCTTCACCCCAAAAATAGTCACGTACCTTCTTTCTGAAGCCAACATATCGCCATCTCTATAACTGCTTGATTCTTCCTCAGTGCTATCCTATTCTACCACAGACTATAAGCATGTGTGTTGAGAGGACAGCCCATGTGCAAGCAAGAAATCTGCAAATGAATTGCTCACATACCACCAGCATTGGTCCTCAAACATTGAATCTTGTGTATCTACTGATTCTCAACAAGTTCCTTATATTCCTTAAATTTCTCAAAGACATCCTTACTCTTCAGAACATAAACCCAAGACATCCTAGATTGGTCATCAACGAAATCGAGAAAGTTAAAGTTCCAACCTATAGACTTCTTACTCATGTCACAGATGTCACTGTGCACAAGCAGAAGGTGACCCAGCTCTCCAAGATTTTTCCTTCTAAAATGGTTCATGCTGATGCTTTCCAGAAGCACCTCCCTCGAAAACAACTTCATGAGGATGCAAACTAGGCAGCCAATGCACCATCTCCGTCTTGTACATGAATGTGATACTTTTGAAATTTAAATGTCCAAGCTGTTCATGCCACAATCTACTAACATCATTTGTTTTGACCAAATGGTAATTATCTCTACTACCATCATTTGATGACACAAAGGCTGTAAAGTTCTACAATCATTCATTAGGGTCAAAATCACAAGTGGCAACCACATGGAAGTCATTATTTATGTCGTTCACAACACATTTATCACCTGCCAAAATCCAAATTTCATCGCTTTAGAACAAATCTGACTGGTTGATAAGAAATTTGAATGAAGTTCAGGGACAAGATAAACATCCTCAACAGTTCCATTAGGAACATTAGCATGAACACTCCCACATACTCTCATAGAGGAATCATTAGCCACAATAATTTTTTGAATTTTAATCTCTTCTTACTCTTGGTCATTTAATGAGTACAACCAAAAAAAAAATATAAGGATTCAATTCATTGTTTCAAACTCAAAGAAATTTCATCTTGGTGGTAAATATTTTTCGAATTTCAGCTTTCCACTCTTACAGTCTTAAGTCTTATCCACAATCGAAACCTACATCTGGGCCTGAAACTGCTTTGTAACTGTTATCATCAGATCCGTGGATTATTTAACAGGAGAGTAGATATAGGCAGTATTATTATCAGATCTAATTATTTATTTTTTGTTAATAAATAACAGCATCACTTAATAAAGAAATCTTATACTGGATCGTAGTGCATTAAACCCTTTTTATTTTTCACATATGTACTAATTATGGCTAAAGGCGATCCCCCTATGGTAAAGAGCCTGCGGTCGTTCATGTCACAGGGTTAAATTTGACGGGTGTTTAATTTTTTTTTTTCTGTTTTTAGCCGTTTTGCATGCAGAATGGTTGCCAAGATTTGAGGGAAGATTCACATGCTACTTCGCCCGGGGGCTTACCTTCCGTCTTTCGCTGCTTCTTTAGAACCCTAATACCACTTAAGTCCCCGCCATGGTGCAGCCTCCCGATTGCTCTGATATCCTGTGTGTTCCAAACAGTGTGGAGAGGGCAAAAAACGGCCGAGGGGAAAAAATCAGTCCATATTTTGGACATGGAAATGTTGCAGGCCCTTCAATGGCCGGGTCTCATATCTGGACCGTCTGATCTGGGGAAGCCCTAACATTGAGCCATAAACTTTGCAAAACTCCGTGTTCAACAAATATTTCATTGGCATAATTTGTGGGTTAGGTTGAATGATGTGAGCCTTGCACAATTGGGATGGAGGAAGATGAGCCCGTTTCCAGGCGTCTCAATATGAACCCCAGCTCTCCCGTTTTGGTTAACTCTCCGGACAAGCTCTCTGCACAGTACAGTGGTGAGGCAAGGCATGGCCATGATGTCGGTGCAGCGCAGGCTGATTGCTCTATCCCTGTTAAGAGGCTTCTTTATTATTTTGAGATCACTGTTAAAGACAGACTGCAGAGAGGTTGTGTTTCCTTCGGCTTCGCGGATAGACACTTCAAGATCTGTAGACATCCAGGGTGAGTTGATTGCTGTTCATTTTTTTCCCTCTTTTGAAATTTGGGAAAAACCTATAACTTTTTGAGGGTGTGCAATTGCTTACTGTGCATACCTTCAAAACCTACACCAAGCTTGAGAGCGTCCAGGGGCACTGATCTGTCTTCAGATTTTGGCTCTTTGGGAGTTTCTTGGTGTATGTACCTTGCCTACAATTCTCTCACTTAGTATTGAAATTCATACTAATTACAGTATGTACCTTGCCTACAATTCTCACTCAGTACTGAAATTTTTGAGATTTACAGTATTGTTGTATTCATATTAATCATTACAAGATTTTCCCTTTAAGTGTTCGTAAAATTTTGGTTATTTATGCAAGACCCTAGAAGCTAAGATACATTTGTGCTTTTAAGATTACTACTCTGTCCTCTGGCTACTTACTATTTTCTTTCTTTTGCTAAAGTTTGAGAGTTGCATGCAGAGTATTTGTGCATTTCTAATTCTATGGTCATTCATCTCTAACTCTGTTTTGAGTCAATGCTCAGTGTTGCAAAACCATGAGACAAAAAATTCTCTTTTGGGTTCCCACAAGGGGGCTCATATGCCCAAATTTGCATTTGAATTGGATGCAACCTAAAATTGACCTTTACCTATAACATTTCATGTATTGGACTCCTTGAATTAAGTTTCCCTGACTAGACTGTTCGTTATATTGTTTAGAATTCTGTAACTTAATTGAGGACACATTTCAATTTCTGGGAAATACATTTAAACATACTAATAAACTATCATTCATCCTTCTTTTCTTTCTGTTAGCAGGGGAGGTGAGCCTCCTACACCCAGTAAGGAAATGTTCTTTGGGATTGCTCATGTTATCTAGAATCCAAATATAAACTAATTTTTCAGAGTTTGAGACATCGGGTCTTGAACTTGGATGTGAAATCATTATGCTTCTCTTGAGTATTCCCTAGTGGATTTCTTTTTTAACAGATTTTGGTTGTTATAAGGTTTTAGATAAGAATGACTGAGAGATGGAGGGATTATGGTTTTCTTCTGCATGCTTAATACATTTTGATTTCCTTCAGTGTTTTAAACTTAGATGTGAAATCATTACATGATACTATAGAGGCTTCCTGAAAATAGTTTTTATCAGTCATTTTTAGGAAAAATGAGACTTCTATATATTTTAAAGTAACCTTTGAACTGTAACTGTTGACAGGATCGAATAATTTGTAGTTTCCCTCATGATGAACTCAAGCCTCTCTTTCATGTGCCAAGCAATTTCAGAGAATCTATAAGTACTCTTGCTTGTCCCCAACTTTAACATTTTACTATATCTGTAAGCCTGGTTGTGTGTTTTTGAGCAGGTTGTACTTGTTATTACTAGAGAGATGTACCTTGATTATACTACAGCAGTTTGTGCGCAAGATTCTAAAAGACTAGTGAGACCTTTGACGCCTAGTGCAATCCCTGGACTTATTCAAAGTCGGAGGAATTTTTTATATTAATAGTTGATTGTCACAAGACATTAAGAACTAGCTACATTACCGTTCCTCCAGGCACACAAGCCAAAATTATGGTTCAACACTTCCAAGAATAATTCCTTTCTTGAGATTAGATAGAGGTTCTAGTGGCAGGTCTTGTTTGTTGAGGGTGAGAACAGATTGCAACTTTTTCGTGTGTGGGATTTTCTGTAATTTCTGTGTAAGACAAATAACTAGATTTGTGTATTGTATATAGAACTCACTTATTGTGAACTATTGATCATATACTTGTTTTTCCCTTCAAATATTGGCTTTAGAGTCTCTCCTCTTTGAGGGCATATAAGGTTTTTCACATTCTGTTCTGCTCCTGATTGAAAAGCATGAATATGATGTAGCTAAGACTAATAAATAATGTGACAGGCCTTGCTTAATAGAGAGTTCGTCTTTTGGTATACATGTGTGTCTCTGTTTTTAACCTGTAAAAGGTGGCCTCTGATACTATTGGGAGCTGGTACTTTATGATTTTTGTTTTTACCATATCTTAGAAGCAATGACAGATAATGCACTTTTCAGGAAAATTATGCCAAGCTTAGAAATAACTGCTTTTTTCCGACAAATATTAGAAGCTTAAAAACAGACTTTTTAGTATAAGGGCTTTTTCAGATGCATATCTTTACAATTTTTTCTAAATGTATTTGTTGCAGTGTTTTTCAATTTATTTCATATCTGATTTTGAAGAAATTTTAACCATAAGAACAGTCGATATGTTTGATCATACACCAATGTTTTTACACCGAAAGGCGTTTCCCCTATGAGAAAGAGCCCCCCCACTGCCACCTGTCTCAAATATGGTACATGGTCATTCATTGTATGAATTTAGACTGCAGGTAGGATCGCAGATAGATAGTATTTATTCTTTGACTCGTATATTCACAACCTAGAGTTTCTCAACGGCTCGCGTCAGTTTGCCTTTTCTTTGTAGCTGGAGACTGTGTGGTGATGCGAGCGTAAGAATCCGGGAAGCCGCCGTATATAGCCAAGGTGGAGAAGATTGATTCCTACTGTTGCAACCATGCTAGGGTATGCGTGTGGCGGTATTGCCGGCCTGAAGGAGGTATTTCTGTTCGATCATTTAGATGATCAGAGTGTCGACACAATTGAGGGAAAATGTACCGTGCATACCTTCAAAGCCTACACCAAGCTCGAGAATGTAGGCTCTGAAGACTATTTTTGTTGCTTTGAATACAAAGCCGCGACCGGGGGCTTCACGCCTGATAGGATGGCAGTGTAAGTAGTTCAAATTTATTACAATCAAGGGTAATTGTTTTCTTGTTTATTGTCCTTTCCATACATCTACCTTATAATGTATTTAAATACATCTGAATGCGATGTGCACCTACCCTTGAAGCTGCAAATTCCCATTACAGCTCTGTTCATGATCCCATTTCTTTAAAACATCGCGCCCTTCTTCAAGTTTCTCATTTCAATGACTGGTCAATGTAGAACCTCTACAATGTTTACCTTTGGATTAGCCTTGAATTGCGTCGAAAATTGTGTCTGGGTTGTGATAGCATCTTCCATGGTTATAATCCTCTCTACTTGGTAGAGCTCACCATCGATAGTTTTGTTGAACAACTAGCAAACGCATCGGCCATGAAACCACTCCCTAACACGTGCAACGTAGGTCAACTTGCAATCTTGCCATGGTCAATGTAAAACCTCTACAATGTTTACCTCTGGATTAACATTGAATTGCACACAAAACTCCATGTGGGTTGTGACATCATCTTCCATGGTTATGGTCCTCTGTACTCAGCAAAACTCATCCTTGACAACTTCGCCACACAGCTAGCAGACGCATTGGCCATGACATTGCTGAAAGATCCCTACCTATAATGTCCTTGTTTTCATGATTGACTTGGGACTTGGATCCTTGCTTACAACGTTAGATAACAACAATAGAACATAACCAACACTAGTAGCACAATTTAATAAAGATGACTCAGAATTTATTTCTACAGATCTGAATTATAAGGAGAAATGTGACTAGGGTTTATTGGAAAAGCCTCCACAAACATCACTCAAATAATTTTATTTCTATCAAAAACTGATTACTGAATCTTTAGCAACCCAAATATGTATTAAATCTGTTTTTAGGTAAATGATTGCAAATAGTTCAAAAATCTACTTAAAAAGTTGATTGAAAATACCTTTTGAAACCCTCCATACAACTCTGAAATATATTCCTCTAGATCTAAAAACAACAATACAATAGATGACATACAAATCAGGTATGGAAATACCTCTGAAATAGCATAGAATATCCAAAAAGTGATTCGCCCATAACTAGAACAACTGATAACTACTGTTGCAAATTTATTCTTCAACACACACTACTGGAATAATAATTTTTTTTGAAGATCAATGGAATTTTGTGAATAGAAATCTCTCCCAATGCTCTTGGAGTTTTCGTCCACAAGAGTGATAAATCCTAAGGGTTTTTTTGTCCTTGGATTTATTTGCAAAAATCTCAAAGCTTCCAATGCAAGAGTGAAATATCAAATGAACCTGGAATGCCCTCTAAGCAATTTGACTTCTTCTTTATATAGGAAATGGGACCCAAGGTGACCTCCATCACATCTAATGAGCTTCTTTCCCTTCGTTGCACTCCCCTAGACCAAGTCGTATTTTTTTAAAGGGGCCTTAAACACACTTTTTCTATTTTTTTGAGCTCCCGGAGCAAGTCGCATTTTCCCTTAGGAATTACAATTTAATTAAGTGCTTTTATTTAAATGCACTTTCCTAAGTTCTATTTTGATGTTAAGTTTATTAATTTATTATGTGTTTTTATAATGTTATATTTTAATTTTTGCACAATATAATAAAATCAATAAAACTTAAGTCACCATTGAACTCACCCTTTGGCCATCAGGTAGACAAAAATGGCCCAAAGGTCTTCAATAAAATTATTCGAGAAGGAGGGACATTACACTCCTCCCTTCCCGGGATTGCTTGTGCCCAGGCAACTATAAAGCTGGATGTTGAAGTATAGACTCTCCTTCCCATGTAGCATCCTCCAATGGAAAATCTCTCCACCTAACCAAGTACTCCTGAATCACTCTACTCATCAATCTCCTCTCTCTCCTGTCCAGGATCTCCTCAGGGACTAGATCCAATCTCCCCTCATCCAAGGGTGGAAACTTAGCAGAAGAAACCACGTGTTGCCCCCAATGCCTTCTTCAAGCAAGACACGTGGAAAACATTGTGTATCTTACTTTCGGAAGTTAACTCTAGCTCATAAGATACCTCTACAACTCTACTCAACACTTTGTACAGACCATAAAACTGAGGCTTAAGTTTTTCTACACCACTCTTCTTGAGAGTACTCTGTCTATATGGATCTAGACGCAAAAATACCATGTCCCCCACCTCAAATGATCTCTTAATCTTTTGTCAGTCGGAAAACATCTTCTGGTAGTTCTGGGCATGTTGAATATTATCCTTCAGTACCTTAAGGATATCTTGACTATCCTGTAAACACTCCCGAGCCTTAGGAGCTCTATTGTCCCCAAAAGCCAAATCAACAAAAGATGTCGCATTATACCCGTACAATGGTCAGCAGGGGGGTAATACCAATAGACGTGGTAAGTAGTATTATAACAATGCTCACATAAATGCAATCGTTTCACCCATGCCTTATGTTGCCCCAAAACATAGTTGTAAAGATAACCCTTTATCCACTTATTCACAATTTGTTAGAAACATTGTCATTGATGTCAAAGCATCTACTGCAGTCCAGAATAAAAGGGCAACGCCATCATTAAGAAAGGCCACCAATTTGATTATAGACAGCAGTGTCAAAACTAAATATTAAATTAATTAATAAGGAAGTAGCGAATTTCCTAGAGGGCAACATGTTTACCAGTGATTAAGATTAGAGGCAGTGTACATCTATAGAGGGGCTGTGACCACATCAATTAGAGAAATGGAAAGCGATTTGATATTAAGAAAGGCCACCAATTTGATTATAGACAGCAGTGTCAAAAATAAATATTAAATTAATTAATAAGGAAGTAGTGAATTTCCTAGAGGGCAACATGTTTACCAGTGATTAAGATTAGAGGCAGTGTACATGTATAGAGGGGCTGTGACCACATCAATTAGAGAAATGGAAAGCGATTTGATAAGGGCAACATTCAATTTCAGTATGACAACAACAAATAAAAGACTAGCGCCATTAATTTCATCAAAGGGCAGCGCATAAATTAAAGGGGGCGAATTAAAAGATAAGGCCGACTTGCACTAGCAAATAAAAATGCCTTGTTTAGAGGGTTAAAAGGTGGACGGCCAGCGCTAAACTAATTACCAGGCCGACCTACATTAGGAAAGGGGCGCTTTGCTTAAAAGCATTATACATATATTTAATAAATTAAATTATTGAGAAAAGGCCAACCTCCTTGGTATGAGAAGACATGTCTTTTAAAGACACATCCATTCGAAGAGTCATTGAATGGGTATAAAAGGAAAGAAATTCAATTGAGAGAAGTATGAATAAGAGAAGAGAGGTGAGTGATAAGAGAAGAGAGGTGAGTGGTAAGAGAAGAGCAGATTTAGAGGATAACAGAGTAATTTTGTGAAAGTGCAGAATTTAGAGCAGCAGTCCATAAGAGAGGCGCAGAATTTAATGAGCAGCAGATTGGAAAGAGAGAAAATAAAGTGCTCCAATATTTGTTGAATAAGCAACAAGTAGAAGTGTGGAAAGCCATTTTTCAAGGAAGATGGGTGCCTTCACAATTGAAGAGATTGGTGTCTCTTGCTAAGTTGGTGCTTAGCGAAAGGAGTTGGTGCTCCTGACTAGGTTGGTGCCTACAAAATTGTAGCCTTAGGGATTGGTGTCTCCAGTAGGTTGGTGCCTACAAATTTTTGAGAAATATATATAAAGAAAGAAGTTTCTCCGTGGTTTTCTCCCAAAGGGGGTCATTCCACGTATATCTGTGTCTACTGTGCATTAAGTTTTGTGTTCTTTGATTGATTTGATATATTCACATTGCTACGTGATTATAGATCTAAGTTCAAGTATTAAAGTTTGAAATAATATCATAATAGTGAAGATCACCCCCCTCTCAGTATTATCATGTGCTCAACACAATCTTTGTTTGTTCGTCTGTCTGAGGGTGATAACTAGTACCTGGAGTCAACTATGTGCCAACCAATCGGAAAAGCTCCTGCCAAAAGGTGCTAAAAAACCTATTATCCCAACCACTAACAATGTTCTTTGGAAGTCCATACAATCTGAATACTTCACAGAAAAAAAAATCAGCCACATGCGGTGCTTTAAAGACTGGTTGGAATAGTGAAGAAGTGTGCATACTTTGTCAATCTATCAACCACCGCATAAATGTGATTGTTCCCTTGCACTATGGGAAGCACCTGTAATAAAATCCATCAAAATATTTTTCAATTTCTGCTCTTGAATTGGCAAGGGCTGCAATAAACCTATTGGAAAAGTATGTTCTGACATGTTTTATATGACAAGTCACAAACTCAAAGACATGGCGTAGGACATCCTCTTTGAGACCCTTCCAAGAGAATCTCTCTAGCTAACCCTGCCTATATGTTTTGAAATACCTCAAATGTCCTGCAAGTGGTGCATCATGGAACGCATGTACAATCTTTTCCTTGAGCTTAGATTCATGAACTAGGTAAATTATGCCCTTATAATAAATCAAATAAGTCATCATCTTTGTATCGATCATCTTGAATTTTACCATCCATAATCTCACACGCCGAAGTATTTTTGGAATACTCAACTAATAATTGAGATTTTCAATCTGCAGAAATCTTGCTCAAAGAACATAGGGTAACAAAATGTGGTTGTCTATGGAAAGTGCATCAACCACTACATTCTTCTTACATTTGACAAACTCAATGTCGAAATCATATGCCTGGATTCTACTGACCCACTTTTTGTTGCCTCTCATTGAGCTCCTTTTGTTCCAAAAAGTATTTCAAGGTGTTGTCATCAGTCCTCACCACAAACTTCCCACTTACCAGATATTGTATGAATTTCTCCAAGGCATGCATAATGGCGAGCATCTCCTTATCATATGTGGAGTACAACCTCTCATTGTCTCTCAACTTCCTACTCTCGTAGGTAATAGGATGGCGGTCATGCATAAGAACTGCACCAATACCCAAACCAGAAGCGTCACACTCCAATATGAAGGGTCGAGAGAAATTTGGAAGAGCCAAAACTGGACAAATGCTCATAACCACCTTGAGCCTATCAAATACCACTTGTGCCTCATTTGTCCATCTAAAACCCCCCTTCAATGTAAGATCTGTTAATGGATATGCAAGCTCAAAATAGCCTCTAACAAACCTCATGTAGTAACCACATAATCCTAGGAATCCATGTAAGTCTGAAATGTTCTTAGGTGGCATCCAATCCTACATAGCTTGCATTTTCTCCTGATAAACCTTTACCCCGTTGGCCCTAATGACGTGCCCAAGATACAAAATCTTGGTAAGTCCAAATTCGCATTTGGACATCTTAGAAAATAGAGACTGTGTATCCATGATGTTAAGTACCTCATCAAGATGCCTCAAATGTTCTTCCCATGTCCTGATGTAAATTAGAATGTCATCAAAAAATACTAGCTCAAACTTCCTCAAATGTCTATTGAAGAGATGGTTCATGCATGACTGGAATGTAGCAGGTGCATTACTGAGGCCGAATGGCATCACCAAAAACTCATAGTGCCCATAGTGACATCTGAAGGTTGTCTTGTGAATATCCTCATCACGAACACAAATATGGTGGTATCCTGATCGAAGATCAATCTTCGAAAAATAGATAGCTCCATGCAACTCATCTAATAGCTCATCTATGCGAGGGATGGGATACCTGTTCTTGATAGTCTTCTTGTTGAGAGACATGGTAATCAATGCACATCCTCATGGTTTCGTCCTTTCTTCACCAATACAACTGAAGAAGCAAAAGGGCTACAACTAGGATAGATGTGTCCCATATCCAAGAGCTCTCTAATGGCCTTCTCTATCTCATCCTTGAATTTCTTAGGATGGCGATAAGACGTTGTAATCATAGGCTTGACACCCTCCTCTATCTCTATGACATGCTCAAATCCCTTGTCTGATGGTCTACCTGGAGGAATGTCACCAAAAACTGGGTCGTGTTTATCCAGTACATGACTGAATATCCACATGAAAGGGTTATCCACTATCTGAAGAATATTTGGATGAGATGAAGCATTGGGATGCCTAAGCAACCTCTCCGTGTCTAACAATGGAATCCATCCTATGTGCTGAAACAACTCTAGGCCCATCATTAGAAAGAGCCCTAAGCACAATCTTCTTCCCATCTGCCATAAACTCTAACTCTATCTGCCTGATATCCTGCACATACCTACAAAGGGGCTGTAGCTACTAAATACCCAACACTGCATCAATCTCACAAATACCAACTAAAGAGAAATCATCGGTCAATGTGTAGTCTCCCATCTAGATACTAAGCTGAGGAATCCTCTTAGTGCAACTCATATCAAATATGTTTGCAACTCGTACATTAAATCCTTCAAAGTCCTCAACTTGTAATCCTTGCTTCACAGCCAACCCCTCATCTATGAATTTGTGTGTAGCTCCACTGTCTACCAAACAAACCATTTGTTGCCCCTTGATTATTCCTCTCAGCCAAAAAATATGGTATCTAGGGACCCCTGAAAGTGAAGCAATAGTAACATTGAATGAAATTGATGCCTCATTCTATCCAAGCTCAAATTGGGGCTGCTCATCATGTGCATCATGGCCGCTATCGTTGCCCTCGGCATCTGTATCTAGTAAGTGCTCATCATCCTCATCTGAAACCACCTTAATGAGGTGCATCTTGCCTTTACCAAGGCAATGATGTCCAGGCTCCCAATGATCCTTACAATGAAAGCAAATATTCTTCCTCCTCAACTCATTATGAGTATCATGATCCACCTTAGGAGGGGGTGCACTCTTCTATTGGATAGTAGAGCGATGAAATGGTATGGAGCTCATGGAAAACTTCTTATTGGGCTAATAAGAAGTGGGGGATGTGTCCAAATCTAATGTCGTCTGAATGGCATCATGCAACATCCAAGGCTTAAGAGCTTTGACCAATCCTCTCATCCTATCATGAAGCCCCTCTATGAATAACATCACTACCTTTTTCTCGAGCATCTCCGGGACCATCATTGTTATGCATTGAAATTCGTTGATGTAAGCATCAACATGTCCACTCTGGCGAAGCTGTGCCAAGTCTCTGTATTATAGCTCCACATTCTTGCGATCAAATATCACAATCAATCTCTCACTGAACCCCTTGTAAGACGGCAAAAGATCATGGTTTTGTGTGACCATCCCATGATGCCACCAATCATATGTTACTCCCTCAAGGTGTAGAGTGGCAAACTGAATAGCCTCCTGCTCCTGGATAGGATTAAGGGTAAGATACATGTCGAGCTTATGAATCCAAGCTCTAGCACTGATCTTCCCACTCCCACCAAAGGTGGAAAGAGTCACCTTGTTGGTAGCTTGCTTCAGCTTTTTATTTTGATGCAATCTAGGCCTCCTATCTTGTCTGGCCCTCAAACTATCTCTCCTCTGTGCACAATACTGTGGAAGGGGAAAAACATCCCTCACATGTGGGTAAATTCCTCCACTCATCACTAGCTGCCATAACATTGTCCTGGAAGGCCACTCCCTCAAGTGGATCTTCAATTTTTGGTGGTTAATCTCTAGGCAAGAAACAGGGCTGCGTATGCCTATCTATTGTCTGGGTAGGCATCCTCTCATCTGTATGAGTGTCTACTCTCACAGCGTGGAGATCACCTCACACTTTCAATCTTCGAAGGTGATGAACATGATCAAATTTGAGTGAAAATGAAGGAGAATGTGCAGAGTAAGGCTAGACACACGTAGCATAGACCAGAACACAAATGCACAATAATTTTCATGAAACACAATTAGAAAAGGAGATGCAAGGGATGTGAGAAATGACAAAAAACACACAGTGTGAAAGAAAGGCAAGAAAGAAGAATAAAAACAAGTTAAGGCAAAGAATAGCCACAAAATAATGCTTTTATTACTTCCATAAACACACAGTCGATTAGAATGTTGTTTGAGGCTGATATACCCATGCAAAGACTAGATCTAAAGGTCTACAACTCAAACTACAAGAAAATGCCTATACAAACTGAAATAATCCAACCCTTATCATTGAGAAATGCTCTTACATTTATAGATGAATGGATGAGAGAAGGAGGGAAAATCCAATTTGAAAACTCAACCACTAACAACCATCAATCAAATACACTTCTATATGTCTGTTTGGCATGTAGGATAAGGAAAGAGACAAGAATTGAATCATATCAAGTGGTTGGAGCAATCAAATCTTGTATTAATGGCATGAGAGATGTTTTATAACTTCTCACCTACCCAATCCTGTCGAAATTTAAACTTGAGTGTTATGGAGTGTAACCCACATCATCAGCTATTTTTTCATCTTATGCCTCATTTCACACTTTAGTTGGTTGTAAGGATTCAATGAACCTATTGGATGAGAGTACTTTGATAGGTTACATGTGATACACTGAATGTATCACATTCTGATGTGGCAGCAACTGATTATTGTGCAACAAGAAAAAAAAAGTGGGTGGTATTTACGAAGTGAAAGAAGTTTGAAAGAAGAAAGAAAGAGGCACAAAAAAGTGATGTGCACGGGATGTTTACATAATTGACACCTGGCCATGATTTGAACATTATGGAAGAGGAAAAATCATTACAAGATAATGTGCGGTAGTAAAGAAGAGGGTGGGTGAGGATGCCCGTGACTTAGCTAATTTGGGAAGCAAGTCTGCGGTGTGAGCAAAGGGTGTATGAATTGCTGGGAGGAAGGAAAATGCACAAATATTAGGCATGAGGAAAAATAGTATGGAATAGAGGAAGTGAGAAGGGAAGAGATGGAATTAATTTAAAGGATTTTTCCCTAACCCTAGCGACGTGATTTGGAGATGTGAGAAACAAGATCCAAGTGGATATGTGCCAGTGAGTTAACAATTCTGATTGTTGGTTCATGTAAAAGCTCGTAATATAGAACATCTATTTGCCAGATTTATTTCATGCAAAAAGTTGTCTAAATAACTGAGGGAGATATTAATTTTAGATAATAATGCAGCTATTTTCCTAGCAAGGCCACTTCCTCAAGTGGATTCTACAATATGTCAATGGTCTCAATTGGTTAAAAAAATGTTAATTCTGGGCTAGCATAGGCCCATCTGAACCCTGTACCTGGGTAGGCTCACTCCAACCCCATTTGGGTTGTATTGAAGCCGACACTGGGTTAGTTGAGGTACCAATCTATAAGGTAATTTCTCTGCCTCCTGTTTGCTTCTTTTGCAAGTAGATTAATAAAACTTAATTAATATCTCACAAGGGGATGTTACACAACTTGTCTAGAGCAGAGTCCATATGTTCCATGGAATGAATCAGCCGTTGTTGGGTGGCTACCATTAATAATCTAAGAAGTTAATTGTCCAGATACACATGCTCATCTCATGGAGGGATATGAAAAAATTCCTGTCTATCACCCATGGTTTTAGTTCCAACACCTATTTCAAGACCAACCTCTAGTCATACTCATCTAAGTGTGTAATATATGTACAAGACCAATCTCTTGTGGTTTCATATAATCAAATCAGAAACCTTGACAAGCTAGACAAGAACATTAATCTTTCCAAAAAGACCACAAGAATGAAGATCCCAACATTCTCAAGTGTAAGACCATTGCAAAGGTAATGGTTGCATGTGACTAGAGTGCACATTGAAAGATCCATGGTTTACAACGTTAGCTAAAAGCTATAGAGCATTCGCAACTACTAGTAGCACAATTTAATGATGAGGCATACACCATGCTTATGGCACTACTGAGATTGCTGCAATTATTTACTGAGAAATGCGACTAGGGTTTATCTGGAAAAGCACTCCACAAACATGCACTGAAATTAAATTTATTTCTATCAAAAAATGATTACTAAATTTTTAAAAGCCCAAATATGTATTAAATCTGATTTTTGAGGTAAATAATGACTACAAATAGTTCAGAAATCTACATAAAAAGCTGATTGATATAACTTCTTACAAACCCTCCAGAAAGTCTTTGGTGAAATTTATCTCCTCTAGATCCAAAACATAACAGTTACAATAGATGACAGCCAAATAAGTCTGGAAATACCTCTGAAATAACATAGAATATCCAAAAAGCGAGTTGCCTAACACTAGAACATCTGATAAACTGCTGTTGCAAATTTATTCTTCAACACACATTGCTGGAATAAATTTTTTTTGTGAAGATCAATGGAATTCCCTAGATAAAAATACCTCCCAATGCTCTTGGGGTTTTCATCCAGAAAGAGTGATAAATCCTAAGGATTTTTCGTCCTTGGTATTTATTTACAAAAATCTCAAAGCTTCCAATGCAAGAGAGAAATATCAAAGCAAATCTAAGGATGCCCTCTAAGTAGGTCGACTTCTTCTTTATAAAGTAAATGGGACCCAAGGTGACCTCCATGTACATCTAATGAGCTTCTTTCCCTTTGTTGCACTTCCCTAGGCCAAATTGCATTTTTTAAAAGGGGACCTTAGACACACTTTTCTAATTTTTTTACTCCAATGAGCTCAGTCACATTTTCCCTTAGGAAATACAATTTAATTAAGTGATTTTGTTTTAAATGCCAACTTTCCTAAGTTCTATTTTAATTTTAAGTTTATTAATTTATTATATGTGCTTTTATAATGTTATATTTGAACACTTGCACAACATAAGAGTATTAAGTGGAGAAACTTGGAGAGCCATCCTTGAGCTCACAATATATGGCCATTGGCTAGACTAAATGGGCTTTCACTCAAGGTCTTCAATAAACTAACTCGACCAAGCAGGGACTTTACAACTTCGCCACATAAGACAAGCAGATGTTTTAGCCATGAACCAATTGCTTACTGACACGTGCAACTGTTTGCTAAAATAAAATAAAAGTCATTAAATTTTAGCTTCCTTATTGTGAGAAATCAAACACCCATTCTATTCCAACTCACGCACCGCAACTTTGAATATGTACATAGCAATAAATGATTGTATGCCAGTATGTCTGATTGTTACATCTGGGACCCACACTTGTTTCCAACTCAAAATGAAAAGACAATTTTTCTATGAGTTTCAGCACCACATCCAATGCCCAACAGTATTAGCATGCAGCAATGCTCTCCATTTATAAATCAGGCATTTTTTTTGGACCTGAGTCTAACAATGTACATTCCCAATGCTATTTGCTATTTTTGTCAAATGAATGTTCAAATGTTTATATAGGCGAGGCTTCTATTGCTTCATACGTCCAAAGTCAAATATATCACTCCTGCAAGAGGGATTTATTATCGTGAAATACCTGTAAAACTAGATTTCACGTAAATAGACATCATAGTAAATAATTATTTTTGGCTGCAAAGTCATATACTATGCATTCAGATTTGAATGGCCTTGTTATTGCTTCCATTTATAATAATAGATGGCCCCCACACATGAGTGAAAATGCGGGCCAAATGCGCGCTCGAGGGTGCCTGAGGACAACTATTTCGAGCTATGCCTAGCATAATACTAGCTAGCAAAAAAATAAATATTTTTGAGGGGCTCCACGCAAATTTTTACCAAACTTGTGGCAATATTTGATCAGGGAAAAATAAAACAGTATTTCACAGGATAAAACTTCACCATAGGTTAATTCTAATCGTTGAAAAGTTTTTGTTCATGGCTCTTCCATGATTTCTTCTTCCTCAGAGGGCACTCCATAGCAACATGTGCTCTGATACCACTAAGAGTTTTGATACCACGAGAGAGATCAGCTGGAAGAGCCCTTAGCTACTGTGCAATATGTATTTATTTGCGGGGGGGTAAGAGCTTATCTCCAATAAATGCTCTTCTTCATCTTTCATTAATCATTATGTTCACTCAAGCTTAAATAAGCTTACGGATGATAGTCGTGACACTGCCCACATGTGCCCAATGCTCCAACTACCAACCAATTACTACAACCTGTATCTGAATCTGAACACAATTCACATATTATCTAGGCTGTAAACTAATGATGAACGTATTAATTTGCTAGTATCAAATATGAACACATCCATACTATACAAGGGTTGGCATATCGTAGTTTCTCACTAGGGGAAGCGCTGTACCCCGTACAATAACTTCAAGATAATATGCCCTTAGTATAACTAAACAACCGAGAAATGGATTCCAATTTGACCCAACAGTGTTCAGTATAATACAGAGAGACACCTTGGTCTACTCAATGAGCAATCAGAGGATGCAGAATTCCAATGCAGATGTAAAAGCTTCATAGAGACGCAGTCTTTGTATGAGTGCACAACTGATAGACAAATTTGGTTTGGGGGCAAGAAGGCCAAGAACAATCATAGGGGCTTATCACCGCATTGAGAAAATCGAACAAAAAGAATTAAAAGGATCAATATAAGCCAAATGTGGAAACAGTTGACTTTTGATGTAGATCCACGCAAAGGCTAACGTGTGGTAAGTATAGATGGTTGGTAGATAGAAGATAGCCCAGGTTTTGGATTCCATGAATAGCCCAAACCAGTGATAACTGTGAAGACTTGGGAAGTTAATAAGATCCTCAGGTGAGTTGCTAAAAATGATAGCATGTAAGTGTTTTGGCATTTGTCTTAGTTTAAACTTTAAGAAGTGAAGTCATTGATTACAGTGGACATACAGCTCCGATCTGGAACAATATGTAGGGGCAGCTGAAATGGTATAGACATATACAAAATGAAGGTACAGGGAAGACACACAGATATTCTCGTGTTTAGTACATAATTAGAGATGTGCGGGAAGGGGAAATATGTAGCTCGATATGAGATTGAACAATAACCAAAACTCATGATGAATAATTTGCAAGTCTTCAGATTGAAAGTATTGAAGATATTTTTTATCTTTTGTGCCACTGCAGTATAGCCTAGAGTGCATGTGCAACTATTCTAAACGAAAATAGAGAAATCATGCCTTCGGAACAGCTCATGCTGCATGTACACCAGCCATAGGAGTCGACTAATAAATGATTATGATGAGCTATTAATCAGCTGGACAAAGTCTGTAATGTTACATTTGGAGGAAGCTTGAGGCATGAAAAAGCTTTTTGCTAGCAGGTTCCACTTCTAGTTTTTACTTGGATGCATAGCAATGATTATTATCAGCCTCAGATTACTTATAATCCTGTACTTTAATTATCTGCTACTATAGGCTATCTATTATAACCCTGGGTGTGTTATAAATACAAGTATTGTGGAATAAAATGAACCATTTCAGCTTTCATGCATCAAGGTCCTACTGAAATTCTAGTTCCCAAAAATGATTCAACAATAACATGAGTAAGCACCATGAAGAGTATGACCACTTAAATACAATGCATGCTGAAACATACAAAGTGATTTTTTTGAATCAAGACTCTTAAAGTATTGTAATGTATAGATGCCTTTTTTCCAGATGCACTCCAGACAGGTTGATCTTTCAAATGCCTGACTTCAATTGTAGACACCTAATCTGTTATAGACGGTGATAAGGTTCACTACTTAGTCTCGATCTTGACTAACACGTGCTAAATACTAGTTCTACATATAGTTCATAAAAAAAATTGAGAGTTTCAAAGTTTTATGACATAGACGAGGTGGGGCCTTTATCACAGGTTACAGTTCGACTTAAATTATTTCCAACAAAAATTTCAGTCTATAGGCAGTCAGTCTCACGACAGAATCCTCTGTGCTACCATTTCCTGAAGATACAATAACAATGAACCATAGGAATATCATCGATGATTTTCTCTTTCTCGCCATCATTAATAGGTTTGCGATTTCAATATAGTTAATAATTAGTAATAAGAAAACATGCATTAAACATAAAACAAAATAGCATCAAAGTCAGGGAATAAATATATTATATACCTGATAGCAGCCAGAAACAAATGGAACTTGATATGATGCATGCGTGAGAGCTTCCACTAATAGAGTCGGGTTGTCAAAATGATAACCCAATATTTTCTCCATATGAGGAATATTAACACTAGCTAGCAATCGAGTGTCAGGCCTGTTTGCAATGGATTTCTCTAGTGTATAGTCGATGTTTATTCCAATCCACTTAATGAATTTCAAGGCTGCAATTTCCCCTCCACAATGAAGACAGGCACCAATGAGAGCTTCCACAACATCTGCGATGTTTTTAATCTTCATGAACCTGTAACACTTGATGTACAAGTTCTCCATTGAATAAGATTTTTCCTTGGAAAACCCAGAAGATGAAGGTATATGCTGCCCAGGTATAATCCACTGTTGTGGATCAAATTGTTCATTATGAATATAACCCTATAAAAGTTTACAAATGGGAAAACAATAAGATAAAAGTGAATTGAAAAATGTCATATAACAATGCACTCTTTAAAAAAGATTCATAAAAGATGATTGAAATAACCACATAACTCATTTAGTTCTCAATCAGAACAGAACAGACAGTTTATTTTATAATCGAAAAACCAAGGAATCAAAGATTACAAGAAATCATTCCAAGATTTTCACTATAATAGTTGACGAAACCATGTAAATATAACACAAAAGGAACATGTTGATGGTTGAACATGTACACTGTATAGAATTTTCTGAATGGTAAAGGCAATGATCTAAACCAACAACAATGCGTTGAACACAATATGAAAGTTGGAATGAAAAAATTATGTAGATGCCTGAAAAGAATTTCAATATGCCAGTGCCTTGCAGATATGGTTGAGAGTCTTACGAGTGCAAGCAAAAAAATAGAGAAAAGTCACCATGTTCTAAACAGAATACTTTCAACTATGTCGTTTCACTATTAAAATAGATTTAAAAATCTGCACTTCGAAAATATCCACAATTTGGTTTCTAGAAAGATATGAGACATAAACCAAACAGGATCAAAATCATCTCTAGTCCAATGGCAGACACCACAAAACAATGATCAGCGAACTTGCGACATTGCAGCTTTTGGCTTCTACAAATTCTCCTCCTGGATGTTGATCTGGTATCTCTATGCAGTTTCCAGTCTATGAAAATAATGACGCAGAATTATTGCATTTTCTGAACAATACTAAACGACGAATCGAGAGAATATTACCTTAATAGGAGTTTCACTCAATCCTAGTAGATGGAAATCAAAGCGACACTGAAGATGTTGGACCCTACATGGTACCAGAAGATGATTTGCAACAACACTATGGATGATTAATCAATCCACACAACTCTTGCAACAGGTGCAGTCTTTCTCAAACCCATCATCATCATCAACAGAGAATCTGTTTGAAGGACAGACCATATGAGGTAAAGTAAATTTGGATATTCCAATCTTTGAAGACAAGATAGATGCTAATGCTTTAATAATTTGGCTTAATATAGTAGACTCCTTTGTTGGGAACTCCTCCAACACAGAAAAGATTACTTTTTCCCTATTGAGAGTTTCCTTGTCTGTGAAAAAATGGTGGAAAACTATTGTTCTATCAATGAGTATGATATCCCACCTATCAACACTTGGTTTGGCTATTACCTTATTCGCAACTATGATGATCAATTCATCAAGTTTTCTCAGTTGCATCAAGATTGTGATCGGTCAATCCATGAGTATACCAATACCTTCCATACCTTGACTTCTAAGCTAAATGTCCAAGATGCAGATCAAAATCTCATCTTATAGTATAGATCAGGTTTATGACCATACATCTAGTCTGACATGAATTTTACTTCCATCTCTTCCTTGGGAGAAGCTTACAAAACTTTAGATGCAAACTTGAAGCAAAACCCAAGAATAAATATAATGGTGATGATCTCAAATCTTCTGACCAAGCTTCAGATAAGTATGAGAAGAAAAACTCCAAGACTGGAACAAAGCCACATTCTAAGCAACAAGGAAAAGAACCATCGTGTCACTTACAAAAGAAAGATATGCCACCTAAATAGAAAGGGAAGCAATCCAATATAAGCAAGTGGTGTAGTGTACACAATTCTAGCAGCCACTTTGATGAAGAATGTTGTGCTCAGAAGGCCTTGCACAAACCGAAGCATGAAGTTCTACCACAATGACACTAGACAAAGGAAAACAGATTGTGAAATCTGAGCTTTAGCACCATGGTAGCAACCAAACATGTAGCATCATCTTCCAGTTTTGACCAATAAGAAGTTAAAAGATTGGTCCATTCTCCAATATTGGTCAATGGACAATTAGTACACGTCATTGTTGACAACAACAATTTTCACTTGACGCAGTTCAGATATTGAATATTTCACTGACAGCCCAACCTCGATAATACATCCTTTGTGAGATCACTCACTTAGTGGTAAGTGATGTTTTACTTGGGAAGCCATATCTTTACCAATACCATGCAATCTATGAAGAAATATCCAAAAATGTTATCATAGATGTTGGTGAGAACAGGTACTGCATACTGGAAGTAGTTTTTAAGCTTTCACTAATCAACGCCATACAATGCAAGAATTTGGTTAGTCGTAGTAATAAAGTTGTGCTCTTGATGGTTAGATTGGATCAATACATCTTTGATGTAGAAGCTATTGCCACAACTCCTTCAGCAAGAAAACAATAGTTGATTAGAATGTTGGAGAACAAGGATTTTTTGACTCCTCATTTAGGGTGCCAAACCATTGCGCAATAAAGCATACCATTGACCTGATACAAGGAATACCTCTTTGTGAAGCCAACCGAGATATAAGATCGGCCCATATCCATCAACCCAACCAATCGACTGGTAGGTATTCCTGACTAGTCTTTCTAGTCGACTAGCCAGATTGGGTGGGCTTGATCGACTACCCGGGCTATCGACTACAAGTTTGGGCGAGATGGGCCAAATGAACTACCCAGTTCTTAGTCTAGTCAAACAAGAACCCTGAGGGAGGGGGGTCTTTCGATCAATTGCCAGATAGATAAGATAGTTCAGGGAGGGGGGTCTTTTGAGCAACTGATGGCCATATAGATCTATAGGGAAACTGACCGAAACACCAGACGGAGCACCGAGATATGATTGCCTTCATATCATATAGAGAGAGGGGGGCATCACTCTACCACCATTCATTCCTAGAGAATGAAAATAGCAAATGGAAGATTCGGGAACTTTTGAATAAAGGATGCATCACTCCTTGAATCAAGTCACTAGATGTGGCATGAAGGAAATTTTCAGCTAGACAACTGCACAACAAAAATCATTTGAGAAGTTGAAATGCAAAATCTATTCCACGCCAATACTCATGCTACTTAATCTTCATCGATCATTCGAAATAGAGACTGATGCATCTGAATATGCACATGGTGGAGTCCTTACTCAATTTGGTCACCCAATTGCTTACCACAATGAGACATTTGTTGCAGTAGTAAGAAACTATATAACATATGACCAAGAGCTTTATACCGCTATTCGGTCATGTAAGCATTGGAAGCATTATATTTGGGTAAGGAGACACTCATTCGTACCAATCAAAAGACATTCTAGTTCTTGTAGACTCAAAAAAATTACGACAAAACCGGTATCATAAATGATCTTCATATCTTAAGAAGTTCCACTTGAACATGAGGCATTAGAAAGGGAGTGCTAACCCAATAGCAGATTTCTTGACTTGACCCTAGAAAAATTGTTTCTCTTCATGCTTGATGCATGTGGACATGAGACCAATACTAGGCAAGAATTATACCAAAAATTTAGATTAGAGACTGATGCATCTGAATTTGCAAGTAGAGAAGTCCTTACACAATTCGGTCACCCCATTGCTTACCACAAGGAGACATTTGTTGCAATACCAAGAAAACATCTAACATATGACCAAGAGCTTTATACAACTGTTCTGACATGTAAGCATCGGAAGCACTACATTTTGGGTAAGGAGATTATCATTCGTACTGATCAAAAGACATTCCAGTTCTTGTAAACTCAAAACAAGTTGTGACAAGACTGGTATTAGAAATAATCTTCATGTCTTAAGTAGTTCCACTTGAACATGAGGCTTAAGAAAAGGAGGTTTAACCCAATAGCAGATTGCTTGAGTTGGACCCCAGAAAAATCCTCTCTCAATGCTTGATGTATGTGGACATGAGACCAATGCTAAGCCAAAATTATACAAAACATTGCTATTTTTTCATCCCGATGATGGATCACAGAGTGGGATCTGAAACAATGATAAAAAAAACTTTGATACAATTTCTTCCATAAATATTTATCGTATTTATATGGACTATGGAATCATTATATCTCTTACTATACAAAACATATTTGAACTTTGCAGAAATATATCAAAAACTGACTTGCAGTAAATCATTTCCAGATTACTATTTGTAGGATGGATTTTTTTATCATTTGGGACAATTGTGCATAGTTTATGAAACAGAGCATCAAAAACCAGTATCGGAGGCGCACTTTCGTAAGGTTGTAGGTCATTTTGAAATCGAGAAAATCCTCACAAAAATGAAGAAGTATTTCTTTTGTCCGCATCTCAAGTCAAATATTGCAAAATATATTGGACCTGATACCACATGAACTATAGCCAAATTGTCCAACAAGAAGAAAGGAATGTATACTCTCTTTCCGACACTGATGATACCTGGGAATAAATTTCCATGGATTTTGTGCAAGGTTTGCCTAATATCAGCATGTTAATGATTGTGTTTAAAATGGAGTACATAGATTCTCAAAGATGGAAATTCTTGCTCAGTGTAAAAAGGCTTTATCAGCTTAGGAAACAACTCATTTGTTCTTTTAGAGTGTATGGGTTTGCTATGAATTACCATTAACCACCATTATTGATACATACCATATTTTGAGCAATATCTGGAAATTGCTTTGGTCAACGATGTGAACAAAGATAAGTCTACTGCATTGCATCCTCGAACAAAAGTGGAGAATCAAATGATGGTGCACCTTCTCAAAAAATACAATTCCAAGAAGTGTTGCACTTGGAATGAAAGGCTACATTTCATTCAACATAGCTATATAAAATCTCTTCGCAACTCTACTAAACAAAACCCGTTTGAGGTATGTTTTGGGTTCCAAATATTAGCACCCATTGACGTAGCTTGCCCTATGCCACCATCAACAAGTATTACTTCTTCAAGTCTTAAGGAAGTTGACAAAATTACTGAGTTCATTGAACACTTTGAGCAAAAAGTGCAAACCATTATGTAGAAGACCAATGCTAAGTACTAGCATGCCGTGAACAGCATCGGGTGCCACACTCGTTCCAAGCTGTTGACAGAGTATGGATTCATTTGCAAAAGTAAAGACATACATGACCTTACCGCAAGATCTGGCCTCATCAATATGGCCCATATACTATCACTAACCAGGTTGGAGATAATTCCTTGTAGCTTAATCTTCCAGCTTATCTTGGTTTTCATCTAGTCTTCAATACTAAATTCTTGTGCCATTCCTTCCACAAACAATAGCAAAAAAACTCCCGCTAGCTAAAATCACTCATAATTGAACAATGCTAACAAAAGTGGATCAAGTCATTGATACATGGATCAAACACACTAAGAATCAAGCAATTCCTTTGTACCAAATCATCAAGCTTGGCCAAGTACTTAAGCAAGGGAAATGGTACACTAGAGATCAAGTTGCAGAACTTGTTCCACATCTCCTCTCTCTCAACTTGTTGCAATGGGAACCATTGCTTCTCAAGATGATGTGACTGATCAAAGAGGATTTGGAACTTGTATCATCTTATAGTATCACGCTTATATCTGTAAGTCTTGAAGTACCCTGGATGACCTGTCACTGGCGTGTCATGTACAACACTCAAGATCTTCTTCTTCATCCTCGATTCAGGCACAAGGTATACCCTACCCTTGTAGTTGCTTTGCTGACAAACCACACACTCTCTAATATGGTTAAGGACATCGTCTTTCAACCCTCTCCATGAAAATCTATCACGTTTATATCTGTAAGTCTTGAAGTACCCTGGATGACCTGTGTAATGTCCCCAAATAGGAACACTCCGGAAACCAACAACACTTGTACTCTTTTTTTTACTTTTCTGAAAATAGATGCAAGCTGGAATTAGATGACAGCAATCTGAAATACTTATGACAACAATATGAGACTAATTCCAAAATACCATAAAACTGAAAATCTGAATCTATCTTTTACTAGAACTCTCTTCCCAATAATGGCGACCAGCTTGGGGATTTGTAGCTCCTTTTCCTAAGGCCAATTCCACTCCAAAACCTTGAATAACACACTCTAAAAATCACAATTATTTTTAGCAACACAATGAACATCTTTTTACAATTTTCGGAGACCAATAACACCATGAACTGAAATTAGAAATCAAACCCTACTGCTGTAATGTAATTTTAATTCGCTAGGACAGCTCAAACTTCTAAAATCAGTATCTTCCTCAATACTCACCCGATTCGTACAAATGATATATCAAAACAATCATAAAATTATAAGGAATCCAATGAATGCATTTGCATATTTTTCCGACCATGGGTTGCGGAGATACAGCCCCAAACCCTAGTCGCCCAAACCCTAATTTGCTGAAAAATAATATTAATTTTCAGAATGCAAACCCTCGCTAAATAAGCCAGAGAACTATAGAAAAAAGCCTGATAATTACCAGCAAATATTCAATACCTCCGAAGACCATAAAACATCACTTGAACATCATCCAACACTCCTCAAGAGTCAATACCATCCACCCAAGGTATAATAAATTGCAGAAATGAATAAAAAATGCAAGAACCCTTGAATCACCTCAATATTTCACACGAATGATCATCCACACAAGTCGCTAGGGCAAGAAGACAATCTCCAACCAATTTGCTAGGGCAAGAAGCATTTAACATCCACAAGCAATTCACCAATGATAGAGATCAGCAATAACCATGATAGATATTTGCAATAAACACTAAGTGACTGTTTTCTTTCAATAGGCAGTGTTGATAAACACCTATAAGAACATCACGGGCATGCATCCCATTCTTCAAGCATGAAGAATTAATTCATCAATAATAATATTCAGCATATCCTCCTAGGTCGCTCCTCCTTTGGCTTTATATCCTTCCTTTTAATGTGGTGACTTGCATTGGGGAAGTGATCTTCCTTTATTTCTTCTTAGCCAACCTTAGAGCATTGCTTTATGTTATTATTAAAATATTAGATGCCTTAGTGTGCAAGAGTAATAATAATTACTCTAAGACAAATAATAAAATAATAATATTAATTAACTAATTAATTCCTCAAATGTGCAATAGTGATAATAATTAATTTTGAGGGATTAATTAATCAATTCCATTAAGCCATATTATTTCACTAATTAAATATCCTTGCTGCAATAATAATAACCACTCTACAAGCAAGAACACTTAATTAATAAAATAAACCCCATGCTAAACCTTAAGTCCTTGGGGAAAGGGACAAAAAGGCCTTCAACTCCCAATGCTAGAAATGTCCCAAGAAAGGGGACATGACAACCTATCAATGGTGTGTCATGTACAACACTCACGATCTTCTTCTTAATCCTCGACTCAGGTATAAGGTATACCCTACCCTTGTAGTATCTCACATTGTCCAAAACCTTATACTTGTCATCCTATATCAATCCATCCATAATCTCACAAGTAAATTGATTCTTGGAATATTCAACCAAGATATGAGCCTTCCAATCAACTGAAATCTCTGACATAGAGCAAAGGGATGGCTGCCTAGATAATGCATCAACGACTACATTGTTCTTTCCCTTCACATACTCTATATCAAAATCGTAAGCCTGTATCTTGCTTACCCATTTCTACTCATGATCATTGAGGTCTTTCTGCTCCATGAAATACCTCAAACTATTGTGATCCGTCTGAACCAAAAAATTGTTTCCCGCCAAATATTGTCGGAATTTGACCAAAGCATGCAAAATAGCTAGCATCTCCTTGTCATAAATAGATCACCCACACTCTACCATACTCAGGGTCTGACTTTCATAGGCAATGGGATGCCTATTTTGCATCAATATTGTACTTATACCCACACCCGAAGCACCACATGCAATAATAAATGGCTGCGAAAATTTCGATAATGCTAACACTGGACATGTGCTCATCACCTTCTTAAGGTGATCAAATGCCCCCTTCTTGGTTAAATCTGTCAATGGTGTTGTCAACTGAGATTACCCCTTCACAAACCTCCTATAATAGAAACAAATTCCTAGGAAGCCTCTCAAATGACTCAAAGTCTTCAGCGGTGGCCAATCAATAATCGCCTGTATCTTCATTTGATCCACTTTGACTCCTCCTGCTCCAATCACATATCCCAAATAGCGGACCTCCCTCATCCCAAACTAACACTTGGAAGCCTTCGCATAAAGTAATTGTGCTCCTATAATAGACAATACCTCATCAAGGTGTTTAAGATGATCCTCCCATGTTCTCATGTATATCAGAATGTCATCAAAGAATACTAGGACAAATTTCCACAAGTGGTGGTTGAACACATGGTTCATAAAAGACTGGAATGTAACTAGAGCATTACTCAAACCAAACGACATCACCAAGAACACATAATGTCCATAATGGCAATTGGAGGGTGTCTTGTATATGTCCTACTCCCGCACTCTAATATGATGGTATCTGGTGTGCCCAGATTTCACCCTGAAATTTGAGACTACCCCATGTTAAAAAATTTCGTAGTTTTGAAATAACGAGTCGTTTTGTGTTTTATTGCCAGAAGATGCCTGTTTTGCGTTAAGATATTCCTAGTGAATCATATGAGCCAATTTCGACAAATACTCAGATGCCGAAACTTGTTTTATCCCTTCACCAAGTTTTGTCTGCGGGAAATTTTTATTTAATTATTTAAAGCCCCGTTTGAAGTAAATTGTGCTCCGGTTTAACCCTGTTGAAGTTTTGCATGCCAGTATTCCCATATACCAGTAGGGTTTTCACCAGGAATGAACCTTGGGCTTTGTCTGTGACTTCTAGCAACGTTTTTCATTTTTTAATATTTTTCTTGTGTTTTTCTCTGTGAAATTCCCCTAGGTCAATTCCTTCGCCAGTACAGTCTGTTTTCTTTCCTGGAGTATCTGGAGATCATCTACGGCCGCCATGCCAGAAGGAATCAGCTTCTCTTTAGAAAGACGAAGTCATGCACAAAAGAGCCTCTTCTGGGCAAGTCGCATTTTTGAGAATGGGTTAGATTTTCTGCACAACTAAAAACCTAGGCAGTCATGAGATAAATCTCCCTCATTTAACGGTGAGGCTCCCATGTAAGATGTTTGTCAATTTGGTGAGTATAAATCCTAATAACTATTTTTAGGGGTTTTACTTTAATTACAAAGCTCATGAACCATAGCTTAGCAATTTTGCAGCAAGTAAGCAGTTGTTTTGGAATATTTTGCAGAAGGGGAAATAATAGAAGGAAAGAAGAAAGGAGGATGTGCTGAATCAACCAATAGTTATCAAAGTTGGTCTCATCCACACAAATTGACTTTTTAAATGTAGAAATCAGCCATCTCACAAAAGTGCGATCACTTTGGGCAGTAAAGGATAACTTGAATAGCATTCTAACCTAAATGTTTAGATAACGCAAAGTTTATGGTGCCTAAGGATGAGAAAAAGTCAACGCAAGAATAGAAGTCAAGGAAGCACCATGGAAGAAGACAGGCTAAAGTTATAAATGGAAATCCACCTTTTATTCAATGCAGCCCCAAAGCTTTCATAGAAAGTAACAACACAAAGTATGGAGGAGACTCCAATAATACTTTCTGAAGTATTTATTAATTGATTGACCCCTTAATTTTGGCCCGTGAGGATCAAACCTTTATGTTACAGTGAAAGTAGAGGGCAATTACAAATAGGATGCTTTTAATGAATTGTATGCATGTGGAAGCTATAAGAAAACAACTAGCAAATCTTGGGCTCCTAGAGTTCCTCTTTACATAAACATGCATTTGAAGACTAATTCAAAGTTGCTAGGCATAGTCATGCCACCTATTCTCAGATTAATAGAATGCTGAGGGTTCAAATAAGCATGGGCTGCCATAAGTGAATGGCTTGTAACCAATTACTTTTTACAAAGGATTGCAGCCTAGACAAATAAGAAGGACCCAAGAAAGAGAAGATTTTTGCAAAGAAGTTTATTTTCCACGGCTGGCAACACTTCATAGGTTTGGCGCCTTTAGGATCTGATATTGAACTTGTATTTAGTCCAATGTGTAAATCATTGTCTTTCCATATTGTCTTCCCTGTTGCATCCAGGTGAATTGTTCTAGATAATATTTATGGTAGAACTTTGCACATGCTAGCAAAGCCTCAAATTTCTAGGGCAATTGGGCTTTGTATACGGAGATGTTGCTGCTAAAAATCAAGTGTCCATGCTTTGGAATTTCTCATAGCCCGCAATTAATTGCAGGTATTCATTGCCGGTTGCTCCTGGATTTGTCAATCAAATCACTGCAAATCAATGTCGTGGCCCATTGAATCTGTCCTCACTAATCTGAAGAAATTGCCTAGATGCTGCATGCAATGGCTCTGAATTCTGGCATCAACTTAAAATCATAAGAGTTGCTCAGACATAGATTGAACTCCGGTTTTCCCTGGCAAAGTTTGCTTCCCCGGTAGGCTCTGTGGAATAATGCATAGCTTCCAGATTTGCTGAGAGTCAATAGGACCTATTTGATGCAGAGGTTGCCATGATTGCCAGATCTTGTATTTGACATAAAGCTTCCAGTAAAAATTCATCCTCATAAATATGACGCAGCCGGTGTAGATTATTCGGTGCATGGATAATTCCTAGACAGGAACATGAAGTTCATGGCATGAATGTCCAATCTTCCAGTTGAAGCCAAAATCTGAATTTGCATTAAAACGGATGCTGCCCTCAGAATTTTTAGACTTTGCTTGCATATGCCAATTAAAGCTAAAAATGATTATTTTATTCACCTGTGCACTCACATTGCAACTGATGCATGATAGCTGGAGAATAACTAAAAAGAAAGCCTTTCCAACCCTAAGAAGCGCCAGACAACTCAAATGCAATTCCCGGAAATTAAATCACAGTCACTTACTTGTAGATGCACAGCACATTTCCAGCTCCAGTTTGGCGCCAGATATTCTCCAAAGCAAAAGCATCGACTCCAGTTAAAAGAATTAATCTTCTTCCTCTTATTTCTTATGGCAAAGTCCACTTGAGCGATAAATGTAGATTCTAAAACTGCAGTGATTGGTTTAAAAGCCATTACTTGAAGAAGTCTTCTTCTTGGAAATTTTTAGCAAACATTCTAATATAGAAGGTTCTATGCTTCAGTTGCAAATCATGCCTGTCATGCAAAGAGGAATGCCAAGAGGGAGTTTGCCTAGTTTAGCTTGCTTTACAACATGCACATGTTCCAGTTCACTAAATTCTTTCCTCTATTTTTAGCAAGCTTCCCCTCTACATGTCTATATTTTTAGCATGAACCTACGGGTTAAAGGATCAGAATTTGTAAACAACTTTCTTCTGTTCCAGACTTTGTACTGAAACCCCTGATACCTATTGCTAAGCAAAGGAATAGAAAAGAGCATCCATTTCTAAAGAACTTTGTGTCAGACGGAGCCAAAGTGGGTCTACACTTTTTTGTCTTAGGATCTATTGTGGAGAAAACATGAGGGCAAGAAAGTGGAAATATACACCCTTCTAGGCAGCCACCAAAATTCCTACTTTCACTTAAGTGATGTTAATATCTATTGGTTCTGTTTATGTGCATGCAAAAAACTCTGTAGGGCTATTGATTGGAAGTTGGAAATATTCACTCTTTCTTTCTTGTGTTTTTATTATTTCCTTCTTCATCAGATATTCCCACTTTTCATTTAAGTGAGCTAACTTGCTTTTGCTGGAAAAAACTATGAGGGCAAAGCTAGTGGTTCATGAGCTTCATGCTTCCAGGCAGCCCCACAAATTCCCATTTTTCACTTAGCATGATTTAATGTGAATCTTCAATCTTACTATGGAAGCCTCACTAGTAAATGAGGGAGACTTATCTCATGACTACCTAAATTGTGGCAGTTAAAAATAAAAGGGGCTAGCCAACAAAATGCTGAGCGTTGTATCACGACTTTTGCTTTTAGAAATACTCCGCTCCATGTAACTCATCACTTATACTCATCGATCCTAGGAAATTGGACGTGGAAGGCATTCTTGGACTTTTACGTTGTTGAGTGCACAGTAAGCAATACACATCCTCAAATTTCCATTTTTGGATTCTTTACCAACACCACTAAAGAAGCATAATGGAATAGAACTACACCTGATATGTCCCATGTCGAGCATCTCTTTGGAAAGGGTTCTGGGAAGATGCAGCAATAAAAACATTGCAAGATGACCATAAGGACTAGTGATCACTGGACTGACCCCCTCCTCAAGTTTTAGGTCACATGTTTTTTCTAAACCCTGCGATCAAGTGGTCTTCCTCGAGGAATCTCACGCATTGATGGCAGTATTTTTCTTATTTTCAATAAGGAATCCATGTCAATGTGGTAATCCTGCTTAAGACCAAATAACCTCTGTGTTCAATCGTCTAAATGAAGCAATGAACTTGCCTAGTCTAAATCAACACAAGTCAAAAAGACCAAAATCCTTTAAAGGGGTCGTAACGACTCTCGAAGCTCCATTGGACATTCCTCACAACACCACATGCTTCCCATTCACTTTGAATTTCAGCTCCATAGTTTGGAAATTCCTCACAACACCACATGCTTCCTATTCGCTTTGAATTTCAGCTCCATAGTTTGGAAATTTTGATCGAATTCCTCAAGCGAATGTAGCCATTGAACACCCTATACAACGTTGGTATTCCCAATACCAAACACATAGAAATCATCAGTCACCGTATGATTTCCCAATGCAATACTAAATTGCAGGACATGCTTGGTGCATGTCATAGTAAAGTCGTCTGCTACAACCACGTTGAAGCCCTCAAAGTCTTCAACTTGTACCCCTCGTTGCAAGACTAATGCCTCGTCAATAAAGTTGTGGGTTGCCCCACTATCGATCAACACTGACACACGCTGCCCCTGAAGCACACCACGAACCTTGAATGCATTGTACCTGGTAGTACTAGACAATGTAGTAATAGTACCTCCTGATGTGGGCTCGTGTGTCTGTGTAGGCTCCAAATCCTCATGCTCACTATGCTCACTGTGATTATTTGGCACATCACTATCTGGAGCCTCACTGTCCTCTTTCGGAAACAACTCAATGTAGTGCGTTTTTCCCTTTCCCTTGCAACTATGTCTCGGTTCCCATGGGTCTTTACATGTGAAACATAGATTCTTCCTCCGCAACTCGTCTCTAGCTTCATTTTTGATGTAAGGCTTCTTCGACAATTCAAGTCCCTTGTCTTGCTTATGTGGAAAAGGCTTAGCAAGAAAATTTGATGGAAATCTTGTCTTGGGAGTAGAGAACTCAAAGTTTCATGCTCTCCTGATAGCATTTTGTAGTGAAAGCGAACCAAATGCCTTCACCCAACCCTGTAAAGGCTCTATCAATCCCTCGATAAATAAGGACGTATATTGTCTTTCGGAAACATTTGAAACCATGACTGAGAACCTCTCAAATTCCGCAATGTAGGCATCAAGTGTGCCAACCTATGTCAAATGTGTCATCCTTCTAAAAAACATCCCAGGATCCTTCTTTTCGAACTTGTCTATCAGCCTCTGTGTGAACTCTCCATACATATTAATGAACCTGTGTCCTTCGGTTATTAACCCAATGGTGCCACCAATCATGTTCCTCTCCTTCCAGATGAAGGGTAGAGAACTTAATCGCCTCTATCTCATGCATGGGATTCAAATCCAAATATGTGTCCAACTTATGAACCCATGACCTCGTTGTGCACTTCTGTAAACCATCAAAGTTTGGGAGGGTAAGTTTTCCCAAACGTATCTGCATATCCTAATCAGGACCACCTCTATCCTGTCGTGTTCTAGTGCTAGACTTCCACATGCAATAATCAGGAAAAGGCATAGCTTCTTGAAAATCAGCCCCCAACTACGAGTAGGTTCCCCAAACCACCATCTCCTCTGGTTCCTCTGACTTCTTTGGTCTAGTTGGTGTTGCCTCCTGCAAGAAGGTAGGCATAAATGGTCTTGGCGGCACACTGGATGAATGGTTCGTGTGAGGGGAAGTAGGACTTGTCTCCCCATTTGCAGCTCCACCACCATCATTGTTGTGTACCCCTGAATTATGTGTAAGATGACTCGAGTATAAATTTGTTTGTTCTTGTTGCTTGACCATTTTTAGGAGAACCTGTTTCATGAATTCACCATCAGGGTCACCTATAGCTGCTTCCTTTCCTCTTTCCTCAGCCATCTATTCAATCTTGCTCCTTGTTGGAAAATCAGGATATTCTCCCTCTGTATTACCTAGAGGGTTCAATGGCCTTCTTCTTAGATAATACCTGTTCACACCTCTACTAGGCTGCATATGAATTTTTTGTTTATATAAAATTATTCAAACCCCCACGAGATGGGAGGAAAACCAGCTTTGATACCACTGAAATATCCCCAACCAAGAGATATTGTTTCAAACTTGCAAAAATTCCTAACTTTTAACTTGTAGACATTTTGTCAAATAGTTTGCATGCAATGTTTAGAACAATTATGACAATGATCATACATACATCCATTACATAATCATGAAAATATTCAAAGATTGCACGGAGAGTTCATCCCTCCTTTGGGCACCGACACTCTAGATCTTCCATAGCCTCAGATACCGGTCTTCACCACATTACTAACTTCTTTCAGTCGGCCTTGGGTGTTAGATGAGGAGATCTCCTCTTTTGCCTCCTCTTCCTTCCTTTTCTTCCTCCACATGTTTGGGTTCTGTTGACTTCTGCAAGCTTTTTTCGGGCCTCTTTTTGCCCGTTCTTCTTTTCCTTCTTCACTTTTCTGGTTCTTCTCAGGGACCTTTTGGTCCTATGGCTGGACTCTTGTCTTTTATTTGTATGAGTGCACTCCAATTGACCTACTTTTGTGGTCATTCGTTGGGCATTTAATATATTTATCTTATCTTATCTATTGAACTGGAAGAGTCGTTGAAACTCTCATAGGAAATTATAAAAACATGGAATAAGGCAGAGACATTTTAACAAACATTTACCATACATCCAACTGAAGTAAACATTCCAATATATAGTGTTCAGATTAATAATTTCAGACCTCTTAATTGATATAGTTGTTGCTGGTAATATATTTCTGAGTGTAGTGATCCAAGGGGTAAGGAAATGGATCAAACAGTTGGCATGCATTCGATATTAAACTCACAAATTATTATTCCTTTGAACAACTGAGTATGGATGAGTTGTACAACAAAAATAATAGTCTGATTTTCTGTTTAGAACTGCATTGATACCTTTGAAGCAACAACGCCCAGTAGTAGATGGATATCATACTGAATGTTTTAACAGCTGAAGCTGTATCAGACTTATATCAGCAGCGATGGTAGACTGTTCTATAACCCTTTATAACCCCTGAACTCCTTCCAAAGATCGCCATGCACTCAATAATCACCAGAAACAACTTGTGATGCAGAAACCAGCTATAGCATCAACCTTCAGGGCTTGCCCTATGAAAAAATAAACCTGTGATATTTTCACAATCTGTATGGCCAATACTAGAATAACCGCCAGTATGCTGAAAATAATCCTTGGTACCTGTAAATGCAGCTACTAGAGATCGAGGATAAATCCTCTCACCGAAATAACCCTTCCAGCTAGGGTCCAAAGTCTCCTTTGAACCGAAACCAGGGATCCCAAGGGATTTCACTCCTTGAGCAAGAGAAATGAACACGCAGGCTCACCAAACTTTTTTTCATAGAAAATAACAAATGAACATAACCTTCATTTTAATCCTCAAGTCATCCTTATAACTCCTTTGAAACCCTAATCCTCCACTTTTTCCAATGCCACTTTATAAAATAATAATTAATATTTTGCTTTAGTCATAATCCATGACTTAAAACACCTCAAAGTGAAATTATAATATAAAGTGCATTAAAAAAAATCTCAACATAAAATTATAACGTTAATGCATATAAGAGTCCAAATATTCCCTTTATATCTCCCACGCCCCAGTTCCCACGGGAATAAACAAGGAAAAAGGGCGAAATAGACCAACTAGGCCTCCGAGCATTTGGAAAGGGACATTACACATTTCCCTGGATAAAAAATAGATTATGTTGTTATTCTCTCTCCTGTGCATAATTTCAATATCATCCACAAGCATTCATGATAACTACACGTATCATCTAACACAATGGAATCATAAGTGAAAATCTATAGCATTTTAGAGGACTTGATATGCCCTACTAAAAATTTAATCAATTATGAGTGAAAAAAGGAACAAATATAATCATTATTTCATTAAAAAATAGAAGATTACGTAAACCATACCAGTAATTGTTGATTACAACTAATTTTGTAATAATTTGAAATAATTTACATTCTCTTAGAAGTCAACTAAAATCTATTGCATAATAGAGAATGATCATGTCCTACTACAAAAATAATGTTGCAATATTTTAACATCCTATAATCCATGCCTGGTTAAAAAAGAATAAATATAACCATTCTTTCATTAAAAAAATAGAATATTACATAGATCATACCGTTAATTGTAGATTACAACCAATCTTGTAAAGAGCATAGTTTGAAATAATTTGCTTTCTCTTAGAAGTCAATTGGCCTTCATGTTTTTGAGGATATCTTGTGAATAGATGTCGGCTGGAAACATATTTTAGAAAGGCATCACCAAGTGTCTCGAGTGATTCTAGCGACATGCATTCTTGACATTTTTTCCTTGTTAATGCCTCAAGAACCTAGAATAAACATGGACAAAAGAATTTAAATTACAGTACATCGAAAACATGTTCTAGATATAAATTTTCAATTGAGCAAGCCATTGTCAAAAATAGATTATGTTTCCAGCATCAGCTTTAGACTAATAAGCTAGTGTTCAAATAAAATAATTATTGAAGACAAGCAGAAAATATGCTCCATTGAATGCTTGTGTCACTACGTTTTGGATAATTTAGAAAAACTGGATTTTGTATCAGAAAAAGTCATTTTGCAGGGCTAAAAAATAGGTAGAGCAAGTGACAAGCACACACTGTTAGAATTAAATAATATTTCAGTGACCGCATGTTAAGAAGAATTCAGATAGCATACATTCTTTATAGTTGGAAGGTAAAATATCAAGCTGCAACTAATAGGGGCGGCAGCTGGAATTTTTTCTGTGACAAGTAAAGTATGCTCAAAATTCCTAGAAGCAAAGTCTTATTTCAGCTGATTTTGGTTTTCTATTTTTTGAAACTTGTAGGTTAATATTGGGGTCATATTTCTGAAACTTCTTTGCAAGCTTAAAGTATCCACCAAGAAAAGTACACTATAATCATGCCCAGGTGACAGATTTTTAGATGATTTCAAATACATTTATGTGTGCAGTCATTGTGGAATTTTTTTCATAAGTTTGTGTAAAAAGAATTCATGGATAAAATTCAGTTAGCATTAAATGGTCTTGATAATAATTCCAAAGAAAATTAAAAAAGATTAGTAGGCACTCTCTTCAGCTTATTACAGACCAGTTTTTACAATAAAGTTTTAAAACTGAACTGGTGTAAGTCTATGTTGGAAAATAAGCTAAGATCATAGTGAGGCTGAAAAATTCAACTCTGAAGAAAGTATATGGCTGGACATAAATTCCTCAAAACACAATAGAACAAGGTATTGGCTAAGATCACCTTTAAGGTTGAGATGTTGAAGTCGTGTGGCCGCCGACTTGAAAATATCTTCTGCAACTGAGCTGCTCTAAGTATGCTTTCAATTCGATGCATAACAGAAGGAACAAATGAGTATGTGTATAGAACACTTGCAGATATGCCACAAAATATTGGCTTGCAGAGCTCTGGCGGTAATTGCACCATACAATTGGTCTCTGAAACTCAATCATACAGGAAAAGGAAATCAACTGTAGAAAACATCCAATTTGTAAAAAAGGCTCCAATTTATTCAAAAACCAACCGATAAAAATTTCAGGCTTGAGAGTTGTTGCAGATAAATAAACGAAAAGACATCAGTAGCTTGAACCTGTTAACAAAAAATATATATTCAGGAACTAGTACTGTACACAAGAAGAAAGGGCATCCAAGCAACAATTCCTTAAATAAAGATCCACAAACTTCATATTTTTTGGTATGAATGAATTCACGACGGAATGAGTGTTATAGATAAGAAAGAAAAACGGCATAAAACTATGACTTTAACACCTTGATTCTACTACAAAAAAATTGATACAGGAACCAGTGTTGTACGCGAGAAGAAAAAGCATGCAAGCAACAATGACTTAAATTAAGAGCCAAGAACCTCATTTCGTTTTTTGGTACAAATGAGATGAAGGATGCACAAAATTTAAGATTTATACACAACCTGCATGGAAAATGACAATGATGATACAGATCGTTGGGTGTAACAATTGTTCCAAAAATAGGAAACATTCAGTACAAGCATTTATACCAGCCGTCATTTCAAAGTTTGAAATCCCTGACACATATTTTAAGAAATAATATTACTTACCACAGAAAATAGACGAATCTAAAACCTCAAATATAATAGGGGATAATCAGAAAACATTTCCAAGGAAGAGCTGAAAATAAGAAATGAGAAAATGGATTTTCGTGGGTTCAAAAGAGGATAGTCTATGGATGATCTCTCGCACGAATACAAAAGAATGATAAGCTGATAATAGAACTCACCCCCCCTCCCCCCAAAACAAGAAAACAATAAATAGCTCTTTCAAATTGGGACTAAATATAAGATTATAATATCAAACCAACCTAGCTTAACATCTAGTCTCCATGGCACTGGAATGAATGGTCAAGGACTTCTCTGCATCAAGGAGGACAGAAAAGTTTATAGTGAAACTCGACTGAATCAAATTTGGAGCAGGCATGTCCTGAGTTTCAGGTGTGCCATTTGAAAATCAAAAACATATTTTACTGGACCAAGCTGAATCAAAACACCTGATGTGGTGGTTTTGCATAAATGAATGACATCCTAAGGGTAGATTCAAATAGACAGCAGCCTGTCACACTTATCCAATTCTCCTGAATGAAAATACCATCGTCCTATCATCTTTAGGAGCACTCTAGCAAATCACTGTTCCCAAAAGATAACTTTATGATGCCACCTTCTCACACTTATTCTAGCTGGAATTGTTATTCAAAGCAAAAACTGTTGTAGTATGATTTTCATTAAATATCCTCTCCAGCACTTGTATTAATTTAAGCTACAATTTCTTTTGCAAAAAATGATACAAACACAAAGCTCAAAGATAGTAGCAAGTATTCATACATCTTTCACAAATATAAATATTGATTGGTAAGTAGTAACCTTTTTCTGCTTGAGGCTGCCTCAGCAAAAAATTATGAAACCTGAAAAGATGCCTTGCACATACTAAGGGCTTCCCTGGGTACTCAATTTTTATCCCATGGCTGTAGCACGTAGTAAAATCAAGTTGACGTGTAACATCCAACCAGGAAATTTTTAGTACGAAAAATAAAGCTTTTTTTTTAAAGATAAAAATTCAGAAGGAAAAATTGGCTCTTGCTAACACAAGTCAATTTTAGTCTAAAATTTTAGTAAAGCCTAGGATAAAATTTAAACTCAACTCTACTGGGCTAGGTTTAATAAATGGAACTCACCGGTCTTTGAAATGTTCAATATATGTCTTCTTTTTACCAGTTTTCATTTCTTCTGATGCCATATGACTGTTAGCATTTAAGTCCTTCAACACATCTTTTACATGATACACTGCTCTATTATGAGGTGTTTCAACAATAGAGTTCTGAAGCGTCTCCAAAGGAAGAATTCCACATGCTGTCTGAACTATATTTGGTAGCTTGGTGTCATGGATACAACTAGTTGCATGAGACTCCCTTTCAAAAAAAGAAGCCTTTCTGATGCATGTCCAATCTATGGACGAAGCTAGTTCCTGAGAACTAGTTTTAGCCACTGGGAGAAGCAAATACATCATGTTTGGCTTTGCAGTTTTATTCATTCCCCCACTTGGCTTGTGCAGTTTGTGATCCATGAGCAGCCCAAGAACATTTACTTGGAACTTCCTTGCAATGTCAACCTGAAATGGAGGTAGGAAAGTAACAGCACTATCAACAATGCCAGTCTAAATTTCTGGAAAGCAAAAAAACAAAATCTATGTAAAAGGTGTGCTTTGATTCTTATTTTATGCAGCTAAAAAGTATATGTACGATTACCTCATAGGAAGTAAGCTGAAGTGATCCAGCATTTTCACTTTGAACAGTTACAGTGCCATTAGATGTCTCTAGGTTTATACGCATCATTTCCATACTTGCATCAAGTTTATGCCTAAGAAGAAGCAGCATGCCACAAAATGGATAACTGTATGCAAAATTCCCTTTGAAAGACAAATAGTAGCAATGAAACAGAAATTTGGCCTCATTTGGATCCCAGTCTCCTACTAATTCATTTGGCACGTAAAGAGGATAGAGCTTCTTGTAATCCTCCATTTCTGCCAAAAACAAGTTTTTCTTAGTCTGCTGCTGATAAACTTCAATTGGATAAAGTAATTCCATATCAATTGTGTCCACTCACAGAAGCAAAGAATGTATGAACTAGTAACTTTTTCTCATTACATAACAGAATCAATGTATCAGCTAATTGGATGATCAGAACATTTTCATGTAAGAGCACTACTGCTTACATAAGATGAAAATCCTAGTACTATGAATCCTCACTTTAAATATACCAATCAATGTTTATATGTTTGACTCTGAATTCAAAGTTTTATATCCTTCAAGCCTCAAAAGTACCTTGAACAAACCAACATTGATCTGGCTGTGCCTACATACACGGATGAGAAGACAAAACTAAAGATTTCCAACCTGTTGGATCTTTCAAATAACTTTGAATTTCTTTAAACAAATCAAAAATCTTGTCCAATGTTTTCAATAGGTTGTCTAACTTACCATTTTTAAGAATGTCATTTGTAGCAAGACATGGTATGTTTTAAATCCAAAACCACAGGTTATATACCTTCCTAGTTAAGCAATAATTATCAGAGAATCTGTTTGGCATTATGAGGCAATATGATTGACACACACCCAGTCATCGTGAGTAAACCATGCAAGCTTGCAATCTAGATTCTAGAGCATGCAGAAAACTACAAACTATTGTGTAGCATTCCCTTAGATCTTGGTGTCACTCAGATTTCACCCTGAAATCTGTGACTACCCTATCCGAAAAAATTTCGTACTTTTAAAATAATGGGTCGTTTGTTGTTTTTATTGCCTGAAAGTTCTTGTATTGCGTCAAGATAATCCCAAAGAGCCATATTAGCCCTTTTCGCCAAATACCCAGATGCCCAAAATTGTTTTATTCTGTCGTCGGGATTTGTCTGCGGGAAATTTGTATTTAATTATTTTGAGCCCCGTATGAGGCTATTTGCGCTCTGTTTTAACTCTATTATGAGCGAATATGTTATTATTCCTATGTGTCAGAAGGATTTTAACTTATTTTAAGTTTTGGGCTTTATTTGTAACTTTTGGCAATTTTTCGTGTTTTTGTGGTGTCCCGTTTTGTTTTCTGTGAAATTTCTCTGGAGCAATTCCTTCGCCGGGTAAGCCCGATTTTTGGCCTGGAGCAGCTGGAAAACATACACGCACATTATGCCCGGAGGAAGTCGCCATCGGAGGTCTGGATCACTGGGAAAAAGCGAAGTCGTGCACAGAAAAGCCCCTGCGGGGATGGGCGCATTTTTGGAAAACAAAGGATTTAAGATGCAGTGGGAAAAATAGATGCAGCAGGCAGGTGGGATTTTATTGCTTGCCTTGCAGGGTACTTTTTCCCGTAATAGAAAATTCACTTAAGCTGCAGTGGAAAAAATAGAAGCAACAGGCAGGGGGGAATTTTATATCTGCTTAGCAGGGTACTTTTTCCCGTGATATAAAATTCACTTAAGCTGCAGTGGGAAAGTTAGAGGCTGCAGGCAGACGGGAATTTATTGCCTGCCTTGCAGGGTAAAAATTCCCATGGTGAAATAAAAGAAAAGTGACTTAAGTGAAATCATGGGATTTTATTGCCTGCCTTGCAGGGTAAATAATCCCATTGTCAAAGTCAAATCACTTAAGTGGATCATGGGATTTCCGGGGCTGCCTTGCAGGGTAAAAAATCCCATTGTCAGAAATTCTTAAAAATAGAATTCTATTATGCAAAAAAGTGCGACCCACCTTGGGTGAATAATAATGCATTAAATAAATATTTGTTAATATTTATTCACCCAATTTTGGCACCCAGGCTTGTGGAAAAGTCAACAAAAGCAAAGGGGAATAAATCAATTGGAAATAGAATTCCAAAATTAAATAAATTTAATTTATTTAATGCAGCCCCTTTTGAGAAGGAATTAATACTTTTTAAAGTATTAAATGATTATATTAATTCCTATTTTCAGTGGCTATGGTCAAAGCACACTGTGAAGCTTAAGTGAAGTGCTGTGTGAAGGATTAAATTGGATTAATTTAATTTATTGGATGGCTGTCCTTAAACATGCTATTTTTAAAAGAGAAAAGCATGATTTTTAATTAATTAATTGTCTTTAATTGTTAGGGCAATTATTAATTATAGAATTGTGAAGGTTATATAAGCATGGGCAGCCATATGGGTGAATTATTTAATTCACAGGTAAAGAATTGCAGCCAAGGAGGAAAAGTGCGCCCCCATTAAAGGAAGGATTTTGCTCAGACAAGGTGGAAACAAGGCTAAAAGCTTCCAGATTTGGCGCATGCTTTGGAAGGAGGTTGATCTTCGTCTACATAATTGTTTGCACAGGTGTTACAGGAGCTCAGGTGTTGTTGAAAGGATTCATGCTCTCTTTAAGTGCAAATTAAACACCATTTTTTGGGGCAGCAGGCTTGAAAAGTGCAGATTTTTATAATTAAAATTCACTATTCATGCTCCGGTGGCCATTTTTGTCTGAATAAATTGCAGGAATTCATTACAGGTGCTTTACAAAGGAAAAAGAGCTTTTATCAATGTCCAATACATTGCATATATCCTCCGAATCTGAAGAATTGTCCAGAGCTGCACCAGTTTTGAAGAATTCCAGTCAAATAAGAAGAAAAAGAATTGTTCAGACAAAGACAGACAAAGCTATGGCGAAGAAAGATGAAAAAGAAAGCACAACAGAGTCATGCATCACTTCTAAATTTACAGATACTGGAGACACAGATCTAGGCTCGAAACCTCTTGCTGAATTGATAGACAGATCCAGAGCAGGAGAAACTTCACTCATGCGTGCAAATTAAAAGCAGTGGAATTATTCGAGTTGCAGCTTTTCCATCCATAGCCCTGTTGCCAAAGTTTGTTATGCAGGTGCAGATCCATATCCAGATGCAGATGCAGATGCAGATGCAGATGCAAATCCATATTCAGATCCAGATCCAGATCTCATAGTTGCAAAAGCTTCTGGCACAAAGGCTCCATCCTCTTGTTTCGAATGCAGCCCATGTAGAAGACAGTGCGTGGAAAATTCCTTCCAAGACCTTGTGCATGTGCTCTCATCTTCCAGTTGAAGCCTTCATTGAATTTTTATTCACCCTGAGTGCTTTCCAGAATTTTTAATTGCTCATATGCAATTAAAAATAAGGATGATGAGTTATCTACGGCCAACCTTGCACTGATGCATGTACAACAGAAGAACTGCAAAAGCTTCAAGGATAAAAGAGAAGACAATGGGAAGGCAAAATTCCAGCTTGCTTCCAATTCCAACTGCTTGCAATTCCAGCTTGTTTCCAGATCCATCTACTTCCAGATCTAGTTTGAATCAGCTGCATGCAGATATGAAAAAGGATAAAGTCAGCTTTCCTCTTCCTTCTTCTTTCATCCGACAAAGTCAGCTTTCCTCTTCCTTCTTCTTTCCTACGACAAAGTAATTGAGCGATCAATTTAATTATACAACTTAAGTAATTGGTTTAAAAGCCATTACTTGAAGAAGTCAATTACTTGGAGATAGGTGGCGGACATGCAAAATAGAAGCTTCTATTTTCAATTGCAAATCATACATGTCACGCAAAGAGGAATTCCAGGAGGAAGATTGCCAGTTGTTTCTTTTCGACTTCCACATGTGCCAGTTCAACTAAAGCTTCCAACTTGTAATTGCCCCTCTACATTCTATAAGTAGAGGAAGAACCTTCGGATTAATGATTGATCAGAATTTGTGAGAAGCATTCTCGTGTTCTAGACTTTGTGCTGAACCCCTGAGAGCAACTTGGAGCAAAGGAATACAAAGGAGCAGGTTTCCGGAGAACTTTGTGTCACGGTGTATTGTGTTTCTTGCTTTTAATCTTAGATCTCTTAATAGACTTTGTGTTATTTTAGATCTGGATCTAGAGCTTCCTTTGTTTTATAATTCTGTGTGTTCATATCTCTTAAGTTTCTTCTATGTGCATGCAATTAGCTCTGCTATCTACTAATTGGGATGCACATCTTCTCCATTTCTTCTCTGTATTTCCTTTACTTCCTTCTTCTATAAAATACTTCCTTTCTTAAACAGCTGCTTACTTGCTGCAGAACTTCTTAGTTATGGTTCATGAACTAAGTTGTTAAAGTAAAACCCTGATAGATAATAACACATTTTTATTGACAAATCTGACACGGGAGCCTCACCGGTTAAATGAGGGAGATTTATCTCATGACTACCTAGGTTTGATGCTATGCAGAAAATCTAGCCAACAGATCCCCACTTGGGTGTGATGAACTCTTCTTTCCATCATATAAACTAGAGATGCATAGATGCTGCTCACAATATTTTCTCAACACAACTGTATTTTGTCGAAATTTTCCTTTAATTGTTGGAGATCTAGAGATGCTCCAATACCAATTAATTCCAACCTGTTGCAAAACATTAATTAACCGCTATAGTGCATTCTGTAAATTGGTTCCTTTAAATACGTTACAATGCTCATTAATATGTATCTATCATTATTTATGTAAAAAAATTAAAATAACCCATACAAATCATGATGCATATTTATATAAAATCATTCACACGCAGTTAATCACAAGGCTTCCTAGAGACAACCCCCTCTTGCAAACCAATAGATCAGCAACACAGTTTCTGTAAGAAATTCAAACACGCATTTCTTGAATGAATAATTATCCAGCATATAATGGTGACCACATTTCCATATGATCACTAACCACACAAACATGACCATCCTTTTCACATGAAAGCCAATTCACCAAGAAAAAGTGTGGATATGAGCATAGGGTCAAATGTTAGCCATCGATCTCTCAACTCTTTACGAGGATAATTTTCTCACTGCCCAGCTCTCAACTGAAGAAACAAATAGTACTCTAGTCAAGCTATCACTAATATAATCAAATGTGTGGAAACTATCACAGACAAGATACTCATCAAGTACGTGCATGCACACATACATGTATCTCACAGTAGCTAAAATAAAGTTTGGGTTGATTGTCCACTTTTAATCATGAAATATATGTAATGAATTGAATGATCCATTTTCTACACCCTTTTATTGATAATGGCTTCTCTATTGCCTTCCTCTTACGCATATTCATGGGAAAAATAGAGAGAATTGAATCAAATCTTCAAGTTTAGAATTAGGTTGGCCATTGTGCCTCGTTGGAGGTCCTAATTGGCTAGAAGATTGTCATTGCTTGGCGTGCAATATCCCTGGCAGTGGAGGCCTAGTCTAGTGACTCTTTTAAGACCTACTGAAAACAAAAACTTGCAGTTGATAGTCAAAGTTTTACTACCAAATTGAAAGTTTTATTACCCATTATGTCACAGTTTTTGCTTCAGTAATTGAAATCACGGGTCAATTACCTAATATTTCAGTTACAGATGAAACTTAGCCTGATATTTCTGTGGGCTGAAATAATTTGTGTTCAAAATAATCAAAAGCACTCGTTGCTCAAACTCAGGGTAATGATTTTCAATCTTCATAAAAAGGATTCTCCGTAGGTTACCAGTCACTGTTTGTGACATACAGCCACCCAAACCAATCAACTTGAACATCTGTGCGAGTTCCTAATAGCCATTAAAAGGAAGAGGCAAAAAGCATATGAATACCAGAACATACAACCTGAATCTATGTTATCTTTTGCAGCTTCTTTAATTGTAAATAAGATTTACTGATACCTCAAATCAAACATGAAAATTTTAATCCCAACTCCTTACCTTTTTCAACTCCACGTTCATCTTCTTCTTCTTCTTCCCTTGCTGGTAAGAGATCATGGGTCAACGCTCCATCTGCATGCAACTGCTTGCATGCCTCAAGACATGCTAGTTGCTTCAACAAACTGAGTTTTCCCTGAACCTTAACAGTCAAGATGGGACAGTTCCTAGGAAGTTCCATTATGCACTCACCAATTTCTTTGTTGATATGAAAAATTGGCCTAGGCATATAATATCTGAGTACCATAACAGAAACTAATCGTCTAAGTTGATTAAAATGCCAGAAGACAATTAAAAAAATGGTTATTCATAAAACAAATATCCATCAGAGGAAACATATTGATAAAATTTCAGTGCCTCTAATTCCAGTAGCAAATTTAATTTTCAACAAAGTAAAATCCAGAACATGTGTTATATTAAGAAAGAAAAATGTTGTGTGTCTAAAGTTCATAATGAGAATTAAGAATTACCTGTCTCCAGGCAACTGGGAGCAGTAATAATGGATCAATGCTACACTAGAGTTCAATGAAACTATTGCGCCCGTGGATGCCACACAATAGATTCCTGTGCTTGGCATCAAGTTTACATGCAGATCAGGTGGCCGGAGGGTTTCCGTTTTGCTCAATGCCACATCTCTCATGATTTGCTCACTTCCAACAAAATTGACAATTTGTTCTTCCTGATTATCATCCCCCCTGGTAGTACCCAAACCAAGTATCTTTAGGCAAAATACCAAATACATGCTGTAAATGTACATTTTTCACAATCATGATGAAAATAAATTTCATATATTTTCTAGATGGTATGTACAATGTACCTTGCAAGATGCTTCAAAACATTATTTTTATTTCTACTGACAAAAGAAGTCCACTAAAGCCAGAACTGGAAACCAGAAACCTCTAAGTTGAAATAGATCTCAGACATACAAAGATGGAGGAAAAGGCTTATCCAATTTTTTTTTTTCCCTGCATGTCATGTTGAAATCAAAGGAAATGAAATTATACTAATAACCATGAGCGACCAAACTAGGAAAACAGGATTCGAAAATACAAGAATTAACAACAACGAGGGATGCAGTAGAAGCAACAACAACAGTGAGGGTAACCCACACCAACTCTGGAAACAATAAACAGAGATAGAATAATTAATTGAACGCAAAAAAGGTAAACCCCAGATAACATAGAAAATACTCAGCAATAATTTCACATAAATTTAAAAGAGGCTTGACAAAATCATTGTCTGAACCAACACCGTCCAACTCAGATTTTCTATAGGTAAGCTTGGCTCGAAGTATTATGTTTTCCCCAGCTCAGAAACCTACTATTCATGAATAAAATTGCCAGCTGTGTTCACTTGAGTTTAATTTAAAAGTAATTCAATGATAGACTACTAGGTTATTAGGCAAGAAATTAATTGAGTAAGATAAGCATCAGGCCATGAACAGGTATCTTAATAAGGCAAACCATTAAAGAAAGAAGAAAGAGAAATTATACAGTCCACAAAACACCAAAAATTGGTCAATGGGACTTAAAAATAAAATAAAATAAAGCTACAATATATAGTACTAGGGTTATTACACCCAAGGTTATCAATTAATTATATAAGGTTTTCACAATCCATAACATAAAACAATGATCTCGTGGGGAAAAACAAAAAAATTGTGAACCTACCAAGAGGGAGTAAACCTAAAGCAGTTAAAACCTGAACAATAAGAACTAATTACAAGTACAAATATCCCTATAAGGGAACGACTTGTCACTGAAGCATAGAGCTTGCTAAAGATAAAGTGGGAGACTGTGAAAGGAGACATGCTATCACATGTTTGTATTAAGGATTGGCCTAAAAGAACAAATGAAAACATCATCTACTACCACAAAAGGGCCAATGCATGATCTGAGAGTACTCACGCTCTCACTAGAACCTCTCCTAAAATCCAAGGCCAAAAAACCTCGTGCAAAGAAAAAAATTGAGTAATGTGCCCCTGCCTCTGTGCCCCAAACTGTGAACAAGGGCAAGGCCTTCAATGTTGCAATGAAGCAGATCCATTTTGTCTAAATAAGAATGAGTTAGTTGGGATGCTGTAGTAGATTGGTAGAAATAGGAAAAGAGGAATACCGTCTCACTAATCTATCCCATCAGTGTGTGAGTCAATTTTATCCAATGAGTACTTATCAATTCCATTGCCTAAAGAAAGATGAAAGGAAGGAGTAGTTAATCTGACAGATCCATCTGCCTCTTATAAGGACCTATGTCTAGGAACAAATCATCTCAAATGTAAACTCCCATTTTCTAGATTAAAATAATTAATAATATTACGTAATGTCCCTTTCTAGGGCTGAAAAACACAAGCAAGGAATTCACACAAACCTCAAGTGAAGTAAACTTAGATTTTTATACCAGTCTAATGAAATTAGGAACAGAGAACAAAAGTTTGATTATGACAGCAAAATTAATACTAAATCACACAAGCAGATGGACACTCTCAGAAAACACTCGGAAGAAAATAATCTGTAAGTTGTACTACTCAAATGAAATTGAGGATGAAGCTCATTTTCTCCTAACATGCCCACTATATAAGACATACTTATCCTGATATCTGCAATCATAACTTGGTCCATGAACTCGTAAATCAAGACAACCAAACAAATCTCGTTGATTTTATTATGAATCTAAATGCTCATCGAATCAGCTGTCTACAAAAGTAAACATGGTTGTTGACTGTCAAAGTCTCTTTTTAGAAATTAGGGTGTTAAAAATAATTTTTCTCTCATTTCATGACGTGTTTTAATTTGTTACTTCTTTTCCTTATTCCTTCAAGGAAAAAGCCCACATATTACTGTCACTTCAGCTGGGAAAAGTCCAATGATTGTGAAGATGGCATCAATAGGTAAGTTTTAATTCATTAGTTTTAGAGCCTACCCAATGCATAAGTTAATGTTATAAAGCGGGAACCTAATAGTAAATTAGGGTTGGCGGGTCATTTTGTTGTGTGAGTCCCAGAAGTTATAAAGTAATACAGGTTCTGAATAAGGGTAATCAAAGTTTCATTGCACATATTTTTGATTGGACATTAATAAAAGAAGAGGCGAAAGGATTCAAATTCCAATATACAGCATTGGGTAAAAGCCAACTGACAGATCGACATCTGGCACTAGGGAAGTATCCCCAACTTCATTTCCCCTAGTTGTGTTCTATTTTTCGTTACTACATTGCTTGGCTATGATTATTTTTCATTCCGTATCCTCATTGCATTTTATGGTTGGTAAAGTCTCCCTTGCCATTCAATTGAATGAAATTTGTATCGACTCCTAAATTGACATCTAATGGTGAAAAAAATGCATCGAAACAAATCATGCATACATTGAAATAAATTTTATTTGCATTAATACCAAAAGAAATACAGAAAGAAGTAGGTTAAGTTTTATGAACAGAAACATTAAATTTCGCATCAAATAAAGACTCCACACCATGCTTTCCTTGGTTGGAAATGAAGATAAAATTTAGAACTTGTCCAAAATGCTCTAGTGGAAAATTTCAACGAGTCTAGGCCAACATCAAAGTTCTTATCAGAACACCAAATGATGACGCGAACCTTAAAAAAGAAAGAAAATGAAAACTATGATAAGAAAGAAGCACAAAAATCCAACCTCTTGATGAGCAAAACATAATGGGAACCTTGCATTCTTGCACGACCACGTGATTGTATAAAACTACAGACTGTATCCGGGAAATCAAAACGTATAACCAAGTTGCATTCCTTGATATCGAAACCCTCTTCAAGAACTTGGGTTGCCACGATGATATCCACCTAAAAGAAGCATTCATTAAACAATAGTTTAATACCCTACAAACCAAATATTGCTTAGCACGTTTTATCAAACACAAGAAGAATTGAGATCAATAGTACAAGACTTTAGTGTTAAATACATACATCATATACTACGAATTATAAATAAAAATATACATAGAGGAGAAAAAAAGGAACAAAGTAATACATCTAACCTTGCCTTCCCGGAATGCCTGAACTATCTCTGCTTGCTGTCTTCGAGTTTGAGCTTGAAATTTTGTTTGGCTTCCAACTATATATTCTGTCTTATGACCCAAGAAGCAATCTAGAGACCGCAATAAGCTTTCTATAACCATAGCTGATATCACTCTTTTAACGAATACAATGCACCTTACTTGTTTCCAGTGCCTGAGAGATGCGGATCAATCTGATAAGAATTTACCAAACTAATACTAAAAGGAGCCCATTATATATTTTGATATGTCAAAGACACAAACCCAGAGAGTCTTGTGAACAAATGAAAATATACAGTTACAAACCATTAAAAAAAATTAAACTATTGAATGAGAACAAAGAAAAACAGATAGGGTTAAAAGCAGTAATATCTCATAGCACATTGTCATTTTTACATCTTTTTGTCTCAACTATTTAAGCTGATATGTATTCTCAGGTTCCAAATGTTATAACAGTATATATCGAAGTGGTGCACTGAGAACAAAATATTTCCGCATCTTTAATTACTTAGTTTAAACTTTAAATCACAAAACATAATAATAAATTTCCATGATTCAAATTCATAGCCAACTACAAAATATATCATATATCTCAGACGAAAAGTTACACATCAAATCCATCCATAAAAGTAAGGATAAATAACTTATTTCAAAGTATGACATTGGTCAAAACTACATTCTTGATATTATACTACAAGAGTCATTACTAAAGCAAAGGTCATTTACAAGAGTTGTTATTACAGCAAAAGGTCAATTCCATGCAACCCCAATACAATCTAAAATAAAATAATCAAAGTAAGTTTCATTCACATTCGCATACCTCATAGTTTGTCACATAGGATGATTATGGTTCTAAGGCTCAGAGAGGGCCTTCAATTATATAAGGAAGCAATCAACCAAAAATTCAAAGTAAGGACAAACGGTTGACATCATCACCACTCACATTGTGACCTCATTATAACACCATTTATGTTTATGATTTCACGATGGCTTTATGAGTGCATAACTTATGGAAATGTGAATTTTGAGCATTAATAAGTCTGTTTCATTCCTGTGGCTTATATGGCCTTGCTAAAAGCATTAATTATGACTGCGTTGCTAACTAGGCCAACCAGTGTCACATCAGCCACAAAAAATCCTTTTCAAATCCATTTATATATTAATTAATATCCCTTATGCATGCTCACCTATTTAATTCATTTTTTTGGTCCAGCAATGAAAGAAAGAAAGAAAAAGGACATTGTAGTGCAAATTGCACTGCTGACATCTAAAGAGTAGACAGTGAAATCAGCCAACTAGTGAAGAGTTGAATAAGTATTAACCTTTTTGACCCCCTCTTGACTTCATTTGTCGTTAATTTGACTAGATGTTGCTTTGTCGAACAAAATCTGATGCTTTGACTAAAATTGTCCATGTTGACAACACTTATAGTGCTGACTGGAATAAACTATATTCATCTGTCAGTCTATTATTCAACATGACTAGGGCCATATGTGTGTGTGTATTGGGGCCTGGCTGGGGCAGATTTGACTAAGTAAACTACTAACCATTCACCTATCAGTCTATTATTCAACATTACTATGGCCATAATATATGTTGGGGCCTGGATGGGGCAGAGTTGACTATTTTTAGAGGTTTTACTTTAATTACAAAGCTCATGAACTATAACTTAACAATTCTACAGCAAGTAAGCAGTTGTTTTGGAATGTTTTGCAGAAGGGGGAAATAATAGAAGTAAGGAAAGAAGAGAGGAAGATATGCAATTCAACAAATAGTTTACAAAGTTGGTCTCATACATATAGATTAAATAAACAAGTAGATCTCACAATATTCAGAAGTAAAGGAAAAGAAAAACTTCTAATCTAAATTTCAGATAACACAAAGTTTATCTAAAGATCCACACAAAAGTTAGAAGATGTTGGCTAGATTTTCTGCATAGCATCAAACCTAGGCAGTCATGAGATAAATCTCCCTCATTTAACTGGTGAGGCTCCCGTGTCAGATTTGTCAATAAAAATGTGTTATTATCTATCAGGGGTTTTACTTTAACCACTTAGTTCATGAACCATAACTAAGAAGTTCTGCAGCAAGTAAGCAGCTGTTCAAGAAAGGAAGTATTTTATAGAAGAAGGAAGTAAAGGAAATACAGAGAAGAAATGGGGAAGATGTGCATCCCAATTAGTAGATAGCAGAGCTAATTGCATGCACATAGAAGAAACTTAATAGATATGAACACACAAAATTATAAAACAAAGGCAGCTCTAGATCCAGATCTAAAATAACACAAAGTTTACTTAAAAGATCTAAGATTTAAAAGCAAGAAACACAGTACACCGTGACACAAAGTTCTCCGAAAACCTGCTCCTTTGTATTCCTTTGCTCCAAGTTGCTCTCAGGGGTTCAACACAAAGTCTAGAACACAAGATTGCTGCTTACAAATTCTGATCGATCGTTAACCCGAAGGTTCTTCCTCTACTTATAGAATGTAGAGGGGCAATTACAAGTTGGAAGCTTTAGTTGAACTGGCACATGTGGAAGTTGGAAAAGAAACAACTGGAAATCTCCCTCCTGGAATTCCTCTTTGCATGACATGTATGATTTGCAACTGAAAATAGAACCTTCTATTTTGCATGCCTGCCACCTATCTCCAAGTAGTTGACTTCTTCAAGTAATGGCTTTTAAACCAATCACTTAAGTTGTATAATTTAATTGATCGCTCAATTACTTTGTCGGAGGAAAGGAGGAAGAGGAAAGGAGGAAGAGGAAAGCTGACTTTGTCCTTTTTCATGTCTGCATGCAGCTGATTCAAACTGGATCTGGAAGCAGCTGGATCTGGAAACAAGCTAGAATTGCAAGCAGTTGGAATTGGAAGCAAGCTAGAATTTTACCTTCGCATTGTCTTCTCTTTTATCCTTGAAGATTTTGCAGTTCTTCTTCTGTACATGCATCAATGCAATGTTGGTCGTAGATAACTCATCATCCTTATTTTTAATTGCATATGAGCAATTAAAAATTCTGGAAAGCACTCAGAGTGAATGAAAATTCAATGAAGGCTTCAACTGGAAGATGAGAGCATATGCACAAGATCTTGGAAGGAATTTTCCACGCACTGACTTCTTCACGGGTTGCATTTGAAACAAGAGGATGAAGCCTTTGTGCCGGAAGCTTTTGCAACTATGAGATCTGGATCTGGATCTACATATGGATTTGCATCCGCATTTACATCTACATCTGGATATGGATCTGCACCTGCATAACAAACTTTGGCAACTGGGCTATGGATGGAAAAGCTGCAACTCGAATAATTCCACTGCTTTTAATCTGCACGCATGAGTGAAGTTTCTCCTGCACGCATGAGTGAAGTCTTTCCATCAATTCAGCAAGAGGTTCCGAGCCTAGATCCGTGTCTCCAATATCTACAAATTTAGAAGCAATGCATGACTCCGTTGTGCTTTCTTTTTCATCTTTCTTTGCCATAGCTTTGTCTATCTTTGTCTGAACAATTCTTTTTCTTCTTATTTAACTGGAATTCTTCAAAACTGGTGCAGATCTGGACAATTCTTCAGATTCAGAGGATATATGCAATATATTGGACATCGATAAAAGCTCCTTTTCTTTTGTAAAGCACCTATAATGAATTCTTGCAATTTATTCAGAAAAAAATGGCCACCGGAGCATGAATAGTGAATTTTAATTATAAAAATCTGCACTTTTCAAGCCTGCTGCCCCAAAAAAATGGTGTTTAATTTGCACATAAAGAGAGCATGAATCCTTTCAAAAACACCTGAGCTCCTGTAACCCCTGTGCAAACAATTATGCAGACAAAGATCAACCTTCTTCAAAGCATGCGCCAAATCTGGAAGCTTTTAGCCTTGTTGCCACCTTGCCTGAGCAAAATCCTTCTTCAAATGCCTTGTTTCCACCTTGCCTGAGCAAAATCCTTCTTCAAATGGGGCGCACTTTTCCTCTTGGCTACAATTCTTTACCTGTGAATTAAATAATTCACCCATATGGCTGTCCATGCTTATATAACCTTCACAATTCTATAATTAATAATTGCCCTAACAATTAAAGGCAATTAATTAATTAAAAATCATGTTCTTCTCTTTTAAAAATAGCATGTTTAAGGACAGCCATCCAATAAATTAAATTAATCCAATTTAATCCTTCACACATCACTTCACTTAAGCTTCACAGTGTGCTTTGACCATAGCCACTGAAAATAGGAATTAATATAATCATTTAATACTTTAAAAAGTATTAATTCCTTCTCAAAAGGGGCTGCATTAAATAAATTAAATTTATTTAATTTTGGAATTCTATTTTTAAATTCCTTATGTCCACTTCCCTTTGTTGACTTTTCCACAAGCCTGGGTGCCAAAATTGGGTGAATAAATATTAACAAATATTTATTTAATGCATTATTATTCACCCAAGGCGGGTCGCACTTTTTTGCACATATAATTCTATTTTTAAGAATTTTCTCATAATGGGATTCTTTACCCTACAAGGCAGGCACTAAAATCCCATGATCCACTTAAGTGATTTGACTTTGACAATAGGATTATTTACCCTGCAAGGCAGGCAATAAAATCCCATGATTTCACTTAAGTCACTTTTCTTTTATTTCACCATGGGAATTTTTACCCTGCAAGGCAGGCAATAAATTCCCGCCTGCCTGCAGCATCTAACTTTCCCACTGCAGCTTAAGTGAATTTTATATCACGGGAAAAAGTACCCTACTAAGCAGGTATAAAATTCCCACCTGCCTGCTGCTTCTATTTTTCCCACTGCAGCTTAAGTGAATTTTCTATCACAGGAAAAAGTACCCTGCAAGGCAGGGAATAAAATCCCACATGTCTGCTGCTTCTATTTTTCCCACTGCAGCTTAAGTGAATTTTATAACACCGGAAAAAAGTACCCTGCCAGGAAGGTATAAAATTCCCATCATGCATGTGGCTTCTATTTTTTCCATTGCAGCTTAAATCCTTTGTTTTCCAAAAATGCGCTCATCCCTGCAGGGGCTTTTCCGTGCACGACTTCGCTTTTTTCCTAGTGATCCAGACCTCAGATGGTGACTTCCTCCGGACATAATGTGCGTATATGTTTTCTAGCTGCTCCAGGCCAAAAATCGGGCTTACTCGGCAAAGGAATTGTTCTAGAGAAATTTCACAGAAAACGAAACGAGACAACACAAAAACACGAAAAATTGCCAAAAGTCACAAATAAAGCCCAAAACTTATTCCAAGTTAAAACCCTTTTGGTACATAGGAATAATGACATGTTCGATCATAACAGAGTTAAAACAGAGCACAAATAGCCTCAAACGGGGCTCAAAATAATTAAATACAAATTTCCCGCAGACAAATCCCGACAACAGAATATAACAATTTTGGGCATCTGGGTATTTGGCGAAAAAGGCAATATGGCTCTTTGGGAATATCTTGACGCAATACAAGAACTTTCAGGCAATAAAAACACAAAACGACCCATTATTTTAAAAGTACGAAATTTTTTCGAATAGGGTAGTCGCAGATTTCAGGATGAAATCTGGGTGACACCAGAAGAAAAGGCATCGTTGACACAAAGTTCTTCGGAAATCTGTCTTTATTCAATTCCTCAGTTTTGACAAAAATGACATCAAGGGCTGCAGCACAAAGTCTGGAACTCAAGAATGTTGATTAACAAATTATGATTTTTGATCCTCTAATTCATGGGCTCTTCCTCTATTTATAGTGTATAGAGGGTAATTACAAACAAGAAGTTTTTAATGAATTGCCACATGCAGAAGCTGTTACGATTTGTCGTCACACCAAAAGCTCAAATTGGTAGTGGAGAGGATCTCATGGTGTTAACCAGCTGCTACGCCAACACATCCCCACACAATGGATCCAGATGCAACCACGTGAGCCTGGGCCCACCATGTATTCACCAAATTAGGCTCAACGACATTAGGAGGCAACGACACTGGGACTTCCTGGGAGGTCACCCATCCTAGTACTACTCCAGGTTGAGAGTGCTTAATTGCCTGGTATTAGAGTTGCACAACTTGCCGTCACACCAAAAGTTCGAACTGGCAGTGGAGAGGGATTTCATCATGTTAACCAGCTGGTATGCCAACACAGCCCCACACGATGAAGCCAGATGCAACCATGTGAGCCCTGGGCCCACCATGTATTCACCAAATTAGGCCCAACGACATTAGGAGGCAACGACACCGGGACTTCCCAAGAGGTCACCCATCCCAGTACTACTCCAGGTTGAGCGCACTTAACTGTCTGGTATTAGATCTGCACAACTTACCGTCAAATATTTGTAATTAAGATGTCCAAATCTTTCATGCCAAAGCTTACTCTCTGAATCTGCATGAGAAACCAATCATGTCCCTATAGAAGAAGTGTCATCAAAACCCTTAAAGTGATATAGTCTAGAACTATGATCAACAATACCCTGAGCAACAAGTGAATAAGGTTCCAACAGAGTTTTTACTTCTGCCCCATGTGGTGTAAACGTCACTGTTTTCCCTTGACCAGAATGACAAATTTGATATACATAAAGTAAATTTGTAGTGATGTTAGGAACATATAGTGCATCTTAGATACTACCACCATCAAGTTGTATATCACTTTTTCCCTCAACAGAAAGAAAGGAAGAATCTCCAACTTCAATTTTGGAAGTAGAACTCAAACCTAGAGAAACAAAAGACTCTTTGGAAGAAGTCATGTGATGAGAAGCACCAAAATCTATAACTCAACTGTCTGCAAATGGTGATTGAGATCTCCCAATAACATTAAGTGTTTTGCCATGCTGATTAGAAGGAGGTGGAGTGGAGATAGAAATTTTGTGTTTTTTGACTGCATCCTCTAAGGCTTGCATTCGCTTCTAACACCTATGTTCTTCATGACCACTACCCCCATAAAAAGAACATGAAAGGCTAGACTTATTCTTGAATTTAGAAGACTCCTTGAGTTTAGAGTTTTTTTTTTTTTGGGTTTAGGAACATTTTGAGATGGAGAAGGGGTGGATTTGGTTTTATTTTTTGGTTTTCCCTTGCCCTTAGGATTAGATGCAACTAATGCCTTTTGAGAGGTGGAAGACTCGAGGTGAGACAATTTGGATTCTTCCCTAGTAAGTCTTTCACAAAATGTTTCTAAGTCAAGAATTTTAAATTTACCACCTAAGGCATCCATGCTAGAGAAAAAGGTTGAAGAAAATATTTGAAATAGTCCTCTCAACTTGGATAGAATTAAGTAAACACACTCTTCATCTTTCTTATCTCTTCCACTCCCCTTCAATTGTGTCATCAAATGCTTGAACTTGGTAAGATAGTCTATAATTGTTGGAAAATCTTCAGGATTAAGAGAGGTGATCTCAATGTCAATGGCCGCATTTTTGGAAAAAGAGAGTTTGAAGTGAATCATGAGATTTTTGGAAGCAACAGGCAGGTGGGAATTTTGTACCTGCCTAGCAGGATACTTTTTCCCATGGAAGCAACGCCACTTAAGTGACACTTTTTAGAGGCAACAGGCAGGTAGGAATTTCTTACCTGCCTTGCAGGGTAAAAATTGCCACTTAAGTCATAATGGAAAAATTAGATGCAGCAGGTAGGCGGGAATTTCTTACCTGCCTTGCAGGGTAAAAATTCCCATTGTGGAATAAAAGAAAAATCACTTAAGACATTGATGGGATTTTATTACTTGCCTTGCAGGGTAAATAATCCCATTGTCAATTGTCTTTTAAAAATAGAAATCCCTCATACCAAAAAGTGCGACTCCTTTAGGGAAATAAAGGCAGCCTTAAATGCAATAAATTAATTAAATTCTTCTCCAATTTTGGCGCCCAGGTTTGTGAAAAAGTCAACAAAGGGAAAGTGGATAAAGGAAGTTGGAATTAGACATTCTAAAATTAAATAAATATTATTTATTTAATGCAGCCCCTTCATGTCAAAAAGTGTGCCCCATTTGGCAGAGAAATAATATATTTTTAAGTATTAATTGATTTAATTAATTCCTATTTTCAGTGGCTAAGGTTAAAGTATACTGTGAGACTTGAGTTAACTAGAAGTAGAAGTCTAAAATTAAATAAATTTAATTTATTTAATGGCAGCCATAAGCATGCACAAAATAGGCGCCCCATTTGAAGAGTAAAACTTATTAAATAATTAATTAATTGCCAGGAATAGGAAAGACATTAATTAATTATAGAATTATGAGGATTATATAAGCAGGGGCTGCCATAAGGATGAATTAATTAATTCAAAAGCAGAGAAGTGCAGCCCAGACAAAAAGTGCGCCCCATTTGAAGAGGATTTTTGCTCAGAAGGTGTAATTAATGCTGGAAGCTTCCAATTTTGGCGCATAGGTTGAAGGAGGTTGATTTGTGTCTAGATAATTGTTTGCATAAGTGATACAGGTGCTCAGGTGAAGTTGGTAAAATTCATGCTTGCTTTGCATGCAAATAAAACATCAAATTTTGGGGCAGCAGGCTTGAATTATGCAGATTTTTATGATTAAAATCCACTGTTCATGTTCCGGTTGCCATCTTTGTCTGAATTAATTGCAGGAATTCATTACAGGTGCTTTTATAAGAGAAAGGGAGCTTAAATCAATGTCCAATACATTGAATATATCCTCCGAATTTGAAGAATTATCCAGATCTGCACCGGTTGTGAAGAATTCCGGCCGAATAAAGAGAAAAAGAATTGTTCAGACAAAGATAGATACAGCCATGGCAAAGAGGGATGAAAAAGAAAGCACAACAGAGTCATGCATCACTTCCAAATTTGCAGACATAGGAGACACAGATCTAGGTCCAGAACCTCTTTCCGAATTGATTGATAGATCCAGAGCGGGAAAGACTTCACTCATGCGTGCAGTTAAAAGCAGTGGAATTATTCGAGCTGCAGTTTTTCCATACATAGCCCAATTTCTAGAGTTCGTTATGGAGTGTGCTAGGTCTTACCATCCTTCTTCCAGATCAGTGCGAGATGCTACGGGGAAAACAATAATTCTGGTTGGACGCAGAATTCATCAATTATTGTTTGAAGATTCCAGTGCGAAAGGTGGTGACTTCTATTAGCATACAGGATGCCGACAGCAGGTGGGAAAAGCATAGAGTTGACTGCGTGAACATAATGAACAGCAGATACATGAAGAAGCCTAGATCTCCTTCCAAGTTCCCAAGAACTCTTCCACGGTCCAATTTGGTACAGGAGGTAGATGATATTGCCAAATTGTTATGCAGGATAAATGGCGAAGCGAACGCTCACACTTTCCGTACATGGATGTATGTTTTCATCAGGACCATTGAAATCAACAAGGTTGATTCTATAATCAATTGGTCAGAAATCATTAGCAACAACATTGGTGAGCAACTCCGGAACGTGAAGCGTACTTTCAGCTTCAAAATGACTTCCTACTTGGTATATGCTGCAGCTTCACAAGGCATCTTCTCCAAGCTAGATAGATGTGGTGTTCTTTCCAAGGACCCATTTTCAAGTGCTACCCACAGCTTACTGTACCTGCATGCAAGAAAGATTTCAAAGTGGTCAACGATGGATTCTTCTACGAATTCATTTGCAGGCTAGACAGGGACCTAAAGGCCAACAGGGTAAGCAAGGAAGCATGGGAAGCTGTATCCAAAATTGGCAGTCTATTCATTCAGTTTGCAGATTTCACATACCTCAGGGTTACTGGCTTTTCTGGAGAACCAAGTTAAGTCTGCCCAGATATCCGAATGATAGATTGATCACCATGGAGCTGAGCAGACAACTTGTGGAGATACACGACCTTCAGTCGAAAGGGCACAAGTCTACAGGCTTCTTCCCGATCACTGTGGGCACATCTACGGGCTTTTTCCCAAGCATTCATATTACAGCTGCATGAAGCATTCATAGAGTTCTCGACTTTGGGATGGAAGCGAGTAAATGTTATCCGAGTATGAGCAAGAGTTCTTCCCAAGTGTTTGACATTAGCATGAACTTCGATCCATTTGGAGTAGCCAGGAAGATAGATCTCCCAGAGAGTATGCACATGTGCCTTCATTAGAAGGGATTTCTGGATGAAGTGCAAAAGTGAGTACGAGGTTAGAAAGAGAGATTTCAGCAGGCTATCAGCATGGCAAGTGTTCGACTTTGGACTAGCATGGATATTTATGGATCTTAAAGATGATGGGAATGTGTTACGTGACGCTTACCATCAAATGGGAGGAGATAGAGTAGTACTTCAGAATAACGTAGGGGGCTGCCATGTGATTGAAGAAAGGTCGGAAGCTGTTTGGTGAATACTTCAAACTGGTTGCTGACGAAGGGATATTGCCTTGATGAAGCATTGATGAATCAAATCACGGGCAACTTCGGCACAGGAGATTCCCTCAAGAGGAAGCACGGAGGAGAAAGCAGCAGAAGGTCCGAGAAGATGAAAGTGCATAGAAGATCTCAATCAAAGGAGAAGATCACTTCCACAGCCACGACTTTAGTTCCGGCTTCTCCAGCATCCAAGTACTTCACTGACTGTTGCACCTCAGCAGGACACTTCCATGCCTCCACTGAATCCAGCGACATTCATCTTCTCCCCTCAGCCACTCCGTTCAGTGCCTGTTCCAGAAGAGACGTTGAAGCTGCAAATGGCGGAATTTGAAAGAGCTTTGTCCTTGGATGACTCAGAAGATGGCAGCCATAACACTGTAGCAGTTTCTGATAGAGAGGAAACAGAGCGGAGATAGTAGTACACTCCGCAACTTCTCATTCTCCGAGAAGTAATTTCTCAGAATGGTTGGCTTCGCAGTTGGTTCCAGAAGGTAGAGTGGAAATGAACTTAGAGGAACACGACTTGCAGCTGCTCCAGAGTCTGGGCGGAAAAGACAGAAGACCTAAAGTTGCTAAGGTAACTTCAAGGTTGATCATCGAGGAGTCAGAGTAGAAGTTTGCTGAGATGTCAGTTCCGGCAGAAAGAAGGATAGATGAGCTCACGGCAGAAGATGTAACAGTGACCAGAGTACCCATCGGTCAAGCCACCACAGAAGGATTGAAGCAGGATACGCAGACATTGATAGATGCTCTATTCCTTAGGCTTGACAGAGAAAAGGCGGAGAAAGAAGAGCTTCAGAAGAAGGTATCTCAATTGTGCGAGATCATAGCCAAGGTTGCTAAACCTTCCACTCAGCCCATTTCAGAGCAGGTGAGTGATCATCTTATGCAGGAAATGGAAGATGCAAGCAATCAGGTAAAGCTATTGACGAATGGAAAATCTGATTATTCGTCAAGCTTCTGTACAACTTGGAGAGGTGCCAGCCCGCCTAAAGGTTATGAATGATGCAGCAAATCAGCTGAAGCAACTGATGACAAGCATAGTAGATATGAACACAGTTGCTAGAGAGTAACCTGAGTACTTTGGCCGAAATCAACAAGCTGCCGAGAGAAGTATTGATTGCGGAACAGATTGTACCGACGGATCAGTTGAGAAGGGGAAGCAGCTAGAGTTTGCAGTATCTTTCCGTTTGGAGATCTGCAGAGTTTTGCTGAAGAGGATGCAGGCACTTGAGAGTAGGACATCGTCTTTACCAGACAGTATCATTTCTTTCACTGAGGAAAGTGGTCGGAAATGTTACTTCATACGTACGGATCGTTCCTAGCAAGGTTCCTAATTCCCTGGAAGGGTCTCTTCTGATGGTACAAAGGAGAATTGATGGAGCTACTAAGCCTTTCACGATGAATTCCATTAGTAGACTGGTGGCACTGCACTTAGATATTGCAAGGTTCGGGCCGAGCTTGGAAGATGTGGAAGCGTGTATCAAGGTGTTGAACGAAGGATTGCTGCAGTTCAGGACAGAAAAGGAAGCAATGGCTAAAACAGATGGGAAGATGCTGAATTACATGTTCGACAAGTATATCCAGTATCAGAACAAAAAGAAGATATAAATGTATAGCTGCCATGTCTTTCTTCTTCTATTTTCCACGTTCCCGGATGAAATTGTAAAACTTTAAAGTTATTGGTTTTGAAACCATTACTTAAAGTTATGTGGAACAATTCTATTAGTTAAGTGATACATGTGTCACTTAAGGAGAAGTTAGTTGAGGATGATTGCCAAATGTCATCTTTACTTGTTGTTTATGTTTCAGTTCAGTTGAGTTTCCCATTTGTACTTTCCCTTCTACATTCTATAAGTAGAAGAAGAACCTCCGGGTTAATGATCAGAATTTGTAAGCAGCATCCTTGTGTTCCAGACTTTGTGCTGAAACCCTTGAGAGCCACTTGAAGCAAAGGAATATAAAGGAGCAGATTTCTGGAGAACTTTGTGTCACGGTGTATTGTGTTTCTTGCTTTTATCTTAGATCTCTTAATAAACTTTGTGTTATTATAGATCTAGATCTAGAGCTGCCTTTGCTTATAATTCTGTGTGTTATATCTATTAAGTTTCTTCTATGTGCATGCAATCAACTCTGTTATCTATTGATTGGGATGCACATCTTCCCCATTTCTTCTTTGTATTTATATTATTCCCTTCTTCTATAAATATTTCCTTTCTTAAACAGCTGCTTACTTGCTGCAGAACTATACAGCTATGGTTCATGAGCTGAAGTAGTTAAAGTAAAACCCCATATAGATACTAACATACTTTTTTGACAAATCTGACACGGGAGCCTCACCGGTAAATGAGGGAGATTTATCTCATGACTGCCTAGGTTTTGTGCTATGCAGAAAATCTAGCCAACATAGTGCAAATTGTTTTAGCTGACCCTCATTTTGCAATTTAGTTTGTTCATATGGGTTTAAAGAAATTTACCCAATTGGTTTTCCAATCTATTATTTTTACGAACCCACTATCTAAGCTATTCTTACAGTAATGCAATTCCATGATTAATCTGTTTGCACAATGGATAACTCATGTTTTTGGAGGCTTCACTTTTTCCACCCCATGCGGCAGAGCTTGCAAAAATTGATATTTTGGCAATCTTCAGGAAGGTATGGTAGGTCATTTGCATTTGAAGACCCTTGCAGTACTTTAGAATTATTTCTTTTGGATCTATGCTCAGGTAGATTTGCAAATACATCAGACCCTGAGTGATTGCATTTTTATCAGTTGCCATAACCAACAAGCAAAAAGGAATCTCAAAGGAATTTATTTATTGGTAACCACAACAAAATTGTGGAAATCAATTTCAATGGATTTTTTGGTTTTATAAAATTGGAAAGATCACCTAGGAGTGATAAAGATTCTCCAAAATTTTGTTCTTGTGCCATGGGAGAAGACTTTATCTCAGTGAACTTTTTAGAATTATTCTTTCAGAATGTTGGATGTTAATGGGATGTACCATGCACCTTCTATAATCTGACAGATATATTTATTTGAGGAGCGTTTTTTGAAATCATTTTGTTAACGTACACAAAGACTTTCGAAAAGCTTTTACTCCATTTCATCCTCGTAGTAATGGCTCTCTTCCAGTGCTGAATAGACTGATTTGGCTTTATTTCAAATCCCAAGATGCATTTTATTGGGATGAAAAATATGCGTTAACATATTTGAAGAGTCCTTTCGTACTATCATCGGACCCTTTGTCTAATGGATTTCCAAGATTGGCACCTATTGTTGGGTTATCATAGGGTGCCCCTTGCTCCTACCCTTTTCAGGGTCAAAACGAATTTGAAAATCGATGACACTGAATCTTTTCATTGGCATACCCAGCAGCAAGTGGATGGTTGCCTTATTTCACCAATCTTGAGTTTTTGAAGCTAATACAAGCCGAAATAATTTATTTTCACTCAAGCCCTTAACTTGAGGGGTTCAGAGACAGCTTGGTGCACTTGTTTTTTTTGCAGAACTTTCCATTTCACATCACTCTAAGACCAATATCATCTTCAATATGGCTTGAAGACATCACACCTATTTCTTCGCAAAATACACTCCTCGTTAATGAATTTCACAATAATTACACCTGTGTGGAAGTTTATTTCAACGCCTAGATTAGTTAGGCATGCTTTCTCCACTTTCGAGAAAAGTTGTAATGTAGGTTACATGCCTTCTATTTTTATTAATTGGCAGACAATATGATTGTATATGCACCAACTTTTGGAAATCTAAAATGTTTCTTATGAAGATTAATCCACCCCATACTTTATTTAATAATTGATGCATAAAGCAAAAGGTTAATTTTTGAAGGGTTTTCAACAGACTAGTGCATTTAATGAGAGGATTAATTACTGCATGTCCCCCTTTCAGGATTTAAGATGATTAATTTCCAGACTTTCTCCCATCAATCATTTTGGCATGAGTTGGAGCTTAAAGCCTTTGCCTTTATTTGGAGTTATATTGGATTCAACGGGAGATTTTTCAGCAATATTTTGAGGGTTTGGTAATTCTCCGATGGAGATGGAGATGGAGATGACATATCTCGCATAAATTCCTCCGGGGGACATTGCCCAGATATGGAGCATTTGTTTTCTGGACTTTGGAAAAGATTGGTTTATTAGTATCACAGTGAACACCTTTCCAATATGCCTGAACTCCCATTCATCGTCTTCCTTTGTAAATAAATAGAGTTGAACCTCCATCCTGGGTTAATATCTTAAGCAACCTGTGGAGCTTGATTCCAGAATCTCTTGGGAGAACTCTCACTTTGTTCTTTGCGCATCAACAAAGATTTGTCCTGTTTATGCAAGCCTTTCTTGAGATTTGAAGCACTCATCATAGATACACCTTATTCACTGAGGGCAATGATTCACCTTTTGCAGACCTGATGAAATCCAGTTTCAGAGTGGCTCCCATTGACTGCAATGTGTAAACTGCATCACCACAAAGGTTTGAGATGAAACTTTTTGAGTAGGCTCTGCACCATCTAAGAGGTGGAAACCGAGGATCATTTCCTAGTTTAATAGGGTCTTCCCTAATTTGTCTTAACAATTTGAGAGACAAATTAAAAGGGAGCACTTAAGTTCTATCATAATATAAACTGAAAAAAAAACATTCTAAAAAGACTTATAATTTAATGGACTTTTGATGGGGACTACAACATTATAAATGTAAGTGAAAGATCCCAAACCCGTTTTTGTCTGAATATATTTTTTTTTATATAATGCTCTGGCTCAGATCTGAAATGATAATATCAAAAGAATTCATGAAACATCACACTGAAACTGCATAAATAAATTAAATACAGCTTTTGTGCCCGGGCGAATGCAGAATAGGCGCCTAGGGTTTAACTTACCAGCAGATTTCTTTATAAATATTTCAGCTTGTATATTTAATAATGATTTCTGAAGCTAAATATGACAGCAATACAAATATAAATCTAGAAAGATTTAATAATAGAGATTGTCCAAAAACCCACGGTAAATGAATGAAAACCCTAATCGATTTGATATATTTGCTGCTGGGAATTACAATAAATATCTAACATGAAAAATACCTCTGACACTTAATAAAAAACTATAGAAGAAGCCGCCCCACTCAGATAGATGTACAAATGCCCACTGCTGCAATTTATTCTTTTCTCTGAAACTGCTGGAATGCTGAATAACTGGTGTAAACAATGAAGATTCCTGGATGGAAGCTTCTCTCACTACTCCTGGGGTTTCCGTCCGCAAGAGGAATAATCCAGAGGGTTTCCGTCCTTGGATTCTGTCTGCAAAAGCTCTGTGCTAACCACCCTGTGTGAAAATAATAATGTTCTGAATCCTCCACCGCAAGTCGCATTTTTCCCCATATAGCCAAAAACCCTTCCAAAGGTCCAAGTCACACTTTTTGGCTAAAACCATATAATTAATATTTAATTAATTATTTTGCTTCACTAAGCAAGTCGCATTTTTGGGTTTATAATTGACCATTACCCAAACAAGTCGCATTTTTTGGCTAGGAAGGCAATTTAAATAATTTATTAATTTATTTAAATGCATTTTTTGGAGTCAAAGTGCTCAAACAGTCTATTAATTCATTATATGTGCTTTAATGATATTTTACTTTAATTTGAGCACCATATAATAAAAATAATAAACCGAAGTCACCCTTGAAAACACCCCTTTGGCCGTCGGGTAGACAAAACAGGCCAAAGGTCTTCGACCGAACTATCTCGAGAAAGAGGGACATGACAGTCCTCCCTTCCCGAGATTGCTTGTCCCCAAGCAACTGTAGAGCTGGATGATGTAATATAGTCTCGCCTTCCCATGTAGTATCCTCCTTTGTTAACTCTTTCCACCTCACCAGGAACTCCCAAATAACTTTGTTCCTCAGTCTCCTCTCTCGGTTGTCCAAGATCTCCTCTGGCACTAGGTCCAATCTCCCTTCCTCATCCAGGGGTGGTAAATCTGTAGAAGAAATAATGTTCTGCCCCAAAGCCTTTTTCAAGCAAGACGCATGAAAAACATTGTGTATCTTACTTTAAGAAGGCAACTCTAGCTCATATGCTACTTCACCAACTCTCCTCAACACCCTGTATGGCCCATAAAATCGCGGCTTGAGCTTTTCAGCCCCACTCTTCTTGAAAGTGCTCTTCCTGTAAGACTGTAGAAAAACCATGTCCCCTACCTCAAATGATCTCTCCACTCTATGCCTATCTGCATACATTTTCTGCTCATTTTGGGCCCGCTGAATATTTTCCTTAAGTACCTTAAGGGTTTCCTGAATATCCTGTAAACTCTTCTGAGCCTTGGGAGCTCTACTGTCCCCAAATGGCATATCAACAAAGGATCTCGCATCATACCCATAAAGAGCTCGGAATGGAGTCATACCAATAGACATATGGTAAGTGGTGTTATAGCAATACTCACATAAATATAGCAACTTTACCCATGCCTTATGCTGTCCTGCAACGTAGTTATGAAGATAACCCTCTATCCATTTGTTCACAATCTCTGTCTGCCCATCCGTCTGAGGGTGATAACTAGTGCTAGGAGTCAGCTCAGTGTAAACCAGAATGGAAAAGCTCCTGCCAAAATATGCTCATAAACCTGTTATCCCGGTCACTAACTATGTTCTTCGAAATTCCATGCAACCTGAATATCTGACGGAAGAACAAATCAGCCACATGAGGTGCCTTAACGCTGGTAGGGACAGCGAAAAAGTGTGCATATTTTGTCAATCGATCCACTACTGCATAAATGCGATCATTCCCTTGCACCACGGGAAGACTTGTAATGAAATCCATCGAAATATTCTCCCACTTCTGCTCCGGAATTGGCAATGGCTGTAGAAAACCTGCTGGGAAAGTATGCTCTAACTTGTTCTGCTGACAAGTCATACACTCACGGACATGGCACGAGACATCATCCTTGAGACCCTTCCAGGAGAATCTCTCTCTAATCTGCCTGTATTTTTTAAAATACCCTGGATGTCCTGCAAGTGGTGCATCATGGAAAGCATGCATAATCTTCTCCTTAAGTTCAGATTCAGGAACTAGGTAAATTCTGCCCTTATACAAAATCAAATCAGCTATTACCTTATACCGACCATCCTGAATTTTTCCATCCATAATGTCACATGCCCAAGTGTTTTTGGAATGCTCAACTAATAGTTGATAATTCCAATCTGCTGAAATCTCGCTCAAAGAACATAGGGCAGCAAGATGGGGTTTCCTGGAAAGTGCATCAGCCACTACATTCTTCGTCCCCTTGACATACAATGTCAAAATCATATGCCTGGGTCCTGCTGACCCATTTTTGTTGCCTCTCATTGAGTTCTTTTTGTTCCAGGAAATATTTCAAACTGTTGTGGTCGGTTCTCACCACAAATTTTTCACCCACCAAATATTGTCTAAACTTTTCCAAAGCATGCATAATGGCAAGCATCTCCTTATCATAGGTGGAATACAGTCTCTCATCATCTCTCAGCTTCCAGCTCTCAAAGGCAATAGGATGGCGATCCTGCATAAGAACTGCACCAATCCCCAATCCCGAAGCATCACACTCTAAAATGAAGGGCCGTGAGAAATTTTGAAGAGCCAAAACTGGACAGGTACTCATAATTACCTTGAGCCTCTCAAATACTACCTGTGCCTCATCTGACCAATTGAATGCACCCTTCCATGTAAGATCTGTCAATGGAGCTACTAGCTGAGAATAACCCTTCACAAACCTCCTGTAGTAACCACATAACCCTAAGAATCCTCGCAAGTCAGAGATATTCCTGGGTGGTGGCCAATCCTGCATTGCCTGTATCTTCTCCTGATGGACCTTGACCCCATTGGGGACATGCCCAAGATACAATATCTCCGTAAGTCCAAATTCACACTTAGAACATCTTAGCAAACAAAGACTGAGTCTCCATTATGCTAGTACCTCATCAACATGCCGCAAATGATCATCCCATGTCCTGCTATAAATCAAAATATCATCAAAAAACACCAACACAAACTGCCTCAATTTCCTATTGAAGAGATGGTTCATACACGACTGAAATGTAGCAAGTGCATTAGTGAGTCCAAAAGGCATCGCCAAGAACTCATAGTGCCCATAGTGACACCTGAAGGTTGTCTTGTGAATATCCTCATCCCGAACTCTAATCTGGTGGTAGCCTGATCGAAGATCAATCTTCGAGAAGTAGATAGATCCATGCAGCTCATCTAACAGCTCATCAATGCGAGGAATGGGATACTTGTTCTTGATGGTCTTCTTGTTCAGTGCACGATAGTCAAGGCACATCCTCATGGTCCCATGCTTCTTCTTCACCAAAACTACTGAAGAAGCAAAGGGACTAGAGCTAGGACGGATGTGTCCCATCTCCAAGAGCTCTCTGATGGCCTTCTCTATCTCATCCATGTATGTCTTAGGATGGCGATAAGGCGTAGTCATCACGGGCTTAGCAACCTCCTCAAGCTCTATAACATGCTCAAACCCTCTATCTGGTGGTCTACCTGGAGGAATGTCACCAAACACTAGACCATGCTTATCTAGTATGGACTGGATGTCAATATGAAGGGGATGCTCATTGTCTGAAGAAGATTTGGATGAAATGAAGCACTGGGTTGCCCATGCAACCTCTCCATGTCGTACTATAGACTCCATCCTGCGTGCTGAAACAACTCTAGGCCCACCGTCAGAAAGAGCCCGAAGCACAATCTTCTTCTTATCCACCATAAACTCCAACTCCATCCTCCAGAAATCCTGCACATATCTACCAAGGGACTGTAACCACTGAATACCCAATACTGTATCAATCTCACCAAGCACAATAACATAGAAGTCATCGATTCAATGTGTAGTCCCCCATCTGAATACTAAGTCGTGGAATCCTCTTAGTGCAACTGATAGCAAATCCATCTGCCACTCGTACACTAAACCCCTCAAATTCCTTAACCTGTAATCCTCGCTTCGCAGCCAACCCCTCATCAATGAAGTTGTGCGTAGCTCCACTATCAACCAGACAAACAATCCGCTGTCCCTTAAGCACTCCCTTCAGCCCAAAGGGATGGTACCTAGGAACGCCTGAGAGTGTAGCAATAGTAACATCGGATGAATCCAATGCCTCACTCTCGCCAAGCTCGATTTGGGGCTGCTCCTCCTGTGCATCATGGTCACCGCCCTCATCCTCTGCATCTATATCTGGCGAATGATCATCCTCCCCATCGGAAATCACCTCAATGAGATGCACCTTGCCTTTACCAAGGCAACAATGTCCAGGCTCCCAATGGTCTTTGCAATGAAAGCAAAGCTTTCTCCTCCTTAACTCGTTACGAGTCTCCTGATCCACCTTAGGAGGTGGTGCACCCTTCTACGGAGCGGTAGAGCGCTGAAATGGCCAGGAGCTCATGGGCAACTTCTTATTGGGCTGATAAGAAGTAGGCTGATAGGAAGTGGGGGATGTGTCCAAATCCAATGCCGTCTGGATGGCATCATGCAATGTCCTAGGCTTAAGAGCCTTGACCAATCCTCTCATCCTGTCATGGAGGCCCTCTATAAATAACATCACCACCCTCTTCTCAGGCATCTCTGGAACCATAACTGCTATCCGCTGAAATTCGTTGATATAAGAATCAACATGTCCACTCTGTCGGAGCTGTGCCAAGTCCCTATAATATAGCTCCACATCCTTGCGATCAAATCTCGCAATTAGTCTATCGCTGAAATCCTTGTACGAACGTAGAAGCTCATGACCTTGCGTAACTAACCCATGGTGCCACCAGTCATAAGCCAGCCCCTCAAGGTGCAATGTAGCGAACTGTATGGCCTCCTGCTCCCTCATGGGCTTGAGGGTAAGGTAGGTGTCGAGCTTGTGAATCCAAGCACTGGCATTGATGTTTCCACTACCATCAAAAGTGGAGAGGGTTACCTTATTGGTAACCTGCTGCAAATCTCTGTTCTGCTGTGCTCTAGGTCTCCTATCCTGTCCAGCCCTCATGTTGTCTCTCCTCTGAGCACAATACTGTGGGAGGGGAAATGCATCCCTCACATGCTGTGGCAAACTCCTCCACTCATCACTGACTGCCATGATAGTATCCGGGAAAGCTGCTTCTTCCGACCGTCCCTCAATCTCTGGTGGGTCACCTCTAGGCAAGAAGTTAGGCTGGATAGGCCTATCTGCAGTTCGTGTAGGTCTCCTCTCGTCTGTATGAGTATGCCTCTGCTCACGGCGTGGCGATCCCCTAACACTCCCAAGCTCTGAAGGTGATCTGCTATGACCCCTGTAGCTACTGACAACTGATACGGATCTATCCCTCCTGCCGTGCTTGTCCCGCGGCCTATCTAGTGCTAACCTGTCCAGAGTAGTGCCCATGTGCTCCAGGGTCTATAATAACCGTCTCTGTGTGGCTGCCATATCCCGAATAAAATTCCTATCTGGATCTGCATGTTCCTCTCGAGGAGGACTCTTAGGCCTCTCACCCAAATATTCCATTCTGTCACCTCTTGCAATACCAACTTCAAGTCGTGCTCGTCTGCGAGTGTAGTATCTATGTGGACCGTCCTCTCTGTGATGCATTCAAAGCTGATTTCTGTTTTAATACCCTTTCTGTGTCCTTCCCACACAGGGTGAGAGGATACATTGCTCTGATACCATTGAAAGATCCCAAACCCGTTTTTGTCTGAATATATATATATATATATATATATATATATTTATATAATGCTCTGGCTCAGATCTGAACTGATAATATCAAAGGAATTCATGAAACATCACACTGAAACTGCATAGATAAATTAAATACAGCAAACCCCGCAAACCGGGCGAATGCAGAATAGGCGCCTAGGGTTTATCTGGCAGATTTCTTTTTAAATATTTCAGTTGTATATTAAATAATGATTTCTGAAGCTAAATATGACAGCAATACAAGTATAAATCTACAGAAAGATTTAATAACAAAGATTGTCCAAAAACCCACAGTAAATGAACCAAAACCCTAGCCTATTTGATATATTTGCTGCTGGGGATTACAATAAATATCTAACATGAAAAATACCTCTGACACAGTAATAAATAACTGTAGAAGAAGCCGCCCCCACTCAGATAGAAGTGCAAATGCTCAATGCTGCAATTTATTCTTTTCTCTGAAACTGCTAGAATGCTGAATAACTGGTGTAAACAATGAAGATTCCTGGATGGAAGCTTCTCTCACTGCTCCTGGGGTTTCTGTCCGCAAGAGGAATAATCCAGAGGGTTTCCGTCCTTGGATTCTGTCTGCAAAAGCTCTGTGCTAACTACTCTGTGAAAATAATAATATTCTGAATCCTTTACCCAAGTCGCATTTTTCCTCATATAGCCAAAAACCCTCCAAAGGTCCAAATCGCACTTTTTGGCTAACACCATATAATTAATATTTAATTAATTATTTTTGCTTCACTAAGCAAGTCGCACTTTTGGGTTTATTTCGCCATTACCCAAACAAGTCACATTTTTGGCTAGGAAGGCAATTTAAATAATTTATTAATTTATTTAAATGCACTTTCCTAAGTCAAAGTCACTCAAAACAGTCTATTAATTCATTATATGCGCTTTAATGATATTTTACTTTATTTTGAGCACCATATAATAAAATAATAAACCGAAGTCACCCTTGAAAACACCCCATTGTTCGTCGAATAGATAAAATAGGCCAAAGGTCTTTAACCAAACTATTCGAGAAAGAGGGACATTACAATCCTCCCTTCCCGAGATTGCTTGTCCCCAAGCAACTGTAGAGCTGGATGCTGTAATATAATCTTGCCTTCCCATGTAGCATCCTCCTTTGGTAATTCTTTCCACCTCACCAGGGATACTCCTGAATGACCCTGTAAAAACAGTCTCCTCTCTCAGCTGTCCAAGATCTCCTCTGGCACTAGGTCTAATCTCCCTTCCTCATCTAGGGGTGGCAAATCTGTCAGATATGGAGCATAATGTTATGTCCCAAAGCCTTTTTCAAGCAAAACACATTGGCGACAACATTATGTATCTTACTCTCAGAAGGCAACTCCAGCTCATATGCCACTTCACCAACTCTCCTCAACACCCTGTATGGCCCATAAAATCGCGGTTTGAAGCTTTTCAACCCCACTCTTCTTGAGAGTACTTTGCTTGTAAGGCTGAAGTCGTAGAAAAACCTGTCCCCTATCTCAATGATCTCTCCACTCGATGCCTATCTGCATATATTTTCTGTCTGATTCTGGGCCCGCTGAATGTTTTCCTTAAGCACCTTAAGGATTTCCTGAATATCCTGTAAACTCTCCTGAGCCTTAGGAGCTCTACTATCCCCAGAATGCCATATCAACAAAAGATCTCGTATGCATACCCATAAAGTGCTCGGAAAGGAGTCATACCAATAGACATATGGTAAGTGGTGTTATAGCAATACTCACATAAATACAACAACTGTAACCCATGTCTTCTGCTGTCCTGCAACGTAGCTATGCGAAGATAACCCTCTAATCCATTAAAACTTCCACAATCTCTGTTGTCCATCCGTCTAAGGGTGCATCACACTGGTGTTAGGCGTCAACTGGAAGTGTAAACCAGACGGAAAAGCTCCTGCCAAAATATGCTCATAAACCTACTATTCCCAGTCACTAACTGATGTTCTTCGGAAGCTCAGTGCAACCTGAATATATGACGGGAAGAACAAATCAGCCTTCATGAGGTGCCTTAAAGCTAGTAGGGACATGCGAAAAAGTGTGCATATTTTGTCAACCGAATCCACTACTAACGTAAATGCGATCATTCCTTGCACCACGGGAAGGCCTGTAATGAAATCCATCGAAATACTCTCCCACTTCTGCTCCGGAATGTGGCAATGGCTGTAGCAAACCTGCTGGGAAAGTATGCTCTGGACTCTGTTCTGCTGACAAGTCATACACTCATGGACATGGCGCAGGACATCATCCTTGAGACCCTTCCAAGAGAATCTCTCTCTAATCTGCCTGTATGTTTTAAAATACCCTGGATGTCCTGCAAGTGGTGCATCATGGAAAGTGGTGTCACTCAGATTTCACCCTGAAATCTGCGACTACCCTATCCGAAATTTTTTTGTACTTTTAAAATAATGGGTCGTTTTGTGTTTTTATTGCCTGAAAGTTCTTGTATTGCGTCAAGATAATCCCAAAGAGCCATATTAGCCTTTTTCGCCAAATACCCAGATGCCCAAAGTTATTATATTCTGTCGTCGGGATTTGTCTGCGGGAAATTTGTATTTAATTATTTTGAGCCCCGTATGAGGCTATTTGCGCTCTGTTTTAACTCTATTATGAGCAAATATGTTATTATTCCTATGTTCTAGAAGGGTTTTAACTTGGGATAAGTTTTGGGCTTTATTTGTAACTTTTGACATTTTTTTCGTGTTTTTGTGGTGTCCCGTTTTGTTTTCTGTGAAATTTCTCTGGAACAATTCCTTTGCCGGGTAAGCCCGATTTTTGGCCTAGAGCAGTTGGAAAACATATACGCACATTATGCCCGGAGGAAGTCGCCATCGGAGGTCTGGATCACTGGGAAAAAGCGAAGTCGTGCACAGAAAAACCCCCTGCGAGGAATGGGCGCATTTTTGGAAAACAAAGGATTTAAACTGCAATGGGAAAAATAGAAGCCGCAGGCAGGGTGGGAATTTTAGACTCTGCTTATGGCAGGGTACTTTTTCCCGTGTTATAAAAATCACTTAAGCTGCAGTGGGGAAAAATAGAGGCTGCAGGCAAGTGGGAATTTATTGCCTGCCTTGCAGGGTAAAAATTCCCATGATAAAATAAAAGGAAAGTGACTTAAATGAAATCATGGGATTTTAGTGCCTGCCTTGCAGGGTAAAGAATCCCATTGTCAAAGTCAAATCACTTAAGTGGATCATGGGATTTTGGTGTCTGCCTTGCAGGGTAAAGAATCCCATTGTGGAAAATTCTTAAAAATAGAATTACATGTGCAAAAAAGTGCGCCCCCTTTCGTGAGATGAATGGAAGACTTCAAATTGATTATTTTATTTAATCTATTCTCTCAAAAAGTGCGCCCAAGCTTGGAGGAAGTCAACAAGTCAAAGTTGGAATAAAAGAAAGGGATTAAATACATTAAATTTAATTTATTTAGTGGCTGCCCCCTTCCTCTCAAAAAGTGCGCCCCATTTGGGAGTTGTTTAATGTTTTTTAAGGCATTAAAACATTAAATTAATTCCTATTTTCAGTGGCTATGGTCAAGGCACACTGTGAAGCTTAAGTGAAGTGATGTGTGAAGGATTAAATTGGATTAATTTAATTTATTGGATGGCTGTCCTTAAACATGCTATTTTTAAAAGAGAAGAGCATGATTTTTAATTAATTAATTGCCTAGAATTGTGAGGGCAATTATTAATTATAGAATTGTGAAGGTTAATATAAGCATGGGCAGCCGTATGGGTGAATTATTTGATTCACAAGTAAAGAATTGCAGCTAAGAGGAAAAGTGCGCCCCCATTAGAAGAAGGATTTTGCTCAGACAAGATGACTAACAAGGCTTAAAAGCTTCCAGACTTGGCGCATGCTTTGAAGGAGGTTGATCTTTGTCTGCATAATTGTTTCCACAGGTGTTACAGGAGCTCAGGAATTCATTACAGGTGCTTTACAAAAGAAGAGTTTTTATCAATGTCCAATACATTGCAAATATCCTCCGAATCTGAAGAATTGTCCAGATCTGCACCAGTATTGAAGAAATCCGGCCAAGTAAGAAGAAAAAGAATTATTCAGACGAAGATAGACAAAGCCATGGCAAAAAGAGATGAAAAAGAAAGCACGATGGAGTCATGCATTGCTTCCAAACTTGCAGACATAGGAGACACAGATCTAGGCCCGGAACCTCTTTCCGATTTGATTGATAGATCCAGAGTGGGAAAGACTTCACTCATGCGTGCGGTTAAAAGCAGTGGAATTATCCGAGCTGCAGCTTTTCCATGTACAGCCCAATTGCCGAAGTTCGTGATGGAGTGTGCTAGATCTTATCATCCTTCATCCAGATCAGTGCGTGATGCTACAGGAAAGACAATAATTCGTTTGGATGTAGAGTTCATCAATTATTGTTTGAAGATTCCAGTGCGAAAGGTGGTGACTTCCATTAGCATTCAAGATGCTGACAGTAGATGGGAGAAGCATAGAGTTGATTTGCGTGAGCATAATGAACAGTCGATTCATGAAGAAGCCTAGATCTCCTTCAAAATTCCCAAGAACTCTTCCACGGTCCAATTTGGTGCAGGAGGCAAATGATGTTGTCAGATTGCTATGCAGGATTAATGGCGAAGCGAATGCTTACACTTTCCGTACATGGATGTATGCGTTCATCAGGACCATTGAAATCAACAAGGTTGATTCCATAATCAATTGGTCGGAGATTATTAGCATCAACATCGGTGAGCAACTCCGGAACGTGAAGCGTACTTTCAGCTTCAAGATGACTTCATACTTGGTGTATGCTGCAGCTTCACAAGGTGTCTTTTCCAAGCTGGATAGATGTGGTGTTCTTTCTAAGGACCCCATTTTTGAGTGCTACCACAGCTTACTGCACCTGCGTGCGAGAAATACTTCAGAAGTGATCAACATTGACTTCTATGATTTCATCTGTAGGCTAGATAAAGACTTGAAGGCCAACAAGGTAAGCAAGGAAGCGTGGGAAGCTGTGTCCAAGATTGGCAGTCTATTCATTCAATTTGCAGATTTCACATACCTCAGGGTTACGGGCTTTTCTGGAGAACCAATAAAGATGCCCAGGTATCTGAATGATAGATTGATCGCCATGTAGCTCAACAGGAAACTTGTGGAATTACATGACCTTCAGTCCAAAGCGGCACAAGTCTACGGGATTCTTCCCAATCACTGTGGGGCATTACAGCTGCATTAGCATTCATAGAGCTTGAGGGATGGAGGCGCAAATGTTATCTGAGTATGAGCAAGAGTTCTTCCTTGCACGCTTGAACTTCGACCCATTTGGAGTAGCCAAGAAGACGATCTCCCAGGAGTACGCACATGTGCCTTCATTAGAAGATTTCTGGATGAAGTGCAAAAGTGAGTACGAGGTTAGAAAGAAAGATTTCAGCAGGCTATCAGCAAAGCAAGTGTTCGACTTTGGACTAGCACGGATACCTGCGGATCTTAAAGATGATGAGAACGTAGTACTTGACACTTACCATCAAATGGGAGGAGATAAAGCCATACTGCAGAATAATAATGGAGGCTGCCATTCAATTGAAGAAAAATCTGGAGCTGTGTTGGTGAATACTTCAAACTGGCTGCTGACGAAGGGATATTGCCTTGATGAAGCATTGATGAATCAATTCACGGGCAACTTTGGCGCAGGAGATTCTCTCAAGCGAAAGCATGAAGGAGAAAGCAGCAGAAGGTCCGAGAAGTTGAAAGTACACAGAAGATCTCAGGAGAAAGAGAAGATCACTTCTACGACCATAGCTTTGACTCCGGCTTCTCCAGCACCCAGTACTTCACCAATTATTGCACCGCAGCGGGACGTTTCCATGCCTTCATTGAATCCGGCGACATTCGTCTTCTCTTCTCAGTCACTTCGTTCATCATCCGTTCCAGAGGAGATGTTGAAGCTACAGATGGCGGAGTTCGAAAGAGCTTTGTCCTTAGATGATTCAGAGGATGGCAGCCATAACACTATGGCACTTTCTGATGGAGAGGATGCAGAGCGGGATATGGTAGTGCACTCAACAACTTCTCACTCTCCGAGAAGTAATTTCTCGGAATGGTTGGCTTTGCAGTTGGTTCCAGAAGCAAGAATGGAGATGAAGTTAGAGGAGCACGACTTGCAGCTACTCCAGGATCTGAGCAGAAGAGACAGAAGGCCTAAAGTTACTAAAGCAACTTCTAGGTTGATCATTGAGGATTCGAGAGAGAAGTTTGTTGAGATATCAATTCCGGCAGAAGGAAAGATAGAAGAGGAGCTCACGGCAAAAGATGTAACAGTGACCAAAGCACCCCTCGGTCAAGCCACCACTGAAAGATTGAAGCAGGACGCGCAGACATTGATAGATGCTTTATTCCTTAGGCTTGACAGTGAGAAGGCGGAGAAAGAAGAGCTGCAAAAGCAAGTATCTCAATTATGTGAGATCATAGCCAAGGTTGCTAAACCTTCCATTCAGCCCATTTCAGAGCAGGTGAGTGATCATCTTATGCAGGAAATGGAGGATGCAAGCAATCAAGTAAAGGCTATTGACGAATGGAAGGATTTGATTATTCGTCAAGCTTCTGTACAACTTGGAGAAGTGTCAGTCCGCCTAAAGGTTATGGATGATGCAGCTGAAGCAACTGATGGCTAACATAGAAGGCATGAATACAGATGCAGAAAGTAACCTGAGTATTTTGGTCGAGATCAACAAACTATCGGGAGATGTATTGATTGCGGAGCAAATTGTACCAGATGGATCAGTTGAGAAGGGGAAGCAGCTGGAGTTTGCAGTATCTTTCCGTTTGGAGATCTGCAGAGTTTTGCTGAAGAGGATGCAGGCACTTGAGAGTAGGACATCAGACTTACCAGACCGTATCATTTCTTTCACTGAGGAAAGAGTGGATGGAGGTGTTACTTCATATGCGCGGATCGTTTCTAACAAGGTGCCTAATTCCCTGGAAGGTTCTCTTCTGATGGTACAAGAGAGAATTGATAAAGCTACCAAGCCTTTCACAATGAATTCTATCAGTAGACTGGTGGCGCTGCAGGCAGACATTGCGAGGTTTGGACCGAGCTTGGAAGATGTGGAAGCATGCATCAAAGTGTTGAATGAAGGGTTGCTGCAGTTCAGGACAGAAAAGGAAGCAGTGGCTAAAACAGATGGAAGGATGTTGAATTATATGTTCGACAAGTATATCCGATATCAGAACAAGAAGAAGACATAAACATTACAGTTGACATGACTTCTTCTATTCTTTCTTCTTCTATTTTCTATGTTCCTGGATGAAATTGTAAAAATTCTAAGTTATTGGTTTTGCAACCATTACTTAAAGTTATGTGGAACCATTCTATTAGTTAAGTGATACATGTGTCACTTAGGGAGAAGTTAGTAGAGGATGATTGCCAAATGTCAGCTTTACTTGTTGTTTATGCTTTAGTTCAGTTAGACTTCCCATTTGTACTTTACCTCCTACATTCTATAAGTAGGGGAAGAACCTCCAGGTTAGGGATCGATCAGAATTTGTAAGCAGCAATCTTGTGTTCTAGACTTTGTGCTGAACCCCTGAGAGCCACTTGGAGCAAAGGAATACAAAGGAGCAGGTTTCCGGAGAATTTTGTGTCACGGTGTACTGTGTTTCTTGCTTTTAAATCTTTAGATCTCTTAAGTAAACTTTGTGTCATTTTAGATCTGGATTTAGAGCTGCCTTTGCTTTATAATTCTGTGTGTTCGTATCTATTAAGTTTCTTCTATGTGCATGCAATTAGCTCTGCTATCTACTAATTGGGATGCACATCTTCCCCATTTCTTCTCTGTATTTCATTTACTTCCTTCTTCTATAATTTTCCTTTCTTAAAACAGCTACTTACTTGCTGCAAAACTTCTTAGTTATGGTTCATGAACTAAGTGGTTAAAGTAAAACCCCTGATAGATAATAACACATTTTTATTGACAAATCTGACATGGGAGCCTCACCGGTTAAATGAGGGAGATTTATCTCATGATTGCCTAGGTTTGATGCTATGCAGAAAATCTAGCCAACAGTTTTTGGCGACTCCACTGAGGAACAACTATCTTTGCAGATCAAAGCTTATCTAATGAAGATTGGAGTGTTTTCCACACAAATCTCAACTTGGCTGAACGTCCATTCACCCGATCCATGAAGGCGCAAGGAAGGACTGATCATTTCTTCCGACTGCAGGAGCAATTCAATTTCAACCATCCTCCTCAAGTTAGAAGCCGCAGATCTAGTCTCTCTCGCCAGGATGAAGAGTGCACATCCATCCAGATCCGGATCGTACTCAGCATAATCCGGCGGCTGGAATTATCCATCAAGTCTATCAAGTCTACACAAGGAGGAGACGTGCTCAAGTCAACATGGGGCATCAACTAGTACCTGTTCCATGGGGAGCAACTTTTGGGCCACTGAACTTGGCTCCACCTATGCACGAGTTGCCAAAGGGATCCAGAAAGAATTTTCCAAAATTCTTTGGAGATGGAAAGCAAAACCCGGATGATCATTTGGCGGCCTTCTTCATTTCTTGTGGTGTGCTTGCGGTAGAGCATGAAGATGTCTCGGTTAGGCTCTTCATTGAAACTTTACACGACTTGGCTGGAGAATGGTTCTATTGGCTGGCTCCTGGCACCATAACCAATTGGGCGACTATGCATGAGCAATTTCTGAAAAGATTCAAATCCGCAGAGGACGCTAGCACGTTGATCACCCAACTGACGCAGTTGAAGAAAGAGCCAAGAGAGAACATGCGGGACTTTATTGCAAGGTTCCAAAGGATTTTATATAAAATCCCCACTTCTGCCGCTTTGAGCGACGAAAATCAAAAGACGTTTTTTATAAACGCTCTATTGCCTGAAGTTGGATATCAGCTAAGAAGGGCAAGACTGGTAAATCTACTTGAAGCACAAAATGCTGCCATGGAGGTTGAGGACGACTTGATCATGGCTGGAAAACTCAAACAACCATCTCACAAAGGTGATGGCGCTTCTTCTAGTACTTCAGATCCTTTGTTGCAGAAATTGGCTAATGACATGCTACAGATCAAGAAGCAGATCTCTCAAGCAGGGAATGTAACCCCCTCAAGAATAGCTCCTACCCGGACCTTTAATGGTCAAAATCAAAATCCAAACCGAAACAGACTTGCTGCTGCACCACAGCGGTTGGCAATAGAAGCTGCTCCAAGGAATAACTTGGAAACTAATGAAGACGATCTCAGCATTGATGAATCATTCGATGATGAAGACTTTATAGATCCCGCTGGCGACTCCAATATTGGTTACCTGGACTACGAATCTGACGATGGCTATTATGAATCTTTTGAAGATTCTGATGGTCACACTTTTGCGGTGTTCACAAGGTCTCAGACACGCCAAAATGCTGAAGCATCCACAAGCGGCCGAAGAGAAAGAGAAGATTCTGGCCCGGATGTTACTATCTTGAAAAGAGGTAGCGCTCTTCCTTCTTCATTAGCGCCCAAGGATAAATATTCAAATTCTTTCAATTCGCAGCAAAGAGCCAACGCACATCCTGCCGAAGCAAGTCAAGCTTTTGACATAATTGATCACATCAAGAGAAATAAGGTCCAAATGTTAGAAGCTGAGTATTTGAGAGCATTTCCTGATCAGCTGAATAGATTGGTCAAATATGTGCAAAGTAATGGTCCCAGCCCAACAAATAATACTTCACGAGGTATCTTGTCAAATCCAAAGAATACTCCTACAAATAATGTGGGGGCAAGTTCTTCTCCTTCTACCCCTTCTCCTCCTACATCAGAAAGGATCGAGCCATTCTATGTATCTTTGCTTATCAACGGACACAAACTGAGCAATTGCATTTTGGATTCTGGAGCTTCTAATAATGTAATGCCTGCCAAAGTTGCTGATGCCTTGGGTCTCACATTGACAAAAACCATCAGAAGATGTTATTCAATGGAAAGGCAAGTCCCTCTTGTGGGGCAAATCAAAGATGTGCAGGCAGTACTTGCTTCTTTTCCAGATAAAAGACTGAAAATGACTATCCTTGTAGCAGACATTCCAGTCTCTTATGGCATGCTTTTGAGTAGAAATTTCTGCAAAGAGCTGGGTGGAGAAGTCAAGATGGACTGGTCTTGTGCGCACATACCAATCAAAGGAGTAAATCAGAAGCTGGAACCTGAGAAGAAATCTAAGTACACAATATCCAAGTCTGAAGATCCTAGATCTCAGATCTTGTTTCAGGAATCGGATCACGGAGTCTATTATCTAGAAATGGATAAAGAAGAAATTCAACCGGTGATTCAAGAATCACATCAAATTGATAACAAGATTTGGACTCTAGAATTTGATGGCAGCTGCTGTTCATTTGGATCTGGCGCAAGCGTTGTTCTTATCTCTCCTGAAGGGAAGGTGCATGCACACTCCTTTAAATTGATGTTCGAAAATACTAACAATACAGTTGGGTATGAAGCGTTGTTGTTAGGCATGGAGCAAGCAAGAACAATGGGAATCAAGTTATTACACGCAAAAGGAGATGTTGAGCTGATCATGAAGCAGATAAGAGGCCTTTACCAAGTCAAAAAAGACAAACTGTGACACTATAGAGATCGGGTCTACTCTGTTATCTTGGATTTTTCAGCTTTCTCGGTATCTTATATTCCGAGAGAACAAAATTCAAGAGCTGATTCGCTTGCAGTGGCTGCAGCCTTGTTAAATCCGGATCAACCCCCTGCATTCTTTAGACAGGGAGACTACAAGGTGGAAATGGTTTTTCGCCCAAAGGTTCCTGACAACGTCCAACAATGGCAGGTTTTCAACGATGATACACAGATTGTTGCGTTTCTCCAACAGAATGACAACTTTGAAGAAATCTACTATGAGGGAAGCAATTCACCTCCTAGGCAGACTACTGTCGGAGAAATGGATGCGAACGTCTCAGGAAGTCAGGAGATTATCCAGCTAAAGGGAAATAAAATTCCCAAAGACTTGGTATCTCTTGAGGAAATGTTTGATAAGCATGATCAGATGCTTAAGAAAAATGAAGAAAGTGAGGAAAATTCTCCCTCCGACACACAATTACTAAATTTGGGAGCCGGCAATGATCCCAAATTAGTAAATTTGGTTAAGTGTTGTTCAGAAGCCGAAAGAGAAGCTTTTACTAAGCTTCTTAGGAAATACATGGATGTTTTTGCCTGGTCTTACCAGGATTTAAAAACATATCAGCCTGCGGAAGTTCAACACTACATCCCACTTAAACTAGAACAAAAGCCTTTTAAGCAGAAGCTGCGGCGGCACAACCCTACCATTACGGGAACCATCTTTGCAGAAATCCGGAAGTTGTTAGACGCAAAGATCATCTACCCCATACATCATTCGGAGTGGTTGGCCAACATAGTCCCTGTAAGAAAGAAGAGCAGTGAGATTACGCTGTGCGTGGATTTCCGCAACCTTAATCAAGCTTCATTGAAAGACAACTACCCCATCTCCATCATGGATCACACTCTGCAGGTGGTCACTGGATCTGAGATGCTCTCCATGCTTGATGGCTTCTCAGGCTACAATCAAGTCAAGGTGGCCGAGGAAGATCAATACAAAACGACGTTCATCACACCTTGGGGAACCTTCACATACCAGAAAATGCCGTTCGGCCTAATTAATGCTGGTGCTACATTTCAAAGAGCAATGGATCTAGCCTTTGCTCACCTCAAAGATATAAGCATAGTGGTGTATCTGGATCATCTGACAGTCTTTTCCAAAGATAGAAGCGCACACATTTCAAACTTGGAAGAGGTTTTCATACAGTGCCGCAAGCATGGTATTTCTTTGAATCCCAAGAAATCCATCTTTGCTGTGACCGAAGGAAAGTTGCTAGGGCACATTGTTTCCAAAGAAGGAACAAAGATAGATCCAAAGCATGTCAAATCCATTCAGACATTGCCTTTGCCCACATCCAAAAAAGGAGTTCACTCTTTCTTTGGAAAAGTTAATTTTCTCAGGAGATTCATTCCTGACTTTGCTGAGCTAACTCATCATATTTCGAATATGATGAAGAAGACACAAGATTTTAAATGGAGCAGCGAAGGGAAGGAAGCTTTCGAGATAATTAAAGAGGCCCTGTCGAAAGCTCCAGTCTTGGTTTCACCCGACTTCAGTAAAAAATTTATTCTTTACTGTTATTCCTCTGAACACACCATGTCAGCAATACTGATGCAGAAAAATCAAGAGGACGCAGAAGCTCCTATTGCTTTCATGAGTACACCTCTTAAAGCCTATGAGTTGAAATACACTCCCATGGAAAAGCACGCATACGCAGTAGTGAAGGCGTGCAAAGCATTCAGATATTATATTCTTTCCTCGCAGACTGTGGTTTTGGTTCCAGATACTGCAGTTAAATCCATTCTTACTCAACAAGAGTTAGGATTATTGAGAGGCACATGGGTGACAAAAGTTCAAGAATATGACCTGGATATTAAACCAACAAAGCTGGTTCGAGGAAGAGGTCTATGTGAATTAATGACGGAGATGAAAACATCAAAGACTGAAGCAGATCAGGATGGGATAGATGAAGATTTGCCTGCAGTACTTTTTATAGATCTGGTAGAGGAGTGGTACAGTAATATTGCTTACTTTCTTACGTATGGAGAATGCCCAGATCAACTTTCCAGAAAAGAGAAACGAATTATCAAACTAAAATCCAAAGATTTTGTTCTTTGGGATAATGGTTTGTACAAGAAGGGAATTGACGGCGTATTTCTCAGATGCGTCGATAAAGCTCAACAGGATCAGCTACTTCAACAGTTTCACTTCACTTAAGCTTCACAGTGTGCTTTGACCATAGCCACTGAAAATAGAAATTAATTTAATGTTTTAATGCCTCAAAAAACATTAAATAATACCCAAATGGGGCGCACTTTTTGAGAAGAAGAAGAGGGCAGCCATTAAATAAATTAAATAAAATTTATTTAACTCCTTTCTTTTATTCCATCTTTGACTTGTTGACCTCCTCCAAGCTTGGGCGCACTTTTTGAGAAGAATAGATTAATAAAAATAATCAACTTTCAAGGCTTTTTAATCTATCACCAAAGGGGGGCGCACTTTTTTGCACATGTAATTCTATTTTTAAGAATTTTTCACAATGGGATTCTTTACCCTACAAGGCAGGCACCAAATCCCATGATCCACTTAAGTGATTTGACTTTGGCAATGGGATTCTTTACCCTGCCAGGCAGGCACTAAAATCCCATGATTTCACTTAAGTCACTTTCCTTTTATTTTATCATGGGAATTTTTACCCTGTAAGGCAGGCAATAAATTGCCACCTGCCTGTAGTCTCTATTTTTCCCACTATAGCTTAAGTGACTTTTATAACACGGGAAAAAGTACCCTGCCAGGCAGGTATAAAATTCCCACCCTGCCTGCGGCTTATATTTTTTCCCATCGCAGCTTAAATCCTTTGTTTTCCAAAAATGCGCTCATCCCCGCAGGGGCTTTTCTGTGCACGACTTCGCTTTAGCCCAGTGATCCAGACCTCCGATGACGACTTCCTCCGGACATAATGTGTGTATATGTTTTCTAGCTGCTCCAGGCCAAAAATCGGGCTTACCCGACAAAGGAGTTGTTCCAGAGAAATTTTACAGAAAACAGAACGGGACACCACAAAAAACACGAAAAATTGCCAAAAGTTACAAATAAAGCCCAAAACTTAAAATAAGTTAAAATCCTTCTGGTACATAGGAATAATAACATATTCGCTTATAATGGAATTAAAACAGAGCGCAAATAGCCTCATACGGGGCTTAAAATAATTAAATACAAATTTCCCGCAGACAAATCCCGATGACAGAATAAAACAATTTCGGGCATCTGGGTATTTGGCGAAAAAGGCTAATATGGCTCTTTAGGATTATTTTGACGCAATACAAAAACTTTCAGGCAATAAAAACAACGAAATGACCCATTATTTTAAGAGTACGAAAATTTTTCGGATAGGGGTAGTCATAGATTTCAGAGTGAAATCTGAGTGACACCACCTAGCAAGATCATAGCACTGCTTATACCGAAATATTCCTTTCCCACTATTTAGTGGACTCTTTGTGAGGTTGCACATGGTGTAATGGGGACACATTGGGGACTCCAATAGACACCAAAGATGCAACTTGTACCAGATGATTGACAAGATGGCATCCATTGTAAATGTGTGGTAACATGAAGATGCAGGATAAATTTGGGAAATAAGTACAACCGATCCTCATTGAGAGGTGGTTGCATGGTGACCACCCTGGTAACATGCTACTTGCTTTTGCAGTGGGTCACTACTTTTGTACATCACAAAGATCCTTACCCCTTGTCGGGGGATAGATAGGACCATATAGGGATGCACCAATGTGCGACCTAGGAAAAGAGGGATGGTCACACTTTGGTGTAGGCTCTTCCTTGAACCATGGGGACAACTAGGAGTCCAAAGTGCGTTACTTGGGGGGGTTGTCACTTTGGTAGTCAGAGACTTGTCCTAGCCTTCGCACTCTTGGGAGACAGAGGGGACACAAAAGTGGATGCTCATATGTGGTGACTTTGTCAGATTTAGAAAGCAAATCTGTTTTCATCGGATGTCCAAATTGGGACACCAGACTTGGATCTTGACACCTCGGAAGCTTAGGAAAGTGTTTTGGGGTCTAAATCCTTATATGATTTTGACTTTCCAAAACACTTGATAAGTTTCAATGTTTAACCATAGTTGAGACATTGAATTCTCCATGCAATTCAAAATTGTAGAGACCGATCTTCCTTCTTGAACTGCAGACTAGAAGCTACATACAGTTTTGAAATCCATCTCAAAAGATATGTGAGCCTTGAAGCAAAGTTGATGGCTAAAACACCCTGTAGAGGATTTGGTATATAGCTTTCCTATGCTTATTTGTTTGCCTTCTTAACTCCTTTTGGAAGCAGCTCGAAATCATCCAGGGAAGGTCAACTTACACCATTTGAGCTTTCATTTCCTACACCCTTAATTACGCGTTGTTGAACATATAGCTCCTGAATCAAATTCTCACTTTCCTAAACTTTCCTGACGAGTGCCTTGGACACCTTCAATGGCTCTCGGACATCACTATATGCACAAGGGGGATGCTAGTAGTATTTTCCCGAGTACGTTCTCCATGGAGGGTCATTTGGTTTGAGCTCATGAGATTCTAATGGTCCAAATCATGATGCTTGATTTTAGGTGCTTTCGACGAAGATTGCCTTTCACTGAATCTTGAATACTAGTTCATCAATCATACTAGGCACTCATTCCTTGCACACTGAATTGACATTTAATTTAGCATAACATTGTGTTTAATCTGAGCCTTTAACAAATGATGAGGTGGCTTTTGAAGGTAGGTTGGCTTAGAGGAAGGTTGCATATGCATAATACGTGGTTAATTCATAATTTTCAATTAGGCTGGAATTGGTTGTCATGCTCAAAATTTTCAAATTTTCATTCTAGTTGTTTTGTACAGCCATATCCAATGTTGTATCTAGGGCCAATTTTTTTTATCGTATCTACATATCAGATACTTTGTACCCGGACGCATAGTCCAAAAGTTGGATGAGCAAACGATAGATTGAGAAGTGATGGCCATATCCATTATAGATGTTTTCCAGTACATGTCAGCTACTCCATGTTTTATTTTTGCAATATTCTCAATATTTGGTCATTTCAAAGAGATTCCACAAATTTTGTAGGTCTTCTACTTGTCCATTAAGAAAGCGGCATAGGATGGGAAGGCAGTGTGAGTCAGCCCAAGTGCAAAATCTGTTTACCAAACAAGAACCAATCGCATAGTTGCTCTTGGTCGAAGCGCATTGATGTGCAATGTTACTTCATTTTGTAAGAGATTCCACAAATGGTGGAAGTCCTCTACTTACCAAAAAGATACCCATTGGAGAAGGTCGACGCAAAGGTGAGAAGGCATTGCGGATTTTGTTGACCGAAGGTAGGGACCTCACTGAGATCTTCTCTTTGGGTCATCCAACATCAATGGGCATCTTCTAAAATTGCTTACAAACATACTGTCAAGGAAGGAATGGAGTTTATTGCTCCCAGTATGCAAAGTATTCAACAAGTGAGATGAGATTGTTGGATTAAATGTGGCTTTCATACTTTAGCATGTGATCTGCATAAGATGGTTGAACGCAAAAAAAGGTAAATGTGTGTCTTCCGTGCAATCCCAGGCTCCGTGTAGACACTGCTAAGAAGACGTATTTGTGTGTAGAAAATGATGTATTAGGTTCATAGAACTGAAACTAGTGTTTCGTTGCAATTTTCAGACTTGCTGCATGCTAGAAGGTATGTAGAGTGTTTGATGTAGCAACTGGGATATGCAAAATGGCACATTGAGTAGTTGCATAACACAACCATTGCAACTGCATGATAATCTTGAGGATAAAAATTTGGGCCCTGACCTGAAATGGATTTTCAAAAGGATGAGTTATGTAATGATCCTTTTGTTCAACAACAGGTGAGACTTTGTAGATTTCTTAATTGTGTGGATGTTACAAATTGAAGGTGCTACATGTATAGGTACACATTATAATTTAGGGAGATGGTTGGTCTTAGATATTTTAAATTATGCGCTCATACATCGGTGAAATGACATGCACCATCATGATAAGTTTCCACATTACCTTGAAGTCGGTCATCTTGAATTGTAAATAAATGTCAGCTAATATAATTGAGTGTAAAAGGTTAGAAATATGTATGGGGTTATTTACTCGAATAAGAAAATGATCATTGATAATGCTAGTAACCAAAAAATTAGGCTATACTATTTTTTTAAAAAACTACTAGACATGAAAACAAGCTACCATGTAATTATTTGACATAACAAATTCTTAGTCTCTTAAATTATAAATAAAATTTCTTACTAAAGAAGATTAATCATGTTTCCCTTTACAAAATTAAAAAGAATTTAGAGCATTAATCATATATTGGGAGAAGGTTATAATTAAAGAACTTTATTAATTACAATGGCATCAAATAAGAAAACATGAATTGTTGATTTTTTTATGTTAATTACCTAACTTTAAAACCTAATATCAACAGCTAACTTTCAGAAAAATTATGACTTGATTGAAGAAGTTTTACCAAGCTCCCTAACCAGAAAAAGAATAAAGACATAGGGAATTACAGGGGCTGCTACAACAACCAAATGAAATATGAAAATTTTTGCATTATTGATTTTTTTACAACATCCTTAAGTTCTACTTCACTATCCATGTTGCATACCATCTATCTACCAAAAAAAAAATCCCATTCTAATAGTTAAAACAAGAAACCCATAAGAATGTCAGGGAACAGGGGAAGAGAGGGGAATCTATAAGAAGCTATAAACGGCCCTAAAGTCTAGGATTACCCTTGGATTGAATCGTATCCCCTACCACAAATCCAATTGAGGAGCAACCTTGACCAAACTTATATTTATTCAAGCAACGGTATGAAATTTCCCTTGTAATGAAATTACTTAGAGAGATCTGAATATCAACAGCAATATAACACCAAAATATAGATAAATGACCATAATATGAAAGTAGATAAGATAAGATAATTATATTAAATGTCCAACGAATGACCACAAAGATAGGTCAATGGGACTGTACAAAACCAAGCAAAGAAAAAACAACAGGGAAAACCCAAGAGGGTCTCCGAAAACAACAAAAGAAGAAGAAGAAGAAGAAGAAGAGAGCACAAGGGATGAGAGGAAGGTGGAGGGAAAGGCCTCGACACCAACCCTCACGACTGTCGCCCAAGGTCAGCTGAAAAGAAATTGGTGATGTGCTGTTGTCTGGTGTCAGGTACTGGAAACTGTTGGAGACGCCCATGTTTTGTGGAATGCCGAGTTCTCTGGGTGGACCTGGTGGTCTGTCGTCTAAAAGAGGGAGCTCTTGGCTATGCTCGAATCCGGAAATCTCTGGTCAAGGAAGAAGCTCCCCTAATCCTAATAGATCTAGCCAGGAGGTCCCCACTAGGGTCATGCCCCCGCTTAGTGCCCCTCACACCCGGCAGCAAATCAAAGAAAGATGTGATCTGTCGAGTAGTGGCCTCCCTGGAAGGAGGATGGAGGGCCCTATCACGGAGCTTAATGGCTTCCTGTAAATAGAGAGCGAGACACCTCGGATCATAATACCTAAAGACGGTCTTGAACGTAGGATGTTCACAGAAGAGACAATGAAACCTCCCTCTGATCTCATAATAGATGGAGCATCGGAAGATGAAATGTTCCTCTGTCTCAACCTCCTGGAGGGAGCAAAGCTGGCAGATATTCTCAGAGCGAACTAAATGGTGATCATTCTCGACCTGAAGCATGTGGGATCCGACTCTGAACTGGCCCAAAGATATGCGAAGAGCATGCATCCAATGACGGGAGATATAGGTGGGTCGAATGATGAGTCCATTGCCGACTTCCAGGAAGTGGTTGGCGTAGAAGGCCATTTTTGGGCGTAGCTCCTCTCGGGGGTTGGTCCATGTAACCTGGGTGAATAGTCTGTATATGTCGTCCTTGATAATTCTGTGCAAATCCTGCGTGCTCGGAAGGAGGTGAGCAGGAGCATCCATGGAGTACCTAAAAGGGGGGAGACGGTCCATGTGAATTCGAAGAGATCCAAGAAGACGAGAGGTCTCGGCATACTAGCACCGAACACGACGACCACTACAATCGGAGAGAGTAATGGCCTCAGAAGAACAGTAAGCAAGGTAGATGTATCTATCCGTGCCAGTGGAGGAGTCTGAGAGACCCTGGATGTGGTGCAAGAGTGAGATGAGACCAAAGATGACCTCTAATCTGAAAGGGCGAGCCCCAAACTCGGCAAGGATGATATGATGGGAAAAAGTCTCTTTGCATCTGATGATCCGTCTGAGCAAAAGGATCTGAACCCACTCAATAGAGGTCCAATCCGACTCGAGCAGGGAGGGGCCCCAAACCTCAGAACCATACAGAACAGTGGGTCTCACAAGAGAGTCTAAGAGAGACATCTTGGACAACGTGTCCTGAAAGTGATGGTGGAAGCATTGTCTCTCCAAGATCACGAGGGAACCATACCCCTTGTTGATGCAGGGTTGAATAGCCGGACGTAAACTGAACCGAGGTCCAGAGAAGAGAATCCCCAGATAGGTGTAGGAGTTGGTGATCTCCAACTCCTCCCCCTGTAGAAGAAATGGAAATCAAAGGTCTTTAACACATTGAAGACCATAAACTTGGTTTTACCCATGTTGACTGTAAGCTGCCTATGATTGCAGAAGAGGGCTAAAGCATCAAGCTGTCTCTGTAACCCCTCCGCCGAAGAAGCCAAAAGGACCACATCATCTGCGAAGAGAAGAATGTAGATCAGAACATGGTGGAGAAGAAAGCCGTCCCCGTCCTGTATGTGGTCTCTAAGAAAATCTTCCAACTCATCAATATAGATACCAAACAAAGTAGGAGAGAGAGGGCAGCCTTGTTTGACCCCGATGGTGCTCCTAATGAAATCGGAAAGCCCAGCAGCAGTGCGAAGGCGACCCAAAACCTCCTCATACAGCCGAGTAATGGCAACAAGAAGGGTTTTGGAAATACCAATGTCTCTAAGTTTGCAGAAAAGGGCTTCTCGCGGAACAGAATCAAAGGCTTTCCCAAAGTCCACAAAGTAGCAGAAGACCCTGCATGAACGGTGACGTGCTTCCTCGATGATAGCACGGAGGGTAAGAATGTGATCAGTAGTCTGGTATTCTGTCCTGAAGCCAACCTGCCCTCTGGCTCTACATTGGTACTGCTCAAGAAATGCCGAAAGCTGCAAATGAAGAACAATGGCGTACAACTTAGAGAAGGTGTGACCCACCATAATTGTCCTGTAATTATTAGGATTAGAAGTAGGACCGGATTTGTGAATAGGGTGGATAATGTGGTGGGACCAAGATTGCGGGAAGCCAGTACACGCCACCTGATTGAAGAGTTCTACCAAATAACTAATGATGGTGTCGATCCCATGCTTGAAAAATTCTGCCTGGAAGCCTTCCTCATCTGCTGCTTTACTGCAATTCATCACCGATATGGCCTTCTTGACATTTGAGTGGGTGAAAATGTGGCCGGTGGGGGTGGGGATATAACTTGGGTCTTGGGATGACTAGGGATGTCATAAAGGGTGGATGTGTGAGTGAACATAGTATGGGGGTCAAGGTCTAGGGGTAAGGGAGAGCGTTGGGGAATGATGGTGCGCCAAAAGCGTTTGGGGGAATGTGAAAGTGAGGGGTGGGGATCCCTTCTTTTGCAGGCAATAAAGGTGCGTTTCTTGTGGCGGAGAAGATTACGATAGGCAATTTTAAGGGGGGAAGGATGGGAGGTCATGGGTAAAGGCCATGCGGAGCAGATGGTGGAGGTTTTTGCAGTCGTCATCATACCATTGGTTCATGGGGCATGTCCGTGTACTACCAGGGCTTGGAAGTGGAATGGGGGTAAGAAAGCACGGCAGCCTCATAGATAGCAGTGGTAAGAAGGTTGTACATCCTGTCAGTGGGGTACACAGTGAATTGGGGCAAGAGGGGGAAAAGCTGGCAAAGATGAAATGAGAAGGTTATGGGGTCACCCTCAGCAAATCTCAGAGTGGTGTGTGGAGGGCAATGATAAGGGCTAGGGGTCTGGGGGGAGTAGTTTCCAAGGAGAATGCAAGGGCTACATGATCGGCGAGGGGAATGGGGGAGATGGAGAGGTGGTGAATAAAGGGAAGAAGGTCGGGGGTAGTCATGACATAATCAAACTAATTCGAGGGGGTGTAATGTCCTCTTTTTCAAACTAATTCATTTCGAAGACTTCTAGCCCATTCTACTTCCCTTGGGCCGGAAGAAGGTGAACAATGGAAGTATTTGTTTATATTTTAGTCCTTTTTCGTGAGCATTTACATTTTCTTTTAGTGTTCTCCTTTATGACATGGGTTGGTTGGGTTGGAGGAATTAAAAAGCAAATTAAAAGATAAAGCAAGCTTCTTTATGAGATCGGTCACGGGGGAAACTCCCTCATGGGGTTTGGCGTCACCTCAAGGATATAAAAGGGGTTGCTTAGGCTCATTTTGGGCATGCATCTTTATTATAATTTTACATTACTTGGTTTTGGGGATGATTTCTCTATTTCCATTCCAAGAGGGAAAAACTCCTTTGGTGTGGCTTCACAAGGAAGACAAAAACCTTCCTTGCTAATTAGAGAATGAAAACTCTTCAATTAACTATTCCAAGTGCTTTCACGAGGTGGAAAAGGCCTATTTTCAGCTAAGGTTTAGATGTAAAGTGAAATCGAGCCCCTCTCCTAGGGGAGCGATCCACCTTTGGGAATAGATGTAATGTCCCCATTTTTGAAGACCCTTAGCTTATCATTCCCCATGGGCTTTAGGGATGTTGCAAGGGGAAAATTATATTAAATAATTTTATAATATTTCCTGGAGAGTGATTTTAATCATTTGACATTATAAAGCAATATTTATTTAATTATTTAATATTTATGGCACAAGTAATTATTTAATTAAATTCCCAAAAAACAAATTAAAAAGGGGAATTAATTAAATAATATTTAGGTGACTTTTAAATATAAAAAATCACCCTTTTTAAAAGGGGACGCCACACCTAGGGATAATAAATTGCTTTTATTTAATAATTTCCCTCTCCTAGGGATTTCAAATTTTGTGTCTCCTTGCCTATAAAAGGAGTACTAGGATCATTGTTAGACTTATGTTATGATGATATTTATTTTATGCTCCATGCTTGGAGTTGGGCTGCATGCCCATTAAAGCTTTCTCTCTCTCTTGCGTGGAAAGTTAGCTGATTTGAATCAATTGAAGTATTTCCCTCTTGTTCCATTTTGGTGAGTTATCTTGTGTTGAAGTATGTTCTTTGTACTGATATTATGCTTGCAAGCATTGTGTGACTTGTTTGGATAAGTGGCGCATTTATTTGAGGAGGATATTTGGATGTTATTGATGATTGTTGGGTGTTGTTTATGATCTGATTTTTAATACAGTAAACTTTATTCTAACCCTCAGCAACTGGGTTGAGGATTTTGGGAGCTGTTTTTGAGGGTTTTCGGCTGTCACAAAATTTAGATCTTTAGTTCTTTGGAAAAATATTAATTTATAGAACAATCTGCATTTTATTTGGTGAAGAAATATTGAGTTTTGAGTGAGATATCAATTTTAGAATATTTCAGCTGTATGTAGGCTTTTCCGAGTACGGTAAATTAATATTTATTTCAGATTTGTAGTTTGGAAGTTGATTTAATATTGCATTTGATTATATAAATTAGGAGGATAAATTGATTTCATAATTTTTGGAGGAGTTTTTGTGCCCTCAAAGTGCTAGGCGACCTACTTTTTAGGTCAAAATTAGGGTTTCGGGTTGGCTGTGCGAAATTTGATTTTTGCATATTGTTCTTCATATTTTTGTGACCCAAAATCTGAAGTTTGAAGTTTTTGCATGAACGGTTAAGCGGGAATTAATTTTTGAAGTTTACAGTAGTTGGGGTTTGGAAATTAATTATTTACAACTGTGTGTGATCAGATTTGTGTTAATTCCTAACTTGCCCTAAAAGGGGATATTACAGTGGTATCAGAGCAACCTTCTTTCATCCTTGTGGGTTGGTTTGTAGAGTACATCATGGATCTTGCTAGTGACGGAGGTTTGAGGGCCAAGCTATATAAGCTTGGGAAAAGGCTCAAGAGGCCTTCATTTTTGAAGAGTGTATTGCTCAACACTCTTGAAGAGATAGTGAGTTGTTTATGCTTGATAGAGCAATCAAATTATGGCTCTATGTCTCCAATTTTAGGACTCCTTGGTGATGTAGTTGGCTTGGCGACGAATTGTTGGATCATGAAGATGGGGGAAATAAGGAATTATGGTCATCACTTGCATTAGTGAAGTTATGCGAATTGCAGCCCCCAAACTTGCTGTATAGTGATGCCATCGTGGAAGACATTTTCGAGGTCATGGTGGGAAGTTTCCAAGACCTTTGGGACCTTACAAGCCCTTGCTTTGGTAAGAGGGTTAGTATTTTAAACACTATGGCAAAGGTGAGATCTTGTGTAATAATGATGGACCTAGAATGTAATGATCTTGTTTCTCACATGTTTGAAGTGTTCCTTGATGTTGTACATGATGATCACACTCAAGAGGTATTGGTTCCCATGCAAACCATTATGTCTTTGGTGTTAAATGAATATGAGAGCCCCCCACCACAGTTGTTATCACTACTTGGGGAAGAATTGAGTCAAGAGGCATCATGTGTTGCTCATACACTTGCCAAGGGTGATCTAGAGCAATGTTCAAGCAAAGTAAAAACTATGATTCTCCAAGGTATGAGCTCTCTTGTTTTTAATGATACATTATTGGCATCTAATGATTACATGGGTTTGAATATGTGCCAGAAGAAATCAGATTTAACTCAAGAGGAAGTGAAGGAAGAAGAGCCATTATGATGGGGGGGTAACAAATTCATTGTTGATGAGAGAGGTTTCTTTGCTTTCATTTGATCACATGCATGTTGATATAATGGGTTATGTGGGAGAGAAGTCCAAGGAAAGAAAGAAATCTGATTTGCAAGCTTGCATGGACACAGCAAAATGAAGGTAGCCAAGAGGTAATCCATGGTCATTCTTTTGTTGTTACTAATACTACTTGGATTGGCAATGAATGCAAGGATGAGGGGATGAATGATAGGAAAGAAGAAGAGACATTTCTGAGCACTCTAGACCTTTCTCAGCTTGCTGATCCATACGGTACTGCTGTACATATGCAGCAAAAAATAGTGAAGGGGCAGCAGCAAAGGTCACTATTAAGTGATCAAACACAAGCTTTAAAGGAGCAGCCAAGGGTAGACCTCAATATGGCCCTAAAGGGGTCTATTTCACCATGTCTCCCTCCTCATAAAAGGAAACCACTTAACAACTATATTGAGGTAACAAATTATTCTAAGTTTGATTTGGCTAGTACTAATGATGAAGTTGTTGATGAGCATGTGCATGTGCATGCTAAAAAGGAAAAATCAGATTTGAAGGATAGCATTCACCTTCATCATGAGCCATTTGAAGGACAAGAAGGGAGTATGAATCTTATGGTTACTCCAAGTCATTTCCTACATGACACAAGCATTGGTGAAGGAGAAAAAAGGGGGTTTAGATGAAAAAAATAATGGGGGAAAGAGCGCTGTGCTAAACTCAAAAATTCTGAGTTTTGTAGATGTTGGGGGCAGCCCAAGGTATGATTTTTCATATTTATTTCCTCCTTATATGTTGAGCTTTGATGAATATGAGTATGAGCATGTTAGATGGATGGATAAGAGGTATTTTGGTCATACTATTGTTGATGTTTTTGCTCCTAACACTTGGGTGCATAAGTGTCAACATGGCAAAAGGAAAGGGATGCCTAAGACTCCTACAAATGAAAATCATGACAGTAAGCTTGTTGGCCTGTGTATAACAGCAGTCATTAGGGATCAAATAAGTGTGTTTTCTCTTCTAGAACCAAGTTCCAAGGAAGCTCCATGCACATGTCAAGTAAATGTACATAATTACAAGGTGAGAAGTGATGTTTTATGGTGCGAAAATGTAATGAGCAGCCCCAAGCATGATATTTTAGATTTATTTTCTTTATCTATAAAGAAGGTACATGGGCACAATCAAAGGTTTGAAGTTCCTTGGGTTTACGGTGATATGGTTTATGGATGCATGAATTATGGTTTCTCTTTTTATATGCATGGTGCAACAAAAATAGTGAGATGTCATCCCTCTACATGGCATGGAGAAGTAAATAACAAGTTGTTTGTATTTACTAGTGCTCATAAGATGATTAAGATGGACATTCTATTGTTCTCATACCTTGATAAAATCCAGTTTTTAATTGTTGAGGTCATAAGAGGAAGGTACGAGCATCATCTATTCGTGTTTGAGTTTGCATCCAAGAGGAATATGTGCATACTTAACATTCACATTGCTGTAATGTACATTTTTGGTTTGTTTGAGGACATGTTTAACATGTTTACAAAAGGATTTAGTCACATGGTACGCTGATTTTCAGTTTGGAGCATCATTGGTACATGTTACAGGTTCTTCTTTTGACCATTTAGCACTTATTATACATTGGGAGCAGCGAAGAGGAAGGTTTGGTGTTGAGTTGTCATGTTATGTTTTGAGAAAAAAGGGTAAGCATGTTGTATTTTCAGCCATGATAGTGAGAAGTACCACATTTGTCATGATATTCACTTTGAATCAGCTCTATATCATGCATATGATTGAGTTTCAACATTTGTTTTCTTGGGAACAATGTATTGAGGGTTGTGATGATGAAGAATGGATCACATGGGCTTCACATGGCTTGGTAAGAGTCTCATTTTCAGCTGTGCATATGGATGATTTTCAGATTTTTATTATAGGGAGTGAAATTTCAGTTGCATGGGGGCCTATTGCTTTTACTAGATGGTTGCTCATTGATCTGGGAAAAATAATTTGGAAACATGATAGTTGCTGTCCTCTAAAATCTATGGACGATATCACCTCCATAATTTAGATTTTTCACATGTATTCGATGACATGGGTGATGATATTTGATGTTGACTCATGGGTGATTATTTCGGGGTGGAAATCAGCCACTCCAATTCTGATTTTTGGAGATTACAACAACACTTGGAGCCACATAACAGAGTTTGGGAGCAGCCCATACATGAAGGAGTTGTATATGCCATGGAGACACATTGGAAAAGAGTTCTTCAACACTTATTTTTCTAATTTGTTTGCTTCATGCGCAGGTTTGAAGAGGAAATTACAACAGACTACACTCCTAACTTTTAGGAGAATGAAGCAGTCCAAGATATTGCAAAGGCTACTTCACTTGAGTGGCATGGGAGCACGGCTTTTGGAGTACCACACTTTTGGACACGGACACGTGAGCTTGCTATTGCTTGAGGGCAAGCAATCTTGGGAAGGGAGGATTGTAATGCCCCCATTTTTGAAGACCCTTAGTCTATCATTCCCCGTGGGCTTTAGGGATGTTGCAAGGGGAAAATTATATTAAATAATTTTATAATATTGCCTGGAGAGTGATTTTAATCATTTAATATTATAAAACAATATTTATTTAATTATTTAATATTTATGGAGCAAGTAATTATTTAATTAAATTCCCAAAATGCAAATTAAAAAGGGGAATTAATTAAATAATATTTAGGTGGCTTTTAAATATTAAAACCACCCTTTTTAAAAGAGGACGCCACACCTAGGGATAATAAACTTGCTTTTATTTAATAATTTCCCTCTCCTAGGGATTTCAAATTTTGTGCCTCCTCGCTTATAAAAGGAGTGCTAGGATCGTTGTTAAACTCATGTTATGATGATATTTATTTTATGCTCCATGCTTGGAGTTGGGATGCATGCCCATTAAAGCTTTCTCTCTCTCTCTCTCTCTCTCTTGCATGGGAAGTTAGTAAGCTAATTTGATCAATTGAAGTATTCTGTCTTGTTCCATTTGTTGAGTTATCTTGTGTTGAAGTATGTTCTTTGTATGATTTATGCTTGCAAGCATTGGCGACTTGTTTGGATAAGTGGCCCATTTATTTGAGGAGGATATTTGGATGTTATTGATGATTGTCGGGTGTTTTATGATCTGATTTTTAATGTAGTAAACTTATTCTAACCCTAGTGACTGGGTTGAGGATTTTTGGGGCTGTTTTGGAGGGTTTTCGGCTATCACAAAATTCAGATCTTTAGTTCTTTGGAAAGATCTTAATTTATAGAACAATCTGCATTTTATTTGGTGAAAAAATATTGAGTTTTGAGTGAGAGATCAATTTTAGAATATTTTAGCTGTCTGCAGACTTTTCTGGGTACGGTAAATTAATTTTTATTTCAGATCTGCAATTTGGGGTTGATTTAATATTGCATTAGATTATATAAATTAGGAGGAATAAGGATAAATTGATTTCATAATTTTTGGAGGAGTTTTTGTGCCCTAAAAGTGCTGGGCGACCTACTTTTTTAGTCAAAATTAGGGTTTCGGGTTGGCTGTGCGAAATCTGATTTTTGCATATTGTTCTTCATATTTTTGTGACCCAAAATCCAAAGTTTGAAGATTTTTGCATGAACGGTTAAGTGGGAATTAATTTTTGAAGTTTGCAGCAGTTGGGGTTTGGAAATTAATTATTTATAGCTGTGTGTGATCAGATTTGTGTTAATTCCTAACTTGTCCTAAAAGGGGATATTACTAAAGGGTTTCATTCAGGAGCAGATAAATGGAAAACATACATTTTGATGATGCTAGGGTTGAGAGGTTAGCCCTAGGGCAAAAAAGATTGGTGAATAAGATGGCACACTTGATCCATGCCATGCAAAACCTAAATGGTGAAGGAAGTTCTTCAAAGGCAACCAATAATATTCAACCACCAAAAATTGCGAGTAATTATTCATCTAGGTCATTCCGGCCTACTTTCCTCCCAAGAAAATAAGTCATTCCGGTGGTTGAAACACAAGATTTAGTGGATCTGATGTCTCCAGATTTTACCCTGAAATCTGAGACTACCCCATGTTTAAAAAATTTTGTTCTTTTAAAATAACAGGTCCTTTTGTATTTTTATTGCCAGAAGGTGTTTGTATTACGTTAAGATATTCCCAATGAATCATATGAGCTAATTTCGACAAATACCCAGATGCCGAAACTTATTTTATCCCTCCGCCAAGTTTTGTCTCCGGAAAATTTTTATTTAATTATTTATTAAATAAATTATGCCCCGTTTGAAGTAAATTGTGCTCCGGTTGAATTCTGTTGAAGTTTTGCATGTCAGTATTCACACATCTCAATAGGGTTTTCAACAGGAATGAATTCAGAGATTTGTCTGTGACTTCTGGCAACGTTTTTCGTTTTTATTTATTTCTTTTGCGTTTTTCTCCGGTTTTCTCCGTTGTCTTTCTGTTTAATTCCCCTGGATCTGTTCTTTGTCCTATATAGTTTGTTTAATTGCCTGGAACATCTGGAGATCATTTACGGCCGCTGGACTAGAAGGAATTAGCCTCAAAAAGTAAACTTCTGATCAAAAAGGATGAAGTCAAGCACAAAAAGTCTCTCCTAGGCAAGTCGCACTTTTTGGAATAAATAGATCTAACCTGCAATGGAAATTTTGGTAGTGGCAAGCAGGCGGGAATTTCTTACCTGCCTTGCAGGGTACTTTTTCCCATGAAGTCAAAGTCACTTAAGCTGCAGTGGGAATATTAGAGGTGGCAGGTAGGCGAGAATTTCTTACCTGCCTTGCAGGGTAAAAATTGCCATTATAAAATAAAGAAAAATCACTTAAAGCACCAATGAGAATTTTCTGCTTGCCTAACAGGCTAACTTTTCCCACCAAAGAGGTTTATTCACCCATGCAAGTCGCGCTTTATCAAAGGAAGCTATTTTTAATACAAGTCACACATTTTGGGAGATTTTTTAATTTGCCAGTGGTAATTTTGGCAGTGGCAGGCAGACGGGAATTTCTTACCTGCCTTACAGGGTAAAAATTTTCATTATGAAAGTCAAATCACTTAAGTGGAAAGAGGGGATTTTTGGAGCTGCAGTACAGGGTAGAAATTACCATCAAAGTTGACTTCTTATTTTTAACAACTACCTCTTGCCAAAAAATGTGACCCACCTTGGGTGAATAACAATGCATTTAATAATATTTATTAATGGTTTATTCACCCAATTTTGGCACCATAAATAGAAAGAAAGTCAATGCAAAAAAGATGAACTAAAGAGAATTCAATGATGCATGCTAAAAATAAATAAAATAAATTATTTAAAAAGCAACCAGCAGCATGCAGACTTGGGCACCCAAATTGGATGAATAAACATGGCTATTAATTAATTAAATTGTCAAAAATAGGAAGAGGCAATTATTAAAAATAGCAAGCACAAAGCTATATAAGCATGTGATGCCATAAAGGAGAAACACTTATTTCCTTTTTTATGAAGATTGCAGCCCAAGCCAGGTTTTGGCGCCAAAAGGAGGATTTTGCATTAAAGTTTATTTTCGACTGTTGGGAAGCTTCCAGTTTTGGCGCCTAGGGTTGGAATAACTTGATTTTTGTTATTCTAAGTGTCTGCATGTTGGTATATGTGCCCAGGTGAATTAAATAATATTTTTGTTTGCTTTTCATGCAAGCAAAGCCTCAAATTTTAGGACAGCAGACTTTATATGCAGATTTTGGTGATAAAAATCAAGTATTCACGCCCTAGACTCCATCTTTGTCTGAATAAATTGCAGGTATTCATCACAGGTGATCATGTTGAAGTTATAGGGAAGTATCAAATCAATGTGAGGTACATTGAATATATTTTTCGAATCTGAAGAAATTGTCAGATATGCACAAATTGATCCAATTACAAGGAATTCCGGCAGAATTAAAAGAAAAAGAGCTCATACAAAGATTGCTCCAGCCATGATGAAGTGTGATGAAAGAAAAGGATCAAGAATGCATAATCATGCATAGCTTCCAGATTTGCAGAAGTCAATGATACTAGACAGATCTAGCCCTGTAGACCTATCACCAGATTTAATTGACAGATCCAGATCTCATAATTGCAAAGGCTTTCAGAAAAAATTCATCCTCTTGTTTCTAACGCACCCTGTATAGAATTCAGTGCATGAAAAAATTCCTTCTAGCATCTTGTGTATGTGCTCCAAATCTTCCAGTTGAAGTCTTCATTGAATTTACTTGTATTTGCATTCACTCAGAGTGCTTTCCAGAATTTAAAATTGCTCATATGCAATTAAAAATAAAAATGATGAGTTTTGTCTGAATTATTTACGACAAACATTGCACTGGTGCATGTATTGGAGAAGAACTGCAAAAGCTTCAAGGATAAGAGGGAAGACAAGTCAAAGGCAATACCCGCAAGCAAATCACAGTCAGCTGCTTCCAGATCCAGTTTGGTGAGAATCAAAGGCAAAAGAGTCAACTGCATGCAGAATATGGAAAAAGAACAAGACTGGAAGTGTTGCAGCTTTCTTCTAATTTCTTTTCCTCTTTCTTCTTCTTTCTCTTATTATTTTCTCCAACAAAGTAATTGTGCGATCAATTAAATTAATAAAACTTAAGTGATTGGTTTAAAAACCGTTACTTGAAGAAGTCAATTACTTGGAAATAGGTGGCAGACACGCAAAATAGAAGGTTCTATTTTCAATTAAAAATTATGCATGTCATGCAAAGAGGAATTCCAAGAGAAAGATTATCAGCTGCTACCCTTTTGCATGTGGGAGTTCATTAAAAGCTTCCTATTTGTATTTCCCCTCCATACCCTATAAATAGAGGAAGAGCCTACGGGTTAAATGATCAAAATTTGTAATCAACATTCTTGTGTTCCAGACTTTGAGCTGAAACCCTTGATATCTTTTTGAAAGCAAAGGAATAGAGAGGAGCACATTTCCGGAGAACTTTGTGTCAATGGTGCATTTGTTTCTTATTTCTTTTTAGATCTTTGCATAAACTTTGTGTTGTCTTAGATCTAGATCTGAAACTTTCCCTTTGCTTCAAATTCTGTGTTTTAAGATCTATTTGTTTCGTCTATGTGCATGTGATCAACTCTGTTAACTATTGGTTAGGTTGCACATCTCCTTTCTTTTCTTTCGCATTTAATTATTTCCCTACTTCCTACATACATATTTCTTACAGCTGCTTACTTGCTGCAAAATTGCCTAGCTATGGTTCATGAGCTATAATAGTTAAAGTAATACCAACAGATAGATACTAGCAAATATAACTGACAAAATCTTACATGGGAGCCTCACCGGTAAATGAGGGAGATTTATCTCATGACTGCCTAGGTTTTCAGCTGTGCAGAAAATCTAGCCAACAGGGTCATAATATTGCAACCAGCTATGAGGAGTATAGGGCCCTTCCAACTAAGCTTCATGATGCCCTATCCCTTGAAGAATTCATAAGAGTTAACAAAGGAAGATCAAAGCTAGGACCTTGGTCTCAGGCACCACAAAAAGATCTTCAGCATGCATGGAGAAAAGAAGAGAAGAAAAAATTCCAAGTTGCAATGGTGGAGCAAAATGAAAAATTAGGGCTGCAAGTAATGGACAGAGAACAGCCCATAGAGGAATCTACCATGCCAAAGAAAAATGGGAAAGCTTGTTCTTAAGCTTCAATGATAAATTCAAAAAGATTCCCCCTTGGTGATAAGGCAAGAATCCAGTTTGAAGCCCTCATACTCTTCAAGAACAAAACAAGACCAATATGCAAACGTGAAGGTAAACATTATTTGGGCAACTAATACCGCTCTTGACTGTTTTATTGATTGCCAATTATTGTCTACATTTCAGGGCAAGCTGGTCAAGGGAAAATACCATTGATCTACAAGAGATTCTTAAGGCTAAGATTCAGGATGACCTTGTTGAGAGGCACGCCCTTCAAAAGGAGGCCTTGCCTTATACTCATGTTGGTTTTCAGTCTGCTGGAATTTACATATCAACAACAAATGGTAAGAAAACTAATTTATTGCATCACTATTAAACACTCCTTGTATTTTGCTGATTTTTTGATCATCACAACAAGAATTATTCTAACAAATATGTAAATAATGAAGGGTACTAAAAAAAAGACATATTTTCCAAGAGGCCCCTTCCGTCATCTTCCGAGTATTCCGAAGATTGAACGAAGGAAGGAAGACTTCTATCATTTGCACTTAGTTATAATAATGATCATTGTTGGAATTTTCAAAACATTAAGCACTTGATCATAAGAGACAAGTTGAGGCCCTGTTCTGACTTTGGAATTAGGATCACAAGAGGCTCCATGGACATGCCAACCAATGTGTTACATGGATTCATAGTCAAGGTGGGAAGAGATTCACAGTTGAATATGGAAGATATCTCAACCTATGCTTCATTGGGCAAAATTTTGAGTTACAACAAGTACATGTGACATTTAGCCCAAGGTATAATATTGAAAACAAACAATTTCAAGTTTTTCCTAGGTTCTTACTATGTCGCATGCCAAAGTCTTGTGTCACCATCAGTTTGTTGCAAAGGATAGTGCCTATAGTTTCACAGCTTACCATATGATTCATAGGATAATGGGTGGTCATCATGGACAACATAGTGTACATGATAAAGTGAAGAACACTCTAAGGGATGATTTCTATGTGAATTATAATGAAGATACGGATTTGGCACTTGGAGTGCCATGGCTGCACTCTTTGGGTAAACTTACCAAAGACTGCTGAATCATGGAGTTGAGGCTCAAGCTTGATGGACAAGATATTGTGCTTCCAAGCATGCCACATGGGATTCCTCAAGTTGCTACAGCCAAGAGAAGGGGAAGAACTTTTGGAAGAAGGCAAGACATATTGGCAACACATAATGAAGTAAAACCTACAATTTTATTTTCAAAATAGAAGTCATGTTATAAAGTTTTTGAATTCCTAATTGATAAGCAGGCTCTTGGAGGGAGTGGTCCAATAAAGGTAGAAGTTAAGTTGGCTAAGCTTGCTATCAAATTTGAGCTGAATCGCCACATTTGAGCTGAATCTTGCTATCAAATTTGAGCTGAAACGCCACATTCTTGGCATGATGACGATGAACTCTGAATTGATTATCTCTTGAAATCTGACAAGATTCTTGTATTACTGCTGCCCTATATTGGTGAAGAGTAACATTGAAGTCCATGGCCTCCTCTAAAATGATGGTTTTTAAGGCTTATCAGTCCCAAACTAATTCTTGATCTGATACTTGAATAATATCACCCTTGTCAGTGTCCTCTATATTATATATAACATAGCAGCCAGACTTGCACTTGGTTAAGACTATACAATTTGAAGAGTCAAAGTCAATTTGGACTTGTCTCGAACTGCATACCAAGACTTGAGAAACTGAAAAAATTAGGGAAAAAATTGCTTTTTCTACTATGTGAGAAACTAACTTCGAAGACATCCAAGTAAGCTACATACTCGCTATCTTTGGGAAACTTTGAGCAACTTCTCAGTGCTCACCAAAAATCTAATGCTAGGATCTTAGGACCATTTTCTCTGATCTATGTTTTATATGTTCCCAAGATCAACTGATGCTCGTTTTCCAGTAAATAGCATTTAAGAATTGTTTCTTAGAGACTAGAGTTATTTCTGCTGTTCTTTAGAGTTCCCTTTTTCCATTTCTTCATCTTCTTATAAACAGAAGTATTTGATGTTGCTAAAAATTTCCCAAAAATTGTGAGTGTGTAGAGCTTACATGGATGTCTTCGAAGTTAGTTTCTCACATAGTATAAAAAGCAAAATTTTCCCTAATTTTTTCAGTTTCTCAGGTCTTGGTATGCAGTTTGAGACAAGTCCAAGTTGATTTTGACTCTTCAAATTGTGCAGTTTTAACCAAGTGCAAGTCTGGATGCTATGTTATATATAATATATAGGACACTGACAAGGGTGATACTATCCAAGATTCTCTCCTATAAATCACTATTCAAATAAAGTGCAATCTACATGACATTTGTCCTAGGAAGCCTACAATCAATCAAGAAGCACGAAAGAACTTTAATTTTCAGCTTGCAAATCATGTCTACATGATGCAACGTCGGGGTTGAACTTGAAACAATATCAAAGAAGGATTTATCAGAAATGCTAACCAATGGTTATGATTTTGATATAGTAGTTCACAGCTTAATGACCTATCACAGACGAGAAATTCCAAATGAGTCTCTTATGAAGCATCTGTTCCTAATTAGGTAGAAAGAAGCATTATGGTGCGTCTGATTCCCTACACCATTTATTTCGCCAGGCAGGGAACAAGCAGTTCAAACAGCGGAGACATTCAGGCTGGGCAGGGGGGAATGTGTGAATCTCTTTTAACACTGTTGATTGGTTCAACTCAATTTTTAGTGGTGAAGGAAAAATAGATCCCAAATTGATCCCAGTTAGTGCATACAAACAGAATAAGAGAAATCCTGAGAACAGTGGACCTGACCCGTGGAGAACACGAGTTTCTGTTAGTTAGCACCCCAAAGCAAATGGGGTGAAACCATTGGATACCTTTATAATATTTTCAACACTGTCCCAACCTGTAGAATCATGTGCATTTGCACACATGGATCCTTCATTTTGTTTTGAGCCATGTGTGTGCACAATCAGATGGATTCCAGTTAAACTCAATCTACCTTGCATTTCTACGGTTGGCAAGCACCACTATATAGTTTTCAAGAAGTCTGCTACAAGTATGCCTATAAGCAAACCTACCAGTCAATTATATAAATTAGTATACAACAGAGATTGTTCCCTGTTTAACCCCATTGCAAGTAACTTCAAGCCATGATTTTATATGGGTGTCTGTCTTTAATAAGCTCAAGTGTTCCAAAACTTCATTTAAAATCCTCTTTATGAATCTGGAAATCTCTCTACAAAATCTAAACATTATAATTATGTATAGTTGACAAACATTTTGCATCATACGAGGTGTGTTTAACACCATGCTGAAATGCATAGAATTGAAGTATTTCAAGGGTACAGTCTTCAAATTTGCAGTACTCGCAATGCCAAACAAGTAGATATATTTGTTTATGGTGCTACGCCAATGCAGTTTCCTGTAAATGTGACCTGGAACATCTAAACCTTGGTGTCTTGTGAATTTCAGACCCAATGTTATAATGACAAATAACCAACAGCAAATTGTCTTTAACAAAAAAAAATATAAACAATGGAATGCTGTGATGTTAATAATCAAAAACTAATTACCATAATTCCACATTTCAAACAAAATAAGAATTTCTGAATTTGGAATTTGTTGCCCTCCGGTGAAAAAACAAAAAGTGAGAAGGCATACCACCTCAAACATATTATGGGAACAAAACCAGAACATACCTGAAGGTAAAAATTTATTGCAAGCATGCAATGCATCCTGAAGAAAATGCTTTTCGGAATTAGCAATGAATTCGTGGTATACTCGATTACCCTCAAAAGTGTCGAATTTGGATTTCAAGAATATATCTGAAGCCTGATAAAATATCTAATAAATGAAATGGCTTTACATGTAATACAAATTGCTTGATAAAATAAAGTTCTCAGATAATATAATTGACACAAATCTTTCATAAGTGTGCACCTGGGCAGCACCCCAAATGCCCATCTCCTCAGCACAAAACAATATGGTTAGATAGAGTTTTCCAATTTTCTTTCTTGCAGTCTCTAGAGTACCTCCATCAATATCACAGCTCTCAAATTGTGTATGCTGAGAATCTCATGGATGGTCGAGCATCAGTACATTTCATTATCGTATTTTGACAGAAGAAGGCAGGTAAATGGAAGTGCTAAAAGTGTAAAGTGTAAACTAACATAGATCAACATTATCACGGTCATTTAACTTTAAATAAAAAAAAGTCAGTTAGTTGGATCTGCAATCTATCAACCATTCAGCCATTGAAGATGAATCCTTGTTTATGGGGAAATACAAATTTTCTTCCTTAAAATATCATATCACAGTTTCCAAAGAGACATGGAGCCCAAACAAACTCTAAAGAGCTACTGCAAAATTCACGGTTACCCAGAGTTCGAATAATTAATAATAATATTTTTTTAGAATATTTCCACAGGTAAAACTTAAGTGAATTGAATACAGTTGTATCCAGATATATTCTTCAACAAATGGCTAGTGTAGCATTTACCATACATCATTACCAAGCTATTCTAAGAGTAGAAACACAGTGTCATGTCCCATTTTCAAAATAAAATCATGGAGAAGACCTCTAGCCTATCCCCATTTCCCGTAGGCTAAAGGGAGAATCAAGGGAAATGAATTATAATGTTATTCTAAGGTGGGCCCGGTAATTTTCCACTTTTGGGGCAACACAATATAAGATTATAATTTTAAAGTGTTTCTAAACACTAGTATTAAATCAAGTATTTTTAAATACTAAAAATAAAATAATAATATTAAAGTATTTTTAAATACTTTAAGGACCCAAAACGGAAAGGTTTATATGGGGGGTGCTTGGCTCATTTGTGCATATGATTTTCATATGACATTTTGGTGTCCCCAAGATTTCACCTTGAAATTTGGGACTACCCCTTTTAAAAAAAAATCATTCTTTTCAAGTAACAGGTCGTTTTGTGTTTGTTTTGCCTGCAGTTGTTTGCATTGCTCTAAGGTATCCCCAAAGAGTCATAAAAGTCAAATTCCCCAAGTACCCACATGCTAAAACTCACTCTATCCCTTCGCCAGGTTTTGTCTGAGAGAATTTTATTTATTTATGTATTAAATAAATAAAGTTCTTTTAAAAATAGATTGAGCCAAAATTGGAGGATTTAGGTTATATAAAGCACCTCACCCCATCATTATTACCAGAATATTCACTCGGGGGGAAATTTTTTTGCAAATCAGCTAATTGGAAATTTTTTTGAGCAATTGCCTGCAACTTCTTTTGTTTTGTTTTATTTCTTTTTGTCTGTGTTTTGGTTTGTTTTCTCCGGCAATTCCCGTAGCCTATTCATTCTTCCTGCCAGACCTTTCCCCAGGCCTAGGGTTTTGAAAAGTTATGAAGTATTTTTAATTACTAATCTGTCTAAAGGTGATCAGAGCTCATGATTCTTTCAGGAGATTGCAAGAAGTTGCTTGGTCCAAAAAGGTGCAAAAATGGATTTTATGAAAATAAGGGAAAAGTTGCTATCAATGCATAGAGCTCGAGAAAATATGCACTTTTAGAGAAAAAAACACCTAAAACGGAGCCACGAAGTGAAAGTTATGGCACATGCAAGTTTTTGCTGCTACATCTTGCCGGACCCTTTCCAAAAATGGAAAATTTTATTCTTTACTCGTGTTTTTCTTCACCAAAAATCCAAAAATGGAAATAAAATGTTGAAGAGTTTTCACGCAACTTTAAAAGCAGAAGTCATGCAAGTTGCACTTTTTGGGAAGAAGCTTTCTTCCGTGCCGGTCGCAATTTTTGGAAGAAGGGTTTTTAAGTGCCAATAGGAATTTTGGTGGTGGAAGGAAGGTGGGAATTTGGAGCCTTCCTGGAAGGTTGTTTTTCTCATCATTAAAGTTAAATCACTTAAGTGCAAATGGAAATTTTGGAGGTGGAAGGAAGGTGGGAATTTGGAGCCTTCCTAAAAGGTTGTTTTTTCCCATCATTAAAGTTAAATCACTTAAGTGCCAATGTGAATTTTGGTGGTGGAAGGAAAGTGGGAATTTGGAGCCTTCCTAGAAGGTTGTTTTTTCCCATCATTAAAGTTAAATCACTTCAGTGTCAATGGGAATTTTGGTGGTGGAAGGAAGGTGGGAATTTGGAGCCTTCCTGGAAGTTTGTTTTTCCCCATCATTAAAGTTAAATCACTTAAGTGCCAATGGCAATTTTGGTGGTGGAAGGAAAGTGGGAATTTGGAGTCTTCCTCGAAGGTTGTTTTTTCCCATCATTAAAGTTAAATCAATTAAGTGTCAATGGGAATTTTGGTGGTGGAAGGAAGGTGGGAATTTGGAGCCTTCCTGGAAGGTTGTTTTTTCCCATCATTAAAGTTAAATCACTTAAGTGAAAGATGGGAATTTTGGAGCTTCCTGGAAGGGTAAAAAATTCCCACTTCCTAGCCTTCTTATTTTTAACATGACTTCTAGCCAAAAAGTGCGACACATTCTGGCATAGCTAAATACCTAAAAGCTGACTTTTTTTAAAAAAAATTCGGGAAGCATCTTGTTTTGGCGCCTAGGGTTGGAAAGGCTTCCTTTTTATTATTCTGTATATTTGCATGTTGATGTGAGTGCACAGGTGAATTAAATAATATTTTTAGTTTTCTTAACATGCAAGCAAAGTCTAAAACTAGAGGGCAGCAGGCTTTATAATCAGATCTCGGTGAAGAAATTAGATATTCATGCTATGGACTACATACTTGTCCAAATTATTTGCAGGAATACTTCACTGGTGCTCATATTGGTGAAAATAAGACAAAGTCAATGTCAGATACATTGAATATATCTTCAGAATTGGAATGAGAAATTGCAGGTTATGCACAGATAGATCCAACTCTCATATTTGCAAAGTCTTCTGGCAGAAATTAAAAAAAAAAGATCTCAGACAAAGGTTGATCCAGGGACGATGAAGGGTGATGAGTTTTGTCTGAATTGTTTACAACAAACATTGCACTAGTGCACGTACTGGAAAAGAACTGCAAAAGCTTCAAGGATAAGAGGGAAGACAAGTCAGAGGTAGCACCCGCAAGTAAATCTCAGTCAACTGCTTTCAGATCCAGTTTGGTGAGTGTTAGCATATGAATTTGCACGCATGCAAATGACATTCAACGGTGTGGGAATGAAGTCCCTCCTCAATGAAAGTGAGGCTGCCTTTATTGAAAACCAAAACTGTATTTACATCTGTACATTCAAAATTGTATGTGGGGGGTGTTTGGAACATCAATGGAAAGAAAAGTAAATGAGGGAGATGGAATGGAATGAAGGAAAGGAGTGAAATGGAATGAAGGAAAGGAGTGAAATGGAATGAATTGAAAGAACATGCAAGAGTTAGGTAAAAACAAAGCCTAATATTGCACGAAGAGGAAAGATAAATAACTAACACAAATAAAACGGAGTTTGAGTTAGCTAAACAAGAATGTGTAAAAGGGAACACAAGTGAGCAAGTAGATAATCAGAGCTTGATCACTGCGAACTAGAACAACAGATTAATAACATTAACAATAAGATCAAAGACAATATTTGCATGCAAGATTCAAACACTAACATCTAATGAACATAAGAACATCAAATGCTACAAGAGACAATGAATGGGATACAGAGTTCATATTTCATTAACTCCAAAATGTCTTCTCAAAAGGACAGTTTCTTTCTTTGAAGTAAAGCTTGCATACAAAAGTATTTTCTTCTCCTCTCTCAAAGTCACCCTTTACAAATGAGCCCCTCACTTCCTTTTATAACCCAAAAGTTGGTTACAAAGTAGTTAGAGTTTTACATGATCATTAAATAAGGCACTTAAGTGACCTTTGACTTTTTCTAACCAACTTTATCAAAAAAAACTAAAAATAGAAATGACTTAAGTTATCCACAGCTTCCTGAAAACAAATAACAACATCCTTTTCTTAAAAATCCACTTTTTAAAATATACAATAAAAACCAGTGCCTTATCCATCGAAATGGGGTCCGCCTATCTCAAACGTATGAGAAATGGACTATCCCACTTTGTTAGATACCAAGAAAATTATCTCCCTGAACTGCCGGTCAAATTAGGATTTGTTGCTTTTGCCAGTTGAAAGGATCTAAACCTTCCCAAAGTTTCAAACATCTTTTCTTCTAGAGGTTCATTTGGTCGAAGAATAGCCTCACAAAATACCTGCAATTCAAGAATCCTACTTGGCATATCATTTAACTTAATAATCTTTGATTGAGCATTCTCAAATAAGTTCTTTAATTTGATGCACCGCTCCATTGAAACTGATCAAAAATTATTGGCAGGACTGTACATATCCTTAAACAATTGTGCAAATTGCTCTTCCACCTGTTCTGATGAATACCTTTGATTATGTTCATTTACAAGGATGCAAGGGATCTCAGCTATGAATTCTTGCATCAAGGCGAGTGAAGTGAAGGCTTCATTGCATATGCTCTCATAATGGATCATAGAATCCTCGAGAAGCGTCTTCCTTGATTTGAGATGTAGACACCAAAGAAAACGTGTCCCTCGATGTTCAAATTCGAGAATTCCTTCAATGGCTTAAACTCAGGATTCCATACTCCTCATCTCTTGCAGACTGGGCAATATCTCATCCAAATTTGATATATTAGAAACAAAGTTTCCTTGAAAGAAAGAATTGGATCAAGATACACACTGACATCTTCATGGAGCTTAACCGCTATTTTGATTGTCCCTTGGCCTAAAATGAAAGTCTTTGAAAGCCAAGTTTTAGTGACATGGCCTAATATGTTTATTTCTTTTGACAAATTGAGAGTTTCTTCATCAGGGGCAACCACTGCATCAGGTACTGGGAAAGTGGATGATATGGGATTTATCAGATGTTGAACATATTCCACCAATTGATTCTTTTCAGCCTTGAGCTGAGAGTTTTGAGACTTATATTTCTCAAGTCTCTTTAGCACGATATCAATTGAATCTCGAGCCATTACCATGACACTTTCTAATGTGGACCTCCCAAGTTCAAGTCTGGAAACTTTATAATCAGCAGGTGTCATGGCATCACGCTCCTTATCAACTTGTGGGATGGCAAGATCTGCAAATCTGTTTCCGTCATTATCCACCATTATTTGAGAAAGCACCTTAGGCTTCTTGGGAATGACATCATTCGAAAGTTTGAAAAGGGCATCAAAATCAATGTCAATTGCCTTAAAAACGCTCTTCCTTTTCTTAACCTCAGAATCAACCCAGGAAGGAGTATCATTCACTATTTCCGCATACAAAATCCTAGAGCTCGAAGCAATATTCTCATTGTTCTCGACATCATGAGATCCTGCAAGAATCCTATCCACAACCTCGATTTGAGGAGAAATAACCTCAATATCCACTTCCTGATCATTCGGGAGATTTTAGGAAATTTCTTCATGAACTGTAGGTTCCGAAGTGTTTGATATTTGGACTACCTGCACCTGAGTGGATGCTTGTGCAAGGCATCGCTGAGGATCGTTTGTCACGAGCTTTTGAGAGCTATTAACAACGTGAGTAGAAGAATCTCTACTTGAAGTAGAAAATCCTGATGCACGCAGAATCAGTTTTCACCCGTTCGCAGAATTGTTGCACATTGATGTGACCCAGATTTGTATCAGTGATATTTTCATATGCTGACTTAATGGAACTGGGAGGGATGATTCCTTGGAATTCATACTTAAGCGCGGATTTGTTTGATTTCTCCACTGGCTTCCTCAATCTTCCTGTAGATTTGTTAGATTTTTCAGCCATTATGAATTTCACAGAAAAATGGCTCAGGCACGCAAAACAACGCAAGTGGGGTCGGGTCTCAGTCTCCGAAACCCGCGTCAGTGCAAGAACAAATATGACTTGTTTGATTATTACTATTATTATTATTTATTTTAAAATAATAATAATTACCAGTCCTGGTTACAAATTTTTTTATTTTAATACATCACACCGAGACTAGGTTTGAATTCCAACTCGGGCGACAACGTTTTTTATTTTTATTTTAAATAAACGAAATCACCCAATTTCTAATATCCCGATTTTTTTAATTTAATTTGCCGGAGCAAATTCTCCTTGGTATGTGTGAAAATAGTTTGATTTTAATGACCTCAGACTTTGGGCTTTCCTTTGACTGTGTGAAATCTTGTTGTTTCTTTCCTGGGCATTGAAACTGGTCTATTCACTTTGCTAGACTACATTTCTCCTCCCTGCGTGTAAATTGAGGTCTTTCTTATCTCACCTGGAGACTGATTTCTTTGTTTGTTGCCTCCCCTGCATGGAGAAATGCGTGAGAACTACAAACTTTTCCTTTCCTAGAGAGCTCCTGATTTTTTATTTTTTGCAGTTCTTTCTCCCTGGCACGTGTGGAATATTTTCTTGGGGAATGCGTTCTTTGCTTGGATTTTGCTTCTCAAAACCTACGTGGAAAACTGCTTCTTTTCTTTGGTAAATGCGTGAACTTTACAAAAGGAAATGAGTGGGCAGGTTATTTGATTCTATTTGACCAATGCGTGGCCTGTGTGGGCTTTTTTTTTGTTTGGACTGTCCTCCTTATGACAAATGCGTGGGAACTTTTACTTTTAAAACCAATCACTTTTCCCCCTGCGTGGCCTTTGCATGGTCTTTGTCTTGTGTGCGTGGGCTATTTGTTTGGATTTTCCTCTTGTTGCGTGGAGATTAGCTTTGACTTGCTGCATGGAGTCTCACTTTTGGTATTGTGGCTGCGTGAACAATGGGAAAAATCCTTAGCTAATGTGTGGCCTTTCCCTTCCTTGGCTGCATGGATGGACTTTCTATGGATGCATGGAATATCTTCTCTTTAAAAATGTGTGGACAATTTTATTTATTCCCAGTTGAAATGTGGACTCTTGTTCTTGCAATGTATTGAAAAATGATCCTTCTGCATGCGTTGAAAACTGATCCTTGACTGATGTATTACTTCCTATGCATGGATCTTCTTCCAATTGCTGCGTGGAGATTTGTTTGGACTATCCTCCTGCTTCTTCACACCCCTGCTGCGTGGAAATTCCTTTTTATTTCTTTGTCTTTTCTTTCAATGTGTATTCCTCCTTCACAATGGCGTTCACAGTAAACTAGTATTGCTTGAGGGATGTGATACAAATATTACTCTGTTCCTTTAGAAGAAATAAGAAGCAATTTGGAAAGCTTCGCACGACTCTTTCCAACGAGTTTGGCGGAGGAATTTATGAGGATTAATTCAACTTCCCTCCTTCCCGGGTAGTGGAATTAATTCCCAGGGGGAAATGGGGAAATCAACGGCCAATTGCCAACGGAAATGGCAAGGCGGGCTGACAATCCCCATTTTATTTCCCCGTGTGGGAAATCGGGAGATTTTTTGCCCATTTGCCAATTCATTAATTTGGCAAACGGGGAAAGAAATCCCACAAGCAGGGATTTAAAACAAATTTGCCATGAAAAGGGAAATCTGGGCCCGAGAAGCCAATTTGGCATCCCCGGCAATGGGAAGCGAAAGCTTATTTTTCCCCTGGCAATTAAAATAAAACTTGTCGAATGAAATTTTAATTAATATTTATTTAATTAAAAACCCCAAAGTTATTAAAAATTAATTTTTTCAAACAAAGTAATTAATTAATTAAATATTAATTAATTAATATTTAACGTAGTTTATGACCTGGCGGGAGGAGTTTTCGCCCGAAATGGACGAAACGAAGACCGGAACGATCACAAAAATGAGACAATCACGATGAGAGCAATAAATCATGCAAAGTAACACTTTTGAAAATTTTCAAATTTTCTATTTTTTTTTATTTTTTTTAAATTTGCAAAGTCAAAATTGGCTGATAACAGTGAGAATCAAAGGAAATGATTCAACAGCAAATGGGAGAAAAAGGCATCTCAGATTCAAGGTAGAGATATCATTCAGATCATTCATTGTTAAAGTGAATGAAGCAAAAGAGCAATACAAGTTGGATCAACATGCAGAGTATGGAAGAAGAACAAGACTGAGAGTGTTGCAACTTTCTTCTAATTTCTTCTCCTCTTTCTTCTTTTTTCTCTTATTTTCTCCGAAAAAACAATTGAGCAATCAATTAAAATTGTAAAACTTAGGTAATTGGCTATAAAATCCGTTACTTCAAGTTATTGGAAAAAGTCAATTACTTGGAAATAGGTGGCAGACATGAAAAATAGAAGGTTCTATTTTTAGTTATAAATCATGCATGTCATGCAAAGAGGAATTCCAGGAGGAAAATTGTCAAATACTTCCCTTTTTCATAGCTTCCACATGTGGCAATTCATTAAAAAAGTTTCCTATTTGTAATTGCCCTCTATACACTATAAATAGAGGAAGAGCCTATGGGTTTAAAAATCACAATTTGTTAATAAACATTCTTGAGTTCCAGACTGTGTTGCAGCCCTTGATGTCATTTCTGTGAAAGCTGAGGAATTGAATAAAGACGGATTTCCAGAGAACTTTGTGTCTACGGTGCATTTGCTTCTTACTTCTGTGTGTATCTTTAGATAAATTGTGTTATCTGAAATTTAGATTAGAAGCTTTTCTTTTCCTTTACTTTTAAATATTGTGAGATCTACTTGTTTATTTAATCCATGTGTATGAAACCAACTCTGTAAACTATTGGTTGAATTATATATCTTCCTTTCTTCTTTCCCAAATTCCATTATTTCCCCCTTCTACAAATACTTCATAAACAACTGCTTACTTGCTACAGAATTGCTTAGATATGCTTCATGAGTTTTGTGATTAAATCAAAACCCCCGCAAATAGTTATTAGGATTCATACGTACCAGATTGATAAACATCTTACACGGGAGCCTCACCGATAAATGAGAGAGATTTATCTCATGACTGCCTAGGTTTTTAGTTGTGTAGAAAATCTAGCCAACACATTTCTTCACTGTGAGAGCTTTGGCTTGATTTGGCACCCAAGGACGAAAACCCTTGGATGTTCGGAGATCTTGGAGGACGAAAAACCTCTTGGTTTCTAAGGTTGGATTTGAGGATGAAAACCCTCTTGTCCATAAGAGTGATTCCACCCAATGATCACATTTTTCTCAAAGAATTAAAGTCATTTTCAGTGTCACTACTGTAAACTATGGAAGATTTCAGCTTGTAGAAAATAGTAACAAATTTTAAAAGCAAGGAAATCCCTGTAGATTTGCTGATTTTTATAAGTGACTCTATCAATAAAAGTTGCAATTGAGCTTGAAAAGATATCTGATCAACAAGATAAAGCCAACCTGACGGATAATTATTATTTTTTGTAAATACAATAGACAATGACCAAAACTATATTTAGGAATAAATGCTAATTTTCCAAAATTTAAATTAGCTGCCATAGCACTGTAATGATAGATCCTAAAAACCACTGAATTGTCTCACAGGGGAAAGTCGTTCCTTCAGTATTGGGTGTCTTGTTGATCTTGGTAGCAAACTTAATGACTAGATGGCAACATATGCCATTAGCTTGCATCCTCACAATTAAACATTTGAAAAACCAAAATTTGACAATCATTTGGTAATAAAAAAAGTTATATGCTTGCCAATAATGTTGCACTAATATCACTTTAATGATACAAGGTTTCCATATTCTTTAGACCTTGTCCACATGCATGATCTTGTCCATCGTTAAAGGTATCTTGGGTTCATCTTGATTGTTAACACATTTGGCTAGAATTTGCAGATAGACCAATTTTTATGTGACAATATAGTGGTATCAGAGCAATGATCTAGCAGATTGACATGGAAAGGTCAACAATGCTAAATCATTAGTTCTAATCCACTATCTAGTCCACATCCAACGCCTATTCATAAGAGGAATAAAACATGGGAGAGAATCCTTACAGTAGCATAGAGAATGTGTAATTTGAGTGTTCTGCCATCAGTCAAATTAGAAGTTAATGTTTTCAGACATTGTAGTTGTGCATAATTGTATAAAGTATCTCTAGGGAAGAAGACAGTTATATTTTAAATATGAATAACTAGCAATTTGAATTGAAGATCCACCAAGGTTCTATGTGGTTGAAGACCAAGCTTATTTAAAGAGGCGAATAAAGAAGGAGACATGCGGAGTTATCAACAAATGCATTAGAAGAGATTACAATAGGGATAATGGGTCAGGTCTAAGTCAAGCTTGGATGCGTATCCATTAACAAGATTAAGAGGCAGATACCCCTCTTTGAGAAATTCAGTCTTATGTATAATTAATTCAAGGTCTGGTTGACATCTTAATTCCTTTTGTTAGGAGGGTCAAAATTGTAGTCACTATTCAATATTGTTTGCAACAGTCATGTGTTGTGAATGTTAGATCTGAACCATGCGACAAGTTCTATATTATATAGAAAAGCATCTCTTCTGACAAGGTTAGTCGACATCATGTACTTTGACAAGAGTTATCTATGGCCAAGGAGCTCTACAACTGGTCATCTTCCAATCACATTTCAACTCCCTCATTTAATGATTTTTTCACCTTTTTTCATCCTCCAAAGGGGTTACATTTTCTCCTGGGGGAGAATAATAAATATAAAGTGAAATTTCCCTTTTTCTTATTTTACTTTATCACTTTATATTTTCCTTTTCTACTTTCAATTTGACTTTATCATTAATAAATTAATATAAAGTGCTTATAATATTATTTTATATTGCACTTTTATAATTAATTCATTATGATAAGTTTCCCTTTCTATCACCCTTTAGCCATCGGGAAACAAAATTGGGCTAAAGGTCTTCAACTGAATTATCTTACGAAGTGAGACATTTCAGTCCTCCCTTCCCCAATTGCTTTCCCTTAAGCAATTCCAAACTTATTTGTCCAAGTGTCATGCACAAGAGACAAAACATGTTGAAGTGATCCAAAATCCTGGCTCTTGTACCTGTCAAGTGAGATAGATCTTGCCACCATATATCTCTTAAGATGATCATGTACACAAAGTTGTATCTAAGGTATCACATACTTTATATTGCAGATTTCATCCTCTAATTCATCATTTTTCTAAAGAGAAAAACAAATTTGAATATGCAGTAATAGATATGACAATATCTCACTCATTCCATACCTTGTGATGTCATCACGGTCTACAATGGGCTGAATTCCTTCACAATACAACTGCTGCGATAAACAAGAAGACATGTTCCTTTCTTTTCCATCCTCATCCTGTGCAATCTTCCCTACTTCGAACGATCCTTCCATGCTCTTGGCTGCCACAGTTTGAAGAACACCATTCATCATACCTTGCAAAACAACTTCCTTGTCTTACACTCTAAACTTCAACTCCATAGTCTAATAATTTTGGATGAACTCACCCAACGATTACAACTATTGTACACCAAGTACTAAATCCAATCCATCAATGCTAACAACATAAAAAATCATCTCTTACCTCATGATCTTCTATGGTGAATTGGAGTAGTGGAACCTTCTTTGTACATGTGATTGAATGTCCATCTGCCACAATCACATTGAATCCTTGGAAATCTTCTTCTTATAATCCCATTTTAGCAATCAAATCTTCATAAATGAACTTGTGTGTTGCTCCACTATCAACCAATATGGTGATTTTTTGCCCATGAAGATCTCCTCTAACCTGGAAAGCATAGAAATTAGGTAGTACAACTAAATAAGCAACTGTGGCACCTGTGATAACTACTTCCCCTTTTTATACAAAGTTCACACACTTCTTTGGATCAGTTTTATCTTCATCCTCATCATCATCTAAAACAACTTCAATATAGTGGATAGATCCCTTACATTTACAACGATGCTTGGGTGTCCATGGGTCCTTACAATCAAAGCATAATTTTTTCCTCAGCTCATTCTTTGCTTCAATTTCAGACCTGTTTTTTTTCCATTCTTTCACCTTACCTTGCTGCCCACTAACTGATGTCCCTTTCTTATCATTTGGAGCAGTTATTGGTTGCTCAAATGAACTCATTTGCAGTTATTGTCCAAACTACACATTTTTACTCTTACCCGCTGTAAACTCCAAATTTAGTGACCTTTTGATAGCATCTTGAAGAGATGGCGGCTCATAAGCCTTCCCCAAGCCTCTAAAAGGTTCGGTCAAGCCCTCCATGAACAAAACAACTAACCTCCTTTCACTAATATCTGAAACCATGATTGCAAGTTTCTAAAAATCAGCAACATACCTTTTTACTGATGCATCTTGTTTGAGTTGTGCCAACTTCCTGAAATGCACTTCTGGATCTTTCCTGTCAAATTTTTCTGTAAGCCTTTGAGTAAACTCCTCTAGACTGGAAATGAAACCATGTCCTTGTGACACTAGACCATGATACCACCATTCGTGAGCCACACCTTCTAAATGCAAGGTGACAAATTTGAGAGCCTCTTCCTCATACATAGGATTTAGTGATAAGTATCTAACTTTTGCAACCAGGCCCTAACAGAACATTTATCCGTACCACCATATATAGGAAGAGTAATCTTAGCCAATCTATGTTGGATATCTTTCCTTGGCTCTTGTGGATGACTCACCTTCTTCCTTGGTCCTTCGCTTCTTCTAAGTTGATAAAAGTCTCTAAATGAAAGCAACTCCTTTGTGTTGGGATTCAATGATGCATATTCTTCTCCATATAGGTCCATTTCTTCAGCAAACCCATGTGTTTGTAGTTGTTCTCTCTCCTCTTGTGGCTCAATTCTTTGAAGGAAATTAGCACGAAAGTACTTGGAAGGAGTCTTGTTTGAGAACTTTTCTATATGATGAGTAGAAGAGCTTCCTTCACCTTGGTTTCCTTGGAGAGTTCTTCCTGTTAGTAATCAGCCCATGTAGGGATCTACCCAAATCAGCAACGGCCCCTATAAAGGAGTCTCTTAGATCTCTGTGGGCTTCTATCAAATGGTTTTACAACTCTCTATTACCCCTAGAGAATAACTCATTCAGATAACTCAACTCATCTAATGGTGGAGCTCTTTCTCTATCATCCATATCTGCCTTTCCTGGAGTTCTTCTTGAGTAATGGTATATAAAATCCCCGTCACCTCTATCCACGCAAAAACTGATTTCCCCTTCACAGGCTGGGAGAATCACTACTCCGATACCACTGTAATGTCCCCAAATGGACACTTTATCACCTCAAATGGATTTTAGGCTAATCACAACCCAATTCAGCAATTTATAAAAGATATTCCAAAATTTATGAACGCAGATCAGATTTTTATATAGAAAATGTGACTAGGTATGGAGATGCAAACCCACCAAATCTGAAATAAAACCGTTGAACCTTTAATGGAAACAAATCAAAAAAAAAATTCAAACATGGAATTATGAGAGAAATACCACATTTGAGCTTCAAAATAAGCTGAATGCATTTATAATAATTCTACAGACAATTGCCCTTAGACACAGTGAAAAGTGCCTAATCCTTGAACCAAAAATCAAGCAAGTTCATTGTGATCGCTAAAATCTGATCATAAACAGCTCCGGAACCCCACAAACCAGCTCCCTAGATAGGTCGCTCCACTAAGAAAAGGCTGGAAACAAAGAAGAAACACAACTATTCTTCTTCTTCAAACCCCCGTATAGATATGCAACTTCAACCCTCAATACTATTGGAAAACAACTGGAAAATCAGCTAACTCCTTGATATGCAATGGAAACCCCTGTATGGAGAATCCCCTCAAGTAGAAGAAGAGTTTTCGTTCCTCTTCTAGATCCCTTAGAGAATTTTGTCCTCAAGAGATTGGTCCTAAGGGTTTTTGTTCTTAGAAAATTGTAATGTCCCATTTTCCGAATTAATCTAAAATAAAGGATTCCTTGGCAAACAATAGTTGAACAAGGGAAGATCATGGATTATATTTTAGTTTTCATCATTCATATTCATGTTTTATTTTTGTATTTCCCTTCTTAATGAGGTCGGTCGTGTTTAGTGCCTTTAATTACGCTTGATAAAAGATTATAATGACTTATTAGGGGTCGGCCTTACCTTTATGAGCTTTGGCACCAAAAGGAGGTTATAAAAGAAGATTGGAGGGCTTGTTTGAGGAGTTAGTTTTGGGCGCATTTTCTATTTTGGGGATTGTGAGCTTGTTGCTCCATGTTCTTCCACTTGAGAATTAAAACCCTCTTGTGCTTCTTCTTAGAAGGACAAAAACCCTTCTAGTGGTTTTGTTGGAGGACAAAAACCCTTCTAGCGGTTTTGTTGGAGGACAAAAACCCTTCTAGCGGTTTTGTTGGAGGACAAAAACCCTTCAACATTGTTTGAACTTGAAGATTATTGCAAATTTTAGAAGAATACTTCATATTCAGATTTTTATTGGCATTGGGCAGCTTTATCTACTCATTTAGAGATGTCGGGATCAATTTTGAGAGGGTTTCCATGGTTGGAAAATTATGATATTGACCTCATTTGATTGCTGGTATTTTTATGATCCTTTTGAGTATATTCATATGTGTGGAGATTCCTTGTTTTCTAAGAGTTATTGAATTTACAAGTTTCAGCTATTTTTGTGCCATAATAAATTCCAGAATTTAATGATTTGAACACATTTTTTGGCTTCTAAAATCAAGGGCAATCCAAGGAATATCTTCTCATAATTTTTTAGCATTTCTACGATGGATTTCTCTCTCTTTCCTATTCGCTAGGGTTTGAAAGTGTTTTTTGGTCCTTATTTAATTGTTGTCATAAAAATCAGACTTGCTTATTTTAGGGGTTTGAGCTAATTTCCAACATTTTCAGTTTTGTCCCCAAAAGGGATATGACAGTGGTATCAAAGGTCGGATCTTTAAAGGCCTAGGGTTTTGGTGAAAGAGGACAATATGGCGGGTCAAACCTCTCAAGGAGCCAAAGTTGACAAGTTGATTGACGGCCAAGAGAGGCTTGCAGACACAACGGATTTTCTACCCGTATCCCTCCAAAACATCATTGAACCTAGGGTTCAAAGTGGTGATGGTAGTTCAACTAGGAATAACAGTACATGGCAATGAATGGAATCAGCCCAAGGATCAGTTACGGAGCCCACTTTTCCTTTCTAGGGAGGAGGTTATTCCGAAGGGAGAAACAAGACCCACGGGTGAACGGAACATCGCTGCAAGTTATGAGGAATATATGGCTTTACCAAGAGAGATTCGTGAGGCCATTTCACTCGTTGAATTCACAGGAGTGAATAGAGGAAGACCTAGGCCCAAGCTGAGACATCATATGCCAGACAAGCAACATGAAGAAAACACGAAGTTTGAGGAAGAAGAATTTGTGATCAAGGGACCTAAGGCCATCGCACTTACACCCATTCCAAAGAGTCAACATGAGGTAAAAATTGCTCATTCCGTGGTTAATACTGAATTTATTTTTTACTTATGATGAATCCAGAGATGAAACAAGGGGTGGGGAGCAAGAAGGGGAAGAGAAAGGGCTGGTTGGAAACCCTTCTCCAAAGGAACATGATGACAATCAGATTGTTGGTCTGATTATAGCAGCAGTCACTAAAGATCAAAGTAGTGATAGATGGGACCTTGGTGAGAGCTACGAAGACATTTCAAAAACCCACAGACGAGGCAACCGAAGGTTTGGACGTAACTCAGATTTATTTCTTTATGCCATGCCATTTTGGATTTATGATCATGGGAATTTTGTCAACCTTGGGGCAAATATGATGCTCCGAATAAAATCATGGCAAAAGGGTAGTCTTCATGATGCTACATATGATGAAAATTCTTATTTGCATAGGGTCCATGGACCAAGATTTTTGAGTGACCTTGTTAAGGGTCACATGGATGAAGAGGGTGCTTTTTCGGGTACCTATGATCTTTTTCAGTTTTCTAGAATTTTCAGAACAGCAGTCAAGAGGAGGCAGATTTATGGTGCCTATGATTATGGTAAGAGCCATGGAGTTGCCCTATGTCAACACCATCAAGATATGGTTGAAGCCAAGGAAGAAAAAGCTTCATTTGCTAATACTGAGGAGAAGAAGAAGGCTGATTTCAACTCAGAAATTCTGAGTCACAAGATTGGGAATATGGAGGATGTTTCGATCACTCCTCATCCAGTATGGGAAGGTAGATATGTGGTGGACAACCCAAGGTATGATGGAAATCACAGTTTATCTCCTTTTATATTGGTGCCATAATTATGTCTTTTTGGGAAAGTTGTTGTTAAAGATCACATGCCAAGTTTTGGTGATGGTATGAAGAATTTGTGGGATGACACATTGCATTTAGATATTTCCTTGCAACGGTAAATGTTTCCGGTTGACCTCTTGCATTGTAGAAAGGAAGTCTATGATATTCTTACCCCATGCACATTGTTAAAAGAAAATTTATTGGAGGATTATTTTGAAATCTTTATCTATACTAACAAGGTTATGAAAGATTCTATCTTCCAAGGACACGGAGCCACGAGTTTGATTAATGGTGAAGACACTCATGGTTCTATTAATGAGTGCTTGGTGGCACAAGTGGGATTGAATGTTGAAGACTTCAAAGGATTCATTGTGAAGTTAGTGAATGCTCACTCTATGCAACATACCAATACGTGTTCTCAACTCCAAGTTGCATTGGAACCATATAAGGTATGTGTTGATTTCTACGTGATGGCTGATTTGGGTATCGTGCTTATAGTTCAATGGTGGCATTCGTTGGAAGAGCTCACTCTCAACTATCAACGCATACCGAGTCTATTTGATACCCGAGTCAAGGGTGAAGAGCAGGATCTTGACGGTTGTTCATGATACACCATGGGGTGATGATCCAGGTCACTTCATGAGAATGACAAGGGTGAAGGTAAAAAATTTCAGTTTTTCTCCTTGCTTATGGAATTGGATGAAAGCGAATGATAGCATGGCATGTTTAAGGAAGCATAAGTTTGAAGGGAATTCTGATTTTTTTCTTTATGGATTGCTAACCCATGGTTCCATGAGATAACCAAAAGAAGGAAGGGCAAAAGGAAAGGAAACAATTATGATAAACTTGCAGCTGTTCACATGGCCACCAAAAAGGAGAATGATGGTTCTATCTTTCAGTTTTATGACCCCATGATGAGGTATGTATTTTGCTTAGACTACCTTGTTTTCATTTCAGCTGAGTCACACAATGTTTGGGGATATCTAGAGATCCAAAATTTAGAGGAACTTGCCCTCAAAAGTCACATGGAGTATGAGTTCCACTTGAAGAATGATGAAATTAACATTTATGGGAATGCCAAAAAGGCTGAATCTCTCAAGTTTAAGGCCAAGATAACTGTTGATTTTAATTGTAGACCTGCTATTCCTAATTTTTCAGCATATGTAAATCAAATTTCAGTCCTTTATTTACGGAGGTTCTTTCCTTTGTGAGATTTCAATCTGGTAGTTGTTATACCATGATTGTAGGAATGATTTGGGGCTGCCATTTTCAGTCATGAACAGCAGTATGTTTACATTTTTTTAGAGCATTCCCTCATGGAAAAATGAGGAAGGAAGATTCCAGTTGGAAGGAGAAAAGAGATCAAGTTGTAGTGAGTTATTTTCAGATTTGAAGATTCTGATTTTTGAAGGTAAAGTCCATGCTCACAGCTATTTTGGGACAACCTTGCTAAAGTGTTGGGAAGCCATCATTTGAATGGAAATCATGAATTAGCATCAAGAAATAGAAAATAGATAGTTGTCGTGTTTCTAAGGCATGACAAAGGCAATGTAAAAGTGTTGTTAAACACTCTTGTTTTATTTAATATGTTTCCTTCTTGTGCAAGTATGTTGAAGATGAAGCAGTTAAGATTCATTTAGGATCTAGGTTCTTACATTTGCTCGACGACAAGCAATTTCGAGAATGTAGGACTGTAATGTTCCTTTTCTCGAATTAATCTAAAATAAAGGATTCCTTGAAAAGAAATAGTTGAACAAGGGAAGATCATGGATTATATTTCAGTTTTCATCATTCATATTCATTTTTTATTTTTGTATTTCCCCTCTTAATGAGGGCAGTCGGGTTTAGTGCCTTTAATGAGGCTAAACAAAAGATTATAATGACTTACTAAGGGTCGGCCTGTAATGTCCCTCTTTCTCGGATAATTTTATCGAAGACCTTTGGCACATTTTGTCTACCCGACGGCCAAAGGGTAAGCTCAAGGGTGACTTAAATTTTATCAATTTTATTATATTGTGCTAAAATTAAAGTAAAACATTACTAAACCACATATAATAAATTAATAGACTTAATATAAAATTATAACCTTGAAAAACACTGTAAAAATAAAGCACTTATTAAATTTGTATTTTCTAGGGGGAAAAAACACCACAAGCTGATTGGTGGCTTTTTAGGTTTCTATTGGGTCACTTCTCTTTAAAAGGGGAAGAAGTCGACTTGTAAAGGCATTCCAGATTTTTATTTGATATCTTCTCTTTGCATTGAGATCTATGAGCTTTTCTACAAATAAATCCAAGGACGAAAACCCTTAGGATTTTTATACTCTTGTGGACAAAAACCCTAAGAGCATTGAGAGGGATTTCCACTCAGGAAATTCTACAGATTTTTCACAGATTTCTCCATTTCTAGCAATGTTGTTTGAAGAATAAATTGCAGCAGTAGATTCTAGACATCTTTTAGGATGGAGTGACTCATTTTGTGAAGGTTTTATGCTATTATAGTGGTATTTACAATCAGATTTGTATTACCACTTTTCAGCTGCTAATATAGAGCAAATCGACTCGGTTTTATTAAATTCCAGAAGGGTTTTGGCAGTACTTCCCAGTCTTTTCATTTGCAGATTCCTAGTTTTTTTGCAGTTGGTATTTATCATTAAAAATCTGATTTTTAATCAAGGCTGAAAGAAGTGAAACTATTTATGATTTATTGTGAAAGGTTATCCAATAAAACCCTAAGAGCATTTCCTGGTTAGCTATCCAGTTCTGCAGGGTTGTTTTTATTATATTGTGTGCAGTGTGTGAATGGTATTCTATTATTATCTATTGACATTGCCAGCAAAGATCCAAGCCAAGGTATTATAAAAAATATATATACAGACAACATGGTTGGGATCTTTCAGTGGTATCAGAGTGGCAATCCTTACCAGCCGTGGGAGATATTAAAAAAAAACATCAGACATGCAGCCCGTTAGAGAGTTAAAACCATGGTGGGGTAAGATTTCTATTTTTGATGGTACTAATAAACTTTCTGTGAGATCATGGTTGCTAGAATTGGAGGCATACTTGCTATCAAACCCTATGTGTGTGGATCATGCCCGCAAGTTCATCCCTTATCATTTGGAAGGGATAGGAAAGGATTGGTGGTATCATTTGATAAAGACCCAAGGGGAAGAATTTGTCTACTTCTTTGATGAATTCAACCAAAGGTTCATGGAAAGGTTCCATGTACCGGAATCAAATCTGCAACCAAGGAAAGAAGAAGAAGAGTCTAGAGAGAAAGGTATGGTTTCCATTGAACAGAATAATGACCTTAGTGAAACTTTTCTTGTTAGAGAAACTATTCCCGTGCAGGAAAGGAAATTCATATATGCAAGCAAAGAAGATGTAATGGAAACTCTGAAAAGGTGTGAGGAATGGAATAATAGAGTTAGAGCTGCTAAATTGATAGCCGCTCAAGCGAGACAACACCTACAAGAGTTCAAGGAAAGATGTGGGCAAATGATGCAAGGAAGTCTACACCCACGAAAGAAGATTCTATGGGGCAGCTGACACATGAGGAGGAGTCTCACATGGACACTTTTGTGCAATTGCAGCCTGCTGCGATTTCCAAATCAGCACCCTTGGATCAGTTTTCAGAGGTGCCACTTTCAATTGATAGACACCCTAGTGAGGGAGAAGAGTCCAAGGTTGATCTTTAGGATAAGGAAGGTGAAGAAAGAGGTATGACATCTAATTTATCGCAGTAGTTGTATGGTGAAGTAAGTCAGCCCTTTATGGATCATGGAGACATCACAAGATATGAGACAATGTCATGTATTTAGATTTATTTTCCTTCTGTGAGAAATGGTGAAATTGAGGAACAAAGTTGCAATAATAAGTATGTGACCCCTTTGATGCAAAATTGGTTATATAATCATCATAAGAGTAGCATGTGGTGGCAAGATTTGTTTCACTTAACAGGTATAGGTGCAAGGCTTGCGGATCACTTCAGCACGTTTTGTCTATTGTGCATGGCACTTGGACAAAACAGATTCAAAATTTCTTGAGGGCAAACAATTTTGGTAAGGGAGGACTATAATATCCCCTTCCCAATCGAAGACCTTTGGCTTATTTTGTCAACCCAACGGGCAAAGGAAAAATATAACGCTGACTTAAGTTTTATTAATTCTATTATATTGTGCAAAATAAAAAATAAAAAACATTATAAAAGCACATATAATGAATTAATAGGCTTGACATAAAATTAGAACCTAAAAAAGTCCTTTAAAAATAAAGCACTTATTAAATTTGTATTTTCTAGGGGGAAAATGCGACTTGATCAAGGAGGATAAACAATAGAAAAAAGCACCAGAAGCTGATTGGTGGCTTTTTAGGTTTCCATTGGGTCACTTCTCTTAAAAGGGGGAAGAAATCGACTTGTAACGGCATTCTAGATTGATGTGATATTTTCTCTTCTTGCATTTGAAGCCTTGAGTTTTTTGCAAATTAATCCAACGACGAAAACCCTTTGGATTGACTCTAGAGGACGAGAGCCCTCTTAGAGCTTTGGAGGAATTTCCACACAGAATTTTCCAGTGGGACTACACAAATTTTTGCTAGTTTCCAACAGTGTATTGAAGGAAAAAAATTACAGCAGGGTTATCTTATTTTCTTCTAGTGGAGCAACCCATCTTTTGGCTGGTTCTCGGTGTTTTGGAGCTATTCTAGGTCTGAAATCTATTGTTTCTTATTGTACTGAATTTTGGGAATCGAAATAAATTAATTTCATCATTTTTGGAGTTGATTTGATGCCCTAAATGTGCTAGGCGACCTAACTTTAGGGAAAAAATAGGGTTTTGTGTTTGTTGTGCGAAAATCAGTTTTGGAATATTATTCTTCATATTTTTGTGGCCCAAGATCCAAAGTTTCAGCTCATTTGGAATTCTCAAGCAAAAGATATAAATTTCTAAAGTTATGTTGCAGACATGATTTTTAAATCAGATTTTTTATATACTTGGGCTGCTAAAAATAAAAAGATTAGTTTAGCATAAAAACATAATTTTTTGGGTGTTGATTTTGTTGGGTTTTATACATAACCCTAGTAGCATTTTCCTTCAAAAATTCAGATCTACAGTGTTTGATTTGATAAGTAAATTATTATATTGCTTTTGGGGTTTGGATTTGCCCAAAATCCAACTTGGGTCAAATATGGCCATTTGGGGCCATTACAATGCTATCAGAGCTTGGATCCTCCTAGCCTGGAGGGTTAGTTTGATTAGAGCCATAATCCTGCCATCCTGTTGGGTAATGGTTGCAGTCAATGGTTTTGAAATCAGTTGTGCACAAGTCAGTTTGGAATTGGTTTGCCAGTTTGGACAGCGAAATAAGTCATCTTCGGAATGATGTCTAGCTACAAACAAGTGTGGAAAAAACTTAAACAATCACAACATTAGCTCATGCATAAATTGCAGTGTTTAGATAATTCTCTTTCAAAGTTTGGACTCTTTAAAAGATCATCATCACTTTCTATTCGCAAAGGTCCAACTCCACAAGACAAAGAAGCGGAAGTGATTAGCATATTTGAGGAGTATAGCATCCTTCCTCAATATGTTAAGGAGAATTTTCATTTCAAGGACTACATGGACATGCACCTGAATCTTGGCCACAAGAATGAGCAGGAAAGGAAGGAATATCACACTATAGCATTTGAATTGTTTATACGTGGAAGGAATAGAGAATCTTCACTTATGGTTGATACAACTCTTCATCCCTTTTTGCCTGAATAATTTTTTTTAGATATAGATTGCTCTGGCTCAAATCTAAACTAATAACATCATAAGAATCCATAGAACACCATACTAAAACTGCATAGATAAACTAAATAAACAAACCCCGCAAACCGGGTGAATACAAAAAAGGCGCCTAGGGTTTAACAGGTAGATTTCTTCATAAACAATTCAGCCGTGTATTTAATAATGATTTATGATGCTAAATATTACGGCAATACAATAATAAATCTGCAGATAGATTAACAATAAAGACTGTCCAAAAACCCACTGTAAATGATTCAAACCAAATCGATTTGATATATATTTGATGCTGGGAATTACAATAATTATCTATTATGAAAAATACCTCAAATACTGCATAAAACAACTGTAGAAGTTGCCCCACTCTAGAAGAAGTCTGTATGCCTACTGCTGCAATTTATTTCTCTGTCTAACTGCTGGAATAATAAAAACCTGTGAATACCATGAAGATCCCTATATGGAAACTTCTCTCACTGCTCCTGGGGTTTCCGTCCTTGGATTTTGTCTGCAAAAGCTCAGTGCTAACTGCCAGGGAAAAATAATAATAATTTGAATGCCCTTTCCCCAAGTCGCATTTTTCCCTTATAGCCAAAAAACCTTCCAAAGGAACAAGTCACACTTTTTCCAAATCCTCATAATTAATTTTTAATTAATTATTTCCTTTTTCCAACCAAGTCGCATTTTTGGTTTAGGAAGGCACATTAAATAATTTATTAATTTATTTAAATGCACTTTCCTAAGTTAAAGTCTCTTAAACAGTCTATTAATTAATTATGTGCTTTAATGATATTTTACTTTATTTTGAGCACAATATAATAAAATTAATAAACCAAAGTCACCCTTGAAAACACCCTTTCGCAGTCGGGTAGACAAAATAGGCCAAATGTCTTCGACCGAAGTATCCGAGAAAGAGGGACATTACAGTCCTCCCTTCCCAAGATTGCTTGTCCTCAAGCAATTGTAGAGCTGGATGTTGTAATATAGTCTCACCCTCCCATGTAGCATCCTCCACTGATAACTCTTTCCACAGCACCAGGAACTCCCGAATAACTCTATTCCTCAGTCTCCTCTCTCGGCTGTCCAAGATCTCCTCTAGCACTAAGTCCAATCTCCCTTCCTCATCCAAGGGTGGTAACTCCGTAGAAGAAATAATGTGCTGCCCCAAGGCCTTTTTTAAGCAAGATACATGAAAAACATTGAGTATTTTACTCTCAGAAGGCAACTCTAGCTCATATGCCACTTCACCAACTCTCCTCAACACCCTGTATGGCCCATAGAATCGTGGCTTGAGCTTTTCAACCCCACTCTTCTTGAGAGTACTTTGTCTGTAAGGCTAAAGACGTAGAAAAACCATGTCTCCTACCTCAAATGATCTCTCCACTCTGTGCCTATTTGCATACATCTTCTGCTGATTTTGGGCCCGCTGAATATTTTCCTTAAGTACCTTAAGGATGTCCTGACTATCCTGTAAACTCTCCTGAGCCTTGGGAGCTCTACTGTCCCTAAACGCCATATCAACAAAAGATCTCGCATCATACCCATACAGTGCTCGGAATGGAGTCATACCAATAAACATATGGTAAGTGGTGTTATAGCAATACTCACATAAATATAACAACTTTACCCATGCCTTCTGCTGTCCTGCAACATAGTTGCGAAGATAACCCTCTATCCATTTGTTCACAATCTCTGTCTGCCCATCCGTCTGAGGGTGATAACTAGTGCTAGGAGTCAACTCAGTGTGAACCAAACGGAAAAGCTCCTGCCAAAATATGCTCATAAACCTGCTATCCCAATCACTAACTATGTTCTTCGAAAGTCCAATGCAACCTGAATATCTGATGGAAGAACAAATCAGCCACACGAGGTGCCTTAAAGCTGGTAGAAACAACGAAAAAGTGTGCATATTTTTTCAACCAATCAACTACTGCATAAATGTGATCATTCCCTTGCACCACGGGAAAACCTGTAATGAAATCCATCGAAATACTTTCCCACTTCTGCTCTGGAATTGGCAATGGCTGTAGCAAACCTGTTGGGAAAGTATTATTGGCTAGATTTTCTGCATAGCACAAAACCTAGGCAGTCATGAGATAAATCTCCCTCATTTAACCGGTGAGGCTCCCGTGTTAGATTTGTCAATTTAAGTATAATAATATCTAAATGGGGTTTTACTTTAACTACTCAGTTCATGAACCATAATTGAACAGTTCAGCAGCAAGTAAGCAGCTGTTTAAAGAAAGGAAAAGTTATAGAAGAAGGTAATTACATAAACACAGAAGAAATGGGGAAGATGTGCATCCCAATCAGTAGATGGCAAAGCCGATTGCATGCACATAGAAGAATCCAATAGATATAAACACAAAATTCTAAAATAAAGGCAGCTCTAGATCTAGATCTAAAATAACACAAAGTTTATCAAGAGATCTAAGATTAAAAGCAAGAAACACAGTACACCGTGACACAAAGTACTCCAGAAACCTACTCCTTTGTATTCCTTTGCTCCAAGTGGCTCTCAGGGGTTCAGCACAAAGTCTAGAACACAAGATTGCTGCTTACAAATTCTGATCATTAACCCGAAAGTTCTTCCTCTACTTATAGAATGTAGAGGGGCAATTACAAGTTGGAAGCTTTTAGTTGAACTGGCACATGTGGAAGTCAGAAAATAAACAACTGACAATCTCCCTCCTGGAATTCCTCTTCACATGACATGTATGATTTGCAACTGAAAATAGAACCTTCTATTTTGCACGTGCCACCTATCTCCAAGTGGTTGACTTCTTCAAGTAATGGCTTTTAAACCAATCACTTAAGTTGTATAATTTAATTAATCGCTCAATTTCTTTGTCGGAGGAAAGAAAAAAGAAGAGGAAAGCTGCAGTCTTGTCCTTTTTCATGTTTGCATGTAGCTAATTCTTTTGCCATTGATTCTCACCAAGCTGGATCTGGAAGCGAGTTGGATCTGGAAGCGAGTTGGATCTGGAAGCGTCTAGAAACAGCTGGAAGTAAGCAGCTGGAAGCAAATGACCATGATTTGATTGCGGGTATTGCCTTTGACATATCTTCGTTCATCCTTGAAGCTTTTGTAGTTCTTCTCCAGTACATGCATCAGTGCAATATTTTCCGTAAATAACTCATCTTTATTTTTAATTGCATATGAGCAATTAAAAATTCTAGAAAGCACTCAGGGTGAATACAGATTCAATGAAGGCTTCAACTAGAAGACGAGAGCACATGCACAAGATCTTGGAAGGAATTTTCCACACACTGACTTCTTCACGGGCTGCATTCGAAACAAGAGGATGAAGTCTTTGTGCCGGAAGCCTTTGCAACTATGAGATCTGGATCTGCATATGGATTTGCATCTACGTCTGCATTTGCATCTAGATATGGATCTGCACCTGCATAACAAACTCTGGCAACTAGGTTGTGGATGGAAAAGCTGCAGCTGGAATAATTCCACTGCATGAGTGAAGTCTTTCCTGCTCTGGATTTGTCTATCAATTCAGCAAGAGGTTCCGAGCCTAGATCTATATCTCCTATGCCTGCAAATTTGGAAGTGATGCATAACTCCGTTGTGCTTTCTTTTTCATCTCTCTTTGCCATAACTTTATCAATCTTTGTCTGAATAATTCTTCTTCTAATTCGGCCGGAATTCTTCAATACTATTGCGGATCTGGATAATTCTTCAGATTCGGAGGATATATTCAATGCTTTGGACATTGATTAAAGCTCCCTTTCTTTTGTAAAACACCTGTAATAAGTTCCTGCAATTGATTCAGACAAAGATGGCCACTGGAGCATGAATAGTGAATTTTAATTGTAAAAATCTGCACTTTTCAAGCCTGCTGCCCCAAAAATTGATGTTTAATTTGCACATAAAGAAAGCATGAATCCTTTCAACAACACCTGAGCACCTGTAACACCTATGCAAACAATTATGCAGACAAAGATCAACCTCCTTCAAAGCATGCGCCAAATCTGGAAGCTTTTAGCCTTGTTTCCACCTTGCCTGAGCAAAATCCTTCTTCAAATGGGGCGCACTTTTCCTCTTGGCTGCAATTCTTTACCTGTGAATTAAATAATTCACCCATATGGCAGCCCATGCTTATATAACCCTCACAATTCTATAATTAAAAATTGCCCTTCCTATTCCCGACAATTAATTAATTAAAAATTATGTTTCTCTTTAAAAATAGCATGGTTAAGGACAACCATCCAATAAATTAAATTAGTCCAATTTAATCCTTCACACTTCACTTCACTTAAGCTTCACAGTGTGCCTTGACCATAGCCACTGAAAATAGAATTTAATATAATCATTTAATACTTTAAAAAGTATTAATTCCTTCTCAAAAGGGGCTGCATTAAATAAATTAAATTTATTTAATTTTGGAATTCTATTTTTAAATTCCTTTTGTCCACTTCCCTTTGTTGACTTTTTCACAAGCCTGAGCACCAAAATTGGGTGAATAAATATTAACAAATATTTATTTAATGCATTATTATTCACCCAAGGTGGGTCGCACTTTTTTGCATAATAGAATTCTATTTTTAAGAATTTATAACAATGGGGTTCTTTACCCTGCAAGGCAGCCCCGGAAATCCCATGATCCACTTAAATGATTTGACTTTGACAATGGGATTATTTACCCTGCAAGGCAGGCAATAAAATCCCATGATTTCACTTAAGTCACTTTTCTTTTATTTCACCATGGGAATTTTTACCCTGCAAGGCAGGCAATAAATTCCCGCTTGCCTGCGGCCTCTAACTTTCCCACTACAGCTTAAGTGAATTTTATATCACGGGAAAAAGTACCCTGCTAGGCAAGTACAAAATTCTTACCTTGCCTGCTGCTTCTATTTTTCCCATTGCAGCTTAAATCCTTTGTTTTCCAAAAATGCGCCCAACCCCGCAGGGGCTTTTCTGTGCATGACTTCGCTTTTTCCCAGTGATCTAGACCTCCGATGGTGACTTCCTCCGGGCATAATGTGCGTATATGTTCTCCAGCTGCTCCAGGCCAAAAATTGGGTTTACCTGGCAAAGGGATTGTTCCAGAGAAATTTCACAGAAAACGAAACGAGACAACACAAAAACACGAAAAATTGCCAAAAGTTACAAATAAAGCCTAGAACTTATTCTACGTTAAAACCCTTCTGGTACATAAGAATAATGACATGTTTGATTATAACAAAGTTAAAACAGAACACAAATAGCCTCAAACGGGACTCAAAATAATTAAATACAAATTTCCCGCAGACAAAATCCCAACCACAGAATATAACAATTTTGGGCATCTGGGTATTTGGCGAAAAAGGCTGATATGGCTCTTTGGGAATATCTTGATGCAATACAAGAACTTTCAGGCAATAAAAACACAAAACGACCCATTATTTTAAAAGTACGAAATTTTTTCGGATAGGGTAGTCACAGATTTCAGGATGAAATCTGGGGACACCAAGTATGCTCTGACTTGTTCTGCTAACCAGTCATACACTCACGGACATGGCACAAGACATCATCCTTGAGACCCTTCCAGGAGAATCTCTGTAATTTGCCTATATGTTTTAAAATACCCTGGATGTCCTGCAAGTGGTGCATCATGGAAAGCATGCATAATCTTCTCCTTAAGTTCAGATTCAGGAACTAGGTAAATTCTGCCCTTATACAAAATCAAATCAGCCATTACCTTATACTGGCCATCCTGAATTTTTCCATCCATAATGTCACATGTTCCAATGTGTGTTTTTTGGAATACTCAACTAACAGTTGAGATTTCCAATCTGCTGAAATCTCGCTCAAAGAACATAGGGCAGCGAGATGGGGTTTCTTGGAAAGTGCATCAGCCACTACATTCTTCGTTCCCTTGACATACTCAATGTCAAAATCAAATGCTTGGATTATGCTGACCCATTTTTGTTGCCTCTCATTGAGTTCCTTTTGTTCTAGGAAATATTTCAAGCTGTTGTGGTCAGTTCTCACCACAAATTTTCATTACCATACCAAATACTGTCTGAACTTTGCCAAAGCATGCATAATGGCAAGCATCTCCTTATCATAGGTGGAATACAATCTCTCATTATCTCTCAACTTCCGGCTCTCGAAGGCAATAGGATGGCGATCCTGCATAAGAACTGCACCAATTCCCAATCCCGAAGCATCACACTCTAAAATGAAGGGCCGTGATCAAATCTGGAAGGAGCCAAAACTGGACAGGTGCTCATAATTACCTTGAGCCTCTCAAATACTACTTGTGCCTCATCTAACCAATTGAATGCACCCTTCCGTGTAAGATCTGTCAATGGAGCTACCAGGTTTGAGAATAACCCTTCATGAAAACCTTCTGTAGTAACCACATAACCCCAAGAATCCTCGCAAGTCAGAGATATTCCTGGGTGGTGGCCAATCCTGCATTGCCTGTATCTTCTCCTGATGGACCTTGACCCCATTGGCCCCAATGACATGTCCAAGATACAATATCTCCGTAAGTCCAAATTCACACTTGGACATCTTAGCAAATAAAAACTAAGTCTCCATTATGTTAAGTACCCTCGTCAAGATGCCTCAAATGATCATCCCATGAGATATCAGAATTGCATCAAAAAATACCAACACAAACTTCGCAATCTGCCTATTGACCAATGCCTTCCAACGTGGTGTCCCCAGATTTCATCCTGAAATCTGTGACTACCCTATCCGAAAAAATTTCGTACTTTTAAAATAATGGGTCGTTTTGTGTTTTTATTGCCAGAAAGTTCTTGTATTGTGTCAAGATATTCCCAAAGAGCCATATTAGCCATTTTCGCCAAATACCCAGATGCCCAAAATTGTTATATTCTGTCGTCGGGATTTGTCTGCGGGAAATTTGTATTTAATTATTTTGAGCCCCGTTTGAGGCAATTTGCGCTCCGATTTAACCCTATTGTGATCGAACATATCATTATTCCTATATACCAAAAGGGTTTTAACTAGGAATGAGTCCTGCACTTTATTTGTGACTTTTGACAATTTTTTGTGTTTTTGTGTTTTCCCGTTTCGTTTTCTGTGAAATTTCTCTAGATCAATTCCTTTGCCGGTTTGGCCTGATTCTTGGCCTGGAGTAACTGGGGATCACATACGCACGTTATGCCAGAAGGAAGTCGCCATCAGAGGTCTGGTTCACTGGGAAAAGACGAAGTCGTGCACCAAAAAGCCTCTTCTGGGCTGGCCGCATTTTTGGAAAAAGAAGAATTGAAGTGGATCATGGGAAAATTAGAAGCAGCAGGCAGGTGGGAATTTTGTAGCTGCCTAGCAGGGTACTTTTTCCCATGAAAGCAACGCCACTTAAGTGACAATGGGAAAATTAGAGGCAGCAGGCAGGCGGGAATTTATTACCTGCCTTGCAAGGTAAAAATTCTCATTGTGGAATAAAAGAAAAGATCACTTAAGTGAATCATGAGATTTTATTGCCTGCCTTGCAGGGTAAATAATCCCATTATGAAAGTCAAGTGACTTAAGTGAATCATGGGATTTTCAGGGCTGCCTTGCAGGGTAAAAAATCCCATTGTCATGTGTTTCTTAAAAATAGAATTCTTTATGTCAAAAAGTGCGCCCCCTTTGGAGAAGTAAAGGAAGCCTTTAAATTGATTAATTTAATTAATTATTCACCCAATTTTGGCACCCAGGCTTGTGGAAAAGTCAACAAAGGCAAAGGACAAAAGGTGGTTGAAAATAGATTGTTCTAAAATTAAATAAATTTATTTATTTAATGGCAGCCCCTTCATGTCAAAAAGTGCGCCCCTTTTGGGAGAGAGATAATACTTTTTAAAGTATTAAATGATTAAATTAATTCCTATTTTCAGTGGCTAAGGTCAAAGCATACTGTGAGGCTTGAGTTAAGTGGAAGCAGAAGTCTAAAATTAAATAAATTTAATTTATTTAATGGCAGCCATAAGCATGCACAAAATAGGTGCCCCATTTGAAGAGTGAAACTTATTAATTAATTAATTAATTGTCAGTAATAGCAAAGGCATTAATTAATTATAGAATCACAAGGGTTATATAAGCAAGGGCTGCCATAAGGATGAATTAATTAATTCACAGGTAAAGAAGTGCAGCCCAGAGGAAAAGTGCGCCCCATTTGAAGAGGATTTTTGCTCAAAAGAAGGTGAAATCAATGCTAAAAGCTTCCAATTTTGGCGCACAGGTTGAAGGAAGTTGATTTGTGTCTGGATAATTGTTTGCATAAGTGATACAGGTGCTCAGGTGAAGTTGGAAAAATTCATGCTCACTTTGCATGCAAATAAAACATCAATTTTTGGGGCAGCAGGCTTGAATAATGCAGATTTTTATGATTAAAATTCACTGTTCATGTTCCGGTTGCCATCTTTGTCTGAATTAATTGCAGGAATTCATTACAGGTGCTTTACAAAAGAAAAGGAGCTTTAATCAATGTCTAATACATTGAATATATCCTCCGAATCTGAAGAATTATTCAGATCTGCACCAGTTTTGAAGAATTCCAGCCAAATAAGAAGAAAAAGAATTATTCAAACAAAGATAGACAAAGCCATGGCAAAGAGGGATGAAAAAGAAAGCACAACGGAGTCATGCATCACTTCCAAATTTGTAGACATAGGAGACACAGATCTAGGTCCGGAACCTCTTTCCGAATTGATTGATAGATTCAGAGCAGGGAAAGACTTCACTCATGCGTGCAGTTAAAAGCAGTGGAATTATTCGAGCTGCATTGCCTTTCCATACACAGCCCAGTTGCCAGAGTTCGTTATGGAGTGTGCTAGGTCTTACCATCCTTCATCCAGATCAGTGCGAGATGCTACAGGGAAAACATTAATTTCGTTGGACGCAAAGTTCATCAATTATTGCTTGAAGATTCCGGCTCGAAAGGTGGTGACTTCCATTAGCATTCAGGATGCCGGCAGCAGGTGGGAGAAGCATAGAGTTGACTGCGTGAACATAATGAACAACAGATACATGAAGAAGCCCAGATCTCCTTCTAAGTTCCTAAGAACTCTTCCGCGGTCCAATCTGGTGTAGGAGGTAGATGATATTGCCAAATTGTTATGCAAGATAAATGGCGAGGTGAATGCTCACACTTTCCGTACATGGATGTATGCTTTCATCAGGACCATTGAAGTCAACAAGGTTGATTCCATAATCAATTGGTCGGAAATCATTAGCGACAACATTGGTGAGCAACTCCGGAACGTGAAGCGTACTTTCAGCTTCAAAATGACTTCCTACTTGGTATACATTGCAGCTTCACAAGGCATCTTCTCCAAGCTGGATAGATGTGGCGTTCTTTCTAAGGACCCCATTTTCGAGTGCTACCCACAGCTTACTGTACCTGCGTCTAAGAAAGATTTCAAAGTGGTCAATGATGGATTCTTCTACGAATTCATTTGCAGGCTAGACAGGGACCTGAAGGCCAACAGGGTGAGCAAGGAAGCGTGGGAAGCTATATCCAAAATTGGCAGTCTATTCATTCAGTTTGCAGATTTCACATACCTCAGGGTTACTAGCTTTTCTGGAGAACCGGTTAAGCTACCCAGATATCCGAATGATAGATTGATCACCATGGAGCTGAGCAGACAACTTGTGGAGATACATGACCTTCAGTCGAAACGGCACAAGTCTACGGGCTTCTTCCTGATCACTGTGGGACATTATAGCTGCTAGAGCATTCATAAGGCCCGAGGATTGGAAGCGGAAATGTTATCCGAGTATGAGCAAGAGTTCTTTTCAGCACGGTTGAACTTCGATCCATTTGGAGTAGCCAGGAAGACGATCTCCCAAGAGTATGCACATGTGCCTTCATTAGAGGATTTCTGGATGAAGTGCAAAAGTGAGTACGAGGTTAGAAAGAAGGATTTCAGCAGGCTATCAGCACGGCAAGTGTTCGACTTTGGACTAGCACGGATACCTGTGGATCTTAAAGATGATGGGAATGTGTTACTTGACGCTTACCATCAAATGGGAGGAGATAGAGCCATACTTCAGGATAACGTATGGGGCTGCCATACGATTGAAGAAAGGTCTAGCGTTGTTCTGGTGAATACTTCAAACTGGTTGTTGACGAAGGGATACTGCCTTGATGAAGCATTGATGAATCAAATCATGGGCAACTTCGGCACAGGAGATTCCCTCAAGAGAAAGCACGGAGGAGAAAGCAGCAGAAGGTCCGAGAAGATGAAAGTACACAGAAGATCTCAATCAAAGGAGAAGATCACTTCCACGGCCATGACTTTAGTTCCGGCTTCTCCAACATCCAGTACTTCACCGACTGTTGCACCTCAGCAGGACACTTCCATGCCTCCACTGAATCCGATGACATTCATCTTCTCTCCTCAGCCACTCCATTCAACACCTGTTCTAGAAGAGACGTTGAAGCTGCAGATGGCAGAGTTTGAAAGAGCTTTGTCCTTGGATGATTCAAAAGATGGCAACCATAACACTGTAGCACTTTCTGATGGAGAGGAAACAGAGCGGGAGATAGTAGTGCACTCAGCAACTTCTCATTCTCTGAGAAGTAACTTCTCAGAATGGTTGGCTTCGCAGTTGGTTCCAGAAGCTAGAGTGGAAATGAACTTGAAGGAACACGACTTGCAGCTGCTCCAGAGTCTAGGCGGAAAAGACAGAAGACCTAAAGTTGCTAAGGTAACTTCAAGGTTGATCATCGAGGAGTCGGGGCAGAAGTTTACTGAGATGTCAGTTCCGACGGAAGGAAAGAAGGAAGATGAGCTCACGGCAGAAGATGTAACAGTAACCAGAGTACCCATCGGTCAAGCCACCACAGAAGGATTGAAGCAGGATACACAGACATTGATAGATGCTCTATTCCTTAGGCTTGACAGAGAAAAGGCGGAGAAAGACAAGCTTCAGAAGCAGGTATCTCAGTTGTGCGAGATCATAGCCAAGGTTGCTAAACCTTCCACTTAGCCCATTTCAGAGCAGGTGAGTGATCATCTTATGCAGGAGATGGAGGATGCAAACAATCAGGTGAAAGCTATTGATGAATGGAAGAATCTGATTATTCGTCAAGCTTCTGTACAACTTGGAGAGGTGTCAGCCCGCCTAAAGGTTATGAATGATGCAGCAAATCAGCTGAAGCAACTGGTGACAAGCATAGTAGATATGAACACAATTGCTGAGAGTAACCTGAGTACTTTGGCCGAAATCAACAAGCTGCAAAGAGAAGTATTGGTTGTGGAGCAGATTGTACCAGACGGATCAGTTGAGAAGGGGAAGCAGTTGGAGTTTGCAGTATCTTTCCGTTTGGAGATCTACAGAGTTTTGCTGAAGAGGATGCAGGCACTTAAGAGTAACACATCGTCCTTACCAGACAATATCATTGCTTTCACTGAGGAGGAAGTGGTCGGGAATATTACTTCATACGTACGGATCGTTCCTAGCAGAGTGCCTAATTCCCTAGAAGGGTCTCTTCTGATGGTACAAAAGAGAATTGATGGAGCTACTAAACCTTTATAATGAATTGCATTAGCAGCATGGTGGCACTGCAGGCGGATATTGTGAGGTTCGGGCCAAGCTTGGAGGATGTGGAAGAGTGTATCAAGGTGTTGAACGAAGGATTGCTGCAGTTCAGGACAGAAAAGGAAGCAGTGGCTAAAACAGATGGGCAGATGCTGAATTACATGTTCGACAAGTATATCCAGTATCAGAACAAAATGAAGACATAAATGTTACAGCTGGCTTGACTTCTTCTATTTTCCACGTTCCCGGATGAAATTGTAAAACTTTAAAGTTATTGGTTTTGAAACCATTACTTAAAGTTATGTGGAACAATTCTATTAGTTAAGTGATACATGTGTCACTTAAGGAGAAGTTAGTGGAGGATGATTGTCAAATGTCATCTTTACTTGTTTATGTTACAGTTCAGTTGAGTTTCCCATTTGTACTTTCCCTTCTACATTCTATAAGTAGAAGAAAAACCTTCGGGTTAAGCATCAGAATTTGTAAGCAACAACCTTGTGTTCCAGACTTTGTGTTGAAACCCTTGAGAGCCACTTGAAGCAAAGGAATATACAGGAGCAGATTTCTGGAGAACTTTGTGTCACGGTGTATTGTGTTTCTAGCTTTTATATCTTAGATCTTTTAATAAACTGTGTTATTTCATATCTAGATCTAGAGCTACCTTTGCTTATAATTCTGTGTTTATATCTATTGGTTTCTTCTATGTGCATGCAATCAACTCTGTTATCTATTGATTGGGATGCACATCTTCCCCATTTCTTCTCTGTGTTTATATAATTCCCTTCTTCTATAAATATTTACTTTCTTTAAACAGCTTCTTACTTGCTGCAGAACTGTACAGTTATGGTTCATGAGCTGAACAGTTAAAGTAAAACCCCATATAGATACTAGCATACTTTAATTGACAAATTTGACACGGGAGCCTCACCAGTAAATGAGGGAGATTTATCTCATGACTGCCTAGGTTTTGTGCTATGCAGAAAATCTAGCCAATAGTTTTTGGTGACTCTGCTGGGGAACAACTATCTTTGCAGATCAAAGCTTATCTCTTGAAGATTGGAGTGTTTTCCATACAAATCTCAACCTGGCTGAATGTCCATTCACCCGATCCGTGAAGGCGCAAGGAAGGACTAATCATTTCTTCAGACTGCAGGAGCAATTCAATTTCAATCATCCTCCTCAAGTTAGAAGCTGCAGATCTAGTCTCTCACCAGGAAGGAGAGTGCACACCCATCCAGATCCGGATCGTCTTCAGCATAATCCGGTAGCTGGAATTATTCACCAAGTCTACACAAGGAGAAGACGTGCTCCGTTCGTCATGGCAAATCAGAACCAGATTGTACCTGTCCCATGGGGAGCATCTTTTGGGCCACTGAACTTGACTCCACCTATGCATGATCTACCAAAAGGATCCAAAAAGAATTTTCCAAAATTCTTTGGAGATGGAAAGCAAAACCCGGATGATCATTTGGCGGCCTTCTTTATATCTTGTGGTGTGCTTGCAGTGGAGCATGAAGATGTCTCAATCAGGCTCTTCATTGAGACTCTACACGACTTGGCTGGCGAATGGTTCTATCGGCTAGCTCTTGGGACCATAACCAACTGGGCGACTATGCGTGAGCAATTTCTGAAAAGATTCAAGCCTACAGAGGACGCTAGCACGTTGATTACCCAACTGACTCAGTTGAAGAAAGAGCCAAGTGAGAACATGCGGGACTTTATTGCAAGGTTCCAGAGGATTTTATATAAAATCCCCACTTCTGCCGCATTGAGCGATGAAAATCAAAAGACGTTTTTTATAAACGCTCTATTGCCCGAAGTTGGATATCAGCTAAGAAGGGCAAGACCTGTGAATTTACTTGAAGCACAGAATGTTGCCGTGGAAGTTGAAGATGACTTGATCATGGCTGGAAAACTCAAACAACCATCTCACAAAGGTGATGGCGCTTCTTCAAGTACTTCAGATCCTTTGCTACAAAGATTGGCTAATGACATGCTGCAAATCAAGAAGCAGATCTCTCAAGCAGGGAATGCGACCCCTTCAAGATTAGCTCCTGCTCGGACCTTTAATGGTCAAAATCAAAATCAAAACCGAAACAGACTTGCTGCTGCACCACAGCGGTTGGCAATTGAAGCTGCTCCAAGGAATAACTTGGAAACTAATGAAGAAGATCTCGACATTGACGAATCATTCGATGATGAAGACTTTGTAGATCCCGCTGGCGACTCCAATATTGGTTACCTGGACTACGAATCTAACGATGGCTATTATGAATCTTTTGAAGATTCTGATGGTCACACATTTGCGGTGTTCACAAGGTCCCAGACACGCCAAAATGCCGAAGCATCCACAAGCGGCCAAAGAAGAGAGAGAAGATCCTGGGCCGGATGTTACTATCCTGAAAAGAGGTAGCCCTCTTCCTTCTCCATTAGCGCCCAAAGATAAATATTCAAATTCTTTTAATTCGTAGCAAAGGGCTAACACACATTCAGCTGAAGCAAGTCAAGCTTTCGACATCATTGACCACATCAAGAAGACCAAGGTCCAAATGTCAGAAGCTGAGTATTTGAGAGCATTTCCTGATCAGCTAAATAGATTGGTCAAGTATGTGCAAAGTAATGGTCCCAACCCAACAAATAATACTTCACGGGGTATCTTGTCAAGTCCAAAGATTACTCCTTCAAATAATGCGGCTGCAAGTTCTTCTCCTTCTACCTCTTCTCCTGCTACATCAGAAAGGATCGAGCCATTCTATGTATCTTTGCTCATCAACGGATACAAACTGAGCAATTGCATCTTGGACTCTGGAGCTTCTGACAACGTCATGCCTGCCAAAGTTGCTGATGCCTTGGGTCTCACATTGACAAAAACCATCAGAAGATGTTATTCAATGGAAAGGCAAGTTCCTCTTATGGGGCAAATCAAAGATGCGCAGGCAGTACTTGCCTCTTTTCCAAATAAAAGATTAAAAATGACTATCCTTGTAGCAGACATCCCAATCTCTTATGGCATGCTGTTGAGTAGAAATTTCTGTAAAGAGCTGGGCGGAGAAGTCAAGATGGATTGGTCTTGTGCGCACATACCAATCAAAGGAGTTAATCAGAAGTTAGAACCTGAGAAGAAATCCAAGTACACAGTATCAAAGTCTGAGGATCCTAGATCTCAGATCTTGTTTCAGGAATCTGATCACGGAGTCTATTATCTAGAAATGGATAAAGAAGAAATTCAACCTGTGATTCAAGAACCGCATCAACTTGACAACAAGGTTTGGTCTCTAGAGTTTGATGGCAACTGTTGTTCATTTGGATCCGGTGCAGGCATTGTTCTTATCTCTCCTGAAGGGAAGGTGCATGCACACTCCTTCAAATTGATGTTCGAAAATACTAACAACACAACAGAGTATGAAGCGTTGTTGTTAGGCATGGAGCAGGCAAGAACAATGGGAATCAAGCTCTTACACGCAAAGGGAGATGTTGAGCTGATTGTTAAGCAGATAAGAAGTCTCTATCAAGTAAAAAAAGACAAACTTCGGTACTATAGAGATCAAGTCTACTCTGCTATCCTAGATTTTTCAGCTTTCTCGATATCTTACATTCCGAGAGAACAAAATTCAAGAGCTGATTCACTTGCAGTGACTACAGCTTTGTTAAATCCAGATCAGCCTCCCACATTTTTTAGACAGGGGGATTACAAAGTTGAGATGGTCTTCCACCCAAAAGTTCCTGACAACGTCCAGCAATGGCAGGTTTTCAACGATGACAAGCAGATTGCTGCGTTTCTCCAACAAAAGGACAACTTTGAAGAGATCTACTATGAGGGAAGCAATTCACCTCCAAGACAAACTACTGTGGGAGAAATGGATGCAGACGTCTCAGGAAGTCAGGAGATTATTCAGCTAAAGGGAAATAAAATTCCCAAAGGCTTGGTATCTCTTGAGGAAATGTTTGACAAGCATGATCAGATGCTTAAGAAAAATGAAGAAAGTGGGGAAGGTTCTTCCTCCAATACACAGTTACTAAATTTGGGAGCCGGCAATGATCCCAAATTAGTACATCTGGGTAAGTGTTGTTCGGAAGCAGAAAGAGAAGCTTTTACAGAGCTTCTTAAGAAATATATGGATGTTTTTGCCTGGTCTTACCAGGATCTGAAGACATATCAGCCTGCGGAAGTTCAACACTACATCCCATTAAAACCAGAACAAAAGCCTTTCAAGCAGAAGCTGCGGCGGCATAACCCTACCATCTCTGGAACTATCTTTGCAGAAATCCAGACGTTAGATGCAAAGATTATTTATCCCATACATCATTCCGAATGGTTAGCCAACATAGTCCCTGTAAGAAAGAAGAGTGGCGAGATTAGGTTGTGCGTGGATTTCCGCAACCTCAATCAAGCTTCATTGAAAGACAACTACCCCATCCCCATCATGGATCACACTCTGCAAGTGGTCACTGGATCTGAGATGCTTTCCATGCTTGATGGCTTCTCAGGCTACAATCAAGTCAAGGTGGCTGAAGAAGATCAATACAAAACGACATTCATTACACCTTGGGGAACCTTCGCTTACCAGAAAATGCCGTTTGGTTTGATCAATGTTGGAGCTACATTTCAAAGAGCTATGGATTTAGCTTTTTCTCATCTTAAAGATATAAGCATAGTAGTATACCTTGATGATCTGACGATCTTTTCCAAAGATAGAAGCGCACACATTTCAAATTTGGAAGAGGTTTTCATACGATGCCGCAAACATGGTATTTCTTTGAACCCTAAGAAATCCATCTTTGCTGTAACAGAAGGGAAACTACTAGGGCACATTGTTTCCAAAGAAGGAACCAAGATAGATCCGGAGCGTGTCAGATCCATTCAGACATTGCCATTGCCCACATCCAAAAAAGGAGTTCACTCTTTCTTTGGAAAAGTTAATTTTCTCAGGAGATTCATTCCTGACTTCGCTGAGCTAACCCGTCATATCTCGAATATGATGAAGAAGACACAAGATTTCAAATGGAGCAGCGAAGGGAAGGAAGCTTTTGAGAAGATTAAGGAGGCCCTGTCAAAAGCTCCGGTCTTGGTTTCACCTGACTTCAGTAAAGAATTTATTCTTTACTGTTATTCCTCCGAACACACCATGTCAGCAATATTGATGCAGAAAAATCAAGAGGACGCAGAAGCTCCGATTGCTTTCATGAGCACACCCCTTAAAGCTTATGAGTTGAAATATACTCCCATGGAAAAGCACACATATGCAGTGGTGAAGGCGTGCAAAGCATTCAGGTATTATATTCTTTCCTCACACACTGTGGTCTTGGTTCCGGATACTGCAGTGAAATCTATCCTCACTCAACAAGAGTTAGGATTGTTAAGAGGCACATGGGTGACAAAGGTTCAAGAATATGACCTGGATATTAAACCTACAAAGCTGGTTCGAGGAAGAGGTCTGTGCGAACTAATGACAGAGATGAAAGCAACAGTGCCGGAAGCAGATCCAGAGGAGATAGGTGAAGATTTGTCTGCAGTACTTTTATAGATCTGGTGGAGTGGTATAATAACATTGCCTACTTCCTGACGTATGGAGAATGCCCGGATCAACTTTTTCAGAAAGAGAAACGAACAATTAAACTAAAGTCCAAAAACTTCGTTCTATGGGATAATGGTTTATATAAAAAAGGAATTGATGGCGTATTTCTCAGATGCATGGATAAAGCTCAGCAGGATCAGCTATTACAACAGTTTCATGACATGGCTTGCGGTGGTCATTTCTCAGCCCGAGTCACTGCACACAAGATCCTCAGAGCAAGGTATTACTGGCCCACACTCTTTCAAGATACTGCAGAGTGGGTAGCTAAGTGCCAAGCATGCCAACATTTTGTTGGGCGTGTGAAATTGCCTGCATTACCTCTAAAACCCATTGTAATTGAAAAACCTTTCCAACAGTGGGGAATGGATTTTATTGGTATGCTTAACCCGACTTCCAGTGCCGGCCATCATTACATTCTAACAGCTACTGATTATTTCAGTAAGTTGGTAGAAGTCATTCTTGTGAAGAACGCAACTTCCGCCGAGGTGTGCAGTTTTATAAAAGAAAATATTGTTGTCAGGTTTGGTGTGCCCAGTAAAATAGTAACAGACAGTGCTCCGAATCTATCTTCTGAGGAGCTGGTTGATTTCTGAGACACTAATGGGATTCAATTGGTACATTCCTCAAACTACTATCCCCAAGGGAATGGCCAAGCTGAATCAAGTAACAAGAACTTGGTGACTATCATGCGTAAGCTGGTAACGGAAAATCAAAGGACTTGGCATAAGAAGTTGTTTGATGCATTATGGGCCGATAGAATTACACCAAAGAGGGCGATAGGCATGTCCCCATTTCAGCTGTTATATGGTAGAGACACGAAGCTGCCTCTTACCTTGGAACTGCCTACCCTACGACTTTCTAGAGCCCTAGAGGATTCTACATTTACGGATGCTATTGATAAAAGAATTATGTACCTGACTGAATTGAGGGAAGTACAAACTCAAGTTGCAGATAGGTTGACAGAGAATCAAAGGAAGGTGAAAGTCATCTTCGACAAAAAAGCCAGGGAAAGAAAGTTTGAAGTCAATGACTGGGTCCTTTTATGGGACAAAAGAAGAGAAGGAAAAGGCATGCATGGAAAATTCGATTCACTATGGAAAGGGCCTTTCGTGATTAAGAAGATCACCGAAGCAGATAGCTTCATTCTTGCTTATCAGGATGGAGTTGAATTGCCATTGCCTTTCAATGGGCAACACTTGAAGCTGTTCCGAACACGAGAAGCAGGGTAAAACCTGTATGTACATAAATAAAACTTTGTTTGTTTTTCCTTTTTTTTTTTTTGTTGTTTTTGTTTGCCCGACCCCGTGCCCAAATGACAAGATACGAAACCAAAAATGCTGGGATCTCATCTTTTCCCTTGTCATACTGACAGAGAAAAAAGATGTCGATAGACGGAGCCGATTGGTGTCCCCAGATTTCATCCTAAAATCTGTGATTACCCCATCCGAAAATATTTCGTACTTTTAAAATAATGGGTCGTTTTGTGTTTTTATTGCCAGAAAGTTCTTGTATTGCGTCAAGATATTCCCAAAGAGCCATATTAGCCATTTTCGATAAATACCCAGATGCCCAAAACTATTATATTCTGTCGTCGGGATTTATCTGCGGGAAATTTGTATTTAATTATTGAGCCCCATTTGAGGCAATTTGCGCTCCGATTTAACCCTGTTCTGATCGAACATATCATTATTCCTATATACTAGAAGGGTTTTAACTAGGAATGAGATCTGCACTTTACTTGTGACTTTTGGCAACTTTTTGTGTTTTCGTGTTTTCCCGTTTCGTTTTCTGTGAAATTTCTCTAGAACAATTCCTTTGCCGGTTTGGCCTGATTCTTGGCCTGGAGTAACTGGGGATCATATACGCACGTTATGCCAGAAGGAAGTCGCCATCGGAGGTCTGGTTCACTGGGAAAAGACGAAGTCGTGCACCAAAAAGCCTCTTCTAGGCTGACGCATTTTTGGAAAAAGAAGAGTTGAAGTGAATCATGGGAAAATTAGAAGCAGCAGGCAGGTGGCAATTTTGTACTTGCCTAGCAGGGTACTTTTTCCCATGGAAGCAACGCCACCTAAGTGACAATGGGAAAATTAGAGGCAGCAGGCAGGCGGGAATTTCTTACCTGCCTTGCAGAGTAAAAATTCTCATTGTTGAATAAAAGAAAGATCACTTAAGTGAATCATGGGATTTTATTGCCTGCCTTGCAGGGTAAATAATCCCATTATGAAAGACAAGTGACTTAAGTGAATCATGGGATTTTCAGGGCTGCCTTGCAGGGTAAATAATCCCATTATCATGTGATTCTTAAAAATAGAATTCTTTATATCAAAAAGTGCGCCCCCTTTAAAGAAGTAAAGGAAGCCTTTAAATTAATTAATTTAATTAATTATTCACCCAAAATAGGCGCCCAGGCTTGTGGAAAAGTCAAAAAAGGCAAAGGACAAAAGGAAGTTGAAAATAGACTATTCTAAAATTAAATAAATTTATTTATTTAATGGCAGACCCTTCATGTCAAAAAGTGCGCCCCTTTTGGGAGAGAGATAATACTTTTTAAAGTATTAAATGATTAAATTAATTCCTATTTTCAGTGGCTAAGGTCAAAGCATACTGTCAGGGTTGAGTTAAGTGGAAACAGAAGTCTAAAATTAAATAAATTTATTTTATTTAATGGCAGCCATAAGCATGCACAAAATAGGCGCCCCATTTGAAGAGTGAAGCTCATTAATTAATTAATTAATTGTCAGTAATAGCAAAGGCATTAATTAATTATAGAATCACAAGGGTTATATAAGCAAGGGCTGCCATAAGGATGAATTAATTAATTTACAGGTAAAGAAGTGCAGCCCAGAGGAAAAGTGCATCCCATTTGAAGAGGATTTTGGCTCAAAAGAATATGAAATCAAGGCTAAAAGCTTCCAATTTTCGCGCACAGGTTGAAGGAAGTTGATTTGTGTCTGGATAATTGTTTGCATAAGTGATACAGGTGCTCAGGTGAAGTTGGAAAAATTCATGCTCACTTTGAATGCAAACAAAACATCAATTTTTGGGGCAACAGGCTTGAATTATGCAAATTTTTATGATTAAAATTCACTGTTCATGTTCCGCTTGCCATCTTTGTCTGAATTAATTGCAGGAATTCGTTACAGGTGCTTTACAAAAGAAAAGGAGCTTTAATCAATGTCCAATACATTGAATATATCCTCCGAATCTGAAGAATTATCCAGATCTGCACCAGTTTTGAAGAATTCCGGCTGAATAAGAAGAAAAAGAATTATTCAGACAAAAGTAGACAAAGCCATGGCAAAGAGGGATGAAAAAGAAAGCACAACAGAGTCATGCATCACTTTCAAATTTGCAGACATAGGAGACACAGAACTAGGTCCTGAACCTCTTTACGAATTGATTGATAGATCCAGAGCGGGAAAGACTTCACTCATGCGTGCATTTAAAAGCAATGGAATTATTCGAGTTGCAGTCTTTCCATACACAGCCCAGTTGCCAGAGTTTGTTATGAAGTGTGCTAGGTCTTACCATGCTTCATCCAGATCAGTGCGAGATGCTACAGGGAAAACAATAATTCGTTTGGACGCAGAGTTCATCAATTATTGCTTGAAGATTCGGGCTCGAAAGGTGATGACTTCCATTAGCATTCAGGATGTCGTCGGCGGGTGAGAGAAGCATAGAGTTGACTGCGTGAACATAATGCACAGATACATGAAGAAGCCCAGATATCCTTCCAAGTTCCCAAGAACTCTTCCGCGGTCCAATCTGGTACAGGAGGTAGATGATATTGCCAAATTGTTATGAAGGATTAATGGCGAGGCGAATGCTCACACTTTCCGTACATAGATGTATGCTTTCATCATGGCCATTGTAATCAACAAGGTTGATTCCATAATCAATTGGTCGGAAATCATTAGCGACAACATAGGTGAGCAACTCCGGAATGTGAAGCGTACTTTCAGCTTCAAAATGACTTCCTACTTGGTGTATGCTGCAGCTTCACAAGGCATCTTCTCCAACCCAGATAGATGTTGCATTCTTTCTAAGGACCCGATTTTCGAGTGCTACCCACAGCTTATTGTACCTGCGTGCAAGAAAAATTTCAAAGTGGTCAACGATGGATTCTTCTACGAATTCATTTGCAGGCTAGACAGGGACTTGAAGGCCAACAGGGTGAGCAAGGAAGCGTGGGAAGCTGTATCCAAGATTGGCAGTCTATTCATTCAGTTTGCGGATTTCACATACCTCAAAGTTACTGGCTTTTCCGGAGAACCGGTCAAGCTCCCCAGATATCCGAATGATAGATTAATCACCATGGAGCTGAGCAGACAACTTATGGAGATACACGACCTTCAGTCGAAACGGCACAATTCTACGGACTTCTTCCCGATCACTGTGGGACATTATAGCTGCCAGAGCATTCATAAGGCCCGAGGATTGGAACTGGAAATGTTATCTGAGTATGAGCAAGAGTTCTTTCCGGCACGGTTGAACTTCGATCCATTTGGAGTAGCCAGGAAGACGATCTTCCAAGAGTACGCACATGTGCCTTCATTAGAGAATTTCTGGATGAAGTGCAAAAGTGAGTACGAGGTTAGAAAGAAGGATTTCAGCAGGCTATCAACACGCCAAGTGTTCGACTTTGGACTAGCACGGATACCTGCGGATCTTAAAGATGATGGGAATGTGTTACTTGACGCTTACCATCAAATGGGAGGAGATAGAGCTGTACTTCAGGATAACGTAGCGGGCTGCCATACGATTGAAGAAATGTCTGGTGCTGTTCTAGTGAATACTTCAAACTGGTTGCTGACAAAAGGATACTGCCTTGATGAAGCACTGATGAATCAAATCACGGGCAACTTCGGCACAGGAGATTCCCTCAAGAGAAAGCACGAAGGAGAAAGCAATAGAAGGTCCAAGAAGATTAAAGTACACAGAAGATCTCAATCAAAGGAGATCACTTCCACGGCTATGACTTTAGTTCCGGCTTCTCCAGCACCCAGTACTTCACCAACGGTTGCACCTCAGCAGGACACTTCCATGCCTCCACTGAATCCTGTGAAATTCATCTTCTCTCCTCAGCCACTCCGTTCAGCACCTGTTCCAGAAGAGACGTTGAAGCTGCTGATGGCAGAGTTCAAAAGAGCTTTGTCCTTGGATGATTCAGAAGATGGTAGCCATAACACTGTAGCACTTTCTGATGGAGAGGAAACAAAGCGGGAGATAGTAGTGCACTCAGCAACTTCTCATTCTCCGAGAAGTAACTTCTCAGAATGGTTGGCTTCGCAGTTGGTTCCAGAAGCTACAGTGAAATGAACTTAGAGGAACACGACTTGCAGTTGCTCTAGAGTCTAGGCGGAAAAGACAGAAGACCTAAAGTTGCTAAGGTAACTTAAAAGTTGATCATCGAGGAGTCAGGGTAGAAGTTTGCTAAGATGTGAGTTCCGGCGGAAGGAAAGAAGCAAGATGAGCTCACGGCAGAAGATGTAACAGTAACCAAAGTACCCATCGGTCAAGCCACCATAGAAGGATTGAAGCTTGGATTGAAGTTCGGGCCAAGCTTGGAAGATGTGGAAGAGTGTATCAAGGTGTTGAACGACGGATTGCTGCAGTTCAGGACAGAAAAGGAAGCAGTGGCTAAAACAGTTGGGCAGATGTTGAATTACATGTTCGACAAGTATATCCAGTATCAAAACAAAAAGAAGACATAAATGTTACAGCTGGCTTGACTTCTTGTATTCTTTCTTCTTCTATTTTCCACGTTCCTAGATGAAATTGTAAAACATTAAAGTTATTGGTTTTGAAACCATTACTTAAAGTTATGTGGAACAATTCTATTAGTTAAGTGATACATGTGTAACTTAAGAAGAAGTTAGTGGAGGATGATTGCCAAATGTCATCTTTACTTCTTGTTTATGTTACATTTCAGTTGAGTTTCCCATTTGTACTTTCCCTTTTACATTCTATAAGTAGAAGAAGAACCTTCGGGTTAAGCATCAGAATTTGTAAGTAGCAACCTTGTGTTCCAGAATTTGTGCTGAAACCCTTGAGAGCCTCTTGAAGCAAAGGAATATACAGGAGCAGATTTTCGGAGAACTTTGTATCACGGTGTATTGTGTTTCTAGCTTTTATATCTTTAGATCTTTTAATAAACTTTGTGTTATTTCAGATCTAGATCTAGAGCTACCTTTGCTTATAATTGATTGTTTATATCTATTGGTTTCTTCTATGTGCATGCAATCAACTCTACTATCTATTGATTGGGATGCACATCTTCCCCATTTCTTCTCTGTGTTTATATAATTCCCTTCTTCTATAAATATTTCCTTTCTTTAAACAGCTGCTTACTTGCTGCAGAACTGTACAGCTATGGTTCATGAGCTGAACAGTTAAAGTAAAACCCTATATAGATACTAGCATACTTTAAATGACAAATCTGACACGGGAGCCTCACCGGTAAATGAGGGAGATTTATCTCATGACTGCCTAGGTTTTGTGCTATGCAGAAAATATAGCCAACATTCATACATGACTGAAATGTAGCAGGGGCATTAGTGAGTCCAAATGGCATCCCCAAGAACTCATAGTGCCTGTAGTGACACCTGAAGGTTGTCTTGTGAATATCCTCATCCCGAACTCAAATCTGGTGGTAGCCCAATCAAAGATCAATCTTCGAAAAGTAAATAAGATCCATGCAACTCATCTAACTCATCAGTGTGAGGAATGGGATACCTTTTCTTGATGGTTTTCTTGTTCATTGCACGATAGTCAATGCGCATCCTCTTGGTCCCATCCTTCTTCTTCACCAAAACAACTGAAGAAGTAAAGGGACTAGAACTAGGACGGATGTGTCCCATCTCCAAGAGCTCTCTAATGGCCTTCTCTATCTCATCCTTACATGTCTTAGGATGGCGAGAAGGCGTAGTCATCATGGGTTTAGCGCCCTCAAGCTCTATAACATGCTCAAACCCTCTATCTAGTGGTCTGCCTGAAGGAATGTCACCAAACACTCGGTCGTGTTTATCCAATATGGACTGGATGTCAATGTGAAAAGGCTGCTCACTGTCTGAAGAAGATTTAGATGAAATGAAACACTGGGCTGCCCATACAACCTCTCCATGTCTGACTATAGACTCCATCCTGCTTGCTGAAACAACTCTAGGCCCACCATCATAAAGAGCCAGAAGCACAATCTTCTTCTTATCCCCCATAAACTCCAACTCTATCCTCCGGAAATCCTGCACATATTTGTCAAGGGACTGTAATTCACTGAATACCCAATACGCAGTATCAATCTAACCACTTAGTCCAATAACATAGAAGTCATTGGTCAATGTGTAGTCCCCCATCTGAATACTAAGCCATGGAATCCTCTTAGTGCAACTAATAGCAAATCCATCTGCCACCCATACACTAAACCCCTCAAATTCCTCAACCTGTAATTCTCGCTTCACAGCCTACCCCTCATCAATGAAGTTGTGCGTAGCTCCACTATCAACCAAACAAACAATCCGTTGTCCCTTAAGCACTCCCTTCAGCCGAAAGGGATGGTACCTAGGAACTCCTGAGAGTTTAGCAATAGTGTCATCGGATGAATCCAATACCTTACTCTCGCAAGCTCTATTTGGGGCTGCTCCCCCTGTGCATCATGGTCACCGCCCTCATCCTCCCTGTTTGAAATCACCTCAATGCGATGCACCTTGCCTTTACCAAGGCAACGATGTCCAGGCTCCGAATGATCTTTGCAATGAAAGCAAAGTTTCTTCCTCCTTAACTCATTACGAGTCTCCTGATCCACCTTAGGAGGTGGTGCACTCTTTTGCGGAACGGTAGAGCGTTGAAATGGCCTGGAGCTCATGGGAAACTTCTTATTGGACTGATAAGAAGTGGGCTGATAGGAAGTGGGGAATGTGTCCAAATCCAATGCCGTCTGGATGGCATCATGCAATGTCCTAGGCTTAAGAGCCTTGACCAATCCTCTCATCGTGTCATGAAGGCCTCTATAACTAACATCACCACTTTCTTCTCAGGCATCTCTGGAACCATAACTGCTATCCGCTGAAATTCGTTGATGTATGAATCAACGTGTCCACTCTATCGGAGATGTGCCAAGTCCTTGTAATACACCTCCACATCCTTACGATCAAATCTCGCAATCAACCTCGCTGAAATCCCTGTATGACCGTAGAAGTTCATGACCCTGTGTAACTAACCCATGGTGCCACCAATCATAAGCCACCCCCTCAAGGTGTAATGTAGCGAACTGTATGGCCTCCTGCTCCCTCATGGGTTTGAGGGTAAGATAGGTGTCGAGCTTGTGAATCCAAGCCCTAGCACTGATCTTTCCACTACCATCAAAAGTGGAGAGGGTTACCTTATTGGTAACCTACTGCAAATCCCTGTTCTGCTGCGCTCTAGGCCTCCTATCCTGTCCAGCCCTCATGTTATCTCTCCTCTGAGCACAATACTGTGGAAGGGGAAATACATCCCTCACATGCTGCGGAAAACTCCTCCACTCATCACTGACTGCCATAATAGTATCCGGGAAAGCTACTTCTTCCGGTCGTCCCTCAATCTCTGGTGGATCACCTCTAGGCAGGAAGTTAGGCTGCATAGGCCTATCTGCAGTCCGTGTAGGTCTCCGCTCATGGCGTGGCGATCCCCTAACACTCCCAAGCTCTGAAGGTGATCTGCTATGATCCCTGTAACGACTAGCAACTGATACGGATCTATCCCTCCTGTCGTGCCTGTCCCGCGGCCTATCTAATGCCAACCTGTCCAAGGTAGTGCCCATGCGCTCCATGGTCTGTAACAACTGCCTCTGCGTGGCTGCCATATCCTAAATGAAATCCCTATCTGGATCTGCATGTTCTTCTCGAGGTGGACTCTCAGGTCTCTCACCCAAATATTCCATTATGTCACCTCCTGCAATACCAGCTTCGAGTCATGCTCGTCTGCGGGTGTAGTATCTGTGTGGACCGTCCTCTCTGTGCTGCATTCAAAGCTGATTTCTATTTTAATACTCTCTGCTTCCTTACCACACACGCTGGGAGGATACACTACTCTAATACCACTGAAAGATCCTAAACCCCTTTTTGCCTGAATACTATATAGGAGAAAATTAGAAAGGATATAAACATTATATATATATTGCTCTAGGCTCAAATCTGAACTAATAACATCAAAAGGATCCATAGAACACCATACTAAAACTGCATAGATAAATTAAACAAAACAAACCCCGCAAACCGGGTGAATACAGAAAAGGCGCCTAGGGTTTAACATGCAGATTTCTTCATAAACAATTCAGTCGTGTATTTAATAATGCATTTTCTGATGCTAAATATTACGGCAATACAATTATAAATCTGCAGATAGATTAATAATAAAGATTGTCCAAAAACCCACTGTAAATGATTCAAACCAAATCGATTTGATATATATCTGATGCTAAGGAATTACAATAATTATCTATCATGAAAAATAACTCAAATACTGCATAAAACAACTATAGAAGAAGTCGCCCCACTCTAGAAGTCTGTATGCCCACTGCTGCAATTTATTTTCTCTAACTGCTGGAATAATAAAAACCTGTGAATACCATGAAGATCCCTGAATGGAAACTTCTCTCACTGCTCCCGGGGTTTCTGTCCGTAAGAGGAATTATCCATAGGGTTTCCCTGATCCTTGGATTTTGTCTGCAAAAGCTCAGAGCTAACTATCGGGAGAAAATAATAATAATCTGAATGCCCTTTCCCCAAGTCACATTTTTCCCTTATAGCCAAAAAACCTTCTAAAGGAACAAGTCACACTTTTTTCCAAATCCTCATAATTAATTTTTAATTAATTATTTCCTTTTCCAACCAAGTCGTATTTTTGGCTTATTTGACCCTTCTCCAAGGCAAGTCACATTTTTTGCCTAGGAAGTCACATTTTTTGACTAGGAACGCACATTAAATAATTTATTAATTTATTTAAATACACTTTCCTAAGTCAAAGTCACTTAAACAGTCTATTAATTAATTATATGTGCTTTAATGATATTTTACTTTATTTTGAGCACAATATAATAAAATTAATAAACCGAAGTCACACTTGAAAACACCCTTTGGCCATCGGGTAGACAAAACAGGCCAAAGGTTTTCGCCCGAACTATTCCGAGAAAGAGGGACATTACATGCAACAAAGTGCGCCTTCATTTGGAAACCCAAGTTTTGTACTGTCTTACCCGAAAAGCCTGATTCCATGCAATCTTGAGCATAGCATCCTTCTCAGGTATGTTCGGATAGGGAAAAAAGTTCAGTTACCAATCAGGTTGTTCGGATAGGGAAAAAAATACAATAGGTAGATAGTTTTAAAATATTATTTTTAATATTTAATTTTGGTACATAATACATATACTCGCAAAAAAAGAACTACGATTACAGGGAAAATCAAATACGTTTATAGTGTAATTTTTACGTGCTAAGCTCGAACAAAATGGCAGAGGCAAAGGTCGACTTTTGTTGCAAGATCACAACACATGGGTCGCGTTTTTGCTTGCTGGTTTGTGTTTTCCTCCTATTTGCGTGGCGTCTGTGTTTTCCTGCCTCCACATGATGCTGCGTTTAGGGTTTTAAAATTTCTTTTTGCATATTTTACTTGAGCTTTTACTTTTCCAGAATCCAACACTTTGGGTTTTCATTTCAGTATTTAATTTAGGTTTATTATTCAACGGAAATTTTTTTAGACCCAGCACCCTAAACGAATCTACCGAACAAGTTCGTTTTTCCCTGAACAATTCATTCCGAGACCAAATTTGGCCTGTGTTCATACAAACATGGTAACTATGCCCCAGAGGCTCAGGATGGACTTTTGAGGTCAAATTTGGTCATATGAATCTACACATGGAGAAAAAGCAGATTATAACAACCAATGGACAAGTTTTGAACAATTATGCCTATGATTCGGGAAGAGGTTGATGCTTGCAAAGTTTCAAACCTTAAAGCTTTTTTGATCGAGAAGGAGGATCCCAAAGTTTGACCTGCCTCAAGAAATAATTTGACCTTGACATCATTAATTTGATGTTACCACTCACGTAGAGGATTCTTCAAGCTTTCCATTGCACATGCTTGTTTTCCTCCTAACTCCTTATAGAAGATCCCACAATCATTCGGAGAAGTTGAATTTCACAAGTTTGGACTATCGTTCCTTACACCTGAAAAACCCGCTTTTGCACAGACTACCCCTGAATCACCAAATCTTTCCTAAATCTTCCTAAACTACTTCCAAGATATTCAAGGCTCTCCAATGACCACCTCCGGATGTTTATGACCTTTTTTAGAATCCTTCATGAGAGGATGCACATAGGCCCCGAGGATGACCAATGCCATTGGCCATTCCATAGGTGGCTTCCTAGAGAACTGGGTCTTAAAAATTGCACTTTACTGAATGTGAAGAATTGACCTTATTATCACATCATTTTACAAACTTGTACATGTTCACCCATTGTAATAGGACTACTTTCAAGGGTAAGGTGACCATGACACAGGAGGCAGGATGACCACGAGAGGGATTCAAGAAGATTTTTAAGCAAGTTTTCACTTTGTGGCTTTGTTGTCATGGCTTAAGTTTTGAATTTTTGGGCTAGTAATTTCACATGACAACAAGTATACTATTCAACATGCAAAAATATGCGGACAGAAACTGACTTCTTACATCTCTGAGATGGCACAAACTGATCAAATCAAAAATAGGAGAAGACGTTTGAAACATTCCTCCTATACTTTGTTGTCCCTTCAATCTTCCACTTTCTTCTTTTAATTGATCAACCTCCTCCTTTAAATATCCTATGATTTCTAAGTTGCGATGTTGCATTGGGGTCTGTGTATGCTTTTTGGCATTCAACATAATGGATCACATTATCCTTGCCTACCATTGTTTTCTCTAATTCCACCTCTCTCATGTCCCTTTTTAGAGGCTAATTTCTGAAGACCTTAAACCCATTCTTTCCCCGTGGGTCTAAGGAGAAAAGCTAGGGGAAATTGGAATTATATTTTTATTGTTGCTTAGATAGTTGTTTTCATTTATTACCATTTATCCTATTGGAAGCACCATGCTCCAATAGTGAATCTTAAGTAGTTTAGTAATAAAGGTATTGTGAGCATGTAGGTTCCAAATACCCATTTTAATATTTAAAAGCACCTACTTAAGGGGTCAGCCATGATATTTATGATTGTTTAAGCACTCATTATGGCTATTTTAAGGAGGTCACTTGGGCATTAATGATTCATATTTTTTTGGAGATTGTTCTTATTTTGGTGAAAGTTGGCTAGTGTAGCCCTTTTACTCTCTCTCTCAAGGATGAAACCCCTTGGGTTGAGGATCTCTTCCAAGGACGAAAACCCTTGGTTGAGAATCTTGTGAAGGACAAAATCCCTCCATGAGGATTTTGGTGTGCAAGTTGATTTGAAAAGAAATAAAGTATCTTTCTCTTGCATGTGTTGTCTCTTTGGTGCAAATTATATTTTATTTCAAGTGGAGCGACCTATATTGAGGTGGTGTTTTGGTATGTGGTGATATTTTGATAAATCTGAAATTATCATCTTATTCTCTATATTTTATTAAGCCAATATCTCAAGTTTGGTGATTTTTGGTGATGTTCTACTATTTTTAGCAAGCTTGGGAATGTTCGCTGGTTAGGGTTCCGTAATTAATTAATTTCACATGCAAATCTGATTTCTAGCATAATTGATTGATAAGGGTTTTCTATTATTTTTGGCACAAGTTTGGAAATATTTTTACAAGGTTTAACTCCATTTCAAAGGGTTGTTCTCACCTAGGAAGGTCGCTGCCCTAGGAAGGGTTTGAGCTTAGTATTTTTGCAAAGTTATAACAGCAGTGCCTTAAATCTAATTTGAGAGCTTCTTGCCATTTCCTGAGTTCCCCTCAAAAGGGACATTACAGTGGTATCAGAGATCTTTCCTCCCAACCTGTGAAGTATGGCAGATGACAACGGTATGCCAAAAGGAGGTTATAAAAGAAAATTAGGGAGCTCATTTGAGAGATCTAGATTTGGGCACATTTTTCCTATTCGGGCATTGTGAGCTTAAGTTGCTCCATGTTCTTCCACTTGAGGACATGAAAACCCTCTTGTGTGGCTTCCCAAATGGGAAGGACGAAAACCCTTCAACATTGATTGAGCTTGAAGATTATTGCAGATTTGAGGAGAATACTTAATATTCAGATTCGTTATTGCCATTGGGCAGCCTTCACTCTACAAGTGGAGCGACCTACCTTGGAGGGTGGTTTGGTTCCCTAGAGGGCATAAAATTGATGATCTCACTCTCATTTTCAGATTTGGCATATTTTATAAAGTCGGAATCTCCATTTTGAGTGATTCATTTGTGCAAGGGTTTACTATGTTTTCCTAAGCCCTCGGTTGAATTGGCTAGTCTGTCAACTGAGTTTTTGTGCCATAATAATTCCAGAATTGTGAGTTTAATATTTGATCACATTTTTTGGCTTCTAAAATCAAGGGAATCCAAGGAATAACTTCTCGTGGCTTTTAATTGTTTTGTGGATATTCATTCTGCTTCTCTGAATCTGAATTTCCTAGTTCGTTGGTTTGAGAGTGTTGATTTCATCCTTATTTAATTGTTGATCATAAAAATCAGACTTGCTTATTTTGGGGGTTTGAGCTAATTTCCAAACATTTTCAGTTTTGTCCCCAAAAGGGATATTACAATCTTGTGATATTGTTTGCATTGCATTGTAATCTCTAAACTACATTTAGTGATGGCGGTGTAACAAGCTAATTTAAACTGCTTTGGTCACTTAGATAACTTGGCACAATAATATGCCATGAATGCATCTTCCAAGGGAAATATTTACCTAAACCACATTAAGTGGTGGAGCAAGTTTTGGTCTTATTGTTCAACAAACAAGTTTATCCACATTTTCTGAGTGGAGAGTTGTAAATATGAAGCATGTGCTTTTTTTCTTATTTTACTTTCACTGTATAGTGGTAGTTTCTATTTTTATATTTGACTTTAATTAATCCCATGCATAGTGAGAGATTTAGCTTGACTAATATTAGGCCACTACGTGGCAGTCAATGATTAATTAATTATGATGTTTCTTTTTATCTTTAAAAAAGGGTGAAACATAATTGGCTAAAGGTCTTCGACTGAATTCTCTCAAAAAGTGGGACATTTCAAGCAAGAGGTCCACTGCACAAAAAAGCATTGTGGGCCAATCTAAAGTAAACTGCCCTATTCAAAGAACCAATATATGGGTCTAGGCTTGCTTCCTATTAAAGGACGGGAAAATTCTTAGAGAAGAAATTTATGCCCCTACTCATCACAACCACAAGATAATAGTGGGGTCTAAAATTTATTAGGCCATTCTAAAATTGAACCACTCTGAATTGCATATTAGGTTTGCAAAATGGTTTTGGATGCCCTAGCGCCGCCTATGAACGTAGGGGGTTAATTATTTTGGTTTTCTTGTGTTTATCATATTTAGACTCTTGCATGGACAAATAGCTCAACCATTTTGGAGGGCATTGTTTTCTTATTTATTACTACACTGTCAAAATTTTCAGCAGAGGTACCGGTTTTGGTGGAGTGTAATGTTGTTTGCTCAATCAAAAGGGATTATTTTTTGGGAAAATAGGGTCTGCTATTATTGGGCTGCATTTTCCTATTCTGAGCAGTCATATATTTAGTGGGAAGTAGACAGTAGAGAGGAAGGGCATTGTAATTTGGGGAACATATTTCTCCAATCCACACAAGAGATCGATAGAGATTGTAAAAAACTTTGGATACAGAATTTTGTAGCAGATTATTTCTCGAATTGAAAAATTTGATGAATGAATTTCTTCTCAATTGACTGGTTAAATTTAAACCAGGTAATGGATGTTTACAACTTGAGTGTTCCTCATTTAATTAAATATTGGGAAAAGATATTTTTGTCTCTTAACCTCATATACAAATATTGGGTTTATTTGGAATGAAATTCTCTGTTGGTCCACTATAATTAAATAAGTTGGAAATGTAGTGTTGCTAGATAATACAAGACTGTTGTATGGTCCTTTTGACTCAGCTAAGATACATTCTTGATTAACTTAAAATACTACCATGGGCAGGGTTGCCATTCATTGGTATCATAAGAAAACAATTTGCAAATCTTGAACCGTGACCTACTTTGCATGGCAGCAGAAAGCTATTTGCCAATCCTGAACCGTCTACTTTGCACACGCAGAGGGTATAGAAACTCTCTTTTGACAGAGTTATTACTATGATTGTTTGCCATTTCATATTGTAAACTTAACGAACCTTTGGACTGGGCTGAGCTACGAGTTACACTTTTGATAAAATCGACAACTGTAATCTCATATATCATTTCATAAGCTTTGGGCATAATAGGAATAATTCCTTAACTGTGTCAAAATCATAAAAAAAAATTAAAAAAACTCATTACACAACTATAAGGAGACGATAGGGCAGTTGAGTTCCTTCTATAAACTGTTTATTCCAATACAATTTGGTTTCTATGTTACTTTTTGTCCATTACGGACAGTTAACTTGACCAAGTATTGTCATGGGAGCTAGATGTTATTGGACTCCTAATTTCATAAAAATGTATGTTGACCTTGCAACATGTGATAAAAGACTCTAAGAGTAAGAATTTACTACAAATTTATGCAACTAATGATTGATCACTGATTTATTATTATTAAATCTATTGGACCAGTGAATTGTAAGCTTGGAATAGAAGTGGTTGAAGTATGGAAAATGTGATTGTTAAATATGAACTCGTTCAACTAATTTCCTTCAGTTCAGTTTTCATTTGAATGTATGCTTGTTATTTATAATACAAGAGGAGGGTTTTGTAAACCCTTGGATGATAAGGGTGGATCACTCAATCCAATTAATTTAAGTATATTAACCTACTTTATTCAGAGATGTTTGTTTTGACTCGCTAAATATCAAACTCTTGATTCTTATCTTAACTATTTCCGCCATAACTAATTGGATTTCTAGTGGCGAGAAAAGTGATTAATCCCTTACAGGTTAGTACAAGGATTCTTGTTGACAAGAATTAGAAACTTTATAAGGTTCTAACTGAATTGTATTCCTTATAGGAAACTAAGTGTTGCTTCTCATTGCATGATTATTAAAGGGGATGAGTTTTATTACAGCAGACTCAAGGTTTTAATCTATATATAAAATCTAAACAGGTTATAGAAATCATTATTTCATAGTTCTCGATTTTACTTATTTGTGCTAAGATGAATGCCCATTTCTACTCCCTTCGTTGAAGAGTAGGGTCACTATCCGTTTCCGAATTGTGAAGGGAGATCCCTTGTGGTTTGTGGTTGGAGGTAAAGCGCTCCAATGATATTCTCCCTCGGCTGCATTGACATTCAGAACACGGAGTACAGCAGATTTTAGTTGCATTTATTACTATTAACTTTATTTATGTGATTTACAATTGGATGTCTTACTTATTGTAACGCACTGGAAAAGTGTGTAGTCGGTTATGTATTTTTGTCATACACAGAGAATTATTAATGCTGTAATAATTTGTAGTTTCAATTTTGAAAACATTTAGTTGGCTTATTAATGAGATTATGAATAAATGTATAATTTAAGGATTAATGTGTCAAACATTGAGATTATAATTGGGCATAGAAGAAGTCATTTTTATGATTTATAAATGTTTACTTGCTGATTTGAGTTATCATAGACACGTAAGAAATATACAGATTCCTGAATTCATATGGATAAAACACTTAAACGTAATTAAACTAGTGTTAACTTGTAATGTCCGCTTTTTCGACTTGAGAGCCTAACAATGGACTTCTTGTCATTCCCTTTCCATGGCAAGGAAGCTTGGATGAGCTAGGGTAGGAATTGCATTCCATTTCAGTTTCTTTTTTGTTAATTTTAATGTTTCTTTCAGTGTTTTCCTTTAGGAGCAGCTCATCTGGGTTTGGAGGTCATAATGAAGCAAATTAAAAGACCCAAAGTGAGGCTTTATGACGTTGGTCCTTCTATTTTGGCTTTTGGCGCCAAAGGAAGAATATAAAAGAACATTAAAGACTTCATTTTCATCCATCTATCTTGGCACATTTTCTCATATAATTGATTGGTTTATTGGGCTGATTGCTCACTTGTTATTCCACTTTTGGGCGAAAACCCTAATTGTGTGGCTTTTCCAAGGAAGACAAAAACCTTCCTTGTGGCCTGGTTGGAGGACGAAAACCCTCCATCCTTTGAAGTGAAGACAACTTGAAGACCTCTTGAATTTGGACATTAGATATCAAGGAAGACATCTACAAGGGTTTGCATCATTTTTGGAGCTCTTCCCTAGAGGGAGCGACATAGGGTTTGAAGTGGTTGTTGGGTGCCTTCTAGTGCTCATAATTCATATTTTAAGTGACACTCTGATTCGGCATAATTTATAAGGCCGGAATCTATGTTTTCATGATTTTTGGTGGAGTTTATCTATCATTTTCAGCCTTGGTTTGTGGTTGTTCATACTGTTGTTCCTAAATTTAATTACAGCAGTGTGTTATCTTGGGTTTTCTCCATTTGTTTATTGCAAATTGGATGGATAATTGATTGTTGTGATGAAATAATCATTTAGAAGTGTTTTCAGCTATTGTGCATGGTTTTACGGTGAATTTAAGCTCTTATACAATTCGCTGTTAGGGTTTTATTAGGATGTTGGAACTACTGTCATAAAATCAGATTAGTTTCAATTGTTGGTATTGGTATATTTTCAGATAATATTCTTCAGGGTTTGTGGCCAAACCCTTATTTTTGTTTTTATCCTAGAAAGGGGCATTACAGTGGCATCAGAGCTTCAGTCTTCCCAGCCTAAGGGTTTCTTGTGTGGAAGAAAATATGGACAGATTGATGAAGGTGCAAGAAAGACTAGTGGACACCTAGGTGAACTGCAAAACCTACAAAGGGGAAGGACATTCAAGGAAAATCCTAGGGTTTCAAAGGTTGCAGCTAGCTTTGAGGAGTATCAAGCGCTTCCAAAACTGTCCGTAATGTCCTATCATTTTCCAAGTTTGTAGGATGAAGAAAAGATATTGGGCATCGGGACTTGGTCCAAGCCCCGAGGCATGCACAAGGGTCATGGGAAGGGTATCCCAACCCTAGTGGAAAAGAGCCCCATCTTGTTGGCAAAGTAAGAGAAGGCTACAGAGCTTGATGAAGAGGGAACTAGACTCCCAAGTTCGCTAAGAGAGGATGGGCATGCCTATTCCCCTTGGGGTTAAGGAGGAAGGTATATTGCGGCATATGGTTATTAAGAGGGAGCAACCCTTGGGAGGATTAGAAACCCCCAACCCTCTTTCCAAAGTTGATCTCTTGGCTAGGTTTTCCAAACAACACCATAGTGACACAGGGGCCAAACCTAAGTAGTGGAGCTAGAGCCAAGAAAGGAGAAGGAGATCAATGAACATACAACTCAAGATCTACACTTTGGAGGAGAGGGAGCCACCAAAGGCTGAAGATTCAGCCCTTACTCCCATTATTGTTCTAGATAGTCATCATTATGAGGTAATTACTGATCATTGTTTGATTAAAACAGATAGTATTTCAGCGTGTGATGAATCCAGGGTTGAGAAGAAGGGTGATGAGCAAGAAGGGAGAAGCGAAAGGGATGGGTGGAACCCATTTCTCAAGGAGACATGATAACAGTCAGCTTGTTGGTCTGTTTATAACAGCAAACAATAAAGAGCCAAAAGATGAAGAATTATAATTCGGTAAGAGCCACAAAGACATCCCAAGCACATGTCAACAAGGTATGGTGGTTGTGCAAATGGGGAGAGCACCAATTATCGAAGAGGCAAAGGCAAAAAGAGACGAAAATCTTGTTGAAAGTCCAAGGAACAAATATATTTCAGATTTATTGCTCCCTAGTTCACCATCACATGATGAGCTAATCGCTATAATCAATTTGATACAAATGTGGTAAAAAATGAGGAGCACATTGAGTAGTATGGGGTACTTACACCCTTTCAGGCAGCCCCCAAGTTATGCATGCATCAAGACAAATGTCGCTTTAGGCATAAGGACTGAGATTGGAGTGATAAGAGGTAACCCTCTTCCCTAGGCCCGCGGTATGCATGCAAAGTATAACTACTTCCTCATTTCGTTTGGTTTGTAATCCATTTGATATACTTATGTTTGAATGAAGAATTTGGGATCACAATGATGGTTGTGTTGATGGTATCTCCACGAGTCTTATAAGGTCAAGAAGATGGGAAAAATCTCTCCAAATAAGGCACTTGATGAGGTGGTTGGTCTATTCCTGAAGGCAATCAAAGGGAGGTCATTCAAGGGAATACTCATCCTTGATGACAAGCCTAAGGTTACTCAAGACAAGCAACAACAACTATGGAACAAATGCGAGAAAGAAAGGACCCCATCCATCGAGGAAATCATGCCGAGAAAGAGTGCTGATTTAAACTCAGAAATGGTCAAAGGTATGGAGGTGTTTTGAAATCATTGCTTCCTTCTACACTAATTCAGTTTGTTGTCTTGAGCCATTTGATGAAATGAATAACAGTATGTCATGGTTGAGGCTCCATTGTAAACCATGGCAAGTGGCTGTACATTTTGGTTAGCAAACTGAAAATGGGGTTATAATTGGAGAAAAATCTGAATATGGGAGGATAGGTGAAATGGAGCTTCTAAGTGAAGTTGTTATGAGGTACACCCATGGGACAAGGGCATTTCGGGGTGACATGACCACTTTCAGTCTGCCGTAATTTTCAGACCAGCAACTAATGGTAAGCCATCTGATAATTTGTTTGATCACGACAAGAGTCTATTGCATCATTATTTGTCATTGCCATGCTTTGGTGATCATAACTGTGCTAATGAGGTAAAGGAGCAAGGTTGGGAGAAGAATCTTTGCCAAGGACTCATCATACATCTCCTAAGTAATGCCTATGAGGTGGTTTTTTATGACAGCCCAAGGGACACACATATTTCAGATCCTTTGTTTCCTTTTTCATCATCATGGGTTGATCATCACAAACTCTTTGTCACGAGTTTGGACTTCAAGATAGGGGTTGCTTTGCACATGATGATTGAGAGAAGGAGAGGTATGATGAAGAGTTACATAGATTGCTTGCATCCTTGGAATCCGGGTAAACCCTTGAAGCTCAATGAAGGCGAAGGTAAAGATTTTAGTTTTGATTCTTCCTCTTTTTGCTTATGGAAGGGAAGGGATTTGATGAGTTTGTATGAAGTGGGGAAAAATTCTAGCGTGGCATGTTTGAGGCATCATAAGCTTGATAAGAATTCTGATTTTCTTTTCTATGTAATGCTAACCCATGGTTCCATGAAAGAAATATGGGAAAGGGGGAGCAATTATGATGAATTTGCAGCTGTACATATGTCAGTCATAGAGGGAATTGATGATGTATCTAAAGGGAGAAATGATAAGTGTGCTCTTGAGGTAAGTACTCCATTAAGAGGAGAAGCTGAATTCACAAATTTTGTGTCTCAAATCGAACATGATGAATGTTATCTAATAGTTTCAGATAATGTATATCAGCTAGAAGTTGTTGGAAGTAGTGAGAGTACCAATTTTTGGAATTTCAAGCAAGCTGCCATAAGCTTTTATGTGACTGTCATAAACATTTCCAGCCCTTTCTCCATATTGCTGTCAACTGTAACCTTTTGGTCAACCCCAGTAACATTGATAGAGTGGGGAACTTTGAAGATATGTCATGCTTACAACTGTTGTACCCTCCTTTCATCAGTTGTTCACAACTTTTCCAGCTACTTACCTACTTATAAGACGCCGGGGAAAGGAGCTTCCAATCATATGGTTGAAGAAATTCCAAGCATTTCATGGCTGTTGTAGTCACTCTACAGCCCCCATATGGTCACCATGGTGTTATTTCTCTAAAGGAATTGATTTCCTAATCATAGTGGAAGGTGAGATGGCAAACACCTTGACCCAAGGGTCAATTTGAGGTCTGTTCCACCGAGGAGGCCTGCTGTTTGGTGCATTTTCAGTTTGTTCTTCTCAAGGTTTTGGAGCATAAAGAGACATTTTAATAGCCGGGAGTTGTATTCACTACACACTAACATACTTGTACTATTTTGTGCAAGTAAAGGTGGAACTCTGGTCACCCTCATTTTGATTTTTGAAAGAGAAGATTAAGATTACATTGGTATTTGGGACAACATGAGAGAAATGGTGGGCCACCAATGCTTGGATGGTGATTGTACAAAGAAGGAGCAACTAAGACTTATTTGGGATCCGGGCACTTACAATTACTCAAGGACAAGCAATTTTGGGAAGGGATGACTGTAATGTCCCCTTTTTCGAATTGAGGCCTAAATGTGAACTTCTTGCCATTCCCTTTCTTTGGCAAAGAAGAATATTTGAATAAGGGAAGGAATTGCATTTTATTTCAGTTTCTTTTATTAGATTTAATATTTCTTTTAGTGTTTTCCTTTAGGAGACAGGTCGGTTGGGTTTGGAGAGAATAAAGAAGCAATTAAAAGATAAAGTGAGGCTTAAGAGGTCGGTCCTGTTCTAATTGGCCTTTGGCGTTGAGGGAAGAATATAAAATGGACTTAAGGACTTCATTTGCATCCATCTTTGGCACATTTTTCATATATTTTTTGGTTTGTTGGGCAAGTTGCTCACTACCTTTCCACTTGAGGACGGAAATCCTCTTGTGTGGCATCCAAAGAAGACGGAAACCTTCCTTATGGCTTGGTGGAGGACGGAAGCCCTTCATTTTGAGTTGGAGACATCAAGAAAAAGGATTGCAAAGGCTTTACATCATTTCTTGGAGCTCTTCCCTAGTGGAGCGACTATGGTTTGGTGCTTTCTAGGGCACAAATTTAATATCTGATTTTATATTTTGAATCTCCATAATTTATAAGGTCGGAATCTATATTTTCGTGATTTTTGGTGGGGTTTATCTATCATTTTCAGCCTTGGTTTGTGGTTGTTTTGCTGCTGACCTAAATTTAATTACAACAGTATATATTCGCTGATTTTCTCCATTTGTTTTACCAAATTGGATGGATATTGATTGTCGTGATTGAATTAATCATTTAGAAGTAACTTTCAGTTGTTGTGCATGGTTGTATAGTGAATTCTATGCTCTTATAAAGTTCGCCCTAGGGTTTTGAAGATATTACAATTGCTTTTATAAAAAAAACATATTTCACTTCACTTGGGTTTGCGTGGTTTTCCTTCTTTTCAGTTTCAGCCCTTGAAAGGGATATTACAAAAGAGCACGTGATCGTTACAAAATCTATCTTATGAAGAATCTACAAACCTGCAATGTCCTAAAACCATACATACAGTCCCACAAGTCTTAACCCAGTCATTGCAGGTCTAAAATCGTCTTGTGGATTTGAGTAATCTGAAATGTTCTTGCAAAATCCACATCCTTGCCTGTTAACAATCCTCCTTGCAGGCTTCCAGAACATGTAAGTGAAGCTTAGTAGCTGCAATATTTCTCAAAACTCGATCTGTCCCCCAACTATTTTGGAGAAGCCATTTCAGAATCTAGATGTAGGGATCTTCTCATCCATGATATGAAAAAACATATGTCAGTTTCCCTGCAGATAAAATATTTTTTCTTTTTGTTTGGATCATTTCAAACTCTAAACTTGAAAATTCTGAAACTTCCTCTTTCCAAGATATGGTCTCTCCAACAAATATAATACCCTATTACAACCCACCACCATATTTTTGCTTACCAAGTTTTCAATCTCTTTTCTGACAGTGTTAGTATACGAAATTGGAGAATGCCCAAGATGTAAACAAAAAATTTTGCATTCAAAAACAAATTCTAGTTTTTCGAAGATAGACTTCTAGGATAAAAGTTTTTTGAACAAGTTCTATATAATTCACATGATTTTAGCTTTGAATATTTAACATTGATTAAGGTATGAATCTCATTTCTTTATCATCAGAATTTACTTTTTATAACAAGGTATGTTTCCCACAGAAATAACACTTCACAAGTGAATTCATTAACATTTAAATAAAACTTCATAAAATAAACAACATTACTAAGTAAAGCTCTCATTCACCTTGAGTTGTATGTGTTCCAATTCTATCCTCAACTTTTTCAGCAAAGTGTATGTGACGTCCCTAGAATCATAATACTTTCTCTTTAAATCAGGATAGGAAAGAATATGCGTCAATTCAGTTGCATCTTCAAGAGTATATACCTTCCCAAAAAAAAGATCATATCAGACATTCATGAACTAGCTTTAACGTAGATATTCAGCACCACAGCAATCAGAAGGTTTGAAAATCATTGTGAAAAAAAAAAAATCAACCTGCTTCTGAAAAAATAAACACATATGCCATGAATCCATAACTTCTAAAATGTATCGTCTGCATGCCCATGGAGTATGGAAAAACAACCTATTTGACAGAATCACATGAATAAATTTATTTCCCTGTTATTGTGAGGCCGATGCAAGATTTTTGAGTGGAGAAGGATGTGAGTTATAAAGTGTGATCAAATTATCAAGAATCAATATGCTGAAGACCAATTAGTCAATGAATTGGAAACTCAACTCAAAATACTTTAGTATAAGGCAAGAGGACCTTGAAGTAGGGAGTGCATTTACTAGAATGCATATGGTGATGTTCATTCAACTTTGTATTTTTTTATTTTTTGAAAAAGAAATATTTATTAATACCTATGAATGACCAAAGTAGGTCCATGTGACTCAACAGTCCAGCCAGTTTTAAAGTACACTAATAATGTCCTAAGGTAAAAAAGAACAAGAGGATTTGAAAAGGCAACTAAAGAATTAGAAAATGTAAAATTAACTAGGGGGCAAAACCTATCCATGACATCCAAGTAAAAAACATATAGCCATGGAAGCAAAAGACTCTTCAAGCAAACCAGGAGTCAATGAAGACCAAGGCTAGAGTATCAAACCTATAGATGGGAAAACTGACAACATTGCTATTCACCGGTACAATAGGTTCTTTATGAAGCAAGGTAGTGTTATAGGAACATGTTGTAGATTGTTGATTTAATACAAGCATTGTTTTGGTAGCTGACTTTGTTATGTTGTTAGTTGATCAGTTTTTGGTAGTGTATTAATAAGTCTTTAGCTATGATCAGTTGTAGTTGACAGTTTTGTTTTAACCACAGTTCAAAATATCATTATCAGCAACTAATCAGCAGCCCAAATTTTGACTTAGAAATCGGGAATCGACAATTTCTCAACAATTTATTGCCATTAATTGGCAACTTTATCACTACTTTAAAAAACATTTAAATTCATAGAGTAAACTTAAATTGAATGTAAAACATTATTAAACCCTAGTAGTCACCAAATTCGCAGAAACAAATCACGGAGAGAAAAAACGCTAAAAAGGCTATAAACTAACCTTTTTGTTCCAAACATTATTCTACATTTGCCTAGCAATTTTGGGAAACTTTTTGAGCTATTTTTTGGGCAATTTTTGGCGATTAATCACCATATCAAAAATCGCGATTTTCTGAAAGATAAATCATTTAGGGTTTGAATCACAATTTATCAGTGATAAAAAACTGGTTTTTAAACAAAGGTTTTAACTAACTATTGAGAATTATATCTTATAAATAGAAAAATGAACTAGGTTGTTAGTAAACGAGTACACGTATAGGCTCGGGCTCAGGTTCGAAACATGGAAACACCAATTTTCAAAGCACCCTTGGGTACGAAATAGCACAAAAACATCCATACAAAATATTGTTAAACAAATATAAATATATATTAAAAATGCATAATACTCATTTTTTGTCCATAAAAGTTAAACACTTATAATACTTAGTATTCATGAAAGTTCAAAAAATTCAACATGCTTAAATTTTCATATGTACATGATTATGATCTAGATTCTAGAATATATAGTCTATATTTTCCTCAAGTATCACTAAAACATAAGTATGTAGTGTTTTTATGTTTATCTTTGGCATTTGAAAAACAACAAAATTGTTGAAACAATACAAAAATGTTCAAGGTATGGCCTGGGTGCGGCAAAGCCTTACTCAGGACTGTTTTGGAGTTTTGGGAACATTTCAGATGAGTACTAGGACCAATACCAATACCCATTACCTCAATACGCGAGTACGGACTCAATTGGCATTTCCAGGTATCTAAGAAGAGTGTTGAGGTAAGGGCATTGATGTGACATGTCCTCTTTGTAATGTCCCGTTTCAGGATAAAATTAGTACCAAACAGATTTTCCCCAAAAACCCAAAAATAGAATCTGAGCGTATGCAAACTCAGCTAACAATAAATTTTGGAAAAGAATGAATATTCAATAATTTAATTTTCCAACCCTAGCGCCTAGGGAAAAATTAGATTCTCACAAACCCTTTTGGAAAAATATAACAGCAGACTGAAATTTATGACAAGAATCAGATGTTTCATGCCAATAATAAGATAATGACCTGATTTTTATTTCAAACCCTTGATACCAGAAAAATGTAGACTTCTGAAATTCTATTTATCAATCTAAATATCTGTAATCTAGAATACCCAGAAGGCTTAAAACGTCCAAGAAGCCTACAGAACATAATCATGAAAGAAAATAATTTTTCCAACAAGGTTCTGAATTTATCTTATTGTTGGCTAGATTTTCTGCACAACTGAAAACCTAGGTAGTCATGAGATAAATCTCCCTCATTTACCGGTGAGGCTCCCGTGTAAGATTTTACCAGTTGTATTTCCTAGTATCTATTTGTTGGTATTAATTTAACTATGTAGCTCATGAACCATAGCTAGAGAGTTTTGCAACAAGTAAGCAGCTATAAGACAGAAAATATCTGTAGAAGAGGAAAATAATAGAAAACAAGAATAAAGGAGAGGATGTGCAACCCAATCAATAGTTCACAGAATTGATTGCATGCACATAGACGAAACAAATAGACCTTAAAAGGCAAAATTTGAAGCAAGGATCTAGATCTAAGACAACACAAAGTTTATGCAAAGATCTAAAAAGAAATAAGAAACGAATGCACCATTGACACAAAGTTCTCCGGAAATCTGTCTCTTGTCTATTCCTTTGCTTGCAGAAAGCTATCAAGGGTTTCAGCTCAAAGTATGGAACACAAGAATGCTGATTACAAATTTTGATCTTCTAACCCGTAGGTTTTTCCTCTATTTATAGTGTATAAAGGGCAATTACAAATAGGAAGCTTTAAATGAAGTCCCGCATGTGGAAGCTATGAAAAGGGAAGCAGCTAGCAATCTTCCTCTTGGAATTCATCTTTGCATGACATGCATGATGTATAACTGAAAATAGAACCTTCTATTTTGCATGTCTGCCGCCTATTTCCAAGTAATTGACTTCTTCAAGTAAGGGATTTTAAACCAATCACTTAAGTTTTATAATTTAATTGATTACTCAATTACTTTGTCAGAGAAAATAAAAGAAAGAGGAAAAAAAATAAGAAGAAAGGTGCAACCCTCCCAGTCTTGTTCTTCTTCCATATTCTGCATGCGGTTGACTCTTTTGCCTTTGATTCTCACCAAACTGGATATGGAAACTATGCATGACTGTGATTTGCTTGCGGATATTGCCTTTGACCTGTCTTCCCTTCTATCCTTGAAGTTTTTGCAGTTCTTCTCCAGTACATGCACCAGTGCAATATTTGTCATAAATAATTCAGACAAAACTCATCATTTTTTATTTTTAATTACATATGAGCAATTAAAAATTCTAGGAAACACTCCGGGTGAAGGAAAGTACAAGTAAATTCAATGAAGGCTTCAACTAGAAGCTTGGGAGCACATGCATAAGCTCCTGAAAGGAATTTTCCATGCATTGACTTCTACACAAGATGCGTTAGAAACAAGACGATGAATTTTTGCCAGAAGCCTTTGCAATTATGAGATCTAGATCCGTCAATTAAATTGGTGATAGGTTCAGGGTCTATGTATGTATCATTGACTTCAGCAAATCTAGAAGCTATGCATGATTCTGCTGATCCTTCTCTTTCATCATGCTTCAACATGGCTAGAACCATAGTTGGAATACTCACATTTGGCAAATACTTGGTAGACCCCAAAAAAAACTCAGCAAAAACTCGGCAATAATCAACCAATACTCGGGAATACTTGGCAACTTAAAAAATACTCAAATTTCTTTAAAAACATAAATTTTAAGCAACACATAACTACAAAATGTATCAAATGAGCCCATAAAATGTTGGAGAAGTGTTTTCTATTAGATTTGAATACAAATACAATACAAAATCACATCATCATGCAAATACAACCGGTTGATACGTAATATGAATTTATGATGATTGACATTGAAAAATATCATCATAAATTTCATATCTATGCAAGTTACAATATACAATAAATTACATTTTCCTCTTCCCCAATCTAGAGAAATATTGGGGAGAGGGTCTAGTGCCTCTACTAGTCCCCACACTCGGCTACGTCTCCACACTCCTCTTAGAAGGCTGCGAATTTGGCTCAATCCTAGAACTAGATGGTGGTGTTGGTGGCTCTTCTGCTGCATGTTGGAGACCACCTCCAAAGATGCCATCCAATCCAACATCTCCTCGGAGTCCTAGTGCTTCTCCCTCCATAGCCTCCCTCTCAAAAGAAGCAATCTCGTCCGCTGTGAACATAGGGTTTTCCTCTTCTTGCCCAGTCCACTCACTTTATGGATCTATCTCATCCAAATCAATGAGCTCCTCTGATGTGGCCTCAACTTTTTTTGTGCGAAGCCGGAGATTTTATTGCACAAAAACCAAGTCGTTGAGCCTTTTTTGAGTCAACTTGTTGCACTTTTCATGTGAATGGCCTCAAACAAACTCCAGTTGCGTTCACATCCAGAAGCGCTACAAGGTTGAGATAGAATTCTGAGGGCTAACTTTTGAAGATTTGGGGGATTCCCTCCCAAATCATCCCACCAATAACCTACAAACAAGATAATCAAAAATTTATAATTAATTAATAAAATCAAATCTGTAACTAATAAGTAACTTGGTAAACATTCTAATTTTTATTACCCAGTGACTGTGTGGATCTGCCTCGAATCGCTAGCACCGAAGAAAAGAATCTCCCCCTAGCATGTTTGTGACTCTGCAGCTCTAAAATGACAAGGTCCCTCATCTCAACATCAAGTATCATCCTCTCAATACATGTTGAAAGGCCCTCCATAACCTCTCCATTCACATTTGTGAAGCTGTCGGAGTAGAAATACTTGGGGTTGAGGTAGTACCCCGTTGCATGAATAGGTTGGTGAAGTTGATTGTTCTACCTCCGATCAATAATCTCCCAAAAGGGACCGTATCTGACGATATCCCCGCTGTAATAGTTTTGGATAGACTCTTTGGCCCTATCCATGGCCTCATATATAAACCCCATGGGGTTTTGCTCCCCATCAACCAAACGCAAAACTCTCACCAACGGCTCTGACACCTACACACAAATTAAAATGTAAGATTGCAAACTTACAACACATATTCGAAATGAAATAAAAAAGTGAAAAGTAGAACAGTATATTTCTAATTTAACAAATTAGAATAAAGGAATGAAATATAAATTGAAGTTTGAAATTACCTTGATGATCTCTATAGCTCTCTTTGCAAAGATATCATCAAAAACTATCTTTGTAACCCTCTCTCTGTCAGCTTTCTTTGAATATTGTGAGTCTAGCCATGTTTGACTCACAAACATTTGTTTCAAAGATGTCAACAAACTAGAAATACTTTGCAACGTCAAAAAGTTAGTTGCAAACCTTGTGACACAAGATCGAACAAGCTCTTTCCCCTTTGTGTGTTCTCTCATCAAGCTCAGAACCCAAGGGTGATTGTATATGTACTTCATTATGGATCTTGCATCTTCTACAACCGGCCTCACCCAATCAATTTTGCCTATGTCCTCCAAAAGAAGGTCAAGGCAATGAGCTGCATAAGGAGTCCAAAAGAGTGATGGATGTCTCTCCTGCAGTAGTCTCCTAGCCGCCACATATGCTGCTGCATTGTCTGTGACAACTTGCACAACATTTTGTACACCAACCTTTAATACTATTGTCTCTAACATAACACTCAAATTTTCTACATTTTTTATGTTAGAAGCATCAATAGAGTTTAAAAATACCATCTCACCGTTTGAAGCTGCTAAAAAATTAACAAGAGTGCGGTTCTTTCCATCCATCCACCCATCTGAAAGAATGGTGCATCTGAATTTTTTCCATTGTTTCTTGTGCTCTTCTAGCATGGTAGTGGCATCTTCAATTGCACCCTCAAGTAATTTCCCACTCAAATCTTTTGGAGAGGGTGCCTTGTACCCTTTCCCTGCAGCTGTCATCGCTGTCACCAAGTACTCCCAGTATGGGCTCTTTACCACATTGAACGGCAGGTTGTTGCAGTACCAAAAATTTGAACAAGCTTTATCCACTTCCTCGTGCATATCTTTGTTCCAAGTTGTACCTTCCAATGAAGTTTGTGCTCCAAGTGTGTTCCTTGCCACAAAAAAACTCGGTATGCCTTTGCTCGAACTCGATGAAGATGCACCTCTTCCTGCTCTTCCGCTTGGTATGCATGGACCATGAGTAGAGCCCGTAATTGTTTCTGCATCATCGTCTAAATCCTCTGCCATTGCAGCCCCAGGTCTAATAACTTGTGATATGGCTGTCTTCAGCCTTGCCTTCTCTAGTTTCTTCTCCTCTAACTCTGTCAGCTCTGTTCTCATCTCTCGCTTTGCCTCTTCCGACACATTGGGGCAAACCGTAACATCTCGGCAAACAATACTTGAAAGGTGATATTTCAAACGATTGATACCTCCATTCATTTTTCTGTTATAGAAATTGCAAAAAACTTCTCTCATTAGCTTCACGTACACCATACTTCCATGCTTTGGAATGGGCATTCGGAGGAATGGTCCCTGCTAGTGATGCTGACTCAGATGTCGAACATGATGTCGAGCCTGATGCCATTGTTAAGCTCTAATCTGCAACACAATGCACATTTTAAAAATTAGAAAATGTAAACTTAATTTAACTTTAAAAACAAAACGTGACTGAATAACAAATTTGCGTAAATAAAACAAAAATACATTACAAGCATTCAATTTTACATTACACGTATTTTGAATTACAAAACAAATCAATTACAATACACATACATAAAATTTAACTAGTTTACAATGAATTTGCGTAAAAAAATATGTATACATACATCTGGCTGCAAATCAGTATAAAAAAATTACAAGCATTCAATTTGACATTACATGTATTTAGAATTACAAAACAAATCGATTACAATACACATACATAAAATTTAACTAATTTACAATGAATTTGAGTTAAAAAAAAATTGGCTGCAAATGAGTATAAAAAAATTACAAGCATTCGATTTTACATTACATGTATTTAGAATCACAATATGAATCTATAAAACCTAAATAATATACACAAAATTTGAAAAAACTTCAAATAATTAAAAAAAAAAACTACCTCCAAATGCAAATCTCCAAATTCTCTCTTTGAATTCGCTCCAAAATCAACTCAACACAAGCAATGCAAGCTCAAATGGTTGTGTGACTGACAATGAGGGGGTAGAGGGCTTTTTAAAGAGCCAAAACAGTGTAAAAAAAGGTTTTTGCATGTGAAAACCATGCAGATTGAAAGTACACTGAAAACTATGTTGCACCAGTACTCCCCCCCATCCTCCTTCCCACCGAACATGTATTGGTATGTGCTGGGTACGGTGCGGATACAACCCAGGTACGTCTTGGGTATGTTCGGGTTTCAATGCTGCAGTTATAAAATATATATATTTTTGTTGACTCGGTCAATAAAACCCTAGAAACTCATAAATTCTTTTAATTCTGTCGGAAACCCTTGCAATTGGATCCATTTCTGCAGACCTATAAAAAGCTTCTTCAAGTATTACCTAAACACAAACAATTCATTGTACCTAACATTGATTTGTAGCACCTGTGAAGAGTAACCTTGCCAAGCTCCCTGGCGAATTGAGGAGACATACTCATTGCAAGGCAAAAACCGAGATCATTGAGGCTGCCAATACCTGTTCGGACGCTTAAATCCAGTTGCAAAAAGAATTAATTGCTTCTTTATGTATGGACAGTCGGTTAATGCTTACCATAACCCTCACTCATTCTATTTAAATAATAATTTCCCTTCCTATTTCTAGCAATTTAAATTAACCTATAAAAATCACACTCTAGCATTCACCAAAATTGGGCACTCAATTATTGCATTGTTGGTTTTTGGTTGCTGTTAGAGCAAAGTGCTTTAGACGAATTGAGGAGACAACCATAGCAATGAGATCCTTGATTGGAGGCTGCTTTTGCTCTGCCAGGAGGACGAGATTGGAGGTTTCCATTGCTATTTAAGGAGCCAAAATTGGGTGAACTAAACCAGTGATAAATATGTGGGAATTGGCATTGTTATTCACCCAAGGAATGGGTTGTACTTTTGAGGAAAAGGATAGTTGATATATTCTAGATTATTTGTAAGTCATACTTGATGATGATATTTATATACCCATATGTACTGCAGCCATCCAAAAATCCCCTCTGATCCACTTAAGTGATTTGACTTATAAGCATCATGGGAATGTTTACCCTGCAAGGCATAGGTAAGAAATTCCCGCTGTGTGCTTTAAAGTGATTTTTCTTTCTATAATGGGAATTTTTAACATATGCATAGGCAGGTATATAAATATATATATATCTAGGATGTCACTGGCTGAACGCTGCATTGCAGCTTAAAACTGGATTATGCTCTCAAAGTGCTTACTTGTGCTCATTCAAATAGCTTCCTATATGACTAAAGCTCCTGGTCTTTCATTATAGTGAGTGCCGGTAGCCTCAGGTTCCCGCTACGCACCATTTTTGGTCTATGCCTGCTAGGCATACGCAGAAATGGGTTTCATACATCGATACGCCGCTTTTCAAAAGCCCCTGGTTTAGCCTTGCATCATGGGACATTTTCAGTCTGCAAGGACAGAGGAAATGGAATGCCCGCCTGTGTAGCCGTCTCTAATTTTCAACCATCGCAGTTTAAGTCACTTTGACTTAATGACGAAGAAGTATCATGCATGGTAGGTGAGATCATTGTGCCCTCCATGCCTCTGCAGGTAACTAGGGCCTTCCAGAACCTGCAAGTTGCAGCTTACACTGGGATTCATTCCAGAAAATGTGACATTATGCAGGGACAAGGTAATCATCTTTGGCCTTCCCTTTGCAAATATTATTTGAGGCAATCTGAGGCTCATTACATCCTCTGGATGCATCTCTGTTGGTAGATGACCTCTCTTGTTGACTTCAGGCTGTCCCAAAAAGACTGAGGCTGGCGAATCCCCTTCGACCGTTAGGGGATCACTTCTCAACCAGATTTAATATGCATCACAGCAGAAAACTCAAGAAAACCAGCATGGAAGAAAACAAATATGAACCAGAAAAAACGTTGCCAGAAGTTGCAGACAATCGACCACTGAATTCATCTCCTGGTGACCACGACCCTATTGAGATGAGTGAATACTGGCATGAAAAACTGTCAACAGGTAGCTTTCAACCAGAGTCGAGAAAAAATACTTGCAGGTAATGGGGCATTATCGAATTCAATAAATAATTAATTGAAAATTTCCCGTAGCCCAAAACTTGGCGGAGACTTGCATCAATGAGTCTGGACATCTGAATGCATTATTTATCTGTCTAACAACCAGCTCATCTTAAGGGAAAAAAGGATTGAATATCCTAACAAAACTCCAGACATCTTGATTGCAATAAAAACACAAAATAAGACCCGTTGATTTTAAAAAAGAACGATCATGTTTTCAAATGGGTAGTCCCAAATCCTTCAAGAGCATGAAATCTGGGCACAGCCGATTAGCTTACTCAGTAGCAACTATATAAGGTGGTGACTGGTCTGTTCTGAATCTTCTGATATACAGGCCACAGGCTACCAGCTGGCCCCAATTGGCTGTACCACACCGAGACTAAATTGATCAGACTCACTGCAAACAAAGGAAGGACGGTGTCAATATGGGAGACATCACTATGTACACCTAATCCAGTGAGACATGGTCCTGTTCTCCTCCTTCAAAACCCATGGACCTTAGATGTGGTCATGCAAGGCATCTTGGGGGTGGTTTACACTAAGCTGCTTACTCAGCGAGCGACTTGGTAAAAGGCCTTTAAGCCTCATACCTAAAATGTGTCTTAGGCTGGGATATTACTTTAAGCAGTCGTAGAGCCTATGGAATGACTATGTATGACGACCAAGGGTACCACGCTGATTGACAATCCAGGTGGGTTGGATTGAGGGATGCTTTACAATGGAACAGACTTAATATATCCTCTACGTCAGGAAAGTATCTTCATCATTTTTTATGCACTACCTTAGAAACGTTATTCTGCATTGTAGTACGAGTGCATTTTGCTGTCTGTTTCATATCTAGTGCAGACACCTGATCTTCGTAACCCATCTTTTTCCAATAGTATAATAGTATATTTATTTCAACTATAAAAATAAGATTACGGATACATGTATTTCAGAATATTTACGATTTCTATTGTAGTTTTGTAACAAATAATCAGTTGCCTATGTTTAAGAGCACATGCAAAAGAATATTACTTGGGTCATAAGGGTATGATTCTTTAAGCAACAATGACTGTCAAAGACCACAATCATGAGGCCAAGGAATTCCATGCAGTCCACCCAAATATCACTTTGTTAACACTCATAAAGACCAATGTTAACCTACATAAATACCTGGTAATCAAAAAGAAGAATAAGTTTCATAGATACATTGTGCACATCCCCACATATCTAGATTGGAACAAAGAGTTCCACAATCATGTGGATGTCAAATTTCGCAATTGGATGTACATTGGCACACAAGAGTGATCATAAGATGGATCACTTAGTGAACCTTGTGAGTATGCTACTGTCCACATATGAGGACTTGGGAATGGTCTACTTAATACAAAAGCTTCAACATTGTCTATTGGCAAAACCATTCGTGTTTTATGTGGATCACCAAGCACTAAATGAACTTGGTCAAAATGTCAGTAATCCAGGGAAGAGTGAGCATGTGGCTACTCTTGTTCGAGAATTCACAATCAATATTGTTGTGAAGCTAGAAAAGCACCATGTGATGGCTCAACAGCATGGAAAAATACAGTTTGACAATCCTTTGTGGAAACACATTCATTTGTAATCCTCTCCCACGTGATGTGGATGAAATTGTAATATGCATTTTATGAAGAAAGATGTATGTAAATTGATTATGAAGTTATATTTTTGAAATGTGAAAGACACTTACATTCTGCTCTGTACATTGGAAAGAAATGAATTATATGTTGTTATTGGTTTCCAACATTGAAATATGTAATGTTGTTCAATTGAAGTCAATAAGAATTGCAAGTTCAGTTCTCCTTTGCATTATGTAAAAAAAAAAAATGGAAATATCAAATTGGGATTGAAATCTTGTTTAGAAAATGGAAAAGGAAGAAATGCATATGGAAACAATAGTGTATTTTGTATTTTTGGAGTTGTGTAAAAATAAAAGTTAGTAATTGCTTTTGATTCAGAATGGTTTGTTGTAAACAACTAAATGCATTGGATTGGTTTAGAAACTTTATGCCACACTTAAATGATAAAATTGACAAATAGATCCTTTTAAAATTTGATCACTGGCATTGTGACTTTTAAAACTGGTAAATCTAAATAACATGCACAGTTTGGACCAGCATTTAATAATCAACTTGGAAACCTTAAAATCCAACATGATATAATAGTAATGAACTCAAATTGACAAGAAGATTTAAGAGAGTAACTCGAACCATTGAAAATTTGAACTTAATCTCTTCCTCAACCGTTTTCTGTCATTTGTTGGACAAAATTCCAAATTGGAATCAATTGAACAAAATTGACTTTCCTAAAACACTCTAAACTCTCCCTAGACCGATCCTCCATGTCTGTTTGACATTTTGAGTGAAGAAGGAGATCTAATTTAATCAAAATTGAAAGTTAGAAACATGTCAGTTGGCTAATTAAAACCCTGCATATCCTTTTTGTAAAATTGACCCCTTAAAACTTATCAAAATATAAAATTGATGCTTCCTGTGCAAAGAGGGCATCGAGAGCTTTCCAAAAAGTCCTCGTTTGCGATAAAATTGTTGCTTTATGCTGATGACCTTATCCTAATGGCTAAAACAGTGCATGGATTGCAAGAACACTTGAGAGCTCTAGAATTATTATGTAAAGAGGTGGGGATGTAGATGAACACGAGTAAAACCAAAATAAGGATTTTTACATTAAGAAGAAAACCAAGGCAAATAAATTTTGAGTTTGAAGGTGGTCCCTTGCAAGTAGTAAATGATTACAAGTATTTGGGTCTTGACTTCCACAATAATCTCAATTGGGAGGCTTGTAGAGCTAAGAGGATCCAAGGGGGATGGAAATCTTTATATATGCTCCAAAACAAATGCAAATCAGCAGAATTGTGGGATTGGAAAACCAGAGGGTTGACCCTTCTTCTTCCTTGGGTTGTTTGTTTTGGCCTTGGGAAAATTTGCTAAATTTCTCCTATGGCCCGCTTCTCCGCCTTCCCCTCGGACCTTGTCCTTCCGCGGGTGCGCAGACCCGCGCATCCTTTTTCTTCTTTGTTCCTCCGTCGGGCACAAAGCGATAAATCCACCCGCCACCCTCCGTTTCTTTCGACTTTTCCACTTGGCGCCAAGATGTGACACGTGTCCCCTAGGAACTTGCGGGGGCGCAGAATGTTTTGTGTATTTGAGCTATGCGATGGAAAAATTTCCCTATGCCGCCCCGCGACCCGCCAATCCGTCCAAAGCGCATTTCCCCTCCCCCTAGGGGAAAATTTGACCCCTAGACTCCGCTTGCTCATATCTTGAGTTTCTAGAGGAATTAGGAGGACTTCCTTATATCACCGGAAAGGTGAGAAAATTTCCTATCCATTGGGAATGGTTTAGGGAAATTTTGGAAACGTTAAGAATGGTAAAAAAAATCCAGTTGAAACTCTGAGCCTGTTAGAGAGTTGGGTATGGGGGCGAATTGCTCCCTGAACCTAACTAAAACTTCTAGCCCTAAGTTTTGGACCTTGTGACCTCTGAGGATTGTTAATAAAAGAGAAGTTTGTTCTTGTGGATTTGAGTTGTTCCGGAACCTATCTGTGGCAACTGTTGCTTTGCAACTTGGTGGTAAACACTCTAAAACAAGTTCTGAGAGTGGGTAAGGGAGACCTTGCTCTGTTGATTTTAATTGTGTTTTCCTTTCTCTATAAATTAACCCTGCTCCTATCCTGATCTTGTGGAATTAAATACCTAGGGTATTTAATTGTTTTGGGTCCCTTAAACCTAAAATTTAATCAGGAAATCTTTAGCTAAAATGTCAATGAAATCAATAATTAAATTAATCCTTAGAGAGATTTGAGCTAGGTGTGGACCTATTACATTTATTGTTTTATAATGTGAAATCAGTAATCATTATAATGGGAAAGGTTATTAGTTGAATTTATTTGTCTTTGAAACTTTGGTTGTCAACTCCAAACACCTTTAAAAAAAAATTATTCCATAATTTTCTAACTAAACCTAGGTGGTTCATGGGTCTCAAGTGGGTTGTTTAACCGGGCATTACATCTTGTTGGCTAGATTTTTTGCATAGCTGAAAACCTAGGCAGTCATGAGATAAATCTCCCTCATTTACCGGTGAGGCTCCCGTGTAAGATTTGTCAATTAAATATGCCAGTATCTATTTTAGGGTTTTACTTTAACAATGCAACTCATGAACCATAGCTGTATAGTTTTGCAGCAAGTAAGCAGCTGTTTAAAGAAAGGAAATATCTAATGAGGAAGAAAATAATAAAAACACAGAAAAGAAAGAGGAGGGAGGTGCAACCCAATCAATAGATTACAGAGTTGATTGCATGCACATAGACAGAACCAATAAATATTAACACACAAAATTATAAGCAAAGGCAGCTTTTAGATCTAGATCTAGAATAACACAAAGTTTATAAGTAGATCTAAGACAAAAAGTTAGAAACAAAATGCACCGTGACACAAAGTTCTCCGGAAATCTGCTCCTTTCTATTCCTTTGCTTTAAATAGCTATTAGGGGTTTCAGCACAAAGTCTGGAACATAAGAATGTTGCTTACAAATTCTTCTCCTTAACCCGAAGGTTCTTCCTCTACTTATAGAATGTAGAAGGGAAATTACAAATGGGAAACTTAACTGAACTAGAACATAAACAAGAAGTAAAGATAACATCTGGTAATCATCTTCCTTTAATTCCTCTCCAAGTGACATGCATTTGGATCTATAGTCAAAATTATACACATCTGTGACTTAACTTATAGAATCGTTCCACATAACTTAAAGTAATGGTTTTAAAACCAACTTTAAAGTTTTACAATTACATCCGGGAACATGGAAAATAGAAGAAGAAAGAGTAGAAGAAGAAAGATTCGCCAGTTGTAACATCTACATCTTCTTTTTGTTTTGATACTGAATATTCTTGTCGAACATGTAATTCAACAACTTCCCATCTGTTTTAACCACAACATCTTTTTCTATCCTGAATTGCAACAAGCCTTCGTTCAAAACCCTGATGTAAGCTTCCACATCCTTCAAGCTAGGCCCGAACTTCTCAATATCCGATTGCAGCATTACCAGCTTACTGATGGAATCCATCGTGAATGGTCCAACAACTCCATCAATCTTCTCTTGTACCATCAGAAGAGATCCTTCCAGGGAATCAGACACTTTGCTAGGAATGGTCCTTATGTATGAAGAAACGTTCTCAACCACTTCCTCATTGGTGAAAGGAATGACATTGTCTGGAAGTCATGATGCCATACTTTCAAGTGCCCGCATCCTTTTCAACATAATTTTGCAGATCTACAAAGGAAAGATACTGCAAACTCAAGTTGTTTCCCCTTCTCAACTGATCTGTCGGGCACAATTCGTTCCACAATCAACACCTCTCTCAGCAGCTTATTTATTACGACCAAAGTACTCAGGTTACTTTCAGCAACTGTGTTCATGTCTATCGTGCTCGTCACCAGTTGCTTCAGCTGATCCGATGCATCTTTCATAACCTTTAGACAGGTTAGCACTTCTCCGAGTTGTACAGAAGCTTGGCGAATGATTAAACTCTTCCATTCATCGATACCTTTAACCTGGTTACCCGCATCTTCCACTTCCTGCATTAGATGATCACTCACCTACTTTTGTGCTAAAATTGGCTGAGTGGAAAATTTGCAACCTTGGCAATAATCTCGCACAACTGAAACACCTACTTCTGAAGTTCAACTTTCTCCGCCTTTTCTTTGTCAAGCCTAAGGAATAAAGCATTTATCAATGTCTGCGTGTCTTTCTTCAATCCTTCTGTAATGGCTTGACCTATGGGTACTTTGGTCACTGTTACATCCTCTGCCGTGAGCTCATCCTTCTTCTTTCCTTCTACTGGAACTGACACCTCAACGAACTTCTGCCCTAACTCCTCAATAGTCAACCTCAAAGTTACCTTAACAACTTTAGGTTTTCTGTCTTTTCCGCCCAGACTCAGGAGCAACTGCAAGTCATGTTTCTTCAAGTTGATCTCCTCTCTAGCCTCTAGGACTGACTGTGAAGCCAACTATTTTGAGAAATTACTTCTTGGAGAATGAGAAGTTGTCGAGTGTACCACCATCTCATGCTTTGATTCCTCTCCATCCAAAACTACTACAGTGTCGTGGCTACCATCCTCTATATTGTCCAAAGACAAAGCTCTTTCAAATTCTGTCATCTGCAACTTCAGCGTTTCTTTAGGAAGAGGTGCTGAACGGAGTGGCTGAGGAGAAAAGACATGTTGCCAGATTCAACGGAGGAACGACAGTATCTTGCTGAAGTGCAACAGTCGGTGAAGTACTTGATGCTGGAGAAGTCGGAACTAACACCATACCAGTAGAAGTGATCCTTTCCCTTGAATGAGACTTTCTGTGCACTTTAATCTTTTCAGGCCTTTTGTTGCTTTCTCCCTCATGCTTCCTTTTAAGGGAATCTCCTGTGCTAAGGTTACTTGTGATATGATTCATCAAAGCTTTATCCAGGCAATATCCCTTTGTCAGTAACCAGTTTGAAGTATTAATCATAACGACGGCAGACCTTTCCTCGATCATATGGCAGCCACCAATGTTCTCTTGAAGTACAGCGCTATCTCCTCCCATCTGATGGTATGCATCAAGTAACACAAGCCCATCATCTTTAAGATCCGCAGGTATCCGTGCTAATCCAAAGTCAAACACTTGTCGCGCCGATAACCTGCTGAAGTCTTTCTTTCTAACCTCGTACTCGCTTATGCACTTCATCCAGAAATCTTCTAACGAAGGCACATGAGCATACTCCTACGAGATTGTCTTCCTTGCCATCCCATATGGATCGAAGTTCAGCCGTGCTGGGAAGAACTCTTGCTCGTACTTAGAAAACATCTCCGCTTCAATTCCTCGGGCTTTATGAATGCTCTGGCAGCTATAATAGCCCACTTTGATCGGAAAGAAGCCTATAAACTTGTGTCGTTTCGACTGTAGGTCATGCATCTCCACGAGTTGTCTGCTCAACTTCATGATGACCAATCTGTCACTTGGATATCTGGGCAACTTCACTGGTTCTTCCGAAAAATCGGTGACCCTGAGGTATGTAAAGTCTGCAAAGTGGATGAAGATACTATCAATCTGGGACACAGCTTCCCAAGCTTCTTTGCTTACCCTGTTGGCCTTTAGGTCGTTGTTCAGCCTGGAAATGAATCCGTTGAAGAATCCATCATTGACCACCTTGTAATTTTTATTGCATGCAGGCACAGTAAAGCTGCGGATAGCACTCAAAAATAGGATCTTTGGAGAGCACACCACGTCTATCCAGCTTGGAGAAGATACCCTGCGAAGCTGTTGCATATACCAAATACAAAGTCATCTTGAAGCTGTAAATCCGCCTCACATTCCGGAGTTGCTCACCGATATTGTCACTAATGATTCCCAACCAATTGATTATAGAATCTACTTTGTTGATTTTAATGGTCCTGATGAAAGCATACATCCATGACCGGAAGTTGTGAGCATTAGCTTCACCATTTATCCGGCATAGCAATTTGGTAATGTCATCCACCTCCTGTACCAGATTGGATCGTGGAAGAGTCCTCGGGAACTTGGATAGAGATCTGGGCTTCTTCATATAGCTGTTGTTCATTATGCCCACACAGTCGACTTTATGTTTTTCCCATCTGTTGCTGGCATCCAGTATGCTGATAGTAGTCACCACCTGTCATGCTGGAATCTTCAGACAATAATTGATGAACTGTGCATCTAGCCAGATTATGGTCTTCCTCGCAACATCTCGGACTGATCTAGATAGTGGGTGGTAAGACCTTGCACACTCCATGACGAATTCTGTCAACTGGGCTGTGAATGGGAATGCTGAAGCTCAAATGATTCCACTGCTTTTGACTGCGCGCATGAGAGAAGTCTTTCCAGCTCTGGATCTGTCAATCAATTCGGAAAGAGGTTCTGGACCTAGATCTATGTCTCCAATGTCAGCAAATCTGGAAGTAATGCATGATTTTATTGAGCTCTCTTTCATCTTACTTTGCCATGGCCGGATCTGTCTTTGTTTGAGCAACTCTTTTTCTCTTTATTCAGCCGGAATTCTTTACAGCCAGTGCAGATTTGGGGATTTCTTCGGATTTGGAGGATATATTCAATGTATCTGACATTGATTTAAGCTCAATTTCAATTATATAATTAACTGTAATGAATATCTGCAATTAACTCAAACAAAGACGGCAACCGGAACATGAACACTTGATTTTAATCATAAAAATCTGCATATATAAAGCCCGCTGCCCTAAATTTTGAGGCTTTGTTTGCATGCAAAGCAAACATGAATATTTTCAACTTCACTTGGGCACCTGTAATAATATGCAAACAATTAATCAGACTTAAATCAAACTCTTTCAAACCTAGGCGCCAAACTTTGAAGCTTTCCGGCAGCGAAAACACCTTTTCCTGAGCAAAATTCCTCCTTTGGGCGCCAAAATTGCCTGGGCTGCACTCTTTTGCTAGAAGAATTAATTACTTCATTAATATGGCAACCCATCCGTATATAATCTTGATCATTCTATAATTAATAATTGCCTCTTCTATTCCTAGCAATTAATTAATTAATAAACATGCTTTTGTCTTCAATTTGGGCACCTATTTTGTGCATGCTTATGGCTGCATTAAATAAATTAAATTTATATAATTTTAGTTTTCTACTTCCAGTGTACATTGACTTCACACTATGCTTTGACCTCATGCGCCAAAAATAGGAATTATTCCATCAATAAATACTTTAAAAAATATTATTTCTCCTCTAGATGGGTCACACTTTTTTGCATGATTCAGGGCTGCATTAAATAAATTACATTTATTTAATTTTAGCATTCTATTTCCAATTTTCTACACAGCTGAAAGTGAAAGCAAATGCATTCAACTTTCCATAGTGAAATTGTTGGGTTAATAATATTAGGCGGGAAACTGCTTACTTAGAAACCCGCTAAAGACTGTATGTTTTTGGTTTATAGCTTATATTTAAAATATAAGCATGATAGACCCAAGTGGGTCGGATTTAAGAGTGGATCATGACCACCCATCTTATATATAACAAGGTGATCTCATTAGAGATCGATTACACAGTTGATGGTAACATTTATGTGAGCTATATGTGCAAGCTGATCATAGATACATGATGCGAATGATGTAAAAGTCATGAGTGAATGTATGAGGCAGTTTATAATCCCTTCTTGAAGATGTAACTACAAGTAGATCTATGGAAATAGTGGGAGTGCTGGGTGAAGTTAAATTCTCAATAAAGTGTTATCAACTAATTTTGACTGTGCAAAATTAATATAAAAAAAATTAAAATTTTGAAATTTTTCAAAAGTGTTACTTTGCGTGATTTATCTCTCTCATCACGATCGTCTCGTTTTTGTGATAGTTCCGGTCTTCATTTCGCCCATTTCAGGCGAAAACTCCTCCCGCCAAGACTTAAAATACATTAATAATTATTAATTAATATTTAATTAATTTATTATCCTTTATTTGATAAAATTATTTTTTTTTAAATTAAATTTGGGGTTTTTTAATTAAATAACTATTAATATAATAATTATTAAAAGTCATTCGACAATTTTTTTATTTTATTGCCGGGGAAGTAAGTTTGTGCTTCCAATTGCCAGGAATGCCAAATTGGCTTCCCGAACCCGGGTTTCCCCTTTCCTGGCAAATTTATTTTAATTTCCCGCTTGTGGGATTTTTTCCACCAATTGCCAAATCAATGAATTGGCAAACGGGTAAAAAATATCCCGATTTCCCACATGGGGAAATAAAACAGGGATTGCCAACCAGCCTTGCCATTTCCGCTAGCAATTGGCAATTTATTTCCCCACTTCCCCCTGACAATTAATGCCACTAACCGGGAAAGAGGGAAGTTGTTTTAACGGGACGAATTAATCCTTATAAAATTCTTCCGTCAAACTCGTTGGAAGAAGTCGTACGAAGCTTTCCAAAAGTAATATTTTATCACATCCCTCAATAACTTCCCTAAAGCTCTCCACGCATTCTACCAAAGTTTCCACACAAGTAAATGAAGTCTCCACGCATTGGCCAAGGAAAAGAGAGCTATTACCAGGTGTGAGAGATGAAGAATTCCTCGAGGCATTTGCTAAGGAGCAGTCTAAAGGAGAAATAGCTTGAAGGAAAGAATAAGGAGCAGTCCAAAGAAAGCTACGCACAGCCCAAGAAAGAAACAAGTTTTCACGCCTGAGGAGGAAAGAATAGAACAATCCAACATCAAACAGTTCTAACCAAGTTGCAGAAGAGAAAGGCATTTCCACGCATCTTTTTTAGCAAAAAGAGAAATAAGGAAGAGTCAATCTCCGCATGGAGGAGAAAATTGTCCTTAAATAAAAAGAAATTTGTTTTGTTGTTTGCTAAAAGCCAAAGGCTACGCATTCAACAAAAAACAATCTTCCAGCAGTTCAAAGCAGAGAAATCCACACATTCTCCAGAAATCCACGCAGCAAGGGGGAAAAGGAATTAGTTTTAGTGCCCAAGGAGTAAAAAGAAGAGATAAAACTTGTATCCAAAGCTCAAGGACCACGTGGGGTAAAAAAAACAAAATACAAACTACTATAAGCTTCTCCACGTTTTTTTTTTCAAAACAGTCCAAAAGAAGAAACGTTTTTCCTCCTCCCAAGCATTGGGACAACATAAAATTTGAGGAACAATAGTTAAAAAAGAACAAAGATCTCCACGCATTGGTTGTAGCAAAGAAAAGGGACACTTTGTTTTGTTTTATCTCCACGCAGGAGCAGCAAAAACAAGATCCGCACGCCAGAGGATAAAGGGAAACATCAGTGAAGTCAGGGATTCTCACCACGTGGGAAAGAAGAAAAACAGTATGAAGTTTTTTTAATGCATTCACCAAAGTATCTCCACGCATGCACCGTTTTGTTTTTATCCATTTCCAACGCAGATCTGAAAGAAAGGTAGATGAAGTCTTCACACAGTCTAAAGAATGCAACCAACAGCAAATCGAGAAGAGTTCACGCATTTGCAAAACAATTAAGCAAGTATACTCACGCATCGATCAGAAGATCGCAAGGAGAAGTAAATCTCAAAGTACGTGGTCATTTAAATCAGGCAATTTTCACATACCAAGGAGAATTTTGATTCCGGCAAATTAAATTAAAAAAATCAGGATATTAAAATCGGGTGATTTTGTTTATTTAAAATAAATAAATAAATCGTTTTCGCCAAAATCAAAATTCGAGAATAGTCTTGATGTGATGTATTAGTTTTTTTTTTTTTAAATTTGTAACTTGGACTAATTATTATTATTATTATTTATATTTTTAAAAATATAAAAATAAATAATAATAATAATAATATTAAAACAAGTCATTGTTCTTGCATTGACGAGGGTTTCAGAGACTGAGACCCGGCCCCGCTTGCGTTGTTTTACGTTCCTGAGTCATTTTTCTGTGAAATTCATAATGGTCAAAAAATCTATTAAATCTGTAGGAAGATCGAGGAAGCCAGTGGAGAAATCGAACAAATCCGCGCTCAAGTATGAATTCCAAGGAATCATCCCTCCCAATTCCTTTAAGTCAGCATATGACAATATCATTGATACAAATATAGGTCACATCAATGTGCAACAATTCTGCAAAAGGGTGAAAACTGAAGGCAAAACCATATTCTCAAATAGGCTTTACCATAGTGGTCTACCCCGAGCAGCAACATTTCTTGTCTCGGTGCAGTGTCCAGAGCTGGTTATCGCTTGCGAGGAGCATTATGACCTTGAGAGACGAGAAATTTTTAAAGATAATCGCGAGTCTTTCCTCTTAATCACATCGGAGCACATTAAGGAATTGTTCGGCATACTTGACTTTCCTGAGAATGCGGATATCACTCGCCAGTCAACACAAGAATTTTGGGATGAAGAACCCCTCAGGTGGAGCAAGATGGTTAATAACAATTGGTTAGTGACCAAGAGGCCTCGAATTGACCGGCTTCCTCAAGAACTGTACCGCGTTGAGTTTGTGGAAGAAATCGGGGACATGATTACTCTCCTAAGTCGAGTTTTCGGTTTACCCTCTACCAAGATTTTCCACTCATGGATGTATCAGTTTATCTGTATCATCCTTGCCAAGAAAGAGTTTGTGGATTAGGCCACCATCGTCAGTGATACCCTTCACAAACAATTGATTGAAGTTAAGATGACTGAATGCTTCTACATGACATCGTATCTGACTTATGCAGTGGCAAGAAGAAATTTATTTTCTGGACTCGAGACAAGAGGAGTCATGGGGCTATCAAATAATGTTTTTCATTATTACCCACAACTAAGTTTCAAAAATAGCTCTCACCATTTCAGAAGGGTCAACGATGCATTTACTTTCCGCGTGATTTGGAACCTGGATAGGAATACAAAGGAAAGATTTTCCAAAGAAGCCATGAATGTCATTTCCCAATGGGGAACATGGTTTATTCAATTTTCATCTTTTTCCTACATTTGCGTAAGCGACTTTGCGGGTACCCCATGGAAACTTCCTAAGTACGTCAATGACAAATGGGCATTAATGGAGCTTGTGCGGCAACTATTCCAAGTTCACTGTCTTCTCAGCGACAAGCATCATTCAGGAATTCATTTCCCAATCCAAATCGGGGAATACCAATGTCCAACTCTTTTCAGTGCACAACTCATGGAAAAAGAGTTCACCCTCATCACAATTCATCCATATGTGAAGAGAGCCCAGTTTGATATCAAAGGATATATGCAGATGTAATGTCCCTCTTTCCGGCATGACCCTTGGACACTTGGTGGGTAGCTTATTTGTCATCTTCGTAAGCTAGTCCCGTTGTTTAGGAGATGATGTGCATAGCAGGTAAGGGTTTTACCGACGATCTGGTGGATTATTTGATGTTAGCAATGAGTTCAGTTAGTCTTAAGGACTCACTTGGCACTTTCTGAGGTTATTTCCGGCTTCTGGTGTGTTCTCCAAGATTCTTGGAGAGAGTATCTATTTATAGTAAGTCACCCAACTGACTTCATTTCTCATTATTCATCATCGGCACCGCTTCTACTCAGTCAGTTTCCAATTCCGGTGCTTTCCGACGATTTCTGCACTTTGGGAGCATTAATGGCTTATTTTAATTATTTTACTCAGGTTGCTTATATTTGTACGAATTACTTGGCGAGCACCTCAGTATTATAGCTCATCGGAAAGAGAATGTGAAGTTCTAAATGATGAGATGCTAATTCAGTGACCTTGGGCGCCAAGAATGATTAATTAATTAAATAAATCACTTTCCGAAGTTATAAGGTGTAATTAATTAATAGTGATTTATTAATTATATTTTCTTTTAATGAAAATTCTCGGAAAAGGTTATAAAAGGAGGATTTGGCCCATTTGCTGGGGACACTTATTATTTTGAACAAAAAAACAAATTCAGAGCAGTTATTGCTAATTACTCTCGAAGGACGAAAACCTTTGGAGATTACGGATTGGACGGAAACCCAATTTGAAGGAGGAAGATTCAAACAGGGTCTTCATTGTGCTTCACATCAGATCATTTTGATATTGCTTTACAGTTAATTGCAGCATGCATTTATCAGTTTACTCATAGAGGAATATTATTACCATCGTTGGGGTGCCATCTTTCCCATTTGAAGAGCGCAGCAGTTAGAGGAGTGAGAGGGGTGTTAGCAGCAGTTGTGTAAGAGGTGCAGCCACTATTGGCTCCTTCGCATGCGAGAGTTCTGATCATTTCAGTACCATTGATATCCGTTCATTTTATCACACAAAGCTGAACTTTCGGGTATGCAATTTAGAAATGAATTTCATTGTATTTGGAATCTATAAATAAATAAATAAATCCTTTCGTTTCCAATCAAACTTGTTTTGTTTATGCATTGTGGGAGTTATGTTTGTCTGCAATCATTTGTGAGACTTTCTATTGGCCGTGTTCTTTCAATTAAAGAGAAACAACAAAAATATCAGAAATTGAGACGACATGACAAGTGTTGGACGAAATGTCAATGCACTAAAAACTCCAAAAAAAAAAAATGGAGTTGGAATTGGTTGGGATATTTCAGCAGAAGATTCTTGGAGCTAAGTATCAACATAATCCTACCATGAAAGATTTTTGGGCTGCCTATTCAGACAAGCATGAAGTAAGAAGACGAGAGTTTTCTCACCTAACCCTTGCTCAGATCAAGGCCTTTCGCATTAAGAACCCTCCAGATTCATTCGTAAATGATGATGAAGATGTTATTGATCCTTCATATAATGCAGTTGCTTTTACCCCGTTGCCTCGAATTGACTGCACCAAGAGAGATGAATTTTCTCTTGATAGCAAGAATCAACCGATCCTTGAAAGAAGCATATCATGGTACAAAAGAGAACTTCCCAAGTTACAGTCAATTCAAGATCATACTTGAGGATCACAAAAATTGTCAACTCGAAGAGGTCTTCATTCAACCAAAACCCCTTCTCAATCGACCTCCGTGTCATTCAATCATACGCAATCAGCAAGAAAGGAGTGGTTGCCAAAATCCCCTTCGCCGAATAATGTGTCACAAGGAGAAAAACCTAAGGGTCCTAGCCCCAATGAGGGCAGAGAGCATGTGTCAGGTTTTTCTACTTCAAGCAGATAAGATAAGATAGATAAGATAATTATATTAAATGTCCAACAAGTGATCTTCATTATACTACTTTGTATCAAATGATTATTTTGATTAAAATGCTTAATGTTATTTATATAATTTAATGCCATATGGTCATGTGGACTTAATGCATACTGATATTTTTTATGCTTCTACATAATCAGGTCATCAGTTGATCAAGTGTTTGAGATTATTTGTATTGTAGTGAAAATACAACTAATCTGGGAAGCCCCATGGCCTTCACTTTCTAATTAATCTGTTTACTGGTCTCGTGTCTCATCAGTAACTGCAACAGAAGTAATACTGAAATATTTTTGAAGTTGAGAACATGAAAATAGTCCACAGAACAAAAGTAATATATCTCCTGGATTTTCAGATATTTTAGTATGTCAGCTACTTGCAATTTATTTTTACAATGTTTTCATGAAGTGAGAAAATGATTTTTTGAAGATGCTCAAACAATATCACCATTAAAAGGTTTCTCGTAATGGTAATAAAATGTGTGGCTTTGAACCTTTGCATTCAGAATATTTTCAAGATTCTGAACCTCAGCTGCACAACTTGATGAACTAGTTCCTGCAATAAAAAATAACATCTTACATACTTTGGAGAATGGCACAAGATAGAGAACAACAAAATATTAAATTCTTAAATCAGAAAAATACCATCCAAATATTCCATTTGAAACAAAAATCCAGTGAGAAATGAAACTTTGATTACTATATTCTGTCTTTATCAAAATTTCATTATGCACTAAAATTTGAGTGATCTTCATACTGAAAAAAATATTATTCTTCTCGTCTATCTAAGATAAATTCAAATTTATGTCAACAAGTAGTATTGCAACCAAAATACATGACCCCAAATTGAACATACATCTTACCTTTAGAATACACAGGAGATGCAGTCATTCCAAATATTCTGGGAAGATTCCTCACATTTTTAGTTTCTTTTCTGTGATAAAATTCCTGTAAGAACAATTAATAATATCAAAATACACGAAGATGCAGTTATACCAAATATTCTGGGAAGATTCTTCACAATTTTAGTTTCTTTTCTGTGATAAAATTCCTGTGAGAACGATTAATAATATCATTAAGAGATTAGATATCATATTATATTGAATGGTAGCAGGGGAAAAAATCAGGCACATTCCAGTTGCCGATTGAATAGAAATTCAGGAATGGAAGTTCGAGAAAACATGTAAACTCAATAGAAGACTCTGGAAAAAAAACAATATAGAGACAGATGGAGATCAAACATGTTTTTTGATTATTTTTGGAGGTAAGGAAGATAGTTTCAGAAACAGAATAAGGCAGTAGTCATCCTTGTGAGTTCAACACCTGTCTTACATAGACACCGTGTATAAAGAAAAAACAATGTAATGTTGCAAAATAGTTTCCAATGCTGCAACATAGTTTCCAAAGAAAGGATTTACGACATAACCTGTGTGCATGTATACAACACTGGACTGGGTCAATTCAGCCACATGTAGTGATTAACTACCTGAAGAATCCCCATTAATAGAAACTACAAAAAAAAAAAAAAAAATGTATTCAACTTTGGAAGTTCCTTTCCTCGATTCCATCATGTTAACAACCAAAAAAAATGATTACGATTTAATATGCCTTTGCTAAATGCCATATATATGGAACGTTTTTGACAGGCAAAGAATAACTTGCCATTTTCATATAAGCAGTTATAATATCCAGGCATTCTGTTATGCACGATTGGAGCTTCCTAGAGGGAATATCCATGCTCTCTCTTTTTAGTAACAGACAAAGCATTTTATTTCGATAGGAAATAGATCTTTACAATTACAGCGTGTCAAGCTTGAAAGCTATTTGTCACAAAGAAGTCCTGAAGCATTCCATAAAGGATGAAATAGAACATATCTCGAAATCAGGTAAGGATAGTCAAGATTTAGAATAGCTCAGATCATATCTAGGAAATGATCCCATTGAGGTCCACTAAGAGTGCCATTTTAATTAGTACTTATACATACACTTCTTTTCAAAAAGCTTATGTAGTGGTTACCAAAAACAATCATTACACTATCAGAGTACAGCTTAGGCCCTTCCCATAATAAAAAATCTTGAAATGTGTAATATCCCCTTCTCGAAAGCCCAACGCAATGGTCGAAGATCCTGAGGCCATCCATTACTAGTTTCCCGATTGGCTAAGGGATTTGCAAAGAAGGGCAACTAGAGTCGTAATTGCACATGTGGAACCATTTAATGGGCAAACATATGTGACAAATTTAAGATAAGCACCTTGAGATAGATACATATTGGTGACAATGCAAATGGCTATATTAAAGGGAACTATTACTCCATATCTTTAAAATCCCTTAGAGGAACAAGTAAAAAACAAATTTGGAGATGAAATAAAGCTAGGGAACCCCTTGAAATTTGCTAAAAGTGAGCTGAATGGTCGTTTTGGGTGGACATTTCACCACCCGTCCCCAGGACATACCGAATGTCGGTTTTTGCATGGGGGACATCGTCTTTTAACAGTGGTTTTCCTTCATAAAACAACTTTTAGGTCTCCCTAGCTTGCATGCTTTCCATTTCTACTTCATAGGTGCGAATGCACTTTGTAGTAATTCTTGACAGGATGAAATCCCGCTTTATCCTTGGAAGATCTGAACACTCGTTCAAGCACAATATAACAGGAAGCTCTATTCAGGAGTTTTCATTTGTTTTCAAGGCTATTTTTCAGATGTGCAGCAGTAGTTGAAGGCTAGGCGAGGGTTTGAAGGTAAAGCTTGTTGCTGATCTTACCCTTCATTTCCAGCTTTCCTATAGTGGAGCAACCTACCTCGGCAACATTTCAGAGTGATCTAGGGCAAGTTTGGACAAGATCTAATTTTTTGTTCCATAATCAGATTTTTAGAAGCCAAGATCAGTTGATTTGCATGTGCTTTGGGATGAGGAAAGTCTATTTCCAACTAAGTCTATAATTCTCATTCTGCAGATTTTTATAAATAAAATTTCAGACCTATTTGATCCAAATCTGGTATTTTTTAAAGTTATTGCTGAAATAAAAATAGTTGATCTATTTTGGTAAAGAATACAATGATTTTACTTCATTTTTGAGTGCCTCCAATCTTCTAGGCAAGTCGCATTTCTCATAAAAAAATTAGATTTGCACTATTTTGTCACATATATGTTTTGTACTTTGTTATTTTTAGTTTAGATTTACTATTGTTCTGTTTGGGGTCAGAATTTGTCCATTTGGGGACATTACAAAATGACTAATTACAAATTCAAATTATAATAATTAGTCTTGAAATAACTATTTACACATTCGAAATCATTCAAATAGTGACAATGAATTTATGAAATGTCCCTCTTTCTAAAATAACTTGTCGAAGACCCTTAGCCCAATTTGGTTTCCCGGCCGCTAAGGGATGAATAAAAGGGAAACTTTAGTCTTAATAAATTATTAAAAAGTGCATAAAAAAGGAAATATTATAAAAAACACTTATAATAATTTATTACATGCTAAATAAAATAATAGAAAGGTAAAAGTCACTTTCTAATGTTTATTTCCTCCTAGATAAAATGCGACCCATATGGTGGATGAAACAAAGTAAAAAAAGAATTGAATGTGGAAGGAGGAAGTTGATTGGTAGTTGAGAGTGGATAATTAGCCAAGCTTATCTATAAAAGCAAGTTGACTTGCTTGAATATGCATCCCTTTAAAAAATATAAATTTAGATTTTTTGATGTGAGCTTGTGAAGCTTTACATAATAATTTTTATGGACGAAACCCTTGAAAATTATCTCTTGAGGATGAAAACCCTCTTGAGATCTAGAAGGAGAATGAAAACTCTTATTCTATTTGTGTTTTCCAGCATTGTTTGAAGGCTTTGTGATGCAGATCTGAACAAGGGCTTGAAGGAGAAGATTTTTTTTTATATCTCTTCCTTATTTCCAGCTTGTTCTAGGTGGAGCGACCAACATAGAGGACTAATTGGAGGTGTTTGGAGCTGATAAAAATAAGATTTGGGTTGTTCCGTTTGCTCATTTTAAGTCATTCAATCATCCTTTTTTGAATGAATTTTGTCTCTAAGACATTGTACTTTCCAGTTGTCTCTGAGGACAAGTATTTGCAGATTTTCAATAAATAAATCAGCCTTCAATTGGATCTAAAATTGGTATTTTCCTTGTGTACTTGCATTATAAAATTCAACTATTCCATTTTGGTGACAAAAAGTGTTCTTTTCATTCAGTTTTGTGTGGTTTATATATCCTACACAAGTCGCATTTTTTGGGTTAATTTTATGGTACATTCTAAGTTCAGATTTGGGGCAAATCCATTGTAAGTGTTTATAGGTCATTTGGGGACATTACAGTGGTATCAAAGCAGTTATTCTCCTATCCTGTGAAGGGGAAATCAGTTTTGCATGAACGGAGGTGAAGAGGGTTTCAAATATCACTATTCAAGAAGAACTCTAGGAAAAGAAGATATGGGTGATAGAGAAAGACCTCCACCCTCAGATGAGTTGAGTTACGTGAATGAAATATTCACTAGAGGTAACAAGGAGCTGCAGAACCGTTTGATGGAATCACAAAGATATCTAAGAGACTCCTTTGTAGGAGCCATCGCAGATTTGAGTAGATCAATACATGGACTAAGCACTGAATGGTAGAACTCTCAAGGAAATCAAGGCAATCAAGGTGAAGGAAGCTCTTCTACTTATCATGGAGAAAGGGTAGCAAGCAAGACCCCCTCTAAGTTCTTTCGTGCTAATTACCTTCAAAGAAATGATCTACAAGAAAAAATAGAACAACCACAAACACATGGGTTTGTAGAGGCCATGGATTTATATGGAAAAGAATATGCATCCTTGAATCACAACACAAGGGAGATTGTTGGCTAGATTTTCTGCATAGCATAAAACCTAGGCAGTCATGAGATAAATCTCCCTCATTTCCCGGTGAGGCTCCCATGTTAGATTTGTCAATTAAAATATGTCAGTATCTATATGGGGTTTTACTTTAACTATTCAACTCATGAACCATAGTTGTATAGTTCTGCAGCAAGTAAGCAGCTGTTTAAAGAAAGGAAATATTTATAGAAGAAGGGAATTATATAAACACAAAGAAGAAATGGGGAAAATGTGCATCCCAATCAATAGATAGCAGAGTTGATTGCATGCACATAAAAGAAATCAATAGATATAAACACAGAATTATAAGCAAAGGCAGCTCTAGATCTAGATCTAAAATAACACAAAGTTTATTAAAAGATCTAAGATATAAAAGCTAGAAACACAATACACCGTGACACAAAGTTCTCTGGAAATCTGCTCCTATATATTCCTTTGTTTCAAGTGGCTATCAGGGGTTTCAGCACAAAGTCTGGAACACAAGAATGCTGCTTACAAATTCTCATCTCTTAACCCGAAGGTTCTTCCTCTACTTATAGAATGTAGAGGGGCAATTACAAGTCGGAAGCTTTTAGTTGAACTGACACATGTGGAAGTCGGAAAGAAAACAACTGGCAATCTCCCTCCTGGAATTCCTCTTTGCATGACAAACATGATTTGCAACTGAAAATAGAACCTTCTATTTTGCACGTCTGCCACCTATCTCCAAGTAGTTGACTTCTTCAAGTAATGGCTTTTAAACCAATCACTTAAGTTTTATAATTTAATTGATCACTTAATTACTTTGTCGGAAGAAATAAGAGAAAGAAGAAGAAAGAGGAAAGTTGCAGTCTTTTCCTTTTTCATATTCTGCATGCAGCTGAATTCTCACCAAGCGCTGACATTACATTGAGGTAAGTCTTGCATGCAACGAATGACCAAAAAGTAGGTCAATGGGGACTGCACCAGATACAAACATGCGAAAACTGATTCTGGCAGCAAGCTGGCCTTTGATTCTCACCAAGCTGGTTATGGAAGCGGCTAGATCTGGAAGCATCGGGAGTTTTGCCTTCGCCTTGTCTTCTCTTTTATCCTTGAAGCTTTTGTAGTTCTTCTCCTGTACATGCATCAATGCAATGCCTGCCGTAAATAACTCATCATTTTTATTTTTAATTGCATATGAGCAATTAAAAATTCTGGAAAGCACTCCGGGTGAATGCAACTTCAATAAAGGCTTCAACTGGAAGATTGGAAGTACATGCACAAGATCCTGGAAGGAATTTTCCATGCACTGACTTCTTCACGGGCTACGTTCAAAACAAGAGGATGAAGCCTTTGTGCCAGAAACTTTTGCAATTATGAGATCTGGGTCTGAATTTGGGCCTATTGACTTCAGCAAATCTAGAAGCTACGCATGATTCCGCTAAGCTTTCTCTTTCATCCCGCTTTGCCATGGCTGGAGCAATCTTTGTCTGAACAATTCTTTTCCTCTTTATTCGGTCGGAATTCTTCACAACCAGTGCAGATCTGGATAATTCTTCAGATTCGAAGGATATGTTCAATATATTGGATATTGATTTAAGCTCTCTTTCTCTTATAAAAGTACCTGTAATGAATACCTGCAATTAATTCAGACAAATATGGCAACCGGAACATGAACAGTGGATTTTAATCATAAAAATCTACATAATTCAAGCCTGCTGCCCCAAATTTGATGTTTTATTTGCATGCAAAGCAAGCATGAATTTTACCAACTTCACCTGGGCACCTGTATCACTTATGCAAACAATTATCCAGACACAAATCAACCTCCTTCAACCTGTGCGCCAAAATTGGAAACTTTCAGCATTAATTTCACCTTCTGACCAAAAATCCTCTCCAAATGGGGCACACTTTTTGTCTGGGCTACACTTCTCTACTTTTGAATTAATTAATTCATCATTATGGCAGCCCTTGCTTATATAATCCTCATAATTCTATAATTAATTAATGTCTTTCCTATTCCTGTCAATTAATTAATTATTAAATAAACTTTACTCTTCAAATGGGGCGCCTATTTTGTGCATGCTTATGGCTTCCATTAAATAAATTAAATTTATTTAATTTTAGACTTCTGCTTCCAGTTAACTCAAGCCTCACAGTATGCTTTGACCTTAGTCACTGAAAATAGGAATTAATTAAATCATTTAATACTTAAAAAAGTATTATTTCTCTCCCAAATGGGGCGCACTTTTTGACATGAAGGGGCTGCATTAAATAAATATTATTTATTTAATTTAGAACAGTCTATTTTCAAGCTCCTTTTATCCATTTACCTCTTTTGACTTTTCCACAAGCCTGGGAGCAAAAATTGGGTGCATAAATATTAACAAATATTTATTTAATGCATTTATTATTCACCCAAGGTGGGTCGCATTTTTTGGAATAAAGAATTTCTATGTTTAAAAGTCGGATGTCAATGGGATTATTTACCCTGCAAGGCAGCCCTGAAAATCCCATGATTCACTTAAGTCATTTGACTTTCATAATGGGATTATTTACCCTACAAGGCAAGCAATAAAATCCCATGATTCACTCAAGTGATTTTTCTTTTATTCCACAATGGGAATTTTTACCCTGCAAGGCAGGTAAGAAATTCCCGCCTGCCTGCTACCTCTAATTTTCCCGTTGTGACTTAAGTGATGTTGCTTCCATAGGAAAAAGTACTCTGCTAGGCAAATACAAAATTCTCACCTACCTGCTGCCTCCAAAAATCCCATAATCCACTTCAAACCCTCTTTTCCAAAAATGCGGTCAACACAGAAGAGGCTTTTTGGTGCATGACTTCGTCTTTTCCCAGAGAACCAGACCTCCGATGGCGAATTCCTTCTGGCACAACGTGCGTATATGATTTCCAGATACTCCAAGCCAAGAATAAGGCCAAACCAGCAAAAGAATTGATCCAGAGAAATTTCACAGAAAACGAAACGGGAAAATACTAAAAACACAAAAAGTTGCTAGAAGTCGCAAATAAAACCCAAGATTCATTCTTGGTTAAAACCCTACTAGTATATGGGAATAATGATATGTACGATCACAACAGAGTTAAACCGGAGCACAAATTGCCTCAAACGGGGCTCAAAATAATTAAATACAAATTTCCCGCAGGCAAACCCTAGCGACAGAATAAAACAATTTTGGGCATCTGGGTATTTGGCGAAAAAGGCTCATATGGCTCCTTGGGAATATCTTGACACATTACAGGAACTTTCTGGCAATAAAAACACAAAATGACCCATTATTTTAAAAGTACGAAAATTTTAACTGGGGTAGTCTCAGATTTCAGGGTGAAATCTGGGGACACCAAAGATGCTTTCATTAAGGGATTTTTTCCAACTAAGGAGAATTGAAGGACCAAGCAAGAATAAGGTGAGTCACCAACAAGAGCCAAGAAAAGATATCCAACATAGAATGGGTAAAATTACTCTTCCTACATATGATGGTATAGATAAATGTTCTGCTAGGGCCTGGTTGCAAAACTTAAATAATTATTTGTCACTAAATGTTATGTGAGGAGGTGGCCCTCAAATTTGTTACCTTACATTTAGATGGTGTGGCTCATGAATGGTGGTATCATGGTCTAGTGACACAAGGACATGGCTCCATTTCCACTCTTGAGGAGATCAATCAAAGGCTAACAAAAAGATTTGACAGGAAAGATTCAGAAGTGCATTTCAAGGAGGTGGCACAACTCAAACAAGAGGTATTAGCAGAAAGGTATGTTGTTCATTTTCAGAAATTAGCAGTCATGGTCTCAGATGTAAGTGAAAGAAGATTAGTTGTCTTGTTCGTGGAAGGTGATCGGACCTCTTAGGGGTTTGGTGAAGGCTTTGCGCCTCCCTCTTTTCAAGATGCAATTAAAATGTCACTCAATCTGGAATCCACAACAGTTAAGGGAAAAAATCTGCCCTTTGGACAGTCAAAAGGAAATTCTTTGGGGCAGCCTAGACCCACATTTCAAGGGCAGCCAAGAACAACCCCTATTAATCAAGCAAGAAGGCCATTTCAGCTAAGTATGAACCCCCAAACGGAGCTTCCAAGGAATAAAGATGCTGATAATATAATGAATGAACTGAGGAAGAATCTTTGTTTTACATACAAAGATCAATGGACTCCTAGGCATTGTTGCTCAGGCAAGGGCCAAGTACATTATATTGAGGCAATTTCTGATGGGGAGGAAGAAGAAGAAAAAACAAGGAAGAGAGTCATGGAGATGAAGAGAAAGAAAAGAAAGAAGAAGTTGATCACTTGGATAGTAGTACTCTTGCCACACTATCCAAAGCTACAACGTACCACCCTTTTTGTGTTAGAGGAGAACTAAAAGGTAAGAGAGTTAGTGTTTAATGTATAGTGGTGCAACTCATAATTTCATAGATGTTGATTTAGTTATTGGGGCTGCCATTAGAAGATTTCAAAGGTTTTAATGTGACAGTAGCAGTTGGTTTCACCATCCCTTGTACCAAGAAGATATCACAGCTGAAAATCACTCTTGGTAAGCATAAGGTGACAGATGAATTTTATGTGGTTGGCATTGGTGAAACTGATTTAGTTTTGGGTGTGCAATGGTTACATTCTTTTGGAGAATTCACCCAAAATTATTAAACAATGGAGCTGAAATTCAAATCAGCAAAGCAAGAAATAGTGCTACATGGAATGGAAAATGGAGCTCCTATGGTTGTATTTGCAAAAAGGATGGAAAGAACATTTCATAGATGGAAGATTGTTTGGGCAGCTGAGTGTTTAGTAACATCTGCAGATCAGATTTCGGAACAACAGCAATATAATGAAGATATTCAGGCTATCCGTGACAAACATGCAAAGCTATTTGACAATCTTCCTCGTGGGTTACCTCCAAATAGAGGTTTTGAGCATACTATTGAATTGGAACCAGGTACTAAGGCAATGATTACTACTCCATACCGTCGTCCTAGAGCCTACAATGATAAAATTGAGAAGGCCATCAAAAAGCTCTTGGAGATGGGGCACGTAAGGCCTAGTTCTAGTCCTTTTGCATCATCAATTGTTCTTGTAAAAAAAAAGGATGGAACTATGAGAATGTGCATTGATTACCGCTTGTTGAACAAGAGGACCATCAAAAATAGGTATCTCATACCTAGAATTGATGAACTCATTGATGAGCTACATGGAGCTATATACTTCTCCAAGATAGACCTTAGATCCGGGTACCATCAAATCGGGGTAAAAGAAGAAGATGTTTACAAAACTACTTTTAGATGTCATTTTGGCCATTTGAGTTTCTTGTGACACCTTTTCAGTTAACCAATGCCCCCGCTCATTTCAATTGTGTATGAATCATGTTTTAAGGGAGCATTTGAGGAAATTTGTATTGGTATTCTTTAATGACATATTGGTTTATAGTAAAACATGGGAGAAGCATCTTCAACACTTGGATGTGGTGTTAGGAATTTTGAAGCAGCAGTCACTTTATGCGAAGGAATCAAAGTGCAAGTTTGGAGTGACTGAAATTTTATATTTGGGACACATTATCAATGTCAAAGGTGTTCATGTGGACCAACAAAAAATCATAGCTATCTTGGATTGGCCTCCACCCACCACTATGACATAGTTGAGAGGATTCTTGGGATTATGCAGTTATTACACAAGATTTGTCAAAGGTTTTTCCCAACTTTTTGCTCCTTCGACTGATTTAACAAAGAACGGAGCTTTTAAATGGTCTAGGACAGCCCAAGATGCATTTGACAACTTAAAAAAAGTAATGAGCACATGTCATGTACTTGTTGTTCCATATTTTTCCATTCCTTTTGTTGTTAGTGTGATGCATTTGGGGATGGTATTGGGGCAATTTTGATGCAAAATAAGTATCCCATTGCATTTGAAAGTAGGAAGCTCAAAGAGATTGAGAAAAAGTACTCTATTTATGACGAAGAGATGTTGGCAATCATGCATGCATTGGTGAAGTTCAAGCAATAACTAGTTTGTGGCAGATTGTGGTGAAAATAGATCATAATAGTTTGAGGTATTTTCTCAACCAATCTGATTTAAATGATAGAAAACAAAAATGGGTGAGTAAAATTCAATCCTTTAACTTCGAAATTGAATTTATGAAGGGAAAGAATAAAATAGTAGTGAATGCATTGTCTAGGAAACCATATTGTTGTTCTATGACATAAATTACAGCAGATTGGAGGGTTGTTATAACAGTAGAGTATGCAAAAAATAAGTTTGCTAGTGTTGTCCTAGAAGGAGAAATTGAAGAAGATGAAAACTATCGAGTGATGGATGGCACTATACTCTCCAAAAATAGAGTCTTTATGGTACTGGAATCTAAGTCAAAACAAAATATTTTAGAAGTTATGCATGATTCCCCATTGGCTGGTCATCCAGGCTATTTTAAAACATACAAACAAATTCATGAGAAATTTGTTTGGAAAGGGCTCAAGGGAGAAGTTCTTCAATACATAAGCGAATGTCTCACATGCCAACAAATCAAGGTTGAACATGAATTTCCAGTAGGTCATCTACAACCTCTACCAATTCCAAATCAAAAACGGGAGAGTATTTCTATGAATTTCATCACTGTCCTTCCCACGGTTTAAGGTAAGAGTTTCATTTATGTTGTGGTGGATACATTGACTAAATATGCACATTTTTCCCTCTTCCTACTAAGTATGATGGACCACTAGTAGCTGGAATATTTTTTCAAGAAATTTTCAGACTTCATGGGCTGCCAAAGAACATTGTGAGTGATAGGGACAACAAATTTCTGAGTTCTTTTTGGCAAGAACTCTTCCATCTTTCAGGCACAGAGTTATCATCCACAAACAGATGGACAAACTGAAATTGTCAACAAATGGATAGAAGGGTACTTAAGGAGATTTATTACAAGTCAACAATCAACATGGATCAAATGGCTATATTTTGGGGAGTTTTGCTACAATACTTCCTACCACATGTCTATTGGTATGTCACCCTTCAAGGCTTTGTATAGTTATGATGATTTTTATTTTGCGAATGTTTTCATTCCGGATAGTAGGGTTCCAAGGGCTAGAGACTTGGTGCAGCACAGTCAAGACATCATGAAGGAACTCAAGGACAACCTCTTACATGCCCAAAATCAGCAGAAGTTGTATGCAGAATAGCAAAGAATTGAGAGTTCATTTGAGGTAGGAGACATGATTTTTTTGAGATTGCAACCCTATAAACAATCTTCCCTCAAAGGGAAAGGATCTGAAAAATTGAAACCAAGGTTCTATGGTCCCTACAATGTCATAAGAAAGATGGGGAATGTTGCATATGAGCTTGAACTTCCGGCACAAAGAAAAATTCATAATTTCTTCCATGTTTCATGCCTTAAAAGGGCATTAGGACAACATATCACTCCTTCCATGGAGTTGCCCCCTCTTGATGATGAGGGAAAATTGGTGCTAGAACCGGAGCCTATCATGGATGTTCGTAAAAGGAAGTTAAGGAATAGAGTTATCAGAGAATATTTGGTACAATGGCGAGGTCTAAAACTTGAGGATGCAACATGGGAATGTGTAGCAATTTTGGAGCATCCATGTTTGAAATTGTTTGAGGGCAAGCAATTTGGGGAAGGGAGGACTGAAATGTCCCTCTTTCTAAAATAACTTTTCAAAGACCCTGATGCATAGAGAATTCGCTATGACTGTCACACTCTAACTTGCAACTCCAAAAACTCCAATTCTCCCTTGTTACAAGAGGTTTCAAGCACAATTCTTAGTTTAATGAACGTTCAGTTATTCAGGGAACCAAATTGGATTATACACCTTTCAAACCTCCTAAAAATGTTTCACAACCTTTCAAAACGTTCAAAATATGTCTACTTACCTCAAAACAATCTTGTTGTCCAAACAGTTCTATCACAATCCTATTAGGCCTGAGATTCCACTCTGTTAGGGTTAATTTTCTCTAAAATCACCTTTAAAACAAATCAAGAGGTTTTCCCACTACCCATTATCCTTATTAGACTATAGAAGAAGTTTCAAAACTCCGTAGTTCATAAAAACCACACTTCTTTCTTTACCTGCCCTATTTTATCAGGTCTCTAAATTGTCAAGGAAAAACTGTCATGAATATCTGCCAAAGGAAAATATGGTTTGATCTAATTCTTGAATAATCTTGAAGACGACAATAGGGCAGAGATTTCTTCAAATTTTCAAGAGTTTTTGATGGTTCGTTCTCGAGATAATTGTGTTTTCTCTATCGAAACCCTAGCCTGAGGGTTTTCACACCTAAGTAAGCCCGAGAGGGCAAAATTTGTTGTTTCTTGAACTTGATTCAATATTCCTCAAAACTTCGAAAACCCAGAGGTATGTGCTTGCTTAAACAAACTCTCCAATGCCCAAATTCTCCTTGAACAATTCTCTACACTTCTAGCAACTCGTGTTTGATAGTGCACTAAGTCCTTAGGATGCTCTATTTCAATCAAGGAAGATTGTAGATCTTTCTTGAGGAATTGTTCAACTTTGAATAATTAAGGAAGATGACTAAATCGTAATCCAACAACAAATAACTTCCCAAAGTTCAAATTTTCACATTTTCTCGAGAATCTATCCTTACACAAAAGGTCTCTTTCTAGACCAAGACCAATCCTAAGCTACAGGGTGTCTTCAATTAAACAACTTTGTACTCACCAAAATGCAATAAAGATTATGTGATTTCATTAAACATAGGAGTAACATTCATTAAAAGAATAAATCACATTTTGCCTTGCTCAAAAACTAACACATGCAACACAGAATTTACTGTTATAACTGTCTCCTTTTCAAAATCAGTATCTCTTGGGTTTCTTGGAGTTTAATTTTGATTCATATACCTTCAAAATTCAGTTTCTATCGAGCTAGGCCTTCCAAGACCCTCTACACATCTATTTTTAAGCTTAAGATTACACTAACAAGATGAGTTTTCAAAGTTAAGGTCCAAGATATTACATTATGTAATGTCCCCTTTTTTGGGGCATTACTAATATATCGGTTCATCTCTTTCATTTGCATTGTAACCCCTTGGCATGCCTAGCGCTACAAGTGGGAGTCTTTAGTTAGTTTAAAAAGTGCACATAGGCTAGTTACTTCTTTATTATTTAATTAAAAATTATAAAGTGCACTTAAGTGGGTCTTTTAATACTTTAATTTAAGTTTTATTAGTTTTCCCTCCAAAAGGGAAAAAGTCGGTCATTTGAATGTTGCACCCCTTATATTATAAAAGGAGGTTGCATGGCCATCAGTTGGCATGTTGGATTTGATTATTTATGTCTCTCCATGCTTGGAGAAATAGGATGCATGTCCATGGGATGTATTCCCTAGCTCTTCATTGTGCTCTCTCTCTCTCTCTCATTCTATTTGTGAAATTGAAGTAAATGTGATTTTAATCCATTAGTGTGTGTTGTGTTGCATTTGTGTGTGGCGAATTGCACTAGGAGGGTTTCCTTGCCCTAGCACATTTATTTGTGGGACAAATCTGCATGTTCTTGCTCATTTTTGAAATGATCATTGAAGGGTTTGAGGGACTTTTGCTACTGCTGTTCACTGCTGCATTATTCTAGCTATAGCGACTTGGATTGGAGGTTAGTTTGGCATGCTTGAGTGGTAAATAAGCTAGATCTGAAATCTGGTTTATAATAACATTTATTTCTAAGCAAAAGGGGTTTATTTGGAGTGTTTAGGAGCTTGGAAAAGGGCTGGAATAATTTATTTATTTTTCTTTAACCCTAACGACTTGGACTGAGATTTCTGGGTCTGTTTTGGTGGGGTTTTAATGCTCAGAAAAAAATGATTCATAGTTCATTGGAAATCTCTGAAATTCTAGTTTATGATGCGCTTGGTTTCATGAAAAAATATGGAGTATTGAATGAGTTATGAATTTTAGAAGATTTCAGCTATCTACAAGCTATTTTTTTGTTATTAATTAATATTTATTTCAGACCTGTAGTTTGGGATCAATCTAACATTGGATTTGATTGTAGAAATTAGGAGGATTAAGGAGAAATTGACTTCATAATTTTTCGAGTTGATTTGATGCCCTAAATGTGTTGGGTGATCTACTTTTTAGGGAAAAATTAGGGTTTCGTGTTTGCTGTGCAAAAACTGATTTTGGAATATTATTCTTCATATTTTTGTGACCCAAGATCCAGAGTTTCATCTCGTTTGGACTTCTCTAGGAAAAGATATGAATTTTTGAAAATTGCAGCAGTTTGGGGTTTGAATATCAGTTGTTTTCAGCTGTGTGATCAGATTTCTAACTTGTCCTAAAAGGGGACATCACACATTATAATCTAAGAGCATGACTTCCTAGATCAAAAACTATGAAATCAAGTCCTTGATGGATCTTCTTAACATTATTAGATGCAAATTGCTCCAAGAACACACAATATTTTGCTAAGAAACAAGCCAAAAGTGCTCACAAATTTGAATTCCACTTTTGGAGGCAAAAATAATAATTCAAATTTTTGCAAGGCAAGAACTAAGCCAAACACCCCTAATGAAGTACTATGACCTACCAAAACACTCATAATCCGTCCTAGCCTATTTGCAAACCAAAATTTAGCAAAGAAACCAAAATTGCCAAAAATGGAGAAGATGCTCCTGCATCAAACCCTTAGCCCAATTTTGTTTCTCGACGACGAAGGGATGAATAAAAGGGGAATGTTAGTCTTAATGAATTATTATAAAGTGCATAAAAAATAAATGTTATAAAAAGCACTTATATTAATCTATTATAAACTAAATAAAATAATAAAATAATAAAGGGGGAAAAGTCACTTTATAATTTTTATTTACTCTTAGAGGAAATGAGACCCATATTGTGAATAAAACAAAGAAAAAAAGAATTAAATGTGGGAGGAAGCTGATTGGTGGTTATGGGTGCCCACTTAGCCAAGTTTGATTATAAAAGCAAGTCGACTTGCTTGAAAAGGCATCTCTTTTTATTTTATAAAAAATTATATTTATGTGTGAGCTTGTGAAGCTTTGCATAGCAATTTCTAAGGACAAAAACCCTTGGAGGTTATCTCTTGAGGACGAAAACCCTCTTGAGGTTTAGAAGGAGAACGAAAACTCTTCTTTTATTGGTGTTTTCCAACAATGTTTGAAGGCTTTGTGTTGCAGATATGAACAAAGGTTCGAAGGAGAAGATTTGTTGTTGTACCTTCTCTTTATTTTCAACTTGTTTGTCATGTCCTCTTTTTGAGCTAACTCCAATTGAATACCTTAACCCATTTTATCCCCGTGGGTTTAAGGAGAAAGCAAGGGGAAGATATGAGCTTCGTCGTTGCATCATTATTTGATAGTTATCTCATTTATATAATTATGCATTCCTATTGGGCGATTAGCTTTCCAATAGATGGCTATGTAATTAGGAAATAAAATAAGTATTTGTGGCATGAAGGCCCAATAATTCATAAGTTTTTAAAAGATCCTCCCCTAAGAGGTCGGCCTTTCTAAATTGCATTGTAATAAGCACCCCTTATGTCTATATACGGAGGTCGCTTAGTCATTTGTAACCATGCTTTTTGGGGAATCTATCTTATTGGTGAAGTTTGCTTGTTGAAGCCCTTTCTCCATCTCATTCAAGGACGAAAACCCTTGAATTGAGTACCTCCTAAGGACGAAAACCCTTGAGGAGAGGGTAGTGTGAACGAAAAACCCACATTATCTCATTTGTGTTGATCTCATTGCTGGTTATAATAGATTTCTTTCCTAAATGACTTGCTTACAGGTATGTTTTCAAGGATATTGCTGGTTTCTATGTGATTTCTTTGCATGGTTGAGCTCCCTATGATTTATAAAGGTGAAATCTTCTATTTTATCAATTGTTGGTGCAAATTATATTTAATTTCAAGAGGGGCGACCTATATTGAAGTGAAGTTTTGGTATGTGCAGTGACATTTTGGTAAATCTGGAATTATCCTCTTATTCTCTATATTTTATAAGGTCAACATCTCAAGTTTCATGATTTTTGGTGTTTTCTATGTTAGTTATGAATTCTAAAAATACACTGCAGACAAGGGTTTTATGAAATTCATATCTTCATATCTAGGGCATTAAAAATCAGACTCTTTGCATTATATGATTGTTGAGGTTATAACATAATTTGAGAAATTCAAGTGGGGTTAATTTAAGGGTTTTGAAGGCTCAAAAGTGAAGTTATATTCCACAAACTATTCGTTGCCCTAGAATATTTCAAAAATCAGATAACTTTTAGTTGGCTAGTTTCTAAAATCAGATTGGGAGATCTTTGATTTTAATCTAATTACCTTACTTTTTATTTTTGTTCCTAAAAGGGACATTACAGTGGTATCAGAGCTCGGATCTTCAAAGGACCTAGGGCTTTAATGGAAGATTCCAAGTTTGAATAGTTGATGGCACGGTTGAACCATATCACACCAAAAGGAAACATCAATGGTGCATGGAAGGGTAAGATCTCTATTTTTTATGGTACTAACAAACTTTCAGTGAGATCATGGTTGTCATAATTGGAAGCATACTTGCAAACAAACCCTATGTGTGTGGAAGATGCCCTCAAATTCATCCCTTATCATTTGGAAGGGATAGAAACAAATTGGTGATACCATGTGATAGAAACCCAAGGAGAAGAATCAGTTTGCTTCTTTGATGATCTTAGTCAAAAGATCATAGGAAGGTTCAATATCCAAACTCGCAAGGATGAATCCCAAGGTAAAAGTTCATTGGTGTTTGATGATATTCCTTTGGTTTCTAATGATTGTATGTGGCAAAGTGTTGAAGAAAACCCAAAATTATTGGGTAAGGTTAGGGAGCAACCTTGGAAGCAATAGAGGCTTCCGTCACTCTTGTCAAAAACGAGTCATTGACTGATATTCATAACAACAGTACAAAAGAGCATGTTTTTGAGGAGAAAACCATGGAACATGAGCCAAAAGAAGAGGAAAAATCATATTTGCATATGGGTAAAGTGAAGTTGGCAATGGAGGACCAATTTCCAGGTGAGAATGAAGATAATGAGCTTGCTGGAATTTCCAAAGCAGCAGCTGATTGGAGGCATAGTGATGATACATGACCGTGGTAAGAACCATGAATAGGTTCCATGCATGGACAACACAAGGTATGGCAGAAATAGTCACATTTCATATTCTGTCTCCTCCTATGTCGCTACCATACTTGTTTCATCATGGGCAGCTTGTTGAAAGGGAGAAACACATGGCAAGTTTGATGCTTCATGGTGGCCATTATGGAGAACACTCTAAAAAAGAACTCAATAGGGTTATGACTAATGAGTGTTTGTTTCCATGCATATGGTTAGAAGGAATATTATGGAGGATGTTATGCGTTCACACCACTTGGTGAAGAATGAGATGATGCGAAGTAACTTCATCACCAAGGGGCACCAATCATTTAAGCTACCTTTGGGAAGGCACATCGTAAGCTCCGCATTTCCATTTGTTATTCAACAGTCATTTGATTCGGGATTTTCAATTCCTAGGGAGCGCACATATTCATAAAAAGATTCCTCCAATTGTAATAAAGGTTGTGAGCATAAAGTTGGTGTTAATGTCCCCTTCTTGGGACATTGTTGAAATTGAAAACCTGAAGACCCTCAACCCATTCTCTCTTCTCATGGGTTTGCGGAATGAGCATGAAGATGGTCCTAAGATGTCGGTTGTCTATTTTGTAACCCCTTGGCATGCCTTACGCTACAAGGAGGGCTCTCTAAGTTAGTTTAAATGTGCACATAGGATAGTTGATTTTATTATTTAATTAAAAATAATAAAGTGCACATAGTCTTAGTTTATTAGAAACTTTATTATAATGAGATTTTATATTTTCTCTCCAAAAGGGAAAGGTCGGTCTTCTTGAATGTTGCACCGTTAACTCTATAAAAGGAGGTCGCATTTCCCTTAGTGGGTTATGTTGGATTGATCATTTGAATTTACTCCATGCTTGGAGAAATGGGATGTATGCCCTAGCTCTTGCATTGTGCTCTCTCATTGTAAGCTTCATTTGGATCCATTGTTGAAGATATTGAAGACTCCATTGTTCTCTTCATTGTGTTCTCTTGTGTTGAGTGTGTTTATGCATGGTTTCTCCATTCTAGCATTAGCGACTTGCTCTAGGGTGTTAGCGCAATTATTTGAAGGATAAATCTGCATGTTGGTCAAGGGTTTGGGGTACCTTTGTGTTTATTTTCACTGCTGCAATTTATTAGGCAACTTGGATTGGGGTTTATTCTATCATGTTTTGAGATGATTGACCCTAGATCTATTTATGTTGCAGATCTGTTTAATTAATTATTTCAGAGAAAGGGCTGATGTTTTGAAGTGTTTTGGAAGGGTAGAAAGAGCTGGAATTAATTATATATATGATATATTTTGCCCTAGGCGACTTGTTTTTTTGGCTATTTTGGGAGTTTGGTAGCTGCCATTCTAACCCTAGCAACTCGGTTTCAAATTTCGCGGGTTGTTTTGAGGGGGTTTTAATGTTCAGAAAATTCAAATCTATAGTGCATTAGAGAGCTATTCATTTCTAGTTTATTATTCACTTTATTTCATGCAAAAACATGGAGTATTGAAGGAGTCACGAATTTTAGAAGATTTCTATTGTCTGCAAGCTATCTAGTTGTTATTAATCAATATTTATTTCAAATAGCAAGGGTCAGTTTAATATTGGATTTGGTTGTAGAAATTAGGAGGAATAAGAGAAAGTAATTTCATAATTTTTAGTTTATTTGATGCCCTAAACCCTAGCGACCTACTTTTAGGGGCAAAATTAGGGTTTTAAGTTTACTCAGAAAATTCAAATCTGATTTTAGAATATTATTCTTCATATTTTTTTGACCCAAAATCCAAATTTTGAAATTTTTTTCTTAGAAGGTTAAGCGGGAAATCATTTTGAAAGATTGCAGCAGTTGGGGTGTGATTATTAATTATTTTCAACTGTTAAAAAATTCTGATTTGAAAAGATTTAAATTCCAATTGTTTTCTTCCAATCTAACCCACTACCTTGGCTAGTTCCAACCCCATTTTGGGTTGTGAAATACTGACATTGGGTTATTTGAGGTTGATGCTAAAAGGGTTTATCCCATCCTTTTTGCTTCGATCTTGACAAGTACTTTGCAAATTTTCTAACTTGTCCTAAGAGGGGACATTACAATGGTATCAAAGCAACTTTCCTCTACTCTTGTGGGTGTTGTTTGCAGAGTTTTTGGATCATGGGAATTAGCAAGTGATGGAGATGTGAAGGCCAAGCTCTATAGGCTTGGGAGATGGCTTGAATTTACTCCTCATGAGAAGAGTGTGTTGCTCAACACTCTTGAAGAAGCGGCAAGTTGTTTATCTTTGATAGAGCAATCAGATTATGGCTCTATGCAGCAAGTTTTTTATCTTTGATAGAGCAATTAGATTATGGCTCTACGTCTGCAGCAATGGACCCTTTAGTGACCCATTTGGCTAGATCCAATCTTTTGAGGCATGATGAGGTGGATGTGAGGCTCTTGGTCATCACTTGCATTAGCAAGGTCACAAGGATAACAGCCCCAAGCTTGTCATATGATGACACTACCATGGAGGAGATCTATGAGCTCATGATAGGAAGCTTTCAAAAGCTTTGGACACCACAAACCCTCACTTTGATAAGAGGGTTAAGATCTTGGAAAACATGGCTAAAGTAAGATCTTGCATTCCAATAGTTAGATCTTGATTGTGATGATCTCATTTTCACATGTTTGAAGTTTTCTTTGTTTGTCATACATGAGGATCATTCACAAAATATAATGGTGGCAATGCAAACTATAATGTCCCTAATGTTGAATGAGTATGAGGACCCTCCACAATCATTGCTATTCATACTTGTGGAAGGTTTGGGACAAAGAAAACCAATGTATTGCTCACACCTTAACAAAAAGAGTTGTGGATCTATGTTCAAGCAAAGTGAAGACATGTATCCAAGGTATGAGCTCTTTTGTTTTTGATGATGAATTGTTGACATCTAATGATTGCATGGAGTTGAGTGGTTGCAAGGAGAAATCAGATTTTTTTGAAGAGCATGAAAAGGACATTGGTAACAAGCACATGCATGATGAAAGGGAAATGATGGCAAGGGGACATGTGAAGGAAAAATCAGATTTGAGGGAAATTGTGCAACCCCACCATGAGTCATTTGAAGGACAAGAAGAAAGCATGAGTCTCATAAAGGCTCCAAGTCATTACCCACCAAGCATGAACACTTGTAAGGAAGAAAAATTGATTTTGGGTGAAGCAAATGATGAAGAAAAGAGTGTTGCACTAAACTTAGAAATTCTGAGTTTTGGAGAAGTTGGGAGCAGCCCAAGGTATGTTGTTTCACATTTAATTTCTCCTTCCATGTTGAGCTTTGATGGGTATGGTTATGTGCATGATAGAAAGATGGATATGATTTGCAACATGAGGTATATTGGTCACACTCTTGTTGGTATTTTTGCTCTTAACACTTGGGTGCATAAGGAATATGATGGCAAAGAAGAAAGAGTGATTAACATTTTTCCCGGTGAAGGAAACTGTAACAATAAGCTTGGCTGGTCTGTATGAGAAATCCGTCATTAGAAGGCATGAAGGTATGATAAACAACTCTAATCATATGGCTCCATATGTTTTGCTCCCTCTCATAAAGGAAATTCATTGGCACAATATTCCTTGGTTTTCCTATGATGGTGTTCATGAATGCAAGCATTATATTTCAGTTTTCTCCTTTCTTTGTAAGCATGAAAGTAGAGGAACTTTGGGATGTCATCATGCACATATTGCTTCATGGAATAAAAAGGTAAAAGGAATTGGGTTTGAGGAGCATTACAAGCTTTATTTGAATGCAATGATATCATCTCCTAACTTTTTCAATGTTGCTAACTCTCATCTCTTTGGAAGCCTTGAAGGAAGTTCAGAAAGAGAGGACAATGTATATGGGACTGCTAATCCACGTGTTCCATCCAACACCCTATGTGCTTGTTGTTATAAGCAAGAAGGCAGCATTCCAAAAGGTGTTTATTTTCAGTTTGGCATGAATACATATAATCCTAGAAGTGGTCTTCTCACACAGATAAAAGGTATTCTTGTCTTTCCTTCATGTATGGGTCCTACAAGAAGGAGGTATCTTGCTGCCCCAAGCAAGAAGATTCAGTTTTTTGGTTGGATCATGATGGAATGTATGTTAGCACATGTTTTGAAGATAATAATGATGATGAGTATGCAATATAACACTGTTGTAATATTCATTTCCGGTCTGATATTTTCATTGCTAGCTGCCCCACAAACAAGGATAGATATGTGGAAGAAAGGTCTTCAAGTTGCTAACACATTTGAGGTTGGTTTTGAGGTGTTGAGACTTGGGAGCATTGCACCCAATGATGAAGAGTGGCTGGTCACACTTGTTTGCAGCTATGCATGGTCATATAGGAACACCAAGGAAGGGGAGAACAACCCCATCTGCAAAAGGCCTATTGGAGGGCTAATGGAGGCCCTTATTTTTTCTAACTTGTTTGCTTCATGTGCAGATTTGAAAAAAAAATTGCAGCTGAAGACACTCCTAACTTTCAAGAGAAAGAAGCATCACAAGTTATTGCAAATGCTTCACCACTTGATTGGCATGGGATCCCGGCTTTGGGAGTGCTACATCTTTGCACTCGGATACATGAGCTTGCTATTGCTTGAGGGCAAGCAATCTTGGGAAGGGAGGACTGTAATGTTTCTTCTTGGGACATTGTTGAAATTGAAGACCTGAAGACCCTCAACCCATTCTCTCTTCTCATGGGTTTGAGGATTGAGCTTGAAGATGGTCCTAAGATGTCTGTTGTCTATTTTGTAACCCCTTGGCATGCCTTGCACTACAAGGAGGGCTCTCTAAGTTAGTTTAAATGTGCACATAGGATAGTTGCTTTTATTATTTAATTAAAAATAATAAAGTGCACATAGTCTTAGTTTATTAGAGACTTTATTATAATGAGAGTTTATGTTTTCCCTCCAAAAGGGAAAGGTCGGTCTTTTGAATGTTGCACCCCTTAACTCTATAAAGGAGGTCGCATTTCCTTTAGTGGGTTATGTTGGATTGAACTTTTGAATTTACTCCATGCTTGGAGAAATAGGATGTATGCCCATGGGATGTATGCCTTAGCTCTTGCATTGTGCTCTCTCATTATAATGTTCATTTAGATCCATTGTTGAAGATATTGAAGACTCCATTGTTCTCTTCATTGTGTTCTCTTGTGTTGAGTGTGTTTATGCATGGTTTCTCCATTCTAGCATTGGTTATTTGCTCTAGGGTGTTGGCGCAATTATTTGAAGGATAAATCTGCATGTTGGTGAAGGGTTTAGGATAAATCTGCATGTTGGTGAAGGGTTTGGGGTACTTTTGTGTCTATTGTCAATGCTGCAATTTATCAGGGCCACATCAACTTGGATTGGGGTTTATTCTATCATGTTTTGAGATCATTTGCGCTAGATCTATAATCTGTTGTGTTTAATTAATTATTTCATAGCAAGGGTTGATGTTTTGAAGTGTTTTGGAAGGGTAGAAAGAGCTAGAATTTATTTATATGATTTATTCTAACCCTAGCGACTTGGTTTCAGATTTTTGGGGTTGTTTTGACGGGGTTTTAATGTTTATAAAATTCAAATCTATAGTGCATTAGAAAGCTCTTAATTTCTAGTTTATTATGCACTTTATTTCATGCAAAAGAGTATTGAAGGAGTCACGAATTTTAGAAGATTTCAGTTGTCTGCAAGCTATCTGGTTGTTATTAATTAATATTTATTTTAGATATGTAATTTTGGGGTCAGTTTAATATTGGATTTGGTTGTAGAAATTATGAGGAATAAGGATAAAGTAATTTCATAATTTTTTGGAGTTGATTTGATGCCCTAAATGTGCTGGGCGACCAACTTTTTAAGGAAAAATTAGGGTTTCGAGTTTGTTGTGCGAACTCTGATTTTAGAATATTATTCTTCATATTTTTGTGACCCAAAATCCAAAGTTTGAAATTTTTTGTTTAGATGGTTAAGTGGGAAATCATTTTGGAAGATTGCAGCAGTTGGGGTGTGATTATTAATTATTTTCCAACTGTTAAAAAATCTGATTTGAATGTGTTTAAATTCCAATTGTTTTCTTCGAAACTATCCCACCACCTTGGCTAGTTCCAACCTCATTTGGGTTTGAAACAACTGACATTGGGATATTTTAGGTTGATGCAAAAAGGGTTTATCTAGTCTTTGCTTGATTTTGACAAGTACTTCTCCATTTTCTAACTTGTCCTAAGAGGGGACATTACAAATTCAATTCCTTTCATGGATAATCCACGATGAGAAGGATTCTTTGCACCATATATTGCTGCAGAAGTTGCTTCAGGAAGTAAATCCGTCATTTAGACTGTCCGGATATGATGTGAGTCATCCTTTACACTTAGATTTATCGCAACAGTCCTATCTTGAAGTAATTCCATTCTTTTCATGGATGATATGTTATGAGAACAAGCCCCTTCATTCCATTTTTGAACAGCAGTCATATCGGGAAAGAATTCCTCTCTTACCTTGGTCAAAGTGTGTAAGGAAGGTCCCAATACTCGTTTTTGATCAGCAGTATCATCCAAAAAAAGTATCACTTGTTTCATGGTTGACACGTGCTAACAACTCTCCATTGTCAATTGAGTTGGTGAAGCAGTCGCTGAGGAGTAGAATTCTGCTATGTCACCATGTCAAAGAAGCTAAGAAAGACCCAAGAAAGAAAGATAACAAAGGGCTTATATATAAGGGCATAGAAGTAGAGATTGGTAGACTCCTCTTCGCCATCACATGCATTCCATACCAGCTGGATACCCATGAAGAAAAGGCATGTGGGATAGCTGATTTAGATGTTGTTGAGTATGGTAGAAGCACTACTACTTCCCATAATTACTTGCCCCCTTTCTATTCAAATCTATGCTTGCTGGGAATGTTATGGGAAGAGTTCAAATTCACAATTTCCAGATGTCTTGCAATCCTACGCATACCTTCCATGATTCTTATGACAGCAATGATTGGTATTCAATGAAATATTTTTGGCATGAAGAAACTTGTGTTCATGTTGAAAATTAGAGCCAATAGAGGGGCTCTTGAAAGGGGAACAACTCAGCTAGCATTAGTTTGATGGAGGCAACCCAAATCCACCCAAATGCAACTCCAAAACACTCATGCTAAGGGGTCTAAAGTGTTGCTACAGCCAGGTAACCATGGAGAATTGTTTTTAGATCAGTTCTACAAATATGCTAGAAGTATTTTCCAAACTTCCCTCATGATAGATAGAAGCATGAGCAATAAAGGAGAAGCCGTAGAGGGAATAGCAAGCATGAATGGGAAGATTTTATGACAGCAGTTGTCCCTATCATTTCAGTTCCCTTTATATACTTTGGGTTGAGGAAAAGGAAGATTGGGTCATAAGAATGATGCTAATATTCCTCCCAGATGTTTCTCAGGCATGGCCAGCTATTTGGCAACATGTTCCAACTACTTTTAGGCTGAACCATGAGTAGGAAATGCATAGCTACAGCTATGTGTGGCGCAGCCACCAAATGCACAAAGTTCATTAAGCTTCCACAAGCAAGAATGGAGAGTCACTTCCCATAACTGCAGGGCCTAACAGAGTGTTGTTAAACACTCGTGTTTTCTTTAACATGTTTGTTTCTTCTGTAGGTACAATGCATAGCTACAGCTATGTGTGGCGCAGCCACCAAATGCACAAAGTTCATTAAGCTTCCACAAGCAAGAATGGAGAGTCACTTCCCATAACTGCAGGGCCTAACAGAGTGTTGTTAAACACTCGTGTTTTCTTTAACATGTTTGTTTCTTCTGTAGGTACAAACATAAAGATCATGGGACAATTGAGATTCATTTGGTATCCTGGAACTTGTGATTTGGACAAACAATTTCGAGAGGGGAGGATTATCATGTCCCGTTTTTGAGCTAACTCCAATTGAATACCTTAACCCATTTTATCACTATGGGTTGAAGGAGAAAGCAAGAGGAAGATCTGAGCTTCGTAGTTGCATCATTATTTTGATAGTTATCTCATTTATAGAATTATGCATTCTTATTGGGCGATTAGCGCTCCAATAGATGGCTATGTAATTAAGAAATAAAATAAGTATTTGTGGCATGTAGGCCCAATAATTAATGAACTTTTAAAAGATCCTCCCTTAAGAGGTCGGCCTTTCTGGATTTCATTGTAATAACCACCCCTTATGTCTATATAAGGAGGTCACTTAGTCATTTGTAACCATGTTTTTTTCGGAATCTTTCTTATTGGTGAAGTTTGCTTGTTGAAGCCCTTTCTCCATCTCATTCAAGGACGAAAACCTTTGAATTGAGAAGCTCCCAAGGACAAAAACCCTTGAGAAGAGGGTAGTGTGGACGAAAAACCCACATTATCTCATTTGTGTTGATCTCATTGCTGGTTATAACAGATTTTTGCCCTAAGCGACTTGCTTAGAGGTATGTTTTCAAGGATATTGTTGGTTTCTATATGATTTCTTTGCATGGTTGAGCCCCCTATGATTTATAAAGGTGAAATCTTCTATTTTATCACTTGTTGGTGCAAATTATATTTAATTTCAAGAGCGGTGACCTATTGAAGTGAAGTTTTGGTATGTGCGGTGACATTTTGGTAAATCTGGAATTATCATCTTATTCTCTATATTTTATAAGGCCAATATCTCAAGTTTCATGATTTTTGCCGCTTTCTATGTTAGTTATGAATTTTTAAAGATACACTGCAAACAAAGGCTTTATGAAATTCATATCTTCATATCTAGGGCATTAAAAAATCAGACTTCTTGCATTATATGATTGCTGAGGTTATAACATAATTTTAAAAATTCAAGTGGGGTTAATTTAAGGGTTTTGAAGGCTCGAGTTGAATTCCATAAATAGTTCGCTGCCCTAGAATATTGCAAAAATCAGATTACTTTCAGTTGGCTGGTTTCTAAAATCAGATCGGAAGATCTTTGGTTTTGAGCTAATTACCTTAATTTTTAGTTCTGCTCTCGAAAGGGACATTACATTGTTTTAGATCAAGCAACTCATATAGTTTAATGTCCCTTTTTCCCACTTGAGAGCCACTATTTGGACTTCTTGCCATTCCTTCTCCATGGCAAAGTAGTAAAGAGAATGGAGGAGAACTTTGAGCTTCCATATGATATATTTTTACTAATTTTTAATATTTTCTTTCAGTGTTTGCCTCTTATGTCAGGTCGGCTGGATTTTAATGACTTAATGGAAGCTAATGAAGGAAAAGAACCTCTTTAAGGGGTCGGCCTTATCTTTTAGCACTTTGGCGTCAATGGAAGGTTATAAAAGGACTAAGGCATCAATTCAGCTAGAGACTTTGGTACATTTTATTTTATTGGAGCATTACAAGCTAGGAGCTCCTTGTTCTTGCATTTGAGAACGAAAACCCTCATATGCGTCTTTCCTAAAAGGACGAAAACCCTTCTAGAGGTTGAGTGAAGGCTAGAAACCCTTCAACTTGACTTGGGGATTGGTGTAAAGGCTGATTTGAGGAGAAAATTGTCATTGGTTTGTTTCGAGTGGAGCGACCTACCTTGAGTAGGGTTTTGGAAATTTGGTGAACTATGTAAAATTTTGATTGATAATCAAATCTATCATATTTTCTAAGGATAGAATCTCAAGTTTGGTGATTTTTGGGTGTTTCTAGGCCCTAGATCTACATTTTTCTTGTGGCTGCAATCAAATGGTTATAATTAATTTCTAGTAGTGTATTTCTTCATTATTTTCATTGATTTTGGCTCTTGTGGTAGCAAAAAATATATATATAAAATTGTGGCTAGTAAATTTGAAGTGTTCATGGTGTTTTGGCATATTTTGTGAAGAGTACAATTCGCTTCAATTTTTGCATTTTCAATCTGCTACAACTAAAAATCAGATCTAAATATTTTGGGTGTTTGGCTAAATTCCATCTTTTGTGGTTAAACCCTTGAAAAGGTCATTACAGTGGTATCAGATCATGGATTCTCAAGGGCCTTGGGTTTCAATAGATAAACTAATTTTCGGCCAAGAAAGACTTGCAAACACCATGGATTTTCTTGCCCTATCTCTCCAGAGGATGATTGAACCTAGGGTTCAAAATGTTGAAGGCAGCTCGTATGGAGCCAATAATGCCAAGCGACCCATTGGATCAGCCCGGTGATCGCGTTTGAAGCCCACTTTCCTTCCTAGAGAGGAGGCCATTTTGGAAGAAGAAGCAAGACCTAGGGGTGGAAGGAATATTGCAACAAGTTATGAGGAATACATGGCCTTACCAAGGGAGATTCGGGAGGCTATTTCACTTGCCAAGTTCATAGGAGTGAACAAAGGAAGAGCTAGGCCTGGACCTAGGTCTCAAACACCTCAAAAGGACTTTCAACATGCCGGGAGAAAGGAAGAGGGGAAGAGCTTCCAAATTGCAATGGTCGAGCAAGAAGAAGAGATCAAGAAACAAGAACAAGAGAAGACCAATATGCAGCATAAAGGTAAAACTTCTTTGACGATAAATGATGTTTTGTGGTTTCCAATGATTGCATGTGGCGGCAAGTTGATGAAATAAAATCAGATCTACAAGAGGTTCTTGAGGCTAAGAATCAGGATGTTACGGTTGAGAGGCATGCCCTTCAAAGGGAGGTCTCACCTGATACTCATGAGGGTTTTCAGTCTACTGGAATTTACAAATCAGCGACAAATGGTAAGCAATTTAATTTATTGCATCACCCTCATAATATGTGTTTGCAAGGGTTTGATCATCATAAGCATTATTCTAACAAATATGAGAGGATGAAGGGCACTAAAGGGAAAAATAATATTTTCCAAAAATCCCCCGTCCATCTTCAAAACATTCCGAAGATAGGATCAAGGAAAGAAGAATTCTATTTGCATAGTTATGGTAATGAAGAGCTTGCTGGAATTTCCAGAACAACAGTCAATAAAGGGCAATTTAATGGTGTACATGACTCCGGCAAGAACCATGAAGGTGTCCCATGCAAGTATCAGCAAAATATTGTTGAAGACAAAGCAGAAAGAGCTTCAATTGTTGAATCTGAGGTGAAAAAGAAGGTTGATTCCAACTCAGAAATTATGAGTCACAAGTTTGGGAGTATAGAGGATGTTTCAATCACTCCTCATCCGGCATGGGAAGGTGGATATGTGGTGGACAACCCAAGGTATGATGGAAATCACATTTTTTCTTCTTTTATATCTTTGTAGTACTTATGTCATCATGGGAAAGTTGTTGTTAAAGATCACATGCTAAGTTTTGGTGATGTGAAGAACTTGTGGGTTGAAACATGGCATTTAGATATTTCCTTGCAAGGATACATGGTTCTGTTTGACTTCTTGCATGGTAGAAAGGAAGTCTTTGAAATTTTTATCCCATGCACATGGTTAGAGGACATTTTGATGAAGGATAATTTTGAAATCGTTGTGTATGCAAACAAGGTTATGAAGGATTCTACCCATGGGTTTGATTAATGGTGGAGTCACTCTTGATTCCATTAGGGAGTGCTTGGGACTGATTGGATACACGGTGGAGATAATGGGTGGTTACTCTATGCCATGCTCAAAGGAATATTTCCAACTCCATGATACATTGGGAATTTATGAGGTATGTGCTGATTTCCATTTCATTAACATAGCTGATATGAATAGCATATTTGGGGTCCAATGGTTGCATCTTTTGGGAAAACTCACTTTCAAATGTCAAAGCATGGAGATAAGTTTCATAGAAAAAGATATAAAAGATGACTTTGCAAGGTATGCTTCCGGAAACACTCCAAATTGGTTATTTGGTGGAAAATATTTCGTGGGAGTCACATTTTTGTTCTTTATCTAAAGTTACAGCGGATTGGAAATCATTAATTTCAGTGGAGTATGTTAAAAACAAGTTTTCTAATGATATGTTTGAAGGAGAACTAAGCGAGGAAAAATTCAAGGTGAGGGATGGGCTTATCCTTTACCAAAAACGAGTCTATTTGGTACTCGAATCAAGGGTGAAGAACAGGATCTTGAGGGCTGCTCATGATACTCCATGGGCTGATCATCTGAACCACTTCATGAGACAAAACAAGGGTGAAGGTAAAAATTTCAGCTTCTCTCTTTTCTTAAGAAATTTTATGAAAGAGAATACTAGCATGACATGTTCAAGAAAGCATAAGTTTGAAAGGAATTCTGAATTTTCCCTCTATGGATTGTTAACCCATGGTTCCATGAGAGAACCAAATGAAGTAAGGGCAAAGGGAAACAATTATGATAAACTTGCAGCTGTTCACATGGTCACAAAAGAAGAGAATGATGGTTCTATCTTTCAATTTCATGATCCCATAATGAGGTATGGATTTTTCTTAGACTACCTTGTTTCCATTTCAGCTGAGTCAAACAATGTTTGGGGGTATCTAGAGATAAAAATTTGGAGGAGTTTTCCCTCAATAGTCACATGGAATATGAGCTCCACTTGAAAAATGATAAAATCAGAATTTATGGGTATGCTAGGGAGGCTGATTTTCTCAAATTTAAGGCCAAGATGACTGCAGGATTTATTTGTAGGCCTATTGTTCCTAAGTTTTCAACATATGTAAATCAAATTTCAGTCCTTGCCTTATTTATTGAGTTGTCTTTCTTTGTGAAAATTCATTTTGGTAGTTATTATACCGTGATTACAGGATTGAATCTGCAAAAATCAGAGTTGCGGCTGCCACTAACAGCCATGAACAGCAGAGTATTTCCATTTTACGAGTGCATTCCCTCATGGAATAATAAGGAAGGGAGATTTCAATTGAATGAAGGAATAAAATCATATTATGATGTGTCATTTTCAGACTTGTACATTCTGATTTTTGAAAGAGAGATGCATAATTACAGTTGTTTTTGGGATAACACTATTGAAGTGAAGGGAAAGCCTATTATGGTCATAGATACTTTATCATGAGTGGCATCTCCTATTTTATTAGAGAATATGGAACTTCAAAGTAAAGGGAAGGAAGAGTTCAGGGCAGCAGATACATTAGGTTTGCAATTGCTTGGGGATAAGAAATTTTGGGAAGGGAGGACTGTAATATCCCTTTTTCCCGCTTGAGAGCCAATATTTTGACTTCTCGCCATTCCTTTGCCATGGCAAAGAAGTAAAGAGGATGGAGAAGAACTCTGAGATTCCGTATGATATATTTTTAAAATTTTCTTTTAGTTTTTTTCCTCTTATGTTAGGTCGATTGGGTTTTAATAACTTAATGGAAGCTAATGAAGGAAACGAACCTTTTTAAACGGTCGGCCTTATCTTTTAGAACTTTGGTGCCAATGGAAGGTTATAAAAGGAGGACTAAGGTATCATTTCAGCTGGAGACTTTGGCGCATTTTATCTTATTGGAGCATTGCGAGCTAGGAGCTCCCTATTCTTGCATTCAAGGACGAAAACCCTCATATGCGACTTGCCTAGAAGGAAAAAAACCCTTCTAGAGGTTGAGTGAAGGACGAAAACCCTTCAACTTGACTTGGGGATTGGTGTAAAGGCTGATTTGAGGAGAAAATTGTCATTTTCAGATTGTTATTGATTTATTTTTAGTGGAGCGACCTACCTTGAATAGGGTTTTGGACATTTGGTGAACTATATGTGCAATTTTGATTGATAATCAGATTTATCATATTTTCTAAGGCCGGAATTTCAAGTTTGGTGATTTTTGGGGGTTTCTAGGCCCTAGATCTACATTTTTCTTGTGGTTGCAATCAACTGGTTATAATTAATTTCCAGCAGTGTATTTCTTCAGTATTTTCATTGATTTTGGCTCTTGTGGTTGCATAATATATATATATAGATAGATAGATAGATATATATATATAATTGTGGCAAGTGAACTTGAAGTGTTCATGGTGTTTTGGCATATTTTGTGAAGAGCACAGTTCGATTCAATTTTTGCATTTTCAGTCTGCTACAATTAAAAATCAGATCTGAATATTTTGGGTGTTTGGCTAAATTCCATCTTTTGTGGTTAAACCCTTGAGAGGGTAATTACATATAGAGGACTGATTTGGGGTGTTTAGAGTTGTTAAAAGTCAGATCTGGGTAGTTGTTCCATTTGCTGATTTTTAGACATCCAATTAGCCTTTTTGGAGTGAATTTTGGCTCAAGGACATTGTACTTTCTATCTGTGTCTATGGACAATTGATTGCAGATTTTCAATAAATAAATCATCCTTCATTGGATTGCAATTTGGTATTTTTCTTGTGTACTTGCATTATAAAAATCAGCTTATCCATTTTGGTGATAAAAAAGTATTATTTTGCCTCAATTTTGAGTGGTTTGCACATCCTAGGCAAGTCACATTTTCTGGGTTAATTTCAGATCTGCAACTTTATAAAAAATTTATTGTGCATTCTAAGTTCAGATTTGGGGAAAATCCATTGTAAGTGTTTATAGGTCCTTTAGGGCAAATTACAGTTGATTTCCAAATTTTCTTTATTTATGACCTGAGGGGGCATTACATTCTAAATTCGACAGTTGACTATTAGTCTATTATCTATTTGGATTTGGATTTATATCATGACAATTAACATTGAATTATTAGGTTGTTTTTTTAGTTGTTTTGTGGTTGTTTACCTTATTTTGTTTAATCTATGCATATTATGTTAAGTTTGTTTATTCGGATATTTTTTTTAAAATTGTTGAAATAGCATACCTGTACATGTACCTATACCAAGATTCTTAGGGCTTCGCCATAGAAAAACTTCATTACATCCATCATTTAATTCTATGAGATGGTTATTGAGCAATCTCGAGCTTCTAATGGCCTCTCTAAATTTGTCAAGAGTATCAATGGATTCAAGCAAGGGCACCCTCTCTTGTTGCCCCTCTTTGGTATTTACATATATGAATGATCTTTAAGACTCTCCATCCAACTATATATATTCACCTAGGGGTTTTGATGGGTGTATAATATTTGACTATGTTCACCTCATCAACTAAACTACTACAAACGAGTAGGCCAAGTATCATTGCCCACTTGTCATTCTCTCACCCATTGTCAGATACACTTATCTAGTTTGGATCATACATCCCTAATAGGGATATTTTTTGTCCCCAATAACTAAAATATGAAGGATACAAGAAAAAGTATTCCTCTTTTTCTCTATGGTATACCATTTTTCCTTGCTTGAAAGTTGCCCCTTATAACAAGATTGCAAATATTCTCCTATTACATTGCATCTTCAATCATCAGCTTGTAATGTCCCCATTTTTGAAGACCCTTAGCTTTTCTCTCCCCGTGGGCTTTAGGATGTTGCAAGGGGAAAATTATATTAAATAATTAAATATTATTGCATGGAGAGTGCTTTTTATCATTTGACATTATAAAGCAATAATTATTTAATTATGTAATTTATTTAATTCAATTCCCGCAATGCAAAAAAAAAATTTAAAAAGAATTAATTAAATAAATTTTGGGTGGCTGTAATATTAAAATCACTCTTAGAAAGGGGACGCCACACCTAGGGAGGATAAACTATTTTTATTTAATGATTTCCCTCTCCTAGGGATTTCGAATTTTGTGTCTCCTTGTTTATAAAAGGAGAGCTTGGGATCATTGTGAGACTTATTGGTGTCCCCAGATTTCATCCTGAAATCTGTGCCTACCCTATCCGAAAAAATTTCGTACTTTTAAAATAATGGGTCGTTTTGTGTTTTTATTGCCAGAAAGTTCTTGTATTGCTTCAAGATATTCCCAAAGAGCCATATTAGCCATTTTCGCCAAATACCCAGATGCCCAAAATTGTTATATTCTATCGTCGGGATTTGTCTGCGGGAAATTTGTATTTAATTATTTTGAGCCCCGTTTGACGCAATTTGCTCTCCGGTTTAACTCTGTTGTGATTGTACATATCATTATTCCTACATACCAGTAGGGTTTTAACTAGGAATGAGTTCTACACTTTATTTGTGACTTTTGGCAACTTTTTTTGTTTTTGTTTTTTCCATTTCGCTTTCTGTGAAATTTCTCTAGATCAATTCCTTTGTTGGTTTGGCCTGGAGTAGCTGAGGATCATATACGCACGTTATGCTAGAAAGAAGTCGCCATCAATGTTCTGATTCACTGGGAAAAGACGAAGTCGTGCACCAAAAAGCCTCTTCTGGGATGGCCGCATTTTTGGAAAAAGAAAAATTGAAGTGGATCATGGGAAAATTAAAACCAGCAAGCAGGTGGGAATTTTGTACCTGCCTAGCAGAGTACTTTTTCCCATGGAAGCAACGCCACTGAAGTGACAATGGAAAAATTAGAGGCAACAGGCAGGCGGGAATTTCTTACTTGCCTTGCAGGGTAAAAATTTCCATTGTGGAATAAAAGAAAAATCACTTAAGTGAATCATGGGATTTTCTTGCCTGCCTTGCTGGGTAAATAATCCCATTATGAAAGTCAAGTGACTTAAGTGAATCATGGGATTTTCAGGGCTGCCTTGCAGAGTAAAAAATCCCATTGTCATGTGTTTCTTAAAAATAGAATTCTTTATGACAAAAAGTGCGCCCCCTTTGGAGAAGTAAAAACAGTCTTTAAATTGATTAATTTAATTAATTATTCATCCAATTTTGGCACCCAGGCTTGTGGAAAAGTCAACAAAGGCAAAGGACAAAAAGAGGTTGAAAATAGACTACTCTAAAATTAAATAAATAATATTTATTTAATGCAACCCCTTTATGTCAAAAAGTGTGCCCCTTTTGGGAGAGAAATAATACTTTTTAAAGTATTAAATGATTAAATTAATTCTTATTTTAAGTGGCTAAGGTCAAAGCACACTGTGAGGCTTGAGTTAAGTGGAAGCAGAAGTCTAAAGTTAAATAAATTTATTTTATTTAATGGCAGCCATAAGCATGCACAAAATAGGCGCCCCATTTGAAGAGTGAAGCTCATTAATTAATTAATTAATTGCCAGTAATAGCAAAGGCATTAATTAATTATAGAATCACAAGGGTTATATAAGCAGGGGCTGCCATAAGGATGAATTAATTAATTCAGAGGTAAAGAAGTGCAGCCCAGAGGAAAGGTGCGCCCATTTGAAGAGGATTTTTGCTCAAAAAAAAGTGAAATCAATGCTAAAAACTTCCAATTTTGTCGCACAGGTTGAAGGAAGTTGATTTGTGTCTAGATAATTGTTTACATAAGTGATACAGGTGCTCAGGGGAAGTTAGAAAAATTCATGCTCACTTTGCATGCAAACAAAACATCAATTTTTGGGGCAGCAAGCTTGAATTATGCAGATTTTCATTATTAAAATTCACTGTTCATGTTCCGGTTGCCATCTTTGTCTGAAATAATTGCAGGAATTCGTTACAGGTGCTTTACAAAAGAAAAGGAGCTTTAATCAATGTCTGATACATTGAATATATCCTCCCAATCTAAAGAATCATCCAGATCTGCACCAGTTTTGAAGAATTCCGGCCGAATAAGAAGAAAAAGAATTATTAAGACAAAGACAGACAAAGCCATGGCAAGGAGGGATGAAAAAGAAAGCACAATGGAGTCATGCATCACTTCCAAATTTGCAGACATAGGAGACACGGATCTAGGTTCGGAGCCTCTTTCCGAATTGATTGATAGATCCAAAGCGGGAAAGACTTCACTTATGCGTACAGTTAAAAGCCGTGAAATTATTCGAGCTGCAGCCTTTCCATACACAGCCCAGTTGCCAGAGTTCGTTATGAAGTGTGCTAGGTCTTAACATCATTCATCCAGATCAGTGCGAGATGCTACAGGGAAAACAATAATTCGGTTGGACGGAGAGTTCATCAATTATTGTTTGAAGATTCCGGCGCGAAAGGTGGTAACTTCCATTAGCATTCAAGATGTCGGCAGTAGGTGGGAGAAGCATAGAGTCGACTGCGTGAACATAATGAACAACAGACACATGAAAAAGCCCAAATCTCCTTCTAAGTTCCCGAGAACTCTTCCGCGGTCCAATCTGGTGCAGGAGGTAGATAATATTGCCAAATTGTTATGCAGGATAAATGGCGAGGCGAATGCTCACACTTTACGTACATGGACGTATGCTTTCATCAAGACCATTGAAGTCAACAAGGTTGATTCCATAATCAATTGGTCGGAAATCATTAGCGACAACATTGGTGAGTAACTCTGGAACGTGAAGCGTACTTTCTGCTTCAAAACGACTTCCTACTTGGTATACGCTGCAGCTTCACAAGGCATCTTCTCCAAGCTGGATAGATGTGGCGTTCTTTCTAAGGACCCCATTTTCGAGTGCTACCCACAGCTTACTGTACCTGCGTGCAAGAAAGATTTCAAAGTGGTCAATGATGGATTATTCTACAAATTCATTTGCAGGCTAGATAGGGACCTGAAAGCCAACAGGGTGAGCAAGGAAGCGTGGGAAGCTATATCCAAAATTGGCAGTCTATTCATTCAATTTGCAGATTTCACATACCTCAAGGTTACCGGTTTTTCTGGAGAACCGGTTAAGCTGCCCAGATATCCAAATGATAGATTAATCACCATGGAGCTGAGCAAACAACTTGTGGAGATACACGACATTCAGTCAAAACGGCATAAGTCTACGAGCTTCTTCCCGATCACTGTGGGTCATTATAACTGCCAGAGCATTCATAGAGCTAGAGGGATGGAGGCGGAGATGTTATCCGAGTATGAACAAGAGTTCTTCCCGGCACGGCTGAACTTCGATCCATTTGGAGTAGCCAGGAAGACGATCTCCCAGGAGTACTCACATGTGCCTTCACTAGAGGATTTGTGGATGAAGTGCAAAAGTGAGTATGAGGTCAGAAAGAAGGATTTCAGCAGGCTATCAGCACGGAAAGTGTTCAACTTTGGACTAGCGCGGATACCTGCGGATCTTAAAAATGATGGGAATGTGTTACTTGGGACTTACCATTAAATGGGAGGAAATAGAACCGTACTTCAGGATAATGTAGGAGGCTGCCATCAATTGAGGAAAGGTCTGGCGCTATTCTGGAGAATACTTCAAACTGGTTGCTAACAAATGGATACTGCCTTGTTGAAGCATTGATGAATCAAGTCACGGGAAATTTCGGCACAGGAGATTCCCTCAAAAGAAAGCACGGAGGAAAAAGTAGCAGAAGGTCCGAGAAGTTAAAAGTACACAAAAGATCTCAATCAAAGGAGAAGATCACTTCCACAGCTATGACTTTAGTTCCGGCTTCTCCAGCATCCAGTACTTCACCGACTGTTGCACCTCAGCAGGACACTTCCATGCCTCCACTGAATCCGGCAACATTCATCTTCTCTTCTCAGCCACTCCGTTCAACACCTGTTCCAAAAGAGACGTTGAAGCTGCAGATGGCAGAGTTCGAAAGAGCTTTGTCCTTAGATGATTCAGAAGATGGTAGCCATAACACTGTAGCACTTTCTGATGTAGAGGAAACAGAGCGGGAGATAGTAGTGCACTCAGCGACTTCTCATTCTCCGAGAAGTAACTTCTCAGAATGGTTAGCTTTGCAGTTGGTTCCAGAAGCTAGAGTGGAGATGAACTTGGAAGAACACGACTTGCAGCTACTCCGAAGCCTAGGTAGAAAAGACAGAAGACCTAAAGTTGGTAAGGTAACTTCAAGGTTGATCATCGAGGAGTCGGGGTAGAAATTCACTGAGATGTCAGTTCCAGCGGAAAGAAATAAGGAAGATGAGCTCACGACAGAAAATGTAACAGTAACCAGAGTACCCATCAGTCAAGCCACCACAGAAGGATTGAAGCAGGATACACAGACATTGATAGATGCTCTATTCCTTAGGCTTGACAGAGAAAAGGCGGAGAAAGACAAGCTTCAGAAGCAGGTATCTCAGTTGTGCGAGATCATAGCCAAGGTTGTTAAACCTTCCACTCAGCCCATTTCTAAGAAGGTGAGTGATCATCTTATGTAGGAGATGGAGGATGCAAGCAATCAGGTGAAAGCTATTGACGAATGGAAGAATTTGATTATTCGTCAAGCTTCTGTACAAATTGGAGAGGTGTCAGCCCGCCTGAAAGTTATGAATGATGCAGCAAATCAGCTGAAGCAACTGGTGATGAGCATAGTAGATATGAACACAGTTGATGAGAGTAACCTGAGTACTTTGGCCGAAATCAACAAGTTGTCAGGAGAAGTGTTGGTTGCAGAGCAGATTGTACTGGATGGATCAGTTGAGAAGGGGAAGCAGTTGGAGTTTGCAATGTCTTTCCGTTTGGAGATCTGCAGAGTTTTGTTGAAGAGGATGCAGGCACTTGAGAGTAAGACATCGTCTTTACCAGATAGTATCATTGCTTTCACTAAGGAGGAAGTGGTTGGGAATGTTACTTCATACGTACGGATTGTTTCTAGCAGAGTGCCTAATTCCCTAGAAGGGTCTCTTCTGATGGTACAAAGGAGAATTGATGGAGCTACTAAGCCTTTCACGATGAATTCCATTAGTAGACTGCTGGCACTGCAGGTAGATATTGCGAGGTTCGGGCCAAGCTTGGAAGATGTGGAAGAGTGTATCAAGGTGTTAAACGAAAGATTGTTGCAGTTCAGGACAGAAAAGGAAGCAGTGGCTAAAACAGATGGGAAGATGCTAAATTACATGTTCAACAAGTATATCCAGTATCAGAACAAAAAGAAAACAAATGTTACAACTGGTTTGACTTCTTTTATTCTTTCTTCTATTTTCCACGTTCCCGGATGAAATTGTAAAACTTTAAAGTTATTGGTTTTGAAACCATTACTTAAAGTTATGTGGAACAATTATATTAGTTAAGTGATACATGTGTCACTTAAGGAGAAGTTAGTGGAGGATGATTGTCAAATGTCATATTTACTTGTTTATGTTTCAGTTCAATTGAGTTTCCCATTTGTACTTTCCCTTCTACATTCTATAAGTAGAAGAAGAACCTCCAGGTTAATGATCAGAATTTGTAAGCAGCAACCTTGTGTTCCAAACTTTGTGCTAAAACCCTTCAGAGCCTCTTGAAGCAAAGGAATATACAGGAGCAGATTTCCAGAGAACTTTGTGTCACGATGTATTGTATTTCTAGCTTTTATATCTTAGATCTTTTAATAAACTGTGTTATTTCAGATCTAGATCTAGAGCTACCTTTGCTTATAATTCTGTGTTTATATCTATTGGTTTCTTCTATGTGCATGCAATCAACTCTGCTATCTATTGATTGGGATGCACATCTTCCCCATTTCTTCTCTGTGTTTATATAATTCCCTTCTTCTATAAATATTTCCTTTCTTTAAACAGCTGCTTACTTGCTGCAGAACTGTACAGCTATGGTTCATGAGTTGAATAGTTAAAGTAAAACCCCATATAGATACTAGCATACTTTAATTGACAAATCTGACACGGGAGCCTCACCGGTAAATGAAGGAGATTTATCTCATAACTGCCTAGGTTTTGTGTTATGCAGAAAATTTAGCCAACACTTATGTTGATTGATCATTATGATTTCACTTCATGCTTGGAGTAATAGGGTGTATGCCCTAGCTCTCTCTCTTGCATTGTAAGCTTCATTGGAAGCCATTGTTGAAGACATTGAAGACTCTCTTGTTCTAATCATTGTGTTCCATTCTGTATAAGTGTCTTTTGTGCATGGTTTGTGCTTGCTAGCTTTGGCGAATTGTTTTGATGCATGGCGCATTTATTTGATGATGATATTTGCATGATTAATGGTGATTATTGAGTGATTTATGATCTGTTATTAATGCTGCAAATTATTCCAGCTATAGCAACTGGCAAGGGTAATGATTTTGGGCATTTTTGGAGTGTTTGGGTTAGATCTTCATACGGCTGCAATTTAATAATTATTCCAGCTGATTGGGTTGATGTTTTAAGGGAATTTGGAGGGATTTTATAGTGTTTATAAGAAGTTGGTTACTGCTGGTTTTATTCTGAATATGGCGACTTGATTTGAGCATCTTTTGGCATGTTTTAAGGTGAACAAGCTATACTTGTAATCTGATCTGAGTTGGCTTATTTTTCTGAGTGTGGGCAGCCATTTTGGGATGTTTACGAAGAGTTCTAAGAGCTGGAAATATTTTACATATTTTATGCTAACCCTAGCGACTGGGTTTGGGATTTTGGGTACTGTTTAGGAAGGGTTGCAGTGTTTCAAAAATTCAAAATGGTAGCTCTTTAGAAAGCTCTTAATTTATCAAAAATTCTGCAATTTATTTGAAGGCAAAATATGGAGTATTAAGCAAGTTATGAATTTTCAAAGTTTCAGCTGACTGTGAGCAATATTTAATTATTATGTCAGGGTTTCATCTACACAATTTCAGATTTCGTGGGTTAATTTGCATTCCTTCTACTTGTCCAAAAATTGTGTTCTATAGCTTGTTGGAAAGCTAAAAATATGAAGAATATTTTCGCATTAGTTTGATAGAAAAATATTGGGAGGTGAAAGATTTATTAATTTTTGAAGTTGTCAACAATCTAGTGCATTTATTAATTAATTACTGCTGTAATTAATTTCAGATTTGAAGAGATTAATTTTCTAACTGCTTTTTCCATTTAATCCACCACTTTAGCTCACTCCAACCCCATCTGGGTTGTATTGAAGCTAACATTCGATTATTTGAGGTCGAACTATGAGGGTTTAGTTCTTCTAGAGTCAATTCAATAAATTAAATTGCATATTTTGATAGTGGTGTCCCCAGATTTCACCCTGAAATCTGAGACTACCCCATGTAAAAAAATTCATACTTTTAAAATAGCGGGTCGTTTTGTGTTTTAATTGCCAGAAAATGTATGTTTTGTGTCAAGATATTCTCAAAGAATCATATAAGCCAATTTTGTCAAATACCCAGATGCCCAAACTCGTTATATTTTGTCGTTGGGGTTTGCCTGCGGAAAATTTTATTTAATTATTTTAAGCCCCGTTTGAAATAAATTGTGCTCCAGTTTAACCCTGTTGAAGTTTTACATGTCAATATTTCCATATAGCAGTAGGGTTTCTACCAGAAATGAATTTTGGGCTTTATCTGTGACTTCTGGCAATGTTTTGTGTTTTTGGTATTTCTCTCGTTTTGTTTTCTGTGAAATTTCTCTAGGTTAATTCCTTTGCCGGTTTAGTCTGATTTCTTGCCTGGAGTATCTGGAGATCATCTATGGACGTTATGCCAGAAGGAATTTTTCACAGGAGGTCTGGTTCTCTCTGAGAAGACGAAGTCATGCATGAAAAAGCTTCTTTTGGGCAGATTACATTTTTGGGAAAAGAAGGTTTTAAGCTACAATGGGATTTTTGGTAATAGCAAGCAGGTGGGAATTTTGTACCTACCTAGCAGGGTATTTTTTCCCACGGGGGCAAAGCCACTTAAGTCATGATGGGATTATTAGAGGTAGCAGGCAGGCGAGAATTTTTTATCTGTCTTGCAGGCTGAAAATTCCCATTATGAAATAAAAGAAAAAATCACTTAAGGCATTGATGGGAATTTCTTACCTGCCTTGCAGAGTAAAAAATCTCATTATGAAAGTCAAATAGCTTAAGTGGATCATGGGATTTTTGGAGCTGCGGTGCAAGGTGAATAATCCCATTAGAAATTGACTTTTAAAAATAGAATTCACCCTTACCAAAAAGTGCGACCCATATTGAGGAGAAAAAATACTTTTTAAAGTATTAATTAATGGAATTAATTCCTATTTTTTGTGCATAAGGTCAAAGCACACTATGAAGTCAATGTGGACTAGAAGTAGAAAGCTAAAATTAAATAAATTTAATTTATTTAATGTCAGCCATGAGCATGCACAAAATAGGCGCCCAAATTGAAGAGAAAAGCATGTTAATTAATTAATTAATTGTTAGGAATAGGAGAGGCAATTATTAATTATAGAATGGTGAAGGTTATATAAGAATGAGCTGCCATAATGATGAATTAATTAATTCTTCAACAAGGACGTGCAGCCCAGGCAATTTTCGCGCCCAATGGAGGAATTTTGCTCAGAGGAAGGTGTTTTCACTACCGGAAAGCTTCAAAGTTTGGCGCCTAGGTTTGAAGGAGCTTGATTTAAGTCTGATTAATTGTCTGCATAGTATTACTGGTGTTTTATAAGAGAAAGGGAGCTTAAATCAATGTCCAATAGATTGAACATATCCTCCGAATCTGAAGAAAATCTCTAGATCTGCACCGATTGTAAAGAATTCCGGCTGAATAAAAAGAAAAAGAATTGCTCAGACAAAGATCGCTCCAGCCATGGCAAAGCGGGATGAACGAGAAAGATCAGTAGAATCATGCATAGTTTCTAGATTCATATCCGGATCCATACTTGCAAAGGCTTCATCCTCTTTTTTCTGATGCAGCTCGTGTAGAAGTCAATGCATGGAGAATTCCTTCCAGGATCTTGTGCATGTGCTCCCAAACTTCCAGTTAAATCCTTCATTGAATTTGCATTCACCCGGAGTGCTTTCCAGAATTTTTAATTGCTCAATGATGAGTTATCTACGGCCAACATTGCACTGATGCATGTACTGAGAAGAACTACAAAAGCTTCAAGGATAAAAGGGAAGACAACTCAAAGGCAAAGGCAACACCCGTAAGCAAAATTCCAGATCCAGCCACTTCCATATCCAGTTGCTTCCAGATCCAGTATGGTGAGAATCAAGGGCAAAAGAATCAACTGCATACAGAATATGAAAAAAGAACAAGACTGCAGCTTTCCTCTTCCTTCTTCTTTCCTCCGACAAAGTAATTGAGCGATCAATTAAATTATAAAACTTAAGTGATTGGTTTAAAAGCCATTACTTGAAGAAGTCAACTACTTGGAAATAGGTGGCATACATGCAAAATAGAAGGTTCTATCTTTAGTTGCAAATCATGCATGTCATGCAAAGAGGAATTCCAAGAGGGAGATTGTCAGTTGTTTCTTTTCCGACTTCCACATGTGCCAGTTCAACTAAAAGCTTTATATTTGTAATTTCCCTTCTACATGTTATAAGTAGAGGAAGAACCTACGGGTTAAATGATCAGAATTTGTAAGCAGCATTCTTGTATTCCAGACTTTGTGCTAAAATCCCTGATAGCTATTTGAAGCAAAGGAATAGAAAGGAGCAGATTTCTGGAGAGCTTTGTGTCACGGTGCATTTTGTTTCTAACTTTTTTATCTCAGATCTACTTATAAACTTTGGGTTATTTTAGATCTAGATCTGAAGTTGCCTTTGCTTATAATTCTGTGTTAATATCTATTGGTTTTGTCTATGTGCATGCAATCAACTATGTAATCTATTGATTGGGTTGCACATCTTCCCTCTTTTTTTCCTCTGTTTTTATTATTTCCTTCTTCATTAAATATTTTTTTTCTTTAACAGCTGCTTACTTGTTGCAAAACTATACAGCTATGGTTCATGAGCTGCATGATTAAAGTAATACCCCCAAATAGATACTAGCATATTTAATTGACAAATCTTACACGGGAGCCTCACCGGTAAATGAGGGAGATTTATCTCATGACTGCCTAGGTTTTCAGCTATGCAGAAAATCTAGCCAACAGTTAGTATCCCAAAAGGGGATATTACACAGCTCCTGACAATCAAGCTATAAATCCTTAATTGAAACCAAAGCTTACCCTACCCTATCTCATTCTTCATAAAACATGGAAGGTTCAAACTTCGAGTTTTATATATGCACAACCATGAACAAATACATGTATGGAGGCAAACTTAACTTGAATGCATAGTCCCTAACATGTTGCGCCCTACCTTATGACAATCATATAGCCTAAACATATCTCAAATGACAAGCAACCCCATTATATGAGTCTTGAATGTAGGTCAAACATTCATCCTAAGTCTTTGAATTTTTACTTTATTCCTTTACATCACAGAACATCAACAATGTAATAAAAGAAACACATCAAAAACTTAAAAAAGTAAGAAAGTAACCTAAACCTAAAAGGGGCGGCACCATTATTTTTTTCCCTCTTTTTGGATTTGCTATGCTGGTAAAGGTTGGATTTACATTTTCTACTTATTTGAGTTGGAATTTCATTATCTTTTACCCAAATTGGATCCTTCAGTGCACTTAATCATATTATAAGATAGAAAAGAGTTGACTGTCCAACATCAGTCATTTTTGCTTTCAGTATTACCCTCCCATGCTGTACATTTGAAGGCATGTATTCAAGCATGTGGAGGCTCTTGAATGCTATAAAGAATTGCATTGTGCAAATAGAATGTTGAGAAATGATTTTAATAATTCTTATAAACCTTCTAGATCCTTAAGTTTCCTACATCAATCCACTTGTATCCTTGAAGTTGTAGGGACTATGCCATAACAATATGGACAAAGAAAAAAAAAATATTACAACATGAATAAAAACATCATGTGCCATTCCAAGTTCTAGGTAGAACCCATGTCCATCACGAAATCCCTTCTGAACATCATCAATAACAATCAAACAACAATCTAAAGAATAAACTGTGTATCATGTATATATAATCTTACATAATTTCAGCACTTTCAATTTGTTAAATTTAAATTTATGTAAATTGATTTTCAAATATTATTTTTATGTATATTTTTCCCCACAATCCCCAAAACCCAGGAAATTCATCGGCGTCCCTGGAAACGCATACCCACATTCACCCATCCCAGAAACTTGTGGAAGACTGGTTTTGTATCTTATACATATTTAAATCAAATATTATTTTAGTAAAATTGAAGTTCTACTATCAGGCTTCTCAGGACATATTAGCACTGCTATTGCTTTCCAATAAGTCTAGAATTCAATTCCCTTAAGAAACTATTTTCTCGGTTTTCAGTCAAAGTCCATATTTTCAAATGTCAGCCATAGGTTTTTCAGTTATAATAACAGTTTTACAGGTTGGGAACATAACATATTATGTACTCTTACATGACAAGTCTAATGTTCATGATGCCTGTTGGTTGGCTTGTCTAATTCTTTTAGTTTTTTGGTACTCCTTGGCATGGTTGCCTTTGCCTTTTTTTCCCTTGGCCTGGCTCAATAAGCCTTTGGATTTGCTCTTGTAGCAATATGGACTGTATTTATTTTTCCCAACTGAAATAAAAATACAATTTTTATCTTCACGAGAAAAAATTCTAATATTCATGTAGAGATCTTGCAATAACATTTTAGTTTTTCCTAAACCTAGTAGTGTCTCCAAAAGTAGGATGATTAATTCCAGGTGCAAGGCAGCCCTCTCAGTCAATACTGACCTTCGTTGAATTCCCAATAATTCTTTCTCGTGATTCATAAACCCCACCCTGACACAAAATCCAGAACAATATGTTGCATAGCCTCAATATCGTAGAGAAGAAAATGTACGAAGATTTGAAATAAATAATTTATGTTGAGTGTTTACAACCTACTCTAATTCCTAGACATTAAATTTTCATTTTTTCAACCTTCTTGATGTTAATGTCTCTCCATGGTGGCTGCTAAAATCTCACAAGTTACTACATGTATTTAATGGGCAACTCTTTACCCATTTGTGAGAGGGGAAGGGTGCTGGTGTAACAAAATAACTATGATTTCTATTTGGTTTCTTAATTTATCTTCCTACAGACATTTGTGAAAGGGGAAGGATGCTGGTGTAACAAAATAGCTGTGATTTCTACAAGGTTTCTTATTTTATCTTCCTATAGACATATAGTCTGAACCAATCATTGCATATTTTCATCTTGGAAGATAATTTTTCCATTTAATGTTGGTTCCTCGTGAATCCATCTTATGAGAATGGGCAACCATCAAATTTTAGACTAGCTTTTCTATAGTTTCTCTACAATAATCTCAATTAAATATCCAATACATATGAACATGTGAGCATTCCCTTAAACAAGATAGCAAAAATATTCTTCTGTTTGATTTGTATAATTACATTTAGCAAGTATTAACTTCACTGACATATTAGAATCACAATTGTTAACAGTTTTCACTATAATATTGATCATGTAGTTTGGTTTACGTAGGGGGTAGAAACATTCTTACATGCATAATACAAGCATATGGCGTATTTTTCCGTGTATGATGACATTCATCAAATATCAAAAGTCTAACCATCTCAAACTGGAAAAAGCAATGCCGCAAATTGTCTAGAAAGATTTGTGGAGTCATCACAAACACCTGTAAGCAGAAACAATAGTCATCCAATTAGGCTAATCTTGAAGTAATTTGCCAAACATATCATTTAAAAAAAAGGAACAGCCAATGGGCTTAAACCTAGAGACTATACAGTTTAACACGACATGAAAATATTATAGAAGATATGCAATTTGTGTATGTTTATTTTTTGAAACAACAGTAAAATATTATATTGAATAAAATATTCAGTTGCCTGCAAAGACAAAAATCAAGTAGTCTGAGTATTTCAAGACATTCTTCCACATCACAATGAAAAGAAGGATCTTAGGTATCTGCACTTTAGAAGTTTCCCTTTGATCCATTTGCAAAGATTGGTTCTATTACTACTACCGATCACTAAGGACCTTGAAATACTGTTTACATCAGAAGTAAACTGCAAGATAGTATCATTACTAATTTACTAGGTACATCAAAATAAACATTCACCACTACCATGGTCTGATTTTCAGAGATGATAGTCTAACTTTGGAATAACTAGAGCCGATAAGAAAAATTGACAACACTTTCAGCAAACATTGGTTAGATTTGTGTAATGTCCCCAAATGGACACATTACCACCTCAAATGGATTTTAGGCAAATCCCAATCCAATGTAGTAATTTATAAAAGATATTCCAAAATTTATGAATGCAGATCAGATTTTTATATAGAAAATGCAACTAGGTATGGAGATGCAAACCCATCAAATCTGAATTAAAACCACTGAATCTTTAATGGAAACGAATCAGCAAATTTTTCAAAGATAGAATCATGAGAGAAATACCATATTTGAGCTTCAAAACAGGCTGAATTTATTTATAATAATTCTGCAGACAGTTTCCCTCAGACACGGCTGAAAAGTGTCTAATCCTTGAACCAAAAATCAAGCATGTTTGTTGTTGTGATCTCTAACAATCAGACATACAAACAACAATCAAAATCTGATCATAAACAGCTCCAGAACCCCACAAACCAGCTCCCTAGATAAGTCGATCCACTAAGAAAAAGATGGAAACAAAGAAGAAACACAACTATTCTTCTTCTTCGAACCCCCGTTTAGATCTGCAACTTCAGCCCTCAATACTATTGGAGAACAACTGGAAAATCAGCTAACTCAAGAGATTGTTTCTAAGGGTTTTTCGTCCTCAAGAGATTGTTTCTAAGGGTTTTTCGTCCATAAAAAATATTTTGTAAAGCTCTAGGGGCTCAAACAAAAATCAGATTCGTATAAAACAAAAAAGCATGTCTTTTACAAGCAAGTCGACTTGCTTTCATAGATGAACTTGGCCAAATAGCCACCCTCATCTTCCAATCAGATTTCACCTCCCTCATTTAATGATTTTTTTCACCTTTTTCATCCTCCAAAGGGGTTGCATTTTCTTCTAGGGGAGAATAATAAATATAAAGTGACATTTCCCTTTTTCTTATTTTACTTTATCACTATATATTTTTCTTTTCTATTTTTAATTTAACTTTATCATTAATAAATTAATTTAAAGTGCTTATAATATTATTTTATATTGCACTTTTATAATTAGTTCGTTATGATAAGATTCCCTTTCTATCACCCTTTAGACGTTGCGAAACAAAATTGGTCTAAAGGTCTTCGACTGAATTATCTTAGGAAGTGGGACATTTCAATCATCCCTTCCCCAATTGCTTTCCCTCAAGCAATTCCAAACTTATTTGTCCAAGTGTCATGCACAAAAGACAAAACATGTTGAAGTGATCCAAAATCATGGCTCCTGTACCTGTCAAGTGAGATAGATCTTGCCACCATATACCTCTCTCAAGATACACAAAGTTGCATCAAAGGAATAACATACTTTATATTGCATATTTCATCCTCTAATTCATCATTTTTCTCAAGAGGAAAACAAATCTGAATAGCAATAGATATGACATTATCTCACTCATTCCATACCCTGTGATGTCATCGCGATCTACAATGGGCTGAATTCTTTCACGATACAACTGCTGCGATAAACCAGACGACATGCTCCTTTCTTTTCCATCCTCATCCTGTGCAATCTGCCCTACTTGGAACGATCTTTCCATGCTCTTGGTTTCCACAATTTGAGGAACACCATTCCTCATGCATTGTAAAACAACTTCCTTGTCTTGCACTCTAAACTTCAACTCCATAGTCTGGTAATTTTGGATGAACTCACCCAAAGATTGCAGCCATTGTACACCAAGTACTAAATCCAATCCATCAATGCTAACAACATAAAAATCATCTCTCACCTCATGATCTCCTATGGTGAATTGGAGTTGTGAAACCTTCTTTGTACATGTGATTGAATGTTCATCTAGCACAATCACAATGAATCCCTGGAAATCTTCTTTTTCTAATCCCATCTTGGCAACCAAATCTTCATCAATAAAGTTGTGTGTTGCTCCATTGTCAACCAATATGGTGATGTTTTGCCCATGAAGATATCCACTAACCCGGAAAGCATAGAAACTAGGTAGTACAACTAATGAGGCAAGTGTGGTGTGGCACCTGTGATAACCACTTCCCCTTCTTTTACCTGGTTCTCATACTTCTTTGGATCAACTTTATCTTCATCCTCATCATCATCTTAAACTACTGCAATGTAGTGGATAGATCCCTTACTTTTGCAACGATGGTTAGGTGTCCATGGGTCCTTATAATCAAAGCATAATTTTTTCCTCCTTAGCTCATAACTTGCTTCAATTTCAGACCTGTTTCTGTCCCATTCTTTTACCTTACCCTGCTGCCCACTAACTACTGCCCCTTACTTATCATTTGGAGTGGTTCTTGGTTGCTCAAATGAACTCGTTTTCTGCCCCAAAGGTGTTGTTCGCTATTGTCCAAACTGCAAATTTTTAATCTTACCTGCTGTAAATTCCAAATTTAGTGACATTTTGATGGCATCTTGAAGAGATGGAGGCTCAAAAGCCTTCACCAAGCCTCTAAGAGATTCGGTCAAGCCCTCGATGAACAAAACAACTAACCTCCTTTCACTATTATCTGAAACCATGACTACAAGTTTCTAAAAATCAACAACATACCTTTCTACTAATGCATCTTGTTTGAGTTGTGCCAACTCCCTGAAATGCACTTCTGGATCTTTCCTACCAAATATTTCTATTACCCTTTGACTAAACTCCTCTAGAGTGGAAATGGAACCGTATCCTTGTGTCACTAGACCATGATACCACCATTCGTGAGCCACACCTTCTAAATGCAAGGTGACAAATTTGAGAGTCTTTTCCTCATACATAGGATTTAGTGATAAGTATTTAACTTTTGCAACCAGGACCTAGAAAAACATTTATCTGTGCCATCATATGTAGGAAGAGCAATCTTACCCAATCTATGGTGGATATCTTTCCTTGGCTCTTGTGGATGACTCAACTTCTTCCTTGGTCCTTCACTTCTACTAAGTTGGCAAAAGTCTATGAATAAAAGAAACTCCTTTCTGTTGGAATTCAATGATACATACTCTTATCCATATAGGTCCACTTCTTCAGCAAACCCATGTGTTTGTGGCTGTTCTCTCTCCTCTTGTGGCTCAGTTATTTGAAGGAAATTAGCATGAAAGAAGTTGGAAGGAGTCTTTCTTGAGACCTTTTCTATATGATGAGTAGAAGATCTTCTTTCACCTTCGTTTCTTTGAGAGTTTTGTCTATTACTACTCAGCCCATGTAGGGATCTACCCAAATCAGCAATGGCCCCTATAAAGGAGTTTCTTAGATCTCTGTGGGCTTCTCTCAAATGGTTCTGCAGCTCTCTATTACCCCTAGAGAATGCATCATTCATATAACTCAACTCATCTAATGGTGGAGGTCTTTCTCTATCATCCATATCTCCCTTTCCTGGAGTTCTTCTTGAGTAATGGTATCTAAAATCCTCGTCACCTTTGTCCATGCAAACACTGAATTCCCCTTCACAGGCTGGGAGAATCACTTCTTTGATACCGCTGTAATGTCCCCAAATGGACACTTCACCACCTCAAATGGATTTTAGGCAAATCCCAATCCAATGCAATGATTTATAAAAGATATTTCAAAATTTATGAACGTTGATCATATTTTATATAAAAAAACATGACTAGGTATGGAGATGCAAACCCACCAAATTTGAGTTAAAACCACTTAATATTTTGATGATTCCATAAATTGATTCATCATAACATCTATAATAAGTATAAATTTTACTCCTAAAAACGTTAATATATGCATGAGAATGTTCTAAATAGTTATATCTAAAGTAGAAAGTGATACATTTCCTCTTATTTTGTCTTATGCGAACTAATGACCAATGGAACTTTCACTAACTGCTTTGTTGAATGATTTGGTGACATATGTAGACTGATGAGGCGCATTGTTTGCCATTTTGAGGTGTTGTAGTCAAGTAGACCGAGTCCACAGCCACTACGCCATTTTGAAGGATTGACCCACAATCAACTTTAAACGAGGGCCACTGTTTCCAATAGAATTATAGGGTGCCATGGAACTTTTATGAATCTGTTATCGGTTAATTTGTTGCCTATATTTGTGGCATGTGTTGTAATCAATTGTTTCTATAAGACACCTCCTTTGAACTGTTAGTTTTTACCAGTGTTACAGTAGTTAATAGAAGTTATTTTTAGTTGCACTTTGGAGTATGTGATGAACTTATTTTGATCAATATAATACATGTTATTTTGAGTATACGTTTGTGTTGAAAGCCTCAATCCTGAAGTAGAGGAAGAGCCCACTCGACTGAGGAGATTGGAGGACTGGTATTTTCATGCAAGATCTTTATATTTGCTCAGTTTTAGTTTCAGTATCTTGGTTTGATGACTATCTTAATGCAATCTTGTATTTCTTTGTTTCAGCAAATTTCCTTTACGGTCATTTGATTTAAGCAAGTATTTCATTTCCAGTAAACATTTCCTTTAACAAGCATTTCATTTCAGTAGATTTGTTTTAGTAGAGTAGATGCAGTTCATATACTTTGTTCTCCATAAATTGGAAGCTTTCATATTTAGTACTTTAAATCATTTACATGCTTTCAGTAGTTTAGCAGGGTAGAACAAGAAAACCGACACTAGACAAAACCCCCACAAAAAGAGAACCACCATAATACTGAGTTGCAAATCAACTTCTCTGCATGCATCCTTGAACACAGCCCTGGTCTATAATGACATCAACATTTGAATAGGTTGACTAAATGATTGGCAGTTACAATGACCCGTCATTTTTGGCATCATTTCCGGGGACAGCATAAGCGAAACACGCCATTCTATTCATATTTTATGCTATGGGTGTTATTGAAGTTGAGCCATGCAACCGGTAGTGATCCTAAGCCTGACCTTAAAGATAAAAATTGATACAGGGGCCAAGGGACGCTAGAGGGAGATATATACCTCACAACACTCAAAGAATATCCCCAACAGGAGAATGTGTAGTAAACATTGATAACACTACTCCTGAGAATGACACTGAATCTAATACTACTCCTAAGAGTGACATTGAACAGTCTCAATCAACTTATCTAGAACCTGAACAGAATGCAGAAATGGGAGACAATGGAAATGATGATGATAGACCCTTGGGTAGAACCTTTACCTACCCCATTGTCTTAAATGAGGACGAGGAAGAACCTATGAAAAACATTTTCCCATCCATTCTGCCTATCTTTCGAGGAATGTCCACAGAAGACCCCGACCAATTCTTGTTTGAATTCAAAATCCTCTGCCAAACATGTGACAACAAAACAGATAACCAAAAACTCAAGCTCTTTCCTTCCACCCTCAAGGACTTTGCCATGAGATGGTTTATGGGATTGCCCTCTTAACTCCATTCATTCATGGGAACAAATGGAGACTTCTGTTTTAGACAAATACCAACAGGGGGAGAGATAGGAGGGAAGAGTTCTTTTAGATGAGACAAAAAGAAGATGAAAATTTGGAAGGTTACCTAGACAAATTCCTTTTTGTCCATAGTAGAAGTGGTTATGAATTGAATGTGGAAATAACCAAGACAGTCTTCCTTAAAGGACTTGATGATGAAACCAAAGTATCCCTCCATCTCATGGGAGGAGGTGATGGACACAAACTCACCATGGCACAGATTGCTAAGTTATGTAGGAGCTACTCTAGAACAAGGGGAGGCATTACGAGAAGGAAAAAATCAAAACATGCCTTTGGTACCTCAAAACTTCTACTGAAGATGGCCAATATGAAAACAGACATTCTGACACAATTAACTTCAACCATGGATGGAATGAAAGCTAAGAACAATGTTGCAAAAGAACCTCTAGACATATATTGTCTGAGATGCAGGAAGAGACGTCATTTGAAATAATATCCTTTAGATATCACAGAAATGTGGTTGATCTGTGATGTCCCTGACCATGACACCAACCATTATACTCTCCTACCTCAACTGAAAGAAAGATTAAATGTTATGACTCAAACAAATGGAGAAGTAATCTTTGTTCAAAGATCAAATAATTAGTCTGCTTATGCCCCTAGACCTGCTCAGAACCCCTAGATGATGCCATGGCCCAATCAGACTCCTCCACCAACTTGGGGACAATCTGATTGGACACCACCAAATTGGATGGCCTACCCAAATCCACAACCATGGATGCCTCCATATAATCAACAAGGCTGGACACCACCAACCAATGCACATCCATGGCCAAACCAACAATGGTCACCCCAGCAGAACTATAATCATCCAAGGAGGTTTACACAACAACAAGCTTTAATGCGACCACCACAACAAAATTACCAGCAAGGGCAAGCAGCACAAACCCAACTTTCAACCCAGCCTGTCTCAAACCCCAAAAATCAACAAACAACTTCAATTAATGAAGCAGGCCAGGGTGAGACAACGCAAGTTAATGCCATTAATAACTTACAGCTGAGATCTGGAAAAACAGTGAACAATCCTCCAATAGTTATTACTAAGGTACCTGAGGAAAGTGAGAGAACTGAAAATGTTCCACAAACACAAGACATTAGGGATGACAGAGAGAAAGACAAGATTGTGTATGCAACTCCTTTCCCAGAGAGATTAAAAGAAATGCAGCATGGGGAAGAAACAACACTGGTTCAGGAGCTGAAAAAGTTGAATATTGAGGTCCTACTATTAAGAGCAATAAGGGACATTCCCGAATTAAACAATACCATTAGGAACTATTGCGTAAAGACACCAGGAAGGAAGAAGAAATACACAAACACAGTCAAAGTAGAAAGAAATCTAGTTGACCTTGTAGTTCGAAAGCTTCTTTCACCAAAAATATGGGGACCCTGGTAGTCCAGTCATCACTATTTCTGTAAATGGTCAGTCAATATCTAACGTGCTATCAATGTCATAACAACATATACATTCAATTTTTTGTCCTTGACAGGATTGCAGCTAGCCGGTACTATCCTCTAATTAGCAGATCAATCTATTGTTGTACCAGATGGAGTAATTGAGGACGTGATGGATGCAGTTGAATCCTGGGAATATCCAGTAAATTTTATTGTCTTACAGCCTAAAACTCAAAAGATGGGATATTCAGTTATCTTAAGAAGACCTTGGCTAACTACTGTTGCTGCATACATTGACTGTAGGTTAGAAAAAATGACTTTCAAATGGGCAAAAAGCAAAGAATATTTCTTTTTATCCTCCTATCCAGCCATATGTGGATGTTTGTGAATGAGTCTGGGTAGATTTTTCAGATAATAACAATATGAGTTCTTCTTATCTAGCCACCATTGCAGTGAAAAATCATATGGAAGAAATTATTGAGACATACCCAGTGTTTGTTGAAGACAATAATGTGGCTATGGAAAACAAAACTGTGACTACAAAAACCAAAACTATGGCTAAGGAAATGACTATGCTGGACTCAGAAGAAAACATCACCTTGATAAGAGAAATTTCTATAGAAGATTGTGGAGAGACCTATGATTACCATGAAGGTCGAACATCAACTAATTTTCATTGTCCTTTAGCCAAGATTGTATCTTTTGAGAACATAGCTATTTTTCACACGCTACGGCCCCATGTTTGTCCATTAAACTCTCTGATTGTTAAGACAGAGCTTGCTATTTTGAAAGACACTAAACAAGTAATTGTTGAGACAGGCAAAGAACTGACCATTGGTAACAATTTAGAAGACCGCCAAGAGATTAGGGTCATAGACATCTTGAGGAATCATTCGAAAGCTTTTGCTTGGGATTATACTGACATGAAAGGGATTCATCCAAGAATCTGCACCCATATTTACACTGATGATGTCAAACCAATCAGACAACCACAACGAAGGATAACCCAACACTAAGAGACATTGTCAAAAATGAAATAGAGAAACTGTTGAGGGTAGGATTCATCTATCCAATATCTGATAGTCAGTGGGTATCACCGCTTGTTATAGTTCCCAAGAAAAACAGCAAGTCGAGAATCTGTATAGATTATAGGGAGCTTAATAAAGCCACCAAGAAAGATTACTTTCCCCTGCCCTTTATAGATCAGGTTTTATACAATTTGGTAGGAAAGAAATATTTCTCCTTCTTGGATGGATTTAGTGGATACAATCAAATTAGTATAGCACCTATTGATCAAGATAAAACCACTTTCACTTGTCCCTAGGGTACATTTGCATACAGAGTTCTACCCTTTGGACTTTGTAATGCACTTGCCACATTTCAGAGAGTAGATTTGGCTATTTTTGCAGCCCTCACCGATGACTGTGTTGAAGTTTACATGGATGATTTCACTGTCCATGGGTCTACTTTTAAGGAATCTTTGAGCAATCTTGAAAAAGTGTCAACCAAATGTGACCAACACCAACTCTCCTTAAGTCATGAAAAATGCTTGATAATGGTTGATCAAGGGATTGTTTTGGGTCATCACATCTTTGCTAGAGGTATCCAAGTTTATCCTAAAAAGATAGAAGTCATTACTAAGTTGCCTACACCAATAAATCAAACAGACATCAAAATTTTCCTTGAACGTGAAGGTTATTACAGATGGTTCATAAAAGACTTTAGTAAGATTGTTGCACCAATGTTCTCTCTGTTGGCAAAAGACTGTGTTTTTGAATGGACTCCTAAATGTCAACAAGCTTTTGAAGTTGTAAAGGAGAAATTGACCACTACCCCAGTCTTAGAGGACCTAATTGGGGTCAATGTTTTCATATTCGCACTGATGCTTCCAACACTGCAATGAGAGGTGTTCTTAGACAAAAAGATGAGGAAGAGCAAATGTATGTCATCTATTTTATCAGCAAAAACCTAGCCCCTACAAAAAGAAATTACACCACTGCGGAAAAGGAATTTCTAGTTGTTGTTTACTCTCTGAACAAATTTAAACACTACATTATTGGATATAAAAAAATTGTGTATGCAGACCATTCAACCATAAGATACTTACTGACAAACCAGTAGTAGGGGGCAGAATTATCAGGTGGTTGCTTCTTTTGCAATAATTTTACTTGACTATTATTGATAAGCTGAAAAGGCTTATGTTGTTGACTTCCTTTCAAGATTGAATGTTTCAGGAGAAGGTGAGGCAGTTCAAGATCACTTCTCGGATGAGCACTTGTTTGCAATATCAACACACCCTCCATGGTTTGCTGATCTTACCAATTATCTAACTACATGGAAGTTTCCTTCTTGCTTTACCAGTAAAGAACACAAAAGATTAGTCAAAAACAGTGCTACATATAAGTGGTGCAATAGAATCCTGTTTAAATGTTGTCCTGACATGATTCTTCGCAGGTGTGTTCAAGAAGATGAAGTATATGACATACTGAGAACATGCCATGATGAACCTAGAGGAGGGCACTACTCAAAAAAGAGGACAATTCATAAGCTCCTTGGAGCTGGGTACTACTGGCCCTCTCTCCACAAAGTTCTCAAGAAATATGTATGACAATGTGATGCATGTCAAAGAATGGGGAAGCCTACTTTGTCTTCTGAAATGCCCCTCAATCCTCAGCTGGTCTTAGGGCCATTTGAGAAGTAGGGAATTGATTTCGTTGAACCTATAGACCCCCCATCTTATGCAAAAGGGTACCTACTGGTGTGCACCGACTATGTTACAAAATGGGCCGAGGTTCAAGCACTGGCATCTGCCAATGAGGACACTGTAGCTGAATTTTTGTACGACATGATCATGTTAAGGTTTGGAGCTCCTAGAGCTATAGTACCTGATCAAGGACCTCAGTTCGTGTCCAACATGATTGAGGCCTTTTTGAAGATTTATCAGATCAAGCATAGGAAATCATCACCATACCACCCCCAATCCAATGGGCAAGTGGAAGTCACCAATAGAGAACTGGAAAACATCTTGACTAAGGTTATCAATGTAGATAGAAAGAATTGGGTGCCAAGACTGCCTGAAGCAGTCTGGGCATATAACACAACTTGGAAAACCACCACTGTTTTCTCCCCATATGAACTAGTATATGGGAAGAAGCCATTACTCCCAGTAGAATTTGAATTACAAACCTAGAGAACAACACTAAAGATAGAAATTGATTTGGATGAAGCTCAACAGGATAGAGTGATGCAACTGAATGAACTGAACAAGATGTGGATGGAGGCACAACAGCAAGCTAAGATCCTTCAACATCAGAGGAAGGTCTGGCATAACTCTCATATCAAGACCAAGAGATTCAAAGAAGGAGACTGGGCCTTGTTGTTTGACTCAAAATACCAACAATTCAAAGGGAAACTGAGAACAAGATGGCTAGGACCGTGCCAAATTGAAAGATAAGATAAGATAAGATAAGATAATAATATTAATGTCCAACGCATGACCACAAAATAGGTCAATGGGACTGCAAGATACAAAGCAAACAAACCCAGCAAGAGGACTCAATCGGGTCGTCCGAGATACAAAGAGAGAAGAAGAAGAAGAGAAGGAAGCAGCAGAGGCCAAGAGACCAGAAAAGAAGAGGAATAGGATGAAGGTGTGTGGGGGAGCAGAAGAAGGAGCAACCCCCCTAACAGCATCACCTAGCACTCAAGGTCAAATGGAAGTGACTCGTAATGCGCCGAAAACCAATAGCTGAGACTATAGAATGCTTGGGAAGCCGGTGTCCGGGAGGAAAGCGGTGCCTCTCTGTAAGCCTAGTGGATCGATGTCTATGAGAAGGGGCCCTGAGACGTGCCTGGGGTAGGGGGCCTCGGGTGGAAGAAATGGAGTCCCGAGATTTGACAAATTTGAACTGAGGGTCTAGAATCGTGTCCAAGTGCTGCTTGGTACCTCTCATCGGGGAGAGTACAGGAAGAAAGAAGTGATCAGTCTAGTATTCATCTGTCTGGGAGGAGGGTGGAGGAACTTGTCCCGAAGCCTGAGGGCCTCCTGAAGGTAGAGAGCAAGACATCTCTAACCATAATATTTGAAGAAAGTTGTGAAGGAAGCTCACGGAACAGGCAATGGAATCTCCCGTGAATCTCATAGTAAACAGGACACCGGAAAATGAAGTGCTCTTCAGTTTCAACCTCTTGGAGAGAGCAAAGTAGGCAAGTCCTCTCCAAGCGGTCTAAGTGATGATCAGTCTCCACACGAAGTCAATGTGAACCCACTCTAAGCTGACCCAGAGAGATACAAAGGACCTGTAACCAATGTCGGGAAATGTACATGGGTCTGATAATGGCCCCATCATGGATCTCAAGAAAGTGTGCCACATAGAATGACATCTTCGGACGCAATCCCCCTGGGGGGTTGGTCCAGGTGTGCCGAATGAATTGTCTGTAGATATCATCTATGACTATTCTATGAAGGACCTGTTGGTTTGGTAGGAGATGGGTAAGGGCATTCAGAGAATAGCTGAAGGGTGGGAGACGGTCCATCTAGATGCCAATGGACTCAAAAAGACGTGAAACGATATATGATAATGGATTTGTGAGACTACTGTCAATTGATGGTGACATGAGAACTTTGTTAGTGAACGGCCATAGACCGAGGCTATATCAAAGACCCCGAAATAAAGAAACCTTCACTAAGGACATGCATTTGTGCCAAGAATTCGATTCAGTGGAAGACTTCAACTCTTCCAACCATGAGTAGTTTTTTAGGGGTATGCGAATAAAGAAAGAAGACCATAGTTTTGATTATCGTCCTCTTCCCCCTTATATCTAAAAAATACAAAAATATGTTTTCTTTCATGCATGTGAATAAAGGTTAGAGATGTAATTTATCAAAATATGTATTAACCACGATTGCTTTTCAAATGTAGGAAGTGGAGGGCCAACGGCCAAAAGGATGTTGAGCTGGTAAGGTGACGTGTACTTACTTTTGCTACGTATATTAACTATGTTTGAACTTCCCAATGCATTTATTAAAACCATAAAAGCAAATTTAACGGAGTAATTGGAGAGATAAGAGGTAATTATGAATGAATGAAGGCATGTTGTCACTCTTTTTGAGGAATGACATATGGCATGTGTGACACGGATGAAAGTATGGGAGTTATGCAAATGAATTAAAAGTTTGCCACCTCAAACAGTCCCATCAATCCTTTCCACCGCCATTTTATGCCAACTTCATGCCATTATAAACTCATGAGTAGTTCGAATTTAAGCTACTAACATTACATACAACTACTTTGTCTCTCTCACAAAACCATCGTCATTGTTTCAAAAATACCCCCTCACTGTTTTTTTGTAATGTCACTTTTTCCCAAATTCGAAGGCATAATTGGATCTTCCGGATATCCCTCGGTTGAATTGAAGAAGATAAAGAGGAAACTAATAATATGTCTTTTATTATTTTATGAATATTTTAAAGTGTATTAGTGAAGACTATATGGGTCGGCCTTGTTTATTAGGACATAATGAATGGTCATAAGGGAGCGGCCATGTCTTTTTTATTTTGGCGCCAAGAAGGAAAAGTATAAATAGGGGACTAAGGGCAGCCATTTGGATATCGATTTTCATTTAAAAAATCAGATTTTGAGAATGAACTCTCATTTCTCTCCACTTGGGATGAAACACCCTTGTGAGATTCATTGTGAGGAACAAAAACCGCTCACTTTTGACTTAAAACAATTTATAATTGCAGATTATTATTATATTGAAGATCAAATTGTGTCAAATCTGATTTATGTCATTTATTACAAAAGTGTGACTTGTTCTAATGAGATTTCTGAATTGTTGGATGATATTAACATCATATAAAATTAATATTCCAAGTCGACTTGCATTATAAAGGCCAAATCTGCATTTGCATGGATTTCTATGCATATTTAATGGTCAAATCAAATTATTTATGACTGTTGCAATTTCCAGCAGAGTATTTTGCATTGCCTAAGTCAATTTGGCTCTAGGAAATTAGTAAAATAATATATCTTTCATTGGGCAATAGTCTACTGGAGTTTGTGAAGAAATTCCACATTTAAATTTTACTTTGTTGCAAATTAATTCCAGAATTCTGAATATTTTGATAAAACCCTCAAAAAGAGTTTTACAGTGGTATCAGAGCATGGATTCTCTAAGGACTGGGGTTTCGAAAATTAAGGAGATAGAAAATCTCTTTAAGGAGTATCAAGCTCTTCTAGAATACATCCGGAATGCCCTACCATTTTCAGAATTCATAAAATGGAAATATGATATCCCAAATTTGTGCCACGAAGGGAAAAGAACCAGGAAGAATAATTCAGCCCCTACCTCCATTTTAGATCCAAATGGTCAACATAGTGAAGTAAGTATTGATCATTGTTTGACGAATAATGATGATGCCTAGAAGAATGAAGAGAAGCATGTGCCTGAAGGTGATGTGAATGGCCATAAGGACCTCCCTCAAAAGATAAGTGACACCAGCGATAAAGATGAAAGAAAAGGTAGTGAAGCGGTGGTGTTAAGAACAGATGAAACCCATTTCCAAGGTAAAAATGATATAAGGCAGCCCACTGATCCAATTGTAGCAGCAGACAATCAAGAGCCCAAAAATGAAGAATCAAACTTGGGAAAGAGCCGCCAAAATATCCCGACTACTTGTGAACAAGGTATGAAGGAAGAAGTGGACGGAAGTTTTGTTTAAGGTCTGAGGATCGAGTACATTTCAGATTTGTTGCTCCTTAGCTTACCATCACACAGAACTAATCATCATCATCAGTTTGATTCAAATATGGCAAGATTATGGTGCACATTACGTGGTAAGGGGTACTCCCGTCCTTTCCGGAAAACCCCAAGTCGTGAATGCACAAGAGTTAAGATGAAAGTAACAAAGGTTGAGCTTCTCCCCAAGATCCACGATTGGTATGCTAAGGTAACCATTTCCTCTTTTAGTTTGGCTCGCCGTCTTCTTGATATTCTTATGTTGGAAAGCATAATTTGGAGTAGTGTTGATAATATAGCCCTTTTGGGCCATGGAAGTGGGAGAAACCCCCTCATAAAGAACAAGATGAAGGGGCTGGACAATACCCAAGAGCAGCAAAAAGAAGGTCCATTAAAGAAAATCTCAGCCCTACTGAAACTCAAGAATATGGGGAAATTGTCAAGCAATCAACAAGCGAGGAGAAGGGTAACTATGTCTTAGCCTTATTGCTCTTTCATATGTCGTTGCCTTGTATATGTTCCTATGATCAACATATTTCAAGGATTAGAAAGAAAGTGTCTCTTGTGGTAATGAATGTATGGATGATTGGGTTCAACCCCAATATTGCTTCTACATTGGTGCTGTTATAAATTCTGGAAAAAGGTTTCATTTCGAAATCAATATTGTTGGCAACCTCATCCTTGTATGTTTGGGAACAAAGGTTGAATCAAACCTTATCAAAGGAAGCTCAAATAATTCCAAGAGGATCAAGGGAAAATAGGTGTTATGCACATGGAATAGGAATGAAAAGATGAGATGTGGTTTTCGTGGCAAGACCTATGGCTTGCATAATGAAAGTAGTAGGCATGATGGCATTTTAGTAGGTGCACCAAATTACAACTCTTTATTTGAAGGTGATCTACATGGACACATGGTAAGCTCGGCATTTCCATTTCATCAGACATTTGACATAAAGGTTGTGTGCATAAAGTTGGTGTGGAATGAATGTTATCCCTTTAATCCGGGCATAATAACCCAGCTGAGTTTGAAAGATATGATCGAGAGCCATAAAAGGGTTGGCTTAAGGTGTATTACGCTTGCCTTTGTGAAATTATATGCTGCTGATTTAGGACAGCAACCACATCATACAATAATTCAGCTCCTTTCATTGGTCATCCATGATAAGAAGAATTCCTTGCACCATATATTGCTTCAGCAGTTGCTTTGGGAGGCAAATCAGGAAAAAAAATTCTTTCTTACTATGGCCTTTATGTTCAAGGAAGAATAGGAGCAGCACCTGGAGAGTTTCAAATTCATTTCTTCTCAGCATGACAAAACAGTTTGCAATTCTAGAGAGGTATGCATTGCTCGACTCCATGATTTGGTTAAGCTTCTACTCTAATGAACAGGCTCATAAAGAAGAAACCAAGGAAGGGGGCAGCACCCTTGTGTCACTCTCTGAAGATCACTCAAAAAATAAAAATACAAAGGGTAAGATTGCTGGCCTGTACATCACAGCTGTTCATTTGAAGCTAATAAATAAGTTTCTATCTCGAGACATGATTCCCATGAATGCTCCATATAAATACCAATCAAGGAAATATGATTTCGATGCTCTATTGAGTGGAAAATGCCCAAGGAAAAGGTCTGATCTCAACTCAGAAATTCTGAGTTATGTTGGGAGCAGCCCAAGGTATGACTCTTTATATCTCATTTCTCTCTCCATATCGAGCTCTGATGAGTATGAAATTGAGCATGATAGGGAAATGGGAATGATGTGCAACATGGGAAATAATGGCCACATTTTTGTTGATACATTTGCTTTTAACATTCGGAAACATCATGGGCACAAAGAAGGATGGATCACATGGCTTACACCTTGCATGGTAAGAAGTCCCTTTTCATATTTTGAGCAGCAGTTGTGGTGTTTGATTGATGTGTTTGCTGGCATATCCACAAACTTCTGGGCTTCAAGAAAAAGGTTGGAAAGAATTAAGGGATATGGTATGAATTCTTCACTTTTAGTTGTATATCTGAGTCATTTTCAATTTGCTGCAATTGAGGATGAAGTTTCAGACACATGGAATTCATTGATGTTCTTTCATATAAGGGAAGAAATTGCAAAATGTACAAGTTGTTGTCCCATCATTTCTGCGATTGACATCACCATGATCAACTCTCCTATCATTTCCATAGCTCAATCTTTAGCCATGCAATTGATGAATTCATTGTTGGAGATTAATTTTGGCCCATGGGTGGACACTTGGGAAGGGAAACAAGCCATTTCAATTCGGATTTATGAAAGGAGAATGCTTGATTACAATATCGTACAGGGCAGCCATCAAATGCATAAAGAATATGGAGTTTTCACAAGCAAGAAGACAATTGCAGGACCTTAAGGAGTGTTGTCAGACATTCATGTTTTTTTCAAGATAAGATAATGTTATTAATGTCCAACACATGACCACAAAAGTAGGTCAATGGGACTGCAGAGTACAAAGCAAACCCACCCAGCAAGAGAACCCAAACGGGTCACCCGAAATACAATGAGAGAAGGAGAGGAGGAGAAGGAAACAACAGAGACCAAGAGACCAAAATCGAAGAAGAGAAAGATGATTGTGTGGGGAGGGAGCGGAAGAAGGAGCAACATCACCTAACACTCAAGGCCAGATGGGAGTAACTCGCAATGCGTCGATGACAAGAAGTAGAGACTGTGGAATGCTTGAGAAGCTAGCGTCTGGGAGGAAGGCGGTGCCTCTTAGTAGGCCCGGTGGATCGTTGTCTATGCGGAGGGGCCCTGGGACATGCCTAAGATAGGGAGCCACGGGTGGAAGGTGTTGGTATCCAAATTTGTTCTCCTTTTCAAGCCGAGCAGCAACACCAATTGGACATGGAGCTTAGAGACAGATAGATCATAGTGTGTGTCGTTTTGTAGCCGGGGATGAGATCTAACTGGCCCTTTGTCACTCATATTTGTGGAGAGATGGATAGTACCTTTAAGAGGATTTGACTTGTCCTCACTACTTTAGGTTGTGTCTCTTCAACCAGGGTGAGAGGACCCTTAGTGTAACCTCTATTTGACGAAGGAGATGGAGATATCCTTCTTTTGCACAAATTTTATGAAGAAAACCTTGGGAAAATACGGTCAATACTCCATAATTTAACTCTTAAGAGTTGTCACTTCTAAAAGATGGAGATACTTTCAACACAAGGCTAAGGTTACTGAAGACATTAAGAAATCCTGATTGTTCTGCATATTTTAGTAAATAGATTTTGTTCCTTTGTGGATATACAGGGCAAACAAGGGTAGTTTAGGATGGATTCATGGTTTTTGAATGATTTTGGTGGGAGATTAAGCAGGATAAAATTGATTATACCAAATCTCTGAGAAATTTCACAACAATGGACAACTCAACAACAGAAAGCTTCATAATAGTTAAGACGTTCCTTCAACCAGAAGGTGTGCTTTAATGGAGGCCCAAATCAGCACGTTTTCACACAATCTTTGAGAATCTAGCACGAAGGCTCGAGTTAGAAGACTCAATTAAACATCAAAAGCTCTGATCAATCACGCCTAAGGTACACGCAAAGAGTTACAGACAATCTTTATCAACAAATGACAATGGAGTGATTTTAAATTTGTTTCATCTCATCACAGGATGAAGGCTCTTCCTGAAATGAAATTACAAATGCCACTAAATTGTCACAGGGACGAGATTCTGTGTGATTTCACAAAGATTTCAATGTAAAATTGCAATAGGAACAAAAGAAACCATTTGTAGACATTCTGAAACAAAGCAGACACAAATTGCTAGAGATTGAACACAAATTAATTTCAAAATTGCTTAGATTCATTAGCAGGGGAAAGCTTCTAGAGCAATCTCAGTGCTCGTCAATGGCTATACATCTGCAACCAACTTGACATGATAGAAAATCTAACACAGAAGGAATTAACCAGGTATCTCGGATTGGTCTCTCAGAAAGACAACTTTCTCAAATTTTCTCTTAAGAATTTAACCCCCGACCATTTGCAAGAGTATTCTCATTGCATTTATACATTTTACTCACTCAATTTTCCCCCCAAAAGAGAAGAATATTTGAGGGACCTTTGCTTGTTACCAATTTGCCTCAGAAAGCGACATTTAACAAATTCACATCCAAAAGCTGCCAGGTGGACCAATTGTGAACTGATCACGTTTCTTGGGCTCTCGGCTAATGACTAAGATGCCATGCCACAACTTTTTGGCAATCCTTCTAATCATTATGATTCTATCATGCGAGAAATCCCCTTTTTAATCATTTTCCAGAGGCTCTGCATAGTTGGATCTGACAAGTAATCCTTTTCGCTCTCGAGGCAACACCTTTTTCATCTTTTGCGTCTGTAACTTTTCATCATTTCATCCTTTTCCCTTTCTTTCCTCCATAACTCTATCCCTCATCCAGCTTCTCTGGTAATTCCCGTTTTTGCAGGTGCCTGAACAATTCCAATTTCAAAATATCGGCCTTAACAATCCTTGGACTCACAAATTAAGTTCCGAATCCATTCAATGGCACTTTATAGACAGAGACGACAAGGAATTTCATCAAAAAATGATGAAAAACAGTGCGTATTCACATCTCCAGGAGTCTTGGAGCAAAAATGGCGGAAAAACAGACGCAATGCACAGCAACCATTGATTCTGCCCCTTCTCTACTTTATATTATAGTCGTCCACGTGTTTCCTTGGCGCAACTGCAAAGGAGAAGTATAGGGGCAAGTTTCCAAACAAGCACGGGCCTTTCACGTGCCCTGGGCCTAAGAAAAACGCCTTTTGGCCTTTGAAAAAGTCTCACTAAAAAAGGAGCCAGCGGAAGCCTCCACGTGTCGCCTTGGCGCACCTTTGGTATGGTCCTCAAAATCGGAGACCCTGAACAAGCACAAGCTCACCACGTGTCTCAGTCTGGCAGAGTTGTTAAAAAAGTTGAAGGATCAGCGGAAGGCGCCATGTGTCAAGGGTCGGAGACAGTTTTCCTTGGCCGTTGAAAAGTCCAAGCAAGGGTAGAGTGAGCAGAAGCCTCCAATGTCCTCCTAGCGCTTCTTCAAAATAAAACTTAGGGGCCGGTCCCCAAACAGGCGCAGTCCCTCCACATGTCCCAGGCCTTTAAAAATTGCTTTGAAAAGTTTAAGTATAGAGCGGAGCCGGCGGAAGCCTCCACACGTCTCCCTGTCGCAATTGTTAAGGTGGGACCCTGAGGCGGATCCTCAAATGAGCACCTTCCCTCCACGTGTCCATGGTCCGCCAAAACTGTACCGGCCGCATGAAAAAATTGTCTAAGTCTGGGCAAGGCAACGGAAACCCCCACATGTCTCCCCGGCGCATCTCCAAGGCCAAACCAAAAGGGCGAATTTTCAGATGAGCGTCGGCCCTCCACGTGGACAAGTTTTGAGTCTGAAGCGGGCCTTAGAGTTTCAAAGTTCCCCGCCGAGCCGCATACAACCAGAAAGAGCCACGTTTCCACAGATATTGAGATATGAATTTGACCGGGGAAAATACACTCGTCAAACCATACAATGCAGGAAAATCACCATTTGCGCCCAGAAATGAATCCTTCTTCAAGGACAAAGAATTTGGAAATGTTATAAGCCCCAAATATGATCCTTCGAGTTTCATACAATCATGTTTTCACAGATACTTGGGACAAAAAGGACAGGGACGACAAAACGTGATTGTGGAAAACGGAAGGGAAAAAACCCGAGTTTACGCCCAAGTTACAGACTCTTTCATACGGACAGACGAACGAAAAACAAATTCTGGAATTTTAAGTGATCCTCGACCAAGGAAGGGACTGATCATGGCAAACTGGTGTCCCCCAGATTTCATCCTGAAATCTGTGACTACCCTATTCGAAAAAAATTTGTATTTTTAAAATAATGGGTCGTTTTGTGTTTTTATTGCCTGAAAGTTCTATTGTGTCAGGATATTCCCAAATAATCATATTAGTCTTTTTCGCCAAATACCCATATGCCCAAAATTGTTATATTCTGTCGTCGGGATTTATCTGCGAGAAATTTGTATTTAATTATTTTGAGCCCCGTTTGAGGCTATTTGCGCTCCGTTTTAACTCTATTATGATCGAACATATCATTATTCCTATGTACCAGAAGGGTTTTAACAAGGAATAAGTTCTGGGCTTTATTTGTGACTTTTGGCAATTTTTTGTGTTTTTGTGTTTTTCCGTTTCGTTTTCTGTGAAATTTCTCTGGACCAATTCCTTTGTCGGGTTCGCCTGATTTTTGGCCTGGAGCAGCTGGAGAACATATACGCACGTTATGCCCGGAGGAAGTCACCATCGGAGGTCTGGTTCATTGGGAAAAAGCGAAGTCATGCACTAAAAAGCCCCTGCGGGGTTCAACGCGTTTTTGGAAAACAAAGGATTTAAGCTGCAGTGGAAAAAATAGAAGCGGCAGGCAGGTGGGAATTTTGTACCTGCCTAGCAAGGTACTTTTTCCCATGGTAGAAAATTCATTTAAGCTACAGTGGGAAAAATAGAAGCAGCAGGCAGGTGGGAATTTTGCACCTGCCTAGTAGGGTACTTTTTCCCATGATAGAAAATTCACTTAAACTGCAGTGGGAAAATTAGAGGCAGCAGACAGGCAGGAATTTATTGCCTGCCTTGCAGAGTAAAAATTCCCATTGTGGAATAAAAGAAAAGTGACTTAAGTGAATCACAGGAATTTATTCCCTGCCTTGCAGAATAAATAATCCCATTATGAAAGTCAAATCACTTAAGTGGATCATGGGATTTTCGAGGCTGCCTTGCAGGGTAAATAATCTCATTGTCATGTGACTTTTTAAAATAGAAATTCCTTATTCCAAAAAGTGCGACCCACCTTGGATGAATAATAATGCATTAAATAAATATTTGTTAATATTTATTCACCCAATTTTGGCGCCCAGACTTGTGGAAAAGTCAACAAAAGCAAAGCACAAAAGGTGGTTGAAAATAGATTGTCCAAAATTAAATAAATTAATTTATTTAATGGCAGCCCCTCCATGAAGAAAAGTGCGCCCCTTTTGGGATATATTTAATGCTTTTTGAAGCATTAATTGATTAAATAAATTTTTATTTTCAATGGCCATGTTCAATGCACACTGCGAAGTTCAGTTGACTAGAGGGAGGATGATTAAATTGAATTAATTTAATTTATTGGATGGCTGTCTTTAAACATGCTATTTTAGCACATCAATTAAAAAAAAAAAAAACATGATTTTTAATTAATTAATTGCCAGGAATATGAAGGGTAATTATTAATTATAGAATTATGAGGGTTATATAAGCATGGGCTACCATAAGGGTGAATTAATTAATTCACAGGTAAAGAATTGCAGCCAGGAGGAAAAGTGCGCCCCATTTGAAGAAGAATTTTGCTCAAAAGAAGGTGAAAACAAGGCTAAAAGCTACAAATTTTGGCGCATGCATTGAAGGAGGTTGATTTTTGTCTACATAGTTGTTTGCATAAGTGATACAGGTGCTCAGGTGAAGTTGGAAAAATTCATGCTCACTTTGCGTGTAAACAAAACATCAATTTTTAGGGCAGCAGGCTTAAAAAGTGCACATTTTTATAATTAAAATCCATTATTCTTGTTCCGGTTGCCATCTTTGTTTGAATTAATTGCAGGAATTCATCACAGGTGATTTTATAAAGAAAAGGAGCTTTAATCAATGTCCAATACATTGAATATATCCTCCGAATCTGGAGAATTATCCAGATCTGCACCAATTGTGAAGAATTCCGGCCAGATAAGAAGACAAAGAATTGTTCAGACAAAGATAGACAAAGCTATGGCGAAGAAAGATGAAAAAAAAAGCACGACGGAGTCATGCATCGCTTCTAAATTTGCAGATATTGGAGACACGGATCTAGGCTCAGAACCTCTTGCTGAATTGATAGACAGATCTAGAGCAGGAAAGACTTCACTCATACGTGCAGATTAAAAGCAGTGGAATTATTCGAGCTGCAGCTTTTCCATCCACAGCCCAGTTGCCAGAGTTTGTTATGCAGGTGCAGATCCATATGCAGATCCAGATCTCATAGTTGCAAAAGTTTCTAGCACAAAGGTTTCATCCTCTTGTTTCATATGCAGCCCGTAAAGAAGTCAATGCGTGGAAAATTCCTTCCAAGATCTTGTGCATGTGCTCTCATCTTCCAGTTGAAGCCTTCATTGAATTTGCATTCACCCGGAGTGCTTTCTAGAATTTTTAATTGCTCATATGCAATTAAAAATAAAGATGATGAGTTATTTACGGCCAACCTTGCACTGATGCATGTACAGGAGAAGAACTGCAAAAGCTTCAAGGATAAAAGAGAAGACAATGCGAAGGCAAAATTCCAGCTGCTTCCAAATCCAACTTGTTTCTAGATCCAGCTACTCCCAGGTCCAGTTTGGTGAGAATCAAAGGCAAAAGAATCAGCTGCATGCGGACATGAAAAAGAACAAAACTACAGCTTTCCTCTTCCTTCTTCTTTCCTCCGACAAAGTAATTGAGCGATCAATTAAATTATACAACTTAAAGTGATTGGTTTAAAAGTCATTACTTGAAGAAGTCAACTACTTGGAGATAGGTGGCAGGCGTGCAAAATAGAAGGTTCTATCTTTAGTTGCAAATCATGCATGTCATGCAAAGAGGAATTCCAGAAGGGAGATTGTCAGTTGTTTCTTTTCCGACTTCCACATGTGCCAGTTCAACTAAAAGCTTCCGACTTGTAATTGTCCTTCTACATTCTATAAGTAGAAGAAGAACCTTCGGGATAGAGATCAGAATTTGTAAACAGCAATCTTGTGTTCTAGACTTTGTGCTGAACCCCTGAGAGCCACTTGAAGCAAAGGAATACAAAGGAGCAGGTTTCCGGAGAACTTTATGTCACGGTGTATTGTGTTTCTCGCTTTTCATCTTAGATCTCTTAATAAACTTTGTGTTATTTTAGATCTGGATCTAGAGCTTCCTTTGTTTAGAATTTTGTGTTTATATCTATTGGATTCTTCTATGTGCATGCAATCAACTCTGCTATCTATTGATTGGGATGCACATCTTCCCCATTTCTTCTTTGTGTTTATGTAATTGCCTTTTCTATAACTTTTCCTTTCTTTAAACAGCTACTTGCTGCAGAACTGTTCAGTTATGGTTCATGAACTGAGTAGTTAAAGTAAAACCCCATTTAGATATTAGCATACTTTAATTGACAAATCTAACACGGGAGCCTCACCGGTTAAATGAGGGAGATTTATCTCATGACTGCCTAGGTTTTGTGCTATGCAGAAAATCTAGCCAACACAACCAAATGGAGGACAGAGTTTTTATGCATCAATACAAGGGAGATAGAGAAAACGATAGAGCCCGCAAACTGGAGAACTTTAAGGACAAACGGGGCGAGGCCAAATTGAGCACCAACAGAAGGAACGAAGTCACGAGACCTGACGGACCTGGACTGGGGGTCCAAACACGTGACCAAATGCCGCTTAGCACCCCTCACCGGTGAGAGCAACGGGAAGAAGGAAGTGATCAGTCTAGTAGCCATCCGTCTGGGGGGAGGATGGAGGAGCCTATCCCAAAGCTTGGTGGCCTCCTGAAGTTAGAGAGCAAGACATCTCTAATCCATAGTTACCAGGTTCGGCCGGATCTGTATGAAATCCGGTTCGAACCGTACTTTTTGAAGCAACCGAATAAATCCGGTTCGGTTCGGCCTTGTTTTTGCAGGGAAAAAAAAAATTCCTTTTTTGGCATATTTTTGTTTTTTTGTGAAAAAAACCGCAAGGATGGAAAAAAATTTGCCATTTTTGGAAAGGGTCCGGGAAGATGTAGCAGCAAAAACTTGCATGTGCCATAACTTTCATTCTGTGGCTCCGTTTTAGGTGTCGTCTTTTTTAAAAGTATATATTTTCTCGAGCTCTACGCATTGATGCAATATTTTTCTTATTTTCATAAAATCCATTTTTGTACCTTTTTGGACCAAGCAACAACTTGCAATCTTCTGAAAGAATCATTATGATGATGACGATTATGGTAGATGGATGCTTTTTTGTATGATTTGTCTATATATAATGATATAAGTATACAATAATATAAATTTATAATAATATAAGTATATATATTCCGAACCGGATTTTTCCGTATTTTTTCGGATTTTTTCGAGAACTCCGAATTTTCGGATTTTTTTTGCCCTTCTGAATTTAATCGGATTTCCGAACCTGGTAACTATGCTCTAATCATAGTATCTGAAGAAAGTTGTGAAGGAAGGAAACTCACGGAACAGGCAATGGAATCGCCCACGAATCTCATAGTAAATAGGACATCTGAAAATGAAGTGTTCTTCGGTTTCAACCTCCTGGAGAGAGCAAAGAAGGCAAGTCCGCTCCGAGCGGTCTAAGTGATGATCAGTCTCAATGGGGAGTCGATGCGAGCCCACTCGAAACTGACCTAAAGAGATACGAAGGGCCTGCAACCAATGCCTGGAAATGTACATGGGTTTGCTTGTTGTGTAGATACAAAAATGAAGATTACAAGGATCATATGGGATCCAAGTGATTGCGATTGCTTGGGACAAGTAATCTTGGGGAGGGAGAACTGTAATGTCCCTTTTTCCCAAATTCGAAGGCATAATTGGATCTTCTGAATATCCATCCTCCTTGGTCGAATTGAAGAAGATAAAGAGGAAGTTGATAATGTCTTATTATTTTATGAATATTTTAAAGTGTATTAGTGAAGACTATATGGGTCGGCCTTGTTTATTAAGACATAATAAATGGTCATAAGGGAGCGGACATATATTTTTTATTTTGGCGTCAAGAAGAAAAAGTATATATAGGGGACTAAGGGCAGCCATTTGGATATCGATTTTCTTTTGAAAAATCAGATTTTGAGAGTGAACTCTCATTTCTCTCCACTCGGGACGAAACCCCCTTGTGAGGTCCATTGTGACGGACAGAAACCTCTCACTTTTGACTTAAAACAATTTATAATTGCAGATTATTATTATATTGAAGATCAAATCGTGTCAAATCTGATTTATGTCATTTATTACAAAAGTGCGACTTGTTCTAGTGAGATTTTTGAATTGTTGGATGATATTAGCATCATATAAAATTAATATTCTAAGTCGATTTGCATTATAAAGGCCAAATCTGCATTTGCATGGATTTCTATGCATATTCAATGGTCAAATCGAATTATTTATGACTGCTGCAATTTCTAGATTATCAGAAGATTTCTAGCAGAGTATTTTGCATTGCCTAAGTCGATTTGGCTCTAGGAAATTAGTAAAATAAGATATCTTTCATTGGGCAATAGTCTACTAGAGTTTGTAAATAATTTCTACATTTAAATTTTAATCTGTTGCAAATTAATTCCAGAATTCTGAATATTTTGATAAAACCCTCAAAAAGGGTTATTACATTTTTTTATTATTGTTGCAAACCAATCTGGCTATGGGAAGAAGAAGTCCGAGCCAAAATCTGCGGAGCCACTGCTACGGAATGTCGTCATATCTCAGGTCTTCCATGATGCAGGTTGGTTGAATTTTATTCGAAAATTTGAGGGATTTAATGAGGATTTAATTAAAAAAATTCTGTCAAATTTTGAAGAGGATTTAATTAAAAAAATTCTGTCAAATTTTGAAGCAACTTGTTCTAGAAAAAGAGGGAAACGAATTGAAGTAGACAACCAATTTGTTAGCACAATCTCTGGTCTTCCAGATTTTGGGCTTAAGGTTGTCACTAACTCCCCCCTTAAAGATTTGACAGCCCTTTTTCATGAAGAAGGGGAAACTCTGCCTGAAATAATAATTAATCCCCAAGGTATTAAGAGGGAGAGCTTGTCAGGCCATTCGAAGGGGGTTTCTTCTTGGGTAAACAGATATTTCATTTGTAATGGGAAATCATCGGTATTAGGGGGTGATACACTGAAGATTCTAACCCATTTAAAGAAAGGCAGGGAAAATCCAGAGCTTAAGGTGAATCTTCCCGAATATCTCACGGATGTTGTCATAAAGGTTGGACAGAAGTATAAGAGTGGGGGTGGTGAGGCTGCAATTAAGCACCCAAGGCTTACTTAGTTGATTTGCGCGCACCAGACCTCAAGGAAACCCAAGAGGAAAGTAGAAAAGGTGACTGCAGGAGAAAGTTCCAGGCAGAAGAGGGTCAAGGGGGCTCCTACGCCAATCCCTGCTAAACTAGGCCACAACTCGCAACCTAAGCTTCAATCTACCCCTCAGTCTGCCCCTGTGTTTAAAAAAGATTCTGCATATGAAGCTAAGCAGCCCTCTGAGCCTCAAGCTTCAAAGTAAAAGACTATCTTGTCAACCCCTACTCAAAGTTCGTTGAGAAAAAGAAGATTTGGTCCCACAAGGAAAAATGAAGTTTCTCAGCCTACATTGTGTAATGAAGGTGGAGCCCAGATTTTGGAAGAATTTGCTGGAACTGAGACTTCCTCTGCCCTAGGAGAACAGTCACGAGATTTCAAGTTTACATCGGCCATTCCTGAAGAACAGAGCCATGCTGCTAAGGCACCAGAAAACTCCTTTGGAAGCTCCGGAAAGTAAGCCTGCAGCTCCGAAAATCCAAACAAAAGCTACAGAAACTGTTGCACAAGAGGTTGGTCGAACAGAATCACAAAGAGATGAGGTTTTGAGGTGACACCAAGATGAAATTGCCACTCTGAAAAAACAACTAAAAGGTATGGAAACAACTCATTTGTCTCTCCAAAATGAGTTTGAACAAAAGAGTGTAGAAAAAGATAAAGAAATAACTGCTTTGAGGATGGAAGTTGATAGTTTAAAGAGACAAAAAATTATTGGTTTGAAAGCATGGGATGATTTGTCCTCCTCATTGTGCCCAACTATCTCTTAGAAATAAAGAGTTGGTAGGATAAAATAGAAAACTTAAAAAAGACGCTGAGTCAAGTTCTAATGCAAGAGCAAATTGGAAACAATTGTTGAGTCTATTTGTCCTTTGGCTTGTAAACTTTTGGCTTGTAAAAAACCATCTTCGGTTTATAGTTTATTTCTTCAAGAACAATTTTATTCATGGCAGTTGCATAGACTTTTTTGTGGAGAGCCTCATGAGGCTCCTGATGGAAAAACATTCTTATAAATTTATCAAGGTTGTACTCCAGAAATCCAAAACTTATTATGTGAATTTTATCTCCATAACATGCTAGTTTCAAATGTTCCTGATTTCTTTATAAATCTTTCAGTAGGAGAGTTTCAATTAAAATTCTTTCAATCATTGGTAAGGAGTCAAATTATGTGGGAAGAACAAACTGATCTTTTTACTCAAAAGGCTATAACTATTGGTTTTTACATTCGGCCTCAACACCATAATGGTGTTTCTATGAAAAAAAAATTTAGATCTCTGTATTATCAGACTGGAATTGGTAGAAACACATCTGAGATCTTGGCCAAATGTGTCCAGGAATTTGAAACTTACTGTCAACAAAACTTTGGCAAAGCCATGACTACCTGTGATAAGAGATGGGACACTCTGAATTTACCATTGAAACGAAGAAAAGTTATCTCTCCTCAGAATCTCAGTTGGAGTATGCAAAGGGGGAATGCATTTGTGAAAATTATTCGGCAATTAGCAAAGAAAGGGGACAATCAGTATAGTAGTGAATGGGTTGGTATGCAAGTTAGGCCTCCTCTGGTCCTTAGCCCAATGACCACTTGGCAAAACAATGCTCCCCAATCACATGAAAACTTTAAGGCATGGGCTGAGGTTATGTTGGAAACCCAAGGATGTAAAGGCACAAGAAAACAGTATGCAGATCAGTTTGAAGAGTATGACATGGCACAACAACTTGGGCAAAGATCAGATTAGAGATAGTTTGCACGAGGACATGCAAAAGGTAAAGTGTAGGGGAGATGATGAGTCCATAAATCGACTCATCATAGCATCTATAATAACTATAAATTTTACTCCTAAAAACGTTAATGTATGCATAGGAATGTTCTAAATAGTTATTTCAAAAGTAGAAAGTGATGCATTTCCCCTTATTCTGTCTTATGCGAACTAATGACCAATGGAACTTTCACTAACTGCTTTGTTGAGTGAGTTGGTGACATATGCAGACTAATGAGGCACTTTTTTTGCCATTTTGAGGTGTTGTAGTCAAGGAGACCGAGTCCACAGCCACTACGCCATTTTGAAGGATTGACCCACAATCAGCTTTAAACAAGGGCCCTTGTTTCCAGTAGAATTAGAGGGTGCCATGGAACTTTTATGAATCTATTATCGGTTAATCGGTTGCCTATATTTGTGGCATGCGTTGTAATCAACTGTTTCTATAAGACACCTCCTTTGAACTGTTAGTTTTTACCAGTGTTACAGTAGTTAATCAAAGAAGTTATTTTCAGTTGCACTCTGGAGTATGTGATGAACTTATTTTGATAAATATAATACATGTTATTTTGGGTATACGTTTGTGTTGAGAGCCTCAATCCCGAAGTAGAGGAAGGGCCCACTCAACTGAGGAGATTGGAGGATTGGTATTTCATGCAAGATCTTTATATTTGCTCAATTTCAATTTCAGTATCTTGGTTTGATGATTATCTGAATGCAATCTTGTATTTCTTTGTTTCAGCACATTTCCTTTATGGTCATTTGATTTAAGCAAGTATTTCATTTCCAGCAAACATTTCCTTTAACAAGCATTTCATTTCAGTAGATTTGTTTTAGTAGAGTAGACGCAGTTCATATACTTTGTTCTCCATAGATTGGAAGCTTTGATATTCATTAGTTTAAATCATTTACTTTCTTTCAATAGTTTAGCAGGGTAGAACAAGAAAACCGACACTAGAAAAAAACCCCCCAAAAAGAGAACCACCATAATACTGAGTTGCAAATCAACTTCTCTGCATACAGCCTTGAACACAACCCTGGTCTATAATGACATCAACGTTTGAATAGGTTGATTAAATGATTGGTAGTTACAACGACCCATCATCTTTAATGGAAACAAATCAACAAATTTTTCAAAGATGGAATCGTGAAAGAAATACTATATTTGAGCTTCAAAACAGGTTGAATTTATTTATAATAATTCTGCAGACAATTTCCCTCAGACATAGCTGAAAAGTGCTTAATCCTTGAACCAAAAATCATGCAAGTTCATTGTTGTGATCTATAAAAATCATAAATACGAACAACAATCAAAATCTGATCATAAACAGCCCCGGAACCCCACAAACCAGCTCCCTAGATAGGTCACTCCACTAAGAAAAAGTTGGAAACAAAGAAAAAACACAACTATTCTTCTTCTCCAAACCCCCGTATAGATCTACAACTTCATCCCTCAATACTATTGGAAAACAACTCGAAAATCAGCTAACTCTTTGATATGCAATGGAAACACTTGTATGGAGAATCTTCTCAAATAGAAGAAGAGTTTTCGTTTCTATTCTAGATTCCTTAGAGGGTTTTTCGTCCTCAAGAGATTGTTCCTAAGGGTTTTCATCCTTAAAAAATATTTTGTAAAGCTCTAAGGCTCAGACAAAAATCAGATTTGTATAAAACAGAAAAGCATGTCTTTTACAAGCAAGTCGAATTGTTTTTTATAGATGAACTTGGCCAAATAGCCACCCTCATCTTCCAATCATATTTCACCTCCCTCATTTAATATTTTTTTCACCTTTTTTCATCCTCCAAAGGGGTTGCATTTTCTCCTAGGGGAGAATAATAAATATAAAGTGACATTTCCCCTTTTCTTATTTTACTTTATCACTTTATATTTTTCTATTCTATTTTTAATTTGACTTTATCATTAATAAATTACTATAAAGTGCTTATAATATTATTTTATATTGCAGTTTAATAATTAACTCATTATGATAAGTTTATCTTTCTATCACTCTTTAGCTGTCGGGAAACAGATTAGGGCTAAAGGTCTTCGACTAAATTATCTTAGGAAGTGGGAAATTTCAATTTGTGGGGCAGTTCATGTGCAAAGTTCACTGGGATACTTTCCTCAATATTGTTGTAATATGGCCATGTTGTATTGGCTTCATTACGTGGTGTATTGTAGAGAGGAACCATCCATGTTGGGCCTCTCATAGTTGCATTAGTGGAGCTTTATGCTTGTGTAGCCTGCCTTCTTGGGTGAGGTCCATGCTTAGCTGAAATGTCCCACTTCCTAAGATAATTCAATCAAATACATTTAGCCCAATTCTGTTTCCCAACGGCTAAAGGGTGTTAGAAAGCTAAACTTATCATAATAAATTAATTATAAAAGTGCAAAATAATATAATATTATAAGCACTTTATATTAATTTATTAATGATAAAGTCAATTTAAAAATAGAAAAAATAAATATAAAGTGATAAAGTAAAATTAAAAAAATATCACTTTATATTTATTATTCTCCCCTAGGAGAAAATGCAACCCCTTTGGAGGAAGAAAAAGGGTGGAAAAACCATTAAATGTGTTGGCTAGATTTTCTGCACCGCTGAAAGCCTAGGCAGTCATGGGATAAATCTCCCTCATTTACCAGTGAGGCTCCCGTGTAAGATTTTGCCAGTTATATGTCCTAATATCTATTTGTTGGTATTACTTTACTATATAGGTCATGAACCATAGTTAGACAGTTTTGCAGCAAGTAAGCAGTTGTAAGAGAAAGGAAATATCTGTAGAAGAGGAAAACAATAGCAAGCCGGAAGAAAGGAAAGAAGATGTGCAACCCAATCAATAGTTCACAGAGTTGATTACATGCACATAGAGGAAACAAATAGATCTTGAAATACAGAATTTAAAGCAAAGGAAAGTTTCAGATCCAGATCTAGAATAACACAAAGTTTATGAATAGATCTAAAAAGAAATAAGAAGCAAAATGCACCGTTGACACAAAGTTCTCCAGAAATCTGTCTCCTCTCTATTCCTCAGCTTTCAGAAAGCTATCAAGGGTTTCAGCTCAAAGTCTGGAACACAAGAATGTTGATTACAAATTTTGATCCTTTAACCCGTAGGTTCTTCCTCTATTTATAGTGTATCAAGGGCAATTACAAATAGGAAGCTTTAAATGAATTCCCACATGCGGAAGCTATGAAAAGGGAAACAACTGGCAATCTTCCTCCTATAATTCCTCTTTGCATGACATGCATGATTTATAACTGAAAATAAAACCTTCTATTTTGCACGTCTGCCACCTATCTCCAAGTAATTGACTTCTTCAAATAACGGCTTTTAAACCAATCACTTAAGTTTTATAATTTAATTGATTGCTCAATTACTTTGTCAGAGAAAATAAGAGAGAGGAAAAGAAATTAGAAGAACGCTGCAACACTTCCAGTCTTGTTCTTTTTCAATATTGTGCATGCGGTTGACTCTTTTGTCTTTGATTCTCAACAAGATGGATCTGGAAGCAGCTGACTGTGATTTGCTTGCAAGTATTGCCTTTAATATGTCTTCCCTTCTATCCTTGAAGCTTTTGCAATTCTTTTTCAGTACATCCAAAGTAAATTCGATGAAGGCTTCAACTGGAAGATTGAGAACACGTGCACAAGATCCTAGACGGAATTTCCCATGCACTGACCTCTACACGGTCTGTGTCAAAAACAAGAGGATGAATTTTTGTTGGAAGCCTTTGCAATTATGACATTTGGATCTGTCAATTAAATCGGTGATAGGTTTAGGGCCAATGTCTATATCGACTTCAGCAAATCTGGAAGCTATGCATGATTCTGTTGATCCTTTTCTTTCATCATGCTTCATCATGGCTGGAACAATCTTTGCCTGAGCTCTTTTTCATTTAATTCTGCCGGAATCCCTTGCAATTGGATCAATTTGTGTAGATCTGGCAACTAAGACAGTAAACTTCAGATTCGGAAGATATATTCAATGTACCTGACATTGATACTTGAGCACCTGTGATGGATACCTGCAATTTTATTCAGAGTATAAAGATGGAGTCCATGGCAAGAATACTTGATTTTTATCACCAAGAATCTGCATATAAAGTCTACTGCCCTAAAATTTGAGATTTTGCTTGCATGCAAAGCAAGCAAAAATATTATTTTATTCACCAAAGCACTTATACCAACATGCGGATGCTCAGAATGACCAAAATTAGGCTATTCCAACCCTATGCGCCAAAACTAAAAGCTTCCCGACAGTGGAAAATAAACTTTAATGCAAAATCCTCCTTCCTTTGGCGTCAAAACCTGTCCAAGCTGCAATCCTTTGCAAAAAGAATTAATTGCTTCTTTCTTATGGCAGCCCATGCTTATATAACCCTCAACATTCTATTTTTAATAATTGTCCTTCCTATTTCTGGAAATTTAATTAATAAACAATCATGTTTATTCACCCAAATTGGGCGCCCAATTATGTATGCTGCTGGTTGCTTTTGAATAAATTTATTTTATTTATTTTTAGCATCCATCCTTCACTTCTCCTTAGCTCTTCCACTTGCATTGACTTTCCATCTATTTATGGCACCAAAATTGAGTGAATAAACCATTAATAAATATTATTAAATGCATTGTATTCACCCAAGATGGGTCGCACTTTTTGGCAAGAGGAATTGCTAAAAATAAGAAGTCAGCTTGATGGGAATTTCCACACTGCATTGTAGCTCCAAAAATCCCCTCTTCCACTTAAGTGATTTGACTTTCATCATGGGAATTTTTACCCTACAAGGTAGGTAAGAAATTCCCGCCGGTGCTTTAAGTGATTTTTTTTTATAATAAAAATTTTTACCCTGCAAGGCAGGTAAGAAATTCCCACTGGCCTGCCACCTCTAATATGCCCATTGCAGCTTAAGTGACTTTGACTTCATAGGAAAAATTACCCTGCAAGGCAGGTAAGAAATTCCCGCCTTCCTGCCACTGCCAAAATTCTCTCTGGCAGCTTCAAGTCTTCCTTCCAAAAAGTGCGACTTGCATTAAAACTGGCCTCCTTTGATAAAATGCAACTTGCATGGGTCAATAAATCTCTTTGGTGGGAAAAGTTAGCCTGTCAGGCAGGCAAAAAATTCCCATCGGTGCTTTAAGTGATTTTTCTTTATTTTATAATGAGAATTTTCACCCTACAAGGCAGGTAAGAAATTCCCACCTGCTTGCCGCCTCTAATTTTCCCATCGCATCTTAAGTGACTTTGACTTCATGGGAAAAAGTACCCTGCAAGGCCGGTAAGAAATTTCCGCCTGCCTGCCACTACTAAAAATCCCATTGCAGCTTACACTCATTAATTCCAGAAAATGCGACTTGCCTGGGAGAGGCTTTTTGTGCTTGACTTCATCTTTTTTGGTCAGAAGTTTGCATTTTGAGGCTGATTCCTTCTGGTGTTGTGTCGGTAGATGATTTTCAGATGCTTCAGGCAATTAAATAGACTATACTAGCGAAGGAACAGACCTAGGGGAATTTCACAGAGAAACTGAGGAGAAAACCGGAGAAAAACGCAAAAGAAATAAATAAAGCGAAAAACGTTCCCAAAAGTTGTAGATAATGCCCTGAATTCATTCCTGGTGAAAACCCTAATGAGATGAGTGAATACCAGCATGCAAAACTTCAACAACATTCGACCGGAGCACAATTTACTTCAAACGGGGCATTATTTATTCAATAAATAATTAAATAAAAATTTCCCGCAGACAAAACTTGTCGGAGGAATAAAATGAGTTTGGGCATCTGGGTATTTGTCAAAATTCGCTCATATGATTCACTATGAATATTTTAACGTAATACGGACATCTTTTGGCAATAAAACACAAAAAGACCAATTATTTTAAAAAAGAACGAAATTTTTTCAAATGGGTAGTCCCAGATTTCAGGGTGAAATCTAGGGACACCAAAATGCGGGAGGTATAATCTGATTCGAAGATGACGTTGGCTATTTGGCCAAGTTCAACTATAAAAGCAAGTCTACTTGCTTGTTGAAGGCATGTTTTTCTATTTTACACAAATCTGATTTTTGTTTAAACCTAGGGCTTTAAAAAAATATTTCTAAGGACCAAAACCTTTAAAAATAATCTCTTCTGGATGAAAACCCTTCTCCTAGTTGAGAGGATTCTCCACACAAGGGTTTCCATTGCATATCGAGGAGTTCGCTCATTTTCTAGTTGATGTTCACAAGGGTTTAAAAGGAAAAGTTGTGGTTGTGTTTTCCCTTTGTTTCCATCCCTTTTCTAGGTGATGCGCCTTGCATGGTGGACTGTTTGGAGGTGTTTTGAGCTGGTAGAAACCAAATTTGGTTTTTTGTTATCATTACATATTTTTAGTGATCTGAATCAACCTTTGTGGAGTGGATTTTGGCTCCAAAATATTCTATTTACAGCTATGTCTGAAGGCAAGTATCTACAGATTTTTAATGAATTATTTCAGCCTCTTCTTGGGTCTCAAATCTGAAATTATCTTTGTGTTTTGGCTTAGTAAATTCAATGGATCGGTTTATGATGAAAATGTCATGATTTATCTTCTAATTTTGATGAGTCTCATAGTCATACCTAGTCGCCATCTATAGATAAAAATCAGATCTGCATGTAATGTCCCATTTGTCGGATAGTTCGTATCAAAGACCTTTGGCCCATTTTTGTCTACCCAACAGCCAAAGGGTGAGTCAAGTGTGACTAAGTTCTATTAATTTTATTATGTTGTGCAAATATTAAAATATAACATTATAAATTGCACATATAATAAATTAATAAAGCTTAATATAAAAATAAAAGCTAGAAAAGTGCAAATGTAAAATACAATTAATTTTAATTGTATTTATCTAAGGGAAATGCGACTTGCATTTGAGGCATAAAAAATAGAAAAATGTGACAAAAGCCTCATTAGAAAAATGCGACCAGCCTAGGGAAAAACATGGAAATCTATTGGCTGTTTTGGAGGTCGATTTGGGGCTATTTCTCCTTTATAAGGAGTGGTCGACTTGTGTAGAGACGTCCAGAAATTTTATATGATAATTTTATCTTGCATTGAGCTCTCAGCTTTTGGAAAAATTCCAAGGACGAAACCCCTTGTGAATTCTATCTCTTGTGGACAAAAACCCCAAGAGTTGTGAGGGTTTTTCACTCAGAAATTCCCATTGATTGTAATCAGATTTTCAGGCATTTCCAGCAGTGTTTTTGAAAGCATTTTGGTGAATAAATTGCAGCGGTATTTCTTCTATTAGATTGACCCAATTTGGGACAGATTTGGCATGTTTTATGAGGTATTTAGATCCGATTTCTATTGTCAAATCATCTACGGACTTTTGTGAAGTAAAGCAAAGAAATTTCATAATTTTTAAAAGGTTTTTACAGTGGTTTTCAGGCAGTTCATTATTCTGATTTCTAATTAATTTTGGGCTCCATAAATTCTGATTTTTATATCTTTGGATTCCTAAAAATAGTGGCAATCATCTGAGATAGAAAGATAATTTTTTGGAAGTCATTTGCATGGTTTTCTCTTCCAAACCCTAGTCGACCTGCTCTAAATTAATTCAAAACTGCCCTAGGGTAATTGCCATATCCTTTCTAAGGTCTGTTTTATTTTTGGGGAGTGAGAAATAATTATTTGGGGCTGTTTGGGTGTGATTGCATGCAAAAACCCTAGTCGCATTTGGCAAAAATTATTTCAGTTTGAACTAGTTTATTTGCCATAGCTGTCAAAAGTATATTTTGTTATTTTGTGAAGTGAGAAAAAATCATATTTGGGCAAAGGATTTATTGGGGATCTTTCAGTGGTATCAGAGCAATGTTCCTCCCACCTGGAGGGTTTTGATTTGATGCAGCCAAGAGAAGTTGGGCCACACAGGTATTACACAAGGAGACAAGCATGTCTTGGAGCTAATTTGGATACAGGTAATAGAGTTGAAATCATGGATGATAGAAGAGAAGGATCACGTAGCCTTCCTCGGGATGAGCAGGTAGATCCGGATCGTGAATTTTTCAAGACTATGGTCACCACTCAACAGCGGTTTATTCGGTCCATGGAACGAATGGGAGCTACACTGGACAAGTTGGCCTTGAATACGCCAAGAGACAGGCATGACAGGAGGGATAGGTTTATATCAGTTGCCAGCAGTCACAGGAGACACAACAGATCACCTACAGAGATTGGTAGCGTGAGGGATTACCCTCACCATGAGAGGAAACACCCACATACAGAGGAAAGGAGATCTACCAGGATTGCGGATAGACCTATGCACCCTAGCTTTCTGCCTAGAGACGATCTACTAGAGGTTGAGGATCCGCTTGAGGGTACAGATTTCCAGGACAATGTGATGGCAGCCATGGATGAGTGGAGGGCTTTACCACAGCATGTGCAGGAGACCTTTCCCCTTCCACAGTATTGTGCTCAGAGGAGAGACAGTTTGAGGGCCAGGCAAGATCGGAGACCTAGAGCACATCAAAAAAGGGAGCTACAACAGGCCACCAACAAGGTGACCCTTTCCACCTTTGATGGTAGTGGGAAGATCAACGCTAGAGCATGGATTCATAAGCTCGACACCTACCTCACCCTTAACCCTATGAAGGAGCAAGAGGCTATCCGGTTTGCTACGTTGCACTTTGAGGGAGAAGCGTACGATTGGTGGCATCATGGGCTTGTTACACAGAATCATGATCTTCTACAGTCTTATAGGGAGTTCAGTGAGAGGTTGATTGTGAGATTTGATCGCAAGGATATAGAGCTTTACTACAGAGACTTGGCATATCTCTGTCAGAGTGGACACGTTGATGCATACATCAACAAATTTCAGCGTATAGCAGTGATGGTGCCAAAAATGCCTGAGAAGAGGGTAGTTATGCTTTTCATAGAGGGGCTTCATGATAGGTTGAGAGGTTTTTTCAAGGATCTTAAGCCTAGGACTTTGCATGAAGCTATTTAAACAGCCATGGACTTGGATACTACCCCTCCACTTCAGCACCAAAAGAAGAATGTCAAAAATGAGAAATCAGAGCAACATGGAAGTGAGAAGCCCACTTCTTCAAAGGTTGAATCTACACCAAAGATGGACCTTGATACGAAGTAATGACCTTCCCAGGAAGAAGAACTTATGTTTTCATTGCAAAGATCCTTGGGGACCGGGTCACAGGTGTCTTGGTAAACGGTAAGATACATCTCATTGAGGTTGTTTCCGATGTGGATGATGATACTAATTCAGAAAATGAACATGGAGCAGCCAGCGCCAAACATTGTAAAGTGATGGTAGCCTCACTTATTTTTCACAAGCACCAAGGTATAATCCATTCATGTTTGAAGGTACAATGTTCGGGTGTAAGGTCATGGCACTTCTTGATAGTGGATCTACACATAACTTCCTGGATGAAGGTTTGGTAAACAAAAGAGGTTTGCATTGTGATAATTCTGAAGGCTTTGATGTAACTACAACAGGTGGTCTTACTATTCCCTGCAAGAAGAAAGTAAACAAAATTAGCCTTCTATTTGGTGAGTACACACTTTGTGATGACTTATATGTTATTGACTTGAAGGATAATAATGTTGTGCTTGGTATGCAATGGCTACATTCAATTGGGAAGAGTCACCCAAGACTTGCAAGCTATGGATTTGAGTTTCCAATATGAAGGGAAACAAGTCACCATGAGAGCACTCAAATACACGCTGCCCCATCAAATGACAGCCAAGTCTACGATAGTTATGGACCAAGGAATCATCTCATTAAGACATCTATGAGGATTTTTCATCTACATACCAGTCATGGGACAGCAAGTACATGATGAAGCGTATGGCAAATTGGGGGCATACTTGAGGAGGATTGTGGCACTTTTCATGAGTAAGTTGCATAAGCTTCTTTTTTACAGACCTTTGAGTCCAGTTTGGTATAGTGCATATGAAATCATTCAAAAAGCCTCAGGTTGATTTGGGATCCAGGGATCTGATTGAGAATGCAGATTTGACTACTTGTGATTGCTTGTGGGCAAGCAATCTTGGGAAGGGATGACTGTAATGTCCCTCTTCTCAGATAATTCGTATCGAAGAACTTTGGCCCATTTTTGTCTACCCGGCAGCCAAAGGATGAGCTCAAGGGTGACTTAAGTTTTATTAATTCTATTATATTGTGCAAAAAAATAATAATAGAACATTAGAAATTGCACATATAATGAATTAATAAGGCTTAACATGAAACTAGAACCTAGAAAAGTGCAAATGTAAAATACAAGCACTTATTAAATTTGTATTTATCTAGGGGAAAAATGCGACTTGCGATCAAGGCGGATAAAGAATAGAAAAGAGTGTCACAAAAGGTCTTATGTGCTCCTTTAGAAAAATGCGACTAAGCCTAAGAGGGAAAATTGCATAGAAAAAAGCACCACAAGCTGATTGGTGGCTTCTAGTGGTTTCCATTAGGTCGCTATTTCTCCTTTAAAAGGGGAAGAAGTCGACTTGTGTAGAGCCATTCCAGAAATTTGATTTGATATTTTCTCTTCTTGCATTTGAAGCCTCTGACAGCTTTTGCAAATTAATTCCAAGGACAAAAACCCTTCGTAAATTCTATCTCTAGAGGACGAAAACCCTCTTAGAGCTTTGTGAGGAATTTCTCACTCAGGATTTCCCAGTGGGATTGTACATCAGATTTTCTAGTCATTTCCAGCAGTGTTATTGATGCATTTTGGTGAATAAATTGCAGTAGGGATATCTTATTTTCTTCTAGTGGAGCAACCCATCTTTTGGACTGGTTCTGACAGTGTTTTATGAAGCTATTTCAGGTCTGATTATCTATTGTCAAATCATTTGTACTACATTTTTGTGAAGTAAATCAAAGTCATTTCCAGTAATTATTTGGAAGGTTTTTACAGTAGTTGTTTCAGTCAGTTTATTATCTGCAGCATTCTGACTTATATGATTTCAAGTCTATTTATGGGCTCCTATAAAACCTGATTTCATCCATGTAATGGTCTGCTATAATTATGCGGCAATCTGTTTAGTATAGAAAGATATACTTATTTGCTGCTGTCATTTACAAGGGTTTCTCTTCCAACACCCATAGTCAAGCTGCCCTATTTCTGAATTCATAGTTGCCCTAGCAGTCAAAAGCCATTGGATCCTTTGCAAAGCTTCATACATATGTGTTGGCTGAAATGAGTCTCATAAAAATCTGCATATGGGGCTGTTTGGGTGAATGATTGACATGCACATAATGCTTGTCACATTTGGCATGAGATTCATTCACAAACCTAGTCGCACTTGCCCTTGTTTATTTTCAGATCTGTGTGATCAATCTAAGTAGCATTTTGTCTATGCATTGTATTGTGAGGTTGGGGTTTGCCATAAAATTCCTATCTAGGGTAATATATGATCCAGTTAGGGATATGTCACTACAGCGTCGCGATTTCTCCCTCCAAATCTTGATCCATAATTTACTTCAGCCCACTGATTGGGATTTTCCTTCTCCAGAATCAGAGCCACTTGGCGTGCCTCGAACAAGTGACTATTTGGGGACATTCTCAGTTGTATCAAAGAAGTGAATCCCTGCGAGCTTGGGATTGCGATCCCTACTTATCTGAATGTAATCGCGTCCTCCACAGTCTCTCTAATTCAGCAATTTTTCGCTTGCCCGCTCGCCATCCTCCCTCCCTCGATGATGAAATTCTATTAGCTTAAATTTTAGCATGTTTGATTCCTTGTATTGGGCCCATTTTTTATTCTAAGAGAACTGCACCAGTCAATTAAATATGAACCAATACAAACACACAGTCAAGATGCATAAATCACTAATTATCATTAGATTCTCTTGCTTGAGATCCTATAAGGGAACATACTAACTCTACCAAGCAAGGGCCAATTACATATAATAAACAACTTGGCATAGCTACTATGCTATAATGTCTACAAAGGTCCTAACCTCTAAGACCTCCATGAGTCCAACCTGGTTTAGAGCTTTCTTTCTTCAAAGAGAGGAACCAGTTAAAGAGGAAACCCAAACTGATCCTGATGATGTGGAAGCAAATGAGTATGCAAACCTTAGATGTACAGAGTGAGGGAGATGTTATGCTTCAAAGGCACCAGTCTTCAGCTGAAAATTAGCAAAGGTACTAGGGAGAATTTCCCACTGTGTTTAGGCAACAGTCACCAATCAGAGTCAACTCAACTTGAGAACTCTTGTCATAGGTAACTCTTCCTTCAAATGAGTCTACAGATAATTGGGATGCTAGAGCTTGGGACTAGCAACTTCAACTGGATACATGACTCTTTGTTTGTATCCTAGTTGTATGAAGAATGGCACGTCAAGTTTGCACCCTTGGTTTGATGCCCATAGTTGCACAAGAAGTATTTCTTTACTGAATAGATCGCATACTTGTATTCAGCAAATACTTGGATCGCTGAGAAAGTATAATTTACTTGGTCAAAAACTCGGCAAGACTTGACAAATTTTCTTGAATAGTCATGCAACTTAAAACGGATGAAATATAGTAAATTCCCTTCTCATAAATTTTAAGAAAAAAATAAAAATTGGTGCTCCTATCACTTGTGAGTACTACAGAGGTATCGCTCAAAAACTAGCAAATATGCTATAGCTCATTCGCGAAACTTTTCCTTGCTCAAAATCTAGAGTTATTCACCAAATGTTCTCACTTTTGAAGCTTTGCGAAATGTTTTCATAATAACATGTACCTACAGCATCAGAACCTAAATGGCTTCTTATGAACCAGTATGAAGTACTAATCCCCATCTCCTGAAGAGCATGTTGTGCATGCATCTAGTACATGTAGACCAACAAAAAATCTTAGGCCATCAGGGATTGGCCACCACCAACCAACATATCACAATGCAGACGATTTCTCTTTTGCATCCTTAAGAAAACTATAGCCACCAGAGGTTTGTGAGGAGAACCTTCACAACTTGTTCCATCTTCCCATGATTTAACACAGAAGCGAGACCCTCATGCTCTGATCCAAGAATCAGCCCAAATCTCCTCCCGATGACTGAAACAAGGTTTGAATACTTGGTCTTGTTGTTCCTGATTTATGCAATAGCATTTGTAAAATCAACTTGAATGTGATGCTTCAAGTGACTATATGTTTTGATACAAAATATGCACTCCCATTTCATATTATGATCTTCAAAAATCATTGAACATTTATAGGATACTTCTCCTATGTATGACATACCAAATGTTGAGCCATCAATATGCAGTTGATCAAATCCCGGCAAAGTTGGTTTGTACGGAAAATCATTTTGTCAAAACTCACTAGTTTGAGGTTATTCTTTTGATCTAATTCTTGACAACTGGTCTGGCAACAAATTGGGATGTTTCCCTTTCCTTATAATATGATCTTGATATGTGAATGTCAAAGGAGTAGAAGCAATGTGGTGGTGGACTGCTCCCATGTCAAGGAAGCCATCTATCTTCTTGAGAAGATAATTTTGCCATACTTGATGATCTATGAAGAATATTAAAGTGATTAGTTCAACCAAGCTTGGCAATGCTTGAGGGAAAGCAACTTTTGGAAGCAAGGAGGATTGTAATGTCCCTTTTTTGAAGTATAATCCATTTAGAAGACTTGCTAGCTATTAAGCACTTCCCGTGCGCCGAACGAAGGTTAACAAGGGACGTATCTGTTGTATGTGAATTTAGTTTTCTTTGAGCATTTACTATTAATATCTTTCATGGTAAGCACTCATTTGCTAGGTCCATGGGTTGAAACCTTGAGTAATAAAGGCTAAAGAGAAAAAGCTTATGGGAAGAGCAACATCATTATGAGGTTGGTCATGGGAGAAATTCCCTCATGATGTTTGGTGCCGCCAATTTTTGATTTGTAAGAGTCTACTCCCTTGGGTCATTTTAGGCTATGCATCTGTTATCGGTAATTTTACACTTACTCGGCTTACGGGCTGATTGGTATCCCATTCCACTAAGGGCGAAGATCCTTTTTTGCGGGACCTCAAGGGACCGAAACCCTTGTTCAATTTGAGAACGAAAACTCTCCATATATGGTTAAAAGGGATTCAAAGTAGGTGATCTTGTTGGGCTGTAGCTAGGGCTTAAAGAAGAAACAGTGTTCAATTTCTTCATACATTGCATACTTTGTTATTCTCTTCCTAGGGTGGCTCCTTGGGTAAAGGAGGGTTAGAAGTGTCACTCCTAGGGCAATGGACGAAACTTGAAGTTCGTGATTAAATACTCCTATTAAAAATATAGGCTTTCAAATCTAACTATTACAAAAAATTATACTTATAATTTGGATATATATCATTTTCTAGCATACTAAAAGTGATTATATATTTGTTATGTTTTATAAACTTAACACTTGATTACAGGATTAGTGGTATTTATTAAATTTTGTTTATAATTTATTTTGAAATATATTGGCTGGATAAATATCTTCATGGTTGGATAAAATAGTTGGAAGCATTCCTTGTCATTTTCAAATTGTTATTGCATAGGAATTATTGCCATTAAGTATTGTTACAGTTTACTTTCCTAGAGGGATTTATTCATTAATTTCTAGCTAGTTTTGAAGGGAGTTCAATGCCCTAAAGTGTGATTTTCAGTTCGCTGTTAGGGTTTGATAGCCGCTGTTCGAAAAATCTGATTTCTCTCATTTGGGTTTGAGGCAAAACCCTTATTTTCAGTTGCAGCCATAAAAAGGGGCATTACACAATATGGCCTATCTTTTTGGCATTGGTGTTGGCCATGTTACAATCAAAGTAGAAGGGGGTTGACTTAGGAACAAAATCCCAATTATTGGTTTGTGAATCGGCATTTTGTTGGACATTTTGATAGTCAAAGAGATGATTCATTTTGGAATATTTAACAAAAGATTAGGAAAAATTTATGAATATTTTGAAAGAATAATATCACAAGTTAGGATACAATAAGAGATTAATGCGAAGAAAACGCAATCAAAAATGCTTGACTCGCGTCAGGTTCACCAAAATGAATGCAAGTAAAGAATGTTGTAATAGAATATCCTCTATCTCTTTTGGATGATATAGACTAGGATAATGGGACCATTATAAAGCTACATACATGGTGTCCCCAGATTTCACCCTGAAATCTGAGACTACCCCAGTTAAAATTTTTGTACTTTTAAAATAATGGGTCATTTTGTGTTTTTATTGCTAGAAAGTTCTTGTAATGTGTCAAAATATTCTCAAGGAGCCATATGAGCCTTTTTCGCCAAATACCCAGATGCCCAAAATTGTTTTATTCTGTTGCTGGGGTTTTCCTACAGGAAATTTGTATTTAATTATTTTGCATAGTTACCTGGGACGGGGGGACGGGGTTTCCGAGATGGCGAAAAAATTCTAAATTTTGGGGACGGCGGGGGGACGGCTGATTAAAAAATATATAAATATTTAAAATAAAAAGATATAGTGACTAAATTATATAAATAAGCTGAAATAAAACCATTTGAGATTTAAATAAGGTGAAACTTGAACTCATAAACATCAAATACATTCCTTAATACTATAATATCAATATGTTAATGTCATAAATTGAAAATTCATAATACATATTTGAATTTTGAATATGAGACAAGCTGAAATTTGAAATTTCAAATATATTAATATTACAAAATATAAAAGTAAAACCATTCTAAATTACGATTGATCAAGTGACAATAGCTAATATTCATATCATTAATCTCATAGCCAAATACACCAACAATTGTCTATTGTCAATATTACAAAAAAAGAGGACAACTACAAGTATCAGCCTAAAAATCAGAATCTGCATCTGAAGCAATATCCATGAACTCCTCCTCGCTGGTACTAGCATCCTCGTCCTCAAAGGTAAGCCCAATCAATCCTTGCTGCACAGTATTGTCCTCTTCAACCTGCCTCGGCTCCTCGAGATCTACATCCCATCGTAATGCTGGAGTCTGTTTGTACTCAGGTGTCTTGCGATCTATAAGACGCAAAGCACTATGTACAGCTACAAGCTTCTCCGCTCTCGCAGAGGTAAGCCTATTCCTCTTAACAGAGTGTATCCAACCATACGTAGACCAGTTCCTCTCAGAGGCAGAGGAGCTAGAAACCTGGGAAAGGAGGCGAATGGCAAGTGGTCGCAGCAATCCTGGAAGCCCATACAGTCGCCACCAACTCACTGGCTTCTCCTGTGCTAATGTTACCCTGTCTGCCTTTGCTGATGTTTTGTACCCATCAAGTTCAGTGAAGTCGAGCCACTCCATTCTGATCTGTGAAGCCTCTTGTGGAGTGTACATTTTTTTAAAAGCCTTCATAAGGCCCTTCTTCACCTCATCATCATCCAATGGGACAACTCTGCCTGGCCTCTCCACATACCATTTGGGATTCAGTGCATACGCAGCCATATGAAGAGGAGTGTTCAACTTCTCCCATCTCCGCTGAATAATGGGCTGTATATGTTCATTATAGAACTCCAAAGTGGGGTCCCTCACCCGAATAGCTGCCTTCATTTGCCCAAGCATGCTGTCAATGCACTCGTAGATCTCACCAAGATTGGGGCTGTTAGAATCCCCATATTTGATGACACTAAAAACTGGAGCTATAATTGATATGATGTATTTCATATCAACCCAAAATGTTTCCCACAACACCACTTCCTTCACTCTTTTCCCTTGATCTGTCTTGGACTCACGCCACCTAGTCCAATCCTGTGTCATAATCATAATTTGCAGGGGCTCCTGCAACTCAGACATCCTCTCCAACAAAATAAAATAGGATGCAAAGCGGGTGTCAACTGGTTTCAAAAATTCCTTCTTCGAAAAATTTTGAAAAAGTGCCAATGATGTGTGGTGATTGCATATGAACTTCTGCACATCTCTGGCATCAGTCACTATCTGGTTAACCCACTGAATCTTCCCTATGTCTTTCAGTGCATTGTTCATGGCATGCACACAACATGGAGTCCAATAAATATGCCTATATTCCCGCTCCACTAGCTTGCCTGTTGCTCTGCACACATAAGTTGCATCTGTGACAACCTGTACAACGTTTGAAGGTCCAACCTCCTCAATGGCATCCTTCAAAATCTGATACTGAAACTCAGCATCTTTTCGCTTCCCAGAACAATCAATTGCTCTCAAGAAGTACGGTCCATTTTTGCAAGACAATGATATTGATGAGAGGACGGTGTCTAATATCCGTCCACCCATCCATGATAATGTTGCATCCATGTGACACCCATGTCACCTTCATCTCCTCCATCAATAGATTAACCTTGGAATAGTTTCTATCCAAGATTGTTGTCCTGAGTTTTGTGTCTCCAGGAGGCACATAACTTGTACCTGCTTTTGCAACCTTAGCCATAGCCTCCTTGTAATAAGGAGAGCGAGCGGCATTAAATGGAATCCCAGCAACATAGAAAAATTTCCCAATAGCATCATCTGCCTCTTCCCTTGCCTTTGAATCAAACATGTCAATAACTGAATTTGGGGCTGCCCCCACGGCCTTTCTCTTCCCTCTGCTTTCCACTTCTGACACTCCAAAACTAGAACCAGCCAGAGTATTAGTATGTTTGCCAGTCCTATGAGCGCTCAATGGAGTATTAGCCGTAGAACCACGAACTTCTGGCACTTTGTCCGTGGTATTTCCATTGAAGATTCTCACCATCTCAGCTCTCTGCTCTAGTGAAAGGCCCTTACAAGTGCCAACCCCCCTTCCTGTAAGATGCAACAAGTGTGCATTGGTCCTAGTGATACTACCATGCCAAGTCAGTGCACATATGTTGCACTTCCATACTTTGCTCCCCCCTCCAGACTTGGGGTTATCAATTATTTGGGCAAATTGTTGCAATGGCTTCTTCTTATCAAATGGTCCAATGGCAAATTTGGACAACATTTGAGAGGGGCAATTGGTAGCACTACCAGCTGAACTACCAGTTGTCGTTGCCACTACATTTTGTGTCCCTTCTTCACTCTCCCCCATTGTGGCATCACCAACTCTTCCACGGCCACCTATCTCAACTTCCCGTTCAACCCTCTCCTGCTCTGATTCATGCTCTGATTCATACTCATACTCAGAAGAAGAACTCATGGTGATGATTGCTGCAATGAATTAAAAACAACCATAACTATATGATTGATTGATTATGTAATGAATTAATTTAAAAAAAAAAACAGCCAATATGCATTTTTTAAATCGTACAAACTATATGCTATGATTATATTGTGAATGTAGATGTAAATGCTAAAAAACAACCCCTAATATAATATAAATTTTAAACTAGAAATAAAATGTAATTAAAAGAAAAACGTAACCATTTAAATTTTAAATTTTACAATCAAACCCTATGCAAGATGCAATTTTTTTAAATCCCACAAACTATATGCATGATTGCATTATGAATGTAGATGCAAATGCTAAAAAACAACCCCTAAAAAATGCAAATATAATATAAATTTTAAACTAGAAATAAAAATGTAATTAAAAAAAAAAATAGTAACCATTTACATTGTAGTTTGTACAACCAAACCCTATGCAATATGCATTTTTTAAAATCCTACAAACTATATGCATGATTACATTGTGAATGTAGATGCAAATGCTAAAAAACAGCCCCTAACAAATGCAAATATAATCTAAATTTAAAAAAAAAAACTTTAACATGTATTGTAAGCAAATAAAATTATAAATACCTCTTGCTCCCTCTTGTTCTTGCTCTTGCTCTTGCTCTTCCTCTTGCTCTTGCTTCACTCTTGCTCTTCCTCTTGCTCTTGCTCTTGCTCTCACTCTTGCTCTTGCTCTTGCTTGGTGTGAATATGAAATGAGCCCATATTGTAAATTTATAACATAAAATAGCACTTTTAGGGTTAGGGTTAGGTTAGGAATGTTACTTTTATGCTATTAGTCATTTACAATAAAAAAAAAATTGTTTTTGTGTATTAAAAGTCTGTTTTTTTATTTAAAAATGTTGCAACAGCCGTAGGGGACGACGGGGAGACATGTCCCCAGGAAGTTCCGGGGACGTCCAGACGTCCCCACCGTCCCCCCACGTCCTCAATGTCCCCGGGACGTTTCCTCCACCCTCTAGCCGTCCCCAAGGCGTTTTACACCACGTGTCCAAAGTAGGAAACGTGGGGGAAACGTTTCCACATCCCCATGGTCCCCAGGACGTCCGGGATGTCCCGGACCTGTGGGAGTTTAGGGGGACATGTCCCCATGTAACATTGGTGTCCACATAGAGAACACTACTAAGGAGAGGTGTGTCATCAGCTCGGAAAAAGATTTCATCGTTGACCATGTCATCCTCAAGGAATTCAACAGATCCTGAGCTTTATTTGTTAGGTCAAGGCAGTCTTTTGGTGTTTATAGGGTTGATTGAAGTTCCGTGATCTGAAGAGAGGGATCTTCTCTGGAGTAATTCCTTTGGTTTGAAGCCTGATTCGTGATCTTGAAGTTGTTTTAGGAGATCACATTTACGCACATTGTGCGAGGAGAGGAATTCGCCATCGGAATTCCATTAAGGAGATCTTTGGGCAAGGCACAGAATTGAATTCATCAAGAAAGCCTCTTCTAGGCTGGTTGCATCTTTGGAATAAGATCCGTAGCTGAAGTAGATCAGTGGAGATTCTTGGATTAGCAACAGGCAGGTGAGAATTTTGTACCTTAGGTGGACAAATAGGTGTCACATGGTTGCAAGGCTCTGATGGTCGAGAGAGCTCGAAAATTAGAGGTAAGTTTGTCAGGCGGGAAGTATCCTTAACCATCATCTCAGCTTAAGAAGGCTTTTTATGGAATTCAAGACCAGATCATTTGTGAATGCATGGGCTTTCATTGCCTAATTAACTTTGGTGACCGCATAATCACATTATAAAAGTCAATTGATTAAATGAATGATTGTAACATCTCTCAAGGATGCCTTGCAAAGTTGTTCATGAGGGCCCATTGTCATGTGACTTACTAAACCATTTTAGTGTTTTCTATGTTAAAAAGTCGTTACCCAGCTTGGATGAGATAATCATGCATTAAATAAATATTTGTTAACATTTCTTCACCCAATTTTGACGCTCAGACTTGTGGAAAGGTCAACAAAGGTTAGTGGACCTAAGAAGAAGTTGGAAATGTGGCAGTTGTAAAGGTCACATACATATTATTCATGAGAATGCAGCCCACATTCATGTCAAAAAGTGCGCCCCATATAGAATAGGATTCAGGGTCATACGAAGCAAGTAGTGGGTTTAATATGAACACACTCTCCGGACGCTCGTTTGGCGCACATATTGATAGGTGGTTGATTATAGTGTCTGGAAGAAGCAACCTGTTGTTTGCATCATTGATTAGGTGCTGAGTGAAGTTGGCTCAACCTTCATGAATGTTTTGCATGCAAACAAATCAGTAGAATTTTGGGGCAAGCTTGAATTATATAGATAATTATGATTAAATGTCCAACAAGTGACCACAAAGATCCAGTAGAGATCTTTGAAATGCTCATTAGCCTGATTCACGACATTCGTGACAGGTCATGCCTTTTGACGCAGGCACAAGGCAGCTTACAGCAATGTCCCGTAATACTCTTGAATGGATCATGGCTTCGAATGGTCAAGAGTTATCCAGACCCACACAAGTTTTGAAGAATGTAGGCCGAGTAAGAATGAAAGAGCTTTACAATGTTTAGACTATGAATGGCTCCAGCCACTTGTAATGCAGGACCAACAAAGAGAGTCTCAGCAGCATCATACATTACTTCACGGATTTGGTAAGACATGATAAGTAGCCCAGAGGCAGAAGCATATGGCCTGGGGAGACACTGTCACAACTCTTCCGCGGACAAAGGGTTGATCCTCTTGTTTCGAACGCTAGCCCAGTGAAAAGGGCAATTACCTGGAAAATTACATCGAGGAAGGTTGTGAATGTGACATTGCAAATGGTTCCAGTTTGGAAAGAATTCATTGAAGTTACATTCAAGAATGCTGTGAGACTCCATCATCCCTTGCATATGCAATTACAAGGTTTCATTAAGACGTGAAGAGTTCTTTACGGCGAACAGTGCACTGATTGCATGTACTTGATTTTGAAGAATTGCAAAAGGTTCAAGGTTTCTAAGGAAGACATGTCACATGTGCAATAATCGCTTGCAAATCACGGTCACTTGTTTGCTTGACGGATTCCAGTCTAAAGTGGTAGGAGATCCAGCTGACATCCACCTTGTATTGAAGGTCCAGATTGCTTCCAAATCCAGCTATCCCAGGAACATGTTATGAAGTGAAAATTAGCAGGCAAAAGAATGATTTGTTCTAGCATGCAAAGAGTTTTCCATCGTTTGATGAAGGATTGGTCAGCTTCTCATCATCACTTCTTGTTTACAATTCCGATGAAGATAATTCAAGTCGATCAATTAAATTAGGTAAGTCTTGAGAATAGAATTTTTTTAGGAGAAGACTGATTAACCCCTCGAAGAAGTCGACTACATGGAGTTAGAAGTGGCAGACGTGCAAAATGGTACCCCCAGGTTCTATTTTCAGCATCGCAAATCGTGCAGGGTCCTAGTTAAGAGGCTTTGTAGCCACATAAGAGTTATCAGTTGTGATCCAATCCTACTGTAGACATTGTCCAAAGCTTTAACTATGAAGTCTTCCGGGTTGTAATTGTCCCTCTACATTCTATAAGTGAGAAGGGGCGATACCTCCACTGTTAAAAAGCAGGATATATAAGGAGCCAAGGGTTGTGTTCTAGACTTAGATGCTGAAGCACCTGATATTCACTTGATGCAAAGGAAGGTAAAGGCGCAATTGGATTGCCATCATGAACTTTAACTCAAAGTGTATTTTGTTTCTAGCTTTCACAACTTAGGAATACTTCCACTAAATTTATTGAGGTTTATTGTTCATGCAAGCGAGATCTTGGGATGCATTTGCTTAGAAATTGATGTTGTCATCTATTGGTTTCTTCTATTGCATGCAACCCACTTTGGTATCTATGAGTTGCGAGATAAGCTACAGTGGTATCCCCATTAGATAAACAATGTTTGATATAGTTCCCTTCTAGAATTGGAATTAGGATTAGTATTAAATGACTGCACACTTGCTGTCAGCACCTACTACAGCTGAAAAGGATCAGTGATTGGACGAGTTAAAGCCCCAAACGGCATATAGATACTAGCCTCCATTTTAATGGGCCATGATGGCTGACAAGAGGTTGGCCAGAAAAATTGTGGTAAACTAATCTCATGACTGCCTAGGAATATATGACAATTCAGATATTTTCTAGCTTCTTCACATAAGGGCTGTAGGCTGTTAGTTCTATGGATTCTATTGTTGGTATTAGATCAAGTCCACCCTCCTATTATTATTTGCCTATTGGGTTTCAATTTCTAGATCTGGTGTTGGTGCCAATGCCATATTGCTAGGTCGTAATAGATAGATGGATTGTACGCTTGATTGAGGGTCCCAATCTTGGGATACTTAAGCTTGGACTGTATATATGAGAGTTATAGAGATGATCCATGTTGGATTGAGCCCAGAAGGGCAGATTGTAGAGTGATTTTAAGGACCAATGTGAATAGGACTTGATCGAAAGAGTGAGTAAGAATATCCTACTCGAGTCTGACCTAGTGTATGACAAATCAAAGAGTCAATCTCATCTGACAATAACCTTTCGTCTCTCTGTATGAGCTCGAGATACTTAACTGCATGAAGGCACCATTGGTGCATTAACATTCCCCCAAGGTCGCCAGCACCTTATGAGAGAGAGTTAATATGGGGGACCACAATCAACTAGAAGAAGTCCTCAAAAAAACGACTTGTTGAAGACTCCAAAGGCTGGGAAAATCATTGAAAGTGCAACTCCTGTACTTGAGAATCCTAAGAACCCAATGCTCCAAGTGTGGACTCCAAAATATAAACAAGACTAACTTCAGAGCCTTTAAGACACTAAGATCGAGCACAAGCAGACCGAACGACCGATGACGAGGTGATGGTAGAAGTACTCAAATCCTGCACATATATAGGGATCGTGATTAAACATTACAGTTTCCTTTAGCCATAGTCGGTTGTCAAAAAATAAAATCCAAGCAACATCGGCCATAGTCAATGCTGTTTACTTAGGGTTACGTGTCATCATAGGGTCCTACAAGGAAGTTTAGAAGATGGAGAACGACTTTGGTACTACTAAAAGGTGGTTGACTAAAGTATGTGTCTTGTAAGTAGATATGGAGGCAACCCTAAGAGAATAACTAGGTGATGTCGTAGGGAAACTGTAAAAGAATGACAATAAGGGTGTAAAGGTATCTAAGGTATCATAACATCAACTAGACATCAAGGCCCTCGCACAAGTACAACTGCTAACCGATGCAATGTAACTATTTCTGTTACCCCCACTCCTAGTAATATTCCCGAGGACATCGCTCTGGGAAAGCTAGTGCACCAATAGTGTCTGCAAAAAGCAAAAGTCAATAAGAATTAAAAAGTAGGTGTTTACAATTACCACTTTACCAATATCACACACAATTTCTTGATATCACTAGGCTCTTCATATCTGTAACTTATTCATGCTTGATTTTTCATTACTATGTTATTGCAATGATTTCTGCAGTGTTTGACAACTCCTCTAGGTTATGAAGCTTAAATCATCATATGACTCTATTCATGCTGCTGTGACTGCAGCAGGGCAGGCTCAATTAACCTCTTCTAGTCTTAATAAATTCAAAATTCAGAATGTAACTCCGTAGCAGGTCTGCGAGAGCAGAAAATTATCAATGCTGGAACCTCATGCTATCATCTTAAGCATTGAATGAATCATATCTCGCCTCAATGACAGAAGGTGAAATCTGTTGATTTTATGCTTAAACAAAAAGAGAGGAGAAAAAGGATAAACTCGAAAATGAAATACATTTCTATAATTTGATAAAAAATCATAAACTTCATGAACCCTGCCAATGTTTCTTTTCTATTTCTTGTATTTAGTTATAACTAAAATAAATAAATGATAAATACTTCACATACCTCATGAGTGTTAAGCTCTGCTTCCCACTTTTTGCGATCCCAAAAATCAACCCCCATCTCTCCACAATATCGGCCGACTTTAAGATCAGTGTGCATCTCTAGTACATCAGCTTGCTGCATCAATTTTAAGAGTCATTTTCAATCACAAATCAAGAATATGCAACCCAACTGATTAAAAATGGATATTAGTTATAATCAATTACCTGCCGAACTAAAACAACAGTCGGAACCATGAATACCGCAATGTTCTTTTGCGGTTTCCTAATTAAGTGTGCATATGCCCTGATGAGCATAACTGCTATTAACGTTTTTCCAGACCCTGTATCAAGGTATGCAATGGTATTTTCCTCAATTGCCTTGTGCAGGACCTCCAGCTGGTATCTGTTCCATGGCACATATCAGGTATTGTTTGTGAAATTTTCAGGAATACTCTTTATCTGTATCCGTTAATGAGATCGGTACAAAAATATAACCCGAAAACTCAAAATCAAATAATTCAACGGATTAAAGAAGTACATTTATTAATAAATCTAGACAGCATTAACAAATTATTTAAATTTATAGCTAGATTGTTGGATAGGCTTCTACTTCAGGGAAGAGGCATAGAATACCTAGCAGATATAATTATAGGGTTTAATATTAGGTTTATGCTTTCGGTAACATCTGGATATAGTGTTTTTCCCCAGACCTGCAAGAATGATTGTCTTTTAAAATTCAGGGCATGCTGTAATTTCTGCTTGAGGTCTAGCCACGTACGTATTTATTTATCCAAAAAAACTGTCATGTTTGGAAACACTGTTAAGCAGGGGAAGTCCAACAATCCTGAAAATTGGATCCTTGATGCCAATTTCAATCTTTTATTTGCACAGCATGAAATAAGCAATTCCTCCGGGTTTCTCCCATTCTTTTATCTAAAAATTCAATATCTTTGCTCAAATTGAAAGAGGACTTCTTGGACAGACCTTGTGAATTAAGAAAAGAGCTTATGGACAAGAAGTTAGGAAAAAGAATTATTTTCTATCCCATGTTAGGAAAAAGAGCTTATGGACACACTTGGAAACAATACCATGTTAGCCAAAAGTATTGATATGCCATGATCAAATCCTAGGGTACTACTTTTGAGCATTAACAGTGACCTCCTTGGAGGTCCCAGTGCTTCACTCTTGTGACCAACACCTAGATATTACTAGTACCAAGTTGAGCATTCAAGCTTATGAGAGCTAATCTAATGTGAACCACTAATAATGAAAGATGGGTCACTACCATGGAGATGACTCCCAGAAACTGACGTTACATAATGATGCACTACGGAAACAAAAAATGTAGAAAAACCAAGATAATATGGACATTATGTACGGAACCTACTGTGTTGTACTCAAAGGAATCAATATTATTAGGTACAAGGAGTTCACATAAAACTTTGATGACTGTACTGTTAAAAAAAAGTACTGGTTTTGAATAGGGTAGAAAATTAAGGATGTAAAAATTGAAAAGTCTAATTTTAATGATAGTCCTACTCTAAAGAAGTATTGCAATGGTGGTGCAAGTGCGTAGGAGGGGGCCAAGTTAATGGCAGTCTTTCACCATAGCAAGAAACACTAGAGCTACTGAACATAGGTTGAAAAGTTGCCAAAAATCAGCATTAAGTCATGATACAGGCTGAACGATTTACGTTTGCAAAAATCGCGAGAAGATAAATGTTGATTAATCGGCAATTTTTGCCAAGAAGAAGTCATTTCTCGGCAAAAAATTGCCAATTAATCGGCATCAACTTGCCAGTAACGTGAAACATATCCTAGGCGTTTATAAAAGCCCTTAACAGAAAAAAAAGAAAAAACTTTTTCATGCTTTTTTCTAAAGCGTTTAACTCTGTGTGTTTCCCTACAAAGAACTCGGAGAGTTTTTTGGCGGTTTTTGAATCTATACTTCATTGCATTCATTAACATTGTCGATATATATGTGTTAATCAGCAAGCAAGCTGCAGATTGGTGAATATCCTGCCTTTCTTATTTCTATTAATCCAGACTACAACCAGCAGATTAGTGAACATCTTGCCTTTCTTATTTCTATTAATCCAGACTACAACCAGCAGATTGGTGAACATCCTGCCTTTCTTATTTCTCTTAATCCAGACTCCAGGCAGCAGATTAGTGAACATCCTTCCTTTTCTTATTGCACTGTTAATCCAGATTACACATTTTCTACTGTGTAATCCATTCAAACTGGTGTCACTCAGATTTCACCTTGAAATCTGCAACTACCCTATCCGAAAAAAATTTGTACTTTTAAAATAATGGGTCGTTTTGTGTTTTTATTGCCTGAAAGTTCTTGTATTGTGTCAAGATAATCCCAAAGAGCCATATTAGCCCTTTTCGCCAAATACCCAGATGCCCAAAATTGTTATATTCTGTCATCGGGATTTGTCTGCGGGAAATTTGTATTTAATTATTTTGAGCCCCGTTTGAGGCTATTTGCGTTTTGTTTTAACTCTGTTATGATCGAACATGTCATTACTCCTATGTACCAGAAGTGTTTTAATATGGAATAAGTTTTGGGCTTTATTTGTGACTTTTGGCAATTTTTCGTGTTTTTGTGTTGTCCCATTTCATTTTCTGTGAAATTTCTCTCGAACAATTCCTTTGCTGGGTAAGCCCGATTTTTGGCCTAGAGCAGCTGGAAAACATATACGCACATTATGTCCGGAGGAAGTCGCCATCGGAGGTCTGGATCACTGGGAAAAAGCGAAGTCGTGCACAGAAAAGCCCTTGCAGGGATGGGGTGTATTTTTGGAAAACAAAGGATTTAAGCTGCAATGGGAAAAATAGAAGCTGCAGGCAAGGTGGGAATTTTATACCCGCCTAGCAGGGTACTTTTTCCCGTGTTATAAAATTCACTTAAGCTGCAGTGGGAAAAATAGAGGCTGCAGGCAGGCGGGAATTTATTGCCTGCCTTGCAGGGTAAAAATTCCCATGATAAAATAAAAGAAAAGTGACTTAAGTGAAATCATGGGATTTTAGTGCCTGCCTTGCAGGGTAAATAATCCCATTGTCAAAGTCAAATCACTTAAGTGGATCATGGGATTTTGGTGCCTGCCTTGCAGGGGTAAAGAATCCCATTGTGGAAAAATTCTTAAAAATAGAATTATATGTGCAAAAAAGTGGGCCCCCTTTGGTGAGATGATGGATGACTTAAAGTGATTATTTTAATTAATCTATCCTTTCAAAAAATGCACCCAAGCTTGGAGGAAGTCAACAAGTCAAAAGAAGAATAAAAGAAAGGATTAAAATGCATTAAATTTAATTTATTTAGTGGCTGCCCCCTTCCTCTCAAAAAGTGCGCCCCATTTGGGAGTTATTCAATAATTTTTAAGGCATTAAATCATTAAATTAATTTCTATTTTCAGTGGCTATGGTCAAGGCACACTGTGAAGCTTAAGTGAAGTGATGTGTGAAGGATTAAATTGGATTAATTTAATTTATTGGATGGCTGTCCTTAAATATGCTATTTTTAAAAAAGAAGAGCATGATTTTTAATTAATTAATTGCCTTTAATTGTTAGGGCAATTATTAATTATAGAATTGTGAAGGTTATATAAGCATGGGCAGCCATATGGGTGAATTATTTGATTCACAGGTAAAGAATTGCAGCCAAGAGGAAAAGTGCTCCTCCATTAGAAGAAGGATTTTGCTCAGGCAAGGTGGCAACAAGGCTAAAAGCTTCCAGATTTGGCGCATGCTTTGAAGCAAGTTGATCTTTGTCTGCATAATTGTTTCCACAGGTGTTACAGGAGCTCAGGTGTTGTTGAAAGGATTCATGCTCTCTTTATGTGCGAATTAAACACCATTTTTTGGGGCAGCAGGCTTGAAAAGTGCAGATTTTTACAATTAAAATTCACTATTCATGCTCTGGTGGCCATTTTTGTCTAAATAAATTGCAGGAATTCATTACAGGTGCTTTACAAAAGAAAAAGAGTTTTTATCAATGTCCAATATGTTACATATATCCTCTGAATCTGAAGAATTGCCCAGATCTGCACCAGTATTGAAGAAATCCGGCCAAGTAAGAAGAAAAAGAATTATTCAGACAAAGATAAACAAAGCTATGGCGAAGAGAGATGAAAAAGAAAGCACGATGGATTCATGTATTGCTTCCAAACTTGCAGACATAGGAGACACAAATCTAGGCCTGAAACCTCTTTCCGATTTGATTGATAGATCCAGAGCGGGAAAGACTTCACTCATGTGTGCGGTTAAAAGCAGTGGAATTATCTGAGCTGCAGCTTTTCCATGTACAGCCCGGTTGCCAGAGTTTGTGATGGAGTGTGCTAGATCTTATCATCCTTCATCCAGATCAGTGCGTAATGTTGCGGGAAAGACAATAATTCGTTTGGATGCAGAGTTCATCAATTATTGTTTGAAGATTCCAGTGCGAAAGGTGGTGACTTCCATTAGCATTCAGGATGCCAACAGTAGATGGGAGAAGCATAGAGCTGATTGCGTGAGCATAATGAATAGTCGATACATGAAGAAGCCTAGATCTCCTTCAAAGTTCCCGAGAACTCTTCCACGGTCCAATTTGGTGCAGGAGGTAGATGATGTTGTCAAATTGCTATGCAGGATTAATGGCGAAGCGAATGCTTACACTTTCCGTACATGGATGTATGCGTTCATCAGGACCATTGAAATCAACAAGGTTGATTCCATAATCAATTGGTCGGAAATTATTAGCAACAACATCGGTGAGCAACTCCGGAACGTGAAGCATACTTTCAACTTCAAGATGACTTCATACTTAGTGTATGCTGCAGCTTCACAAGGCGTCTTTTCCAAGATGGATAGATGTGGTGTTCTTTCTAAGGACCCCATTTTCGAGTGCTACCCACAGCTTACTACACCTGCGTGCGAGAAAGACTTCAAAGTGATCAATGATGACTTCTTCTACGATTTCATCTGCAGGCTAGACAAAGACTTGAAGGCCAACAGGGTAAGCAAGGAAGCGTGGGACGCTGTGTCCAAGATTGGCAGTCTATTCATTCAATTTGCAGATTTCACATACCTCAGGGTTACGGGCTTTTCTGGAGAACCAATAAAGATGCCCAGGTATCCGAATGATAGATTGATCGCCATGGAGCTGAGCAGGCAACTTGTGGAGTTACACGACCTTCAGTCAAAGCGGCACAAGTCTACGGGCTTCTTCCCAATCACTGTGGGGCATTACAACTGCATTAGTATCCATAGAGCTCGAGGGATGGAGGCGCAAATGTTATCCGAGTATGAGCAAGAGTTCTTCCCTGCACGGCTGAACTTCGATCCATTTGGAGTAGCCAGGAAGACGATCTCCCAGGAGTACGCACATGTGCCTTCATTAGAAGATTTCTGGATGAAGTGCAAAAGTGAGTACGAGGTCAGAAAGAGAGATTTCAGCAGGCTATCAGCAAAGCAAGTGTTTGACTTTGGACTAGCGCGGATACCTGCGGATCTTAAAGATGATGGGAACGTGGTACTTGACACTTACCATCAAATGGGAGGAGATAAAGCCATATTGTAGGATAACGTAGGAGGCTGCCATTCAATTGAAGAAAGACCTGGAGCTATGTTGGTGAATACTTCAAACTGGCTGCTGACGAAGGGATATTGCCTTGATGAAGCATTGATGAATGAAATCACGGGCAACTTCGGCACAGGAGATTCCCTCAAGCGAAAGCATGAAGGAGAAAGCAGCAGAAGGTCCGAGAAGTTGAAAGTACACAGAAGATCTCAAGAGAAAGAAAAGATCACTTCTACGACCATAGCTTTGACTCCGGCTTCTCCAGCACCCAGTACTTCACCAACTATTGCACTGGGCAGCAGCAGGATACTTCCATGCCTCCATTGAATCCAACGACATTCATTTTCTCTCCTCAGCCACTTCATTCATCACCTGTTCCAGAGGAGATGTTGAAGCTGTAGATGGCAGAGTTCGAAAGAGCTTTGTCCTTGGATGATTCAGAGGATGGCAGCCATAACACTGTGGCACTTTCTGACGGAGAGGATGCAGAGCGGGAGATGGTAGTGCACTCAGCGACTTCTCACTCTCCGAGAAGTAACTTCTCGGAATGGTTGGCTTCGTAGTTGGTTCCAGAAGCGAGAATGGAGATGAACTTAGAGGAGCACGACTTGCAGCTACTCCAGGATCTGAGCAGAAGAGACAGAAGGCCTAAAGTTGCTAAAGCAACTTCTAGGTTGATCATCGAGGATTCGGGAGAGAAGTTTGCTGAGATATCAATTCCGGCAGAAGGAAAGATAGAAGAGGAGCTCACGGCAGAAGATGTGACAGTGACCAAAGTACCCCTCGGTCAAGCCACCACTAAAGGATTGAAGCAGGACACGCAGACATTGATAGATGCTTTATTCCTTAGGCTTGACAGTGAGAAGGCGGAGAAAGAAGAGCTGCAGAAGCAAGTATCTCAATTATGTGAGATCATAGCCAAGGTTGCTAAACCTTCCATTCAGCCCATTTCAGAGCAGGTGAGTGATCATCTTATGCAGGAAATGGAGGATGCAAGCAATCAAGTAAAGGCTATTGACGAATGGAAGGATTTGATTATTCGTCAAGCTTCTGTACAACTTGGGGAAGTGTCAGCCCGCCTAAAGGTTATGAATGATGCAGCAAATCAACTAAAGCAACTGATGGCAAACATAGAAGGCATGAATACAGTTGCAGAGAGTAACCTGAGTATTTTGGTCGAGATCAACAAGCTGCCGGAAGAGGTATTGGTTGCAGAACAAATTGTACCGGATGGATCAGTTGAGAAGGGGAAGCAGCTAGAATTTGCAGTATCTTTCCGTTTGGAAATATGCAGAGTTTTGCTGAAAAGGATGCAGGCACTTGAGAGTAGGACATCATCCTTACCAGACAGTATCATTTCTTTCACTGAGGAAGTCGTGGTCGGAGGTGTTACTTCATACGTGCGGATTGTTTCTAATGAGGTGCCTAATTCCTTGGAAGGGTCTCTCCTGATGGTACAAAAGAGAATTGATAAAGCTACCAAGCCTTTCACGATGAATTCTATCAGTAGACTGGTGGCGCTACAGGCAGACATTGCGAGGTTTGGGCCGAGCTTGGAAGATGTGGAAGTGAGTGCATCAAAGTGTTGAATGAAGGGTTGCTGCAGTTCAGGATAGAGAAAGAAGCAGTGGCTAAAACAGATGGAAGGATGCTGAATTACATGTTCGACAAGTATATCCGATATCAGAACAAGAAGAAGACATAAACATGTTACAGCTGGCATGACTTCTTCTATTCTTTCTTCTTCTATTTTCTATGTTCCCGGATGAAATTGTAAAACTTCTAAGTTATTGGTTTTGCAACCATTACTTGAAGTCATGTGGAACTATTCTATTAGTTAAGTGATACATGTGTCACTTAAGGAGAAGTTAGTTAAAGATGATTGCCAAATGTCATATTTACTTGTTGTTCATGCTTTAGTTCAGTTAGACTTCCCATTTGTACTTTCCCTCCTACATTCTATAAGTAGGAAAAGAACCTCCGGGTTAATGATCAATCAGAATTTGTAAGCAGCAATCTTGTGTTCTAAACTTTGTGTTGAACCCCTGAGAGCAACTTGGAGCAAAGGAATACAAAGGAGCAGGTTTCCGGAGAACTTTGTGTCACGGTGTACTGTGTTTCTTGCTTTTAAATCTTAGATCTCTTAAGTAAACTTTGTGTTATTTTAGATCTGGATTTAGAGCTGCCTTTGTTTTATAATTCTGTGTGTTCATATCTATTAAGTTTCTTCTATGTGCATGCAATTAGCTCTGCTATCTACTAATTGGGATGCACATCTTTCTCATTTCTTCTCTGTATTTCCTTTACTTTCTTCTTCTATAAAATACTTCCTTTCTTAAACAGCTGCTTACTTGCTGCAGAGCTTCTTAGTTATGATTCATGAACTAAGTGGTTAAAGTAAAACCCCTGATAGATAATAACACATTTTTATTGACAAATCTGACACGGGAGCCTCACCGGTTAAATGAGGGAGATTTATCTCATGACTGCCTAGGTTTTGTGCTATGCAGAAAATCTAGCCAACACAATCTTTCAGCAGTACAATGATCCATACTGATTCAGTGATTCTGGTGTCCCCAGATTTCACCCTGAAATTTGTGACAACCCCTTTTTTAAATTTTCGTTCTTTTCAAAGTAACGGGTCATTTTGTGTTTTTATTGCCTGCAGTTGTTTCCATTGCCTTAAGATGTTTCTGATGGATCATATAAGCCAATTTCGACGAATACCCACACACTAAAACTCATTTTATCCCTCCGCTAGGTTTTGTCTACAAGAACTTTATTTAATTATTTATTAAATAAATAAAATTTTGTTTAAAATAAATTGTATTGCAATTGAACCCTTTTGAAGATTTTCATGCCAGTATTCCTGCCTCTCAATAGGGTTCACCAAGGAAAACATTTTACAAACCAGTTATTCGGCAGGTTATTTTCAAAGCAATTGTTTGCAACTTCTGGCAACGTTTTTTCGTTTTTATTTGTTTATTTTGCATTTATTTTTCGTTTTTCTCCACAGTCTGTCTGTTAAAATTCCCTGGATCCGTTCTTCATTCTGTGTAGCCTGTTTATTTTCCTGGAAGTTCTGGAAGTCATCCATGGCCTCAAACAATAGAAGAAATTAATCATGGAGTGCTAACTTCTGACTTAAAAGAAGAATTTGAGCAAAATAAGCTTCTCCCATACTAGTCGCATTTTTTTGGAATGATGAATTTAAGTTGCCAATGAGAATTTTGGTAGTGGCAGGAAGGTGGGAATTTTATGTCTGCCTAGCAGCTTGTTTTTTCCCATCAATAAAGACAAATCACTTAAGTTGTCAATGGGAATTTCGGAGGTGGCAGGTAGGTGGGAATTTTGTGCCTACCTAGCAGGTTGTTTTTTCCCATTATGAAAGATAAATCGCTTAAAGTACCAATGGGAATTTTAGAGCTGCCTGGCAGGGTAAGGATTCCCATCAAGGAAGTTTATTCACCCATGCAAGTCGCATTTTTGAAAGGAAGGATTTAAGCTGCCAGTGGGAATTTTGGTAGTGGCAAGCAGGTGGGAATTTTATGCCTACCTAGCAAGTTGTTTTTTACCATCACTAAAGACAAATCACTTAAGTGAAGGATGCGATTTTTGGAGCTGCCTGGCAGAGTAAAAAATCTCATTGCTTTGACTTCTTATTTTTAGCACACCCTCTAGCCAAAAAGTGCGACCCACCTTGACATAATTACATGCATTAAATGATATTTATTATTGTTATTCCTAGCTACGTTTGGCGCCATAAATAGCAGGAAAGTCAAAGCAACTTAGTGAACTAAAGAGAAGACAAAGATGCATGTTAAAAATAAATAAAAGAATTTCATAAAAAAGCAAGCAGAAGCATGCAAACTTGGCCGCCCAAATTGAAAGAAAGAACATGGCTTATTATTAATAAGGGGACATTACATAGGAGGACACCAATTATCTAAAAATAGCATGTATTTATGTTATATAAACCATGGGACGCCATAAGGATTGTACATAATCTAAATTCTGTGATTCTCTGGAGCTTGTATAAAAACAATGGGGCATATTTGGCAGCCAATATAGGAGTGTTTTGCAATAACAAAATACATTGACATGCACATTTGTCGGGAAGCTTCCAGTTTTGGCACATAAAATTGGAGAAGCTTCCTTTTTATTAACTTTCAACAGGGATCTACATAGTTGGTATAAGAGAGAACTTATTTGAGATTAAATATTATCCATAGCTTGCTTAGCATACAAAATTCCAATGTCTACACAGATAAATAGGACACCATGACTTTATGACCACACTATTGAGAGGATAATGTTATATTTTCGGTGTATTTCTATTGCCCTGGCCATGGAACCATCCATAGGTTGTACGCTCTACCCCCGGTTGCAAGGATTCATCACTATGGTGCCCCTCTCTCTTGGTGAACCGCCTGTCTGTAACCTGGTCAACTTTGCGAGATTACATCCACATAGTATCTTCTGAATACAATTACACAGTATAGGATTTTCACAAACTGATCTCAATTGTAATTGTTTCTCTCCAATCACAATCAAAATTCATAATGTTCTCTTTGCACAAAGCATATCCCTTTTTAGGCATGATTTCACAGGTAGTTATGAACCAACACAATGGTCAACAGAATTATGCATCACTTTTAGGCTTAATCCTCATTAATCAATGATACAGACATGAGCCCTGTTCACATCACCCATTTTTATTTTACAATAGTTTATTACATGAGCACCTTTGAACATATCACCGATGATCTCAATTCAAACTTGTTACTGATCTGTAGGCATAAATCAACAAGTAGCTTTAGTGATTTATAGCTTTGGGGATTTCCAGTCACATACTCAGACTTCCTACACTGAATTTCTTTAATGCTAGCCACCAAAATGCTTACCAAACACTAATCTACTGACATTGCAGGGAAAAGCTGGATAAGAGGAAAACATAAAAGGACGGTTGGATGGCACCATTTATTAATTATTGCCTTAAGCTTCTGGATCACCCTCCAAGGTGAGTGATTAACAAGTAGCATGCAAGACACTGATAACAAATCCAAAGGGCAGAAAGCAGATTGTGTGGCCACAACCAAAAACATAGTATCATAAATCAAACTCCAGATCACCATCTAAACTTTGAGACAGTGAATTACAACATTGTACGATGCCACACACAATAAATGCAAGGAGATAACAGAGTGGTAAAAGGCAAATTACTTCACAAGATAACATGAGGGCAGCCATATAAGCCACAACTAACATCTGCTCATTAAAAGCTAGAATACACATAGTCTACTGCCACCATTCATATCAACAGTGATCAATCATCTACAAGGATTAACCTAGAGGCCAGAGGCACTCAAGAAGCTTTGTTCCCCACAAGAGCAGAGTAACTTTGCTTCCAAGTGAGAGGCAGACCAATTACAACTTACATAAACAAGTTACTTCATAGCACTTGTAAAAGCAGAGAGCTTCTCAGGGGCTGATTTCCAAACTGGAGAGACGAGGGGGATTGTCAAAATATCCTATTTATCAGTTCTTATCTGCAGTCCAAAAGGTTCATGAAGGTCTACAAAGATGCTTTAGAAGATGCCTAAAATGGTGTGATTCCGCCCCAAAACCATTCTGCAAAGCATAATTCCGAGGGATCTCTGCATACCGTTATGAGTGAGTTAACAACGTCATGGCAAGGTGTCTCTTAGCAGGGTTGTATCTTCAGCAAATGAGCCGATACTTCACATATTTAAAGATGAGTGGCCTCTGAGAGAGAATCAGTTACGTTTGCCCATGAGATTACCCGAGATGAGAAGAAGCTTAAGCATGCCATTTGTGCTGGCAGCTTGTAGCCATGATTGCACTGACTAGACCACTCAATAACGACACTCATCTACAAGTAGCTTAACAGTCACAGTGGGTCATTATAGTTGCTAGAGCTTCCTCAAAGCATTTTGGAATTGGACCACAAATGTTTGATGGGTATGAGCACGAAGTTATCTTCTTGCAAGGATGCAACTTCGACCCATATGGGCTAGCAAAGAGGACAGTCTCCCAAGAGTGACTGGACATGTCACTTAACTTGAAGACTTTTTTATGCAATTGCAGGAACCCATACAAACTCTATCATGAAGATTCTCAGCTTGATAACAGCGCACCAGGTCTCTCTGCAGTATGAGTTCTGAGCGTAGCTCTCCTTGCAGACCTTTCGTAGATGGTGGCCATGTGCAGGCAAAATGACAGGTATCAGTCAAAAATTGTGAGGCAGATAGAGTCTAGTTCTTACCGTCGTAGCCGCCAGTTGATCAATCAATTGAAGCTCAGGTCTTTTGCAGTTAAGGTTAAAACTGACAAATTTAAGATCGTTGACAAAGAGATATTGTCATGGACGAGATCTTTGGATGCACCGGATTTCATAGCCACATGTATCCTATCTTACAGTGTCTTCCAACAAAATAAAGCTGCTTGGGGGCATGTGGAGAAGCTAGATTACGGCCAGTTGTCAGCTCATCGGTGGCATGAAGAGGCAAGGGTCTTTAGAGGCCTGAAAGATGCATCGATTGCTTCCACCTGTCCCTTCGTGACACTTCAATGTCGATAAATTGGTTTCATGCCAACGTTTACTCAAAGCAGGTCCGTTAACCTTCAGGACCTTAAACCGATGTTATTATTGCATTAAAGAATCCAGCATCGTTCGTCCACGTGACTTAACTGGACACATGATCTTGCATCACTCCCCTAAAATGCGGAGCTTTAACTTAAGGACTTAAGGAGCGCATGGCTCTGATGCTTTCCACGTGAGCATTGGCATTTGTGACAGTTGTCAGAAGCCTATGTGAAGGCAGTCAACAATCGTGGTGAACTTCGGATGCAGCAAAGTCGGAGTAAGCCGATGGTGCTACCATTCGTTGCACTTTAGGTCTCATTCCCCATGGAGCAGGGTTATGTTAAGTCTTGCAATGTTTAAGCCTCTTGCAGTCAGTTCCCGAGGCTTTACCAATTCATGTCAACTTGGAAGTTGCCAGACTTGACATTCTGCTTATGAGTTTGGAAGGTTCGAGGTAAACGGTCTTAAGCTGTTCACGGGACGTCAAGGAAGACAGATTGAAGAATCTGTTGGCAAAAATTCGTTGAATTATCAGTTCCAGGCTGAATGTCCACAGTTTAGGGAGAGCTAACTAGTCCCCTCCTATCGGTGACTGGGGAGGTTCCCTTATTTGGAAGACGAAACTGTTCCTACGGAAATATCTAAAGCAATATACAATAATCCTACTAAAAATTTCATCGAGGATGTTAGTTCCTTATTGTGCAAATATGATAAGGTTGGATAGGCAGAGAAAGATAGAGATTCAGATGTAAAAATCCCAGTTATGTGACGATCGTCAATGAAAGAAAAGTTGTAAAAAACACCATCTTCTCAGCCCGTAAGTTACTGCAGGAATAGGTATTCTAGCCTTTTGCGTTGATTAGATTGAATATTCAGGGAACTAGGTACAAATCATATTGCTCAATGGAAAGAGCAACTTATTCACCAAGCTTCAGAACAAGTTCGAGGGAATACCAACTGACTTGGAGAATATGCATAGGGCATTATCTCAGCTAAAGGAACTAATGACAAGGATAAAAGATGAGAACATAGTTGTTGAAAGTCATCTGGATACCTTAGCTAAGATACATTCATTGTCAAAGGACGTGTTAATTGCAGAAAAAATTGTACCTGATGGATTGATAGAAAAGGGGAAGCAGTTAGAGATAGCAGTTTCCTTCCACATGGAGATCCTCAAGCTTATGCTGAGGAGGATGCAGATGCTGGAAAACGAGATGGGGGAAGTACCAAAGAACATTCCAGATGAATTGCCTGCTTCCCGTGAGGAATTTATTTTGGTTGTGCAAAAGAAGATTGATGAAGCCGTTATGCCTTTCACGTTAGATTCAATTGGCAGACTCAGAAAGCTTCATGCAGATATTGAGGGGTATGGGCCTAGTTTAGAGAAGGTAAAAGCTAACACCGATGCTTTGTCCAAAGGATTGTTGTGGTTTAAGACTGAGAAAGAAGCGGTTGCTAAAGCAAATGGAAAATTACTGAGTCACATGTTTGACAAGTATATTCAGTTTCAGAACAAAGAAAAAGCGTAGAGTATGATGGTCGGCATTTTTTTTTTCTTCTTCCCTTCTCTCTTATTCTTATTTTCTCGGACAAAATTGTAAAACTAAAGTAATTGGTTAAAAGCCATTACTTTTAGTTATCTAAAAAGGTCCTTAATTGAGAATAGGTGGCAAACATGTAAAGCTTTGATTTAGTCTTCAGATGCATGTCATGTAGAAAGAAATTTCAGGGGAAAGATTGCCAGTTGTGTTCTTTATAGCTTCCGCATGTGTTAGTTCAATTATTGCTTTCATATTTGTAATTTCCTTCTATACACTATAAATAGAAGAACCTACGGGTTAGGGGATCAGAATTTGTAATCAGTATTCTTGAGTTCTAAACTTTGTGCTGAAACCCTTTATATCTTTTCTGAAAGCTGAGGACTTAAACAAAGGCAAATTTTCGGAGAACTTTGTGTCAACGGTGCATTGGCTTATTACTTCTGTGTAGATCTTTAGATAAACTTTGCATTATATAAGATTTAGAATAGAAGTTTTCCTTCCTTTGATTCTGTATTGTGAGATCTATTTGTTTTATCTGTGTATGAGACCAACTCTGTGAACTATTGGTTGAATTACACATCTTCTTCTTCTTTCTGTATTCAACTATTCCCCCTTCTACAAATATTTCTTTATAGTTGCTTACTTGTTGCAGATTGCTTAGCTATGGTTCATGAGCTTCGCAGTTAAAGTAAAACCCACAAATAGATATTAGAAAACATAATTGACAGAAATCTTATACGGGAGCCTCACCAATAAATGAGGGAGATTTATCTCATGACTTCCTAGGCTTTAGCTATGCATAAAATCTAGCCAGCAGATTCCTACCACTTTTCAATACATGCTCCATTTTCAAACCTCAAGGAAAACACAGTCACACAGCAACTGCCTAATACCTACATTTATTTCTCATGTCATTTAACAACATTTTACATTTTATTTGAGTTTATTTTATGAATTTAAATATTTTTAAAATTTGTAATAAAGTTGCCGAGTAATGCCGATAAATTGGGGAGCCTCAAGTACCAAGTCAAATTTTGGGTTGTTGATTAATTGCCAAATACAATTTTTTGAACTATGCTACTAAACACACAGTTAGGCACACACACTCAGAACTGAAACCAAGACATCTCACACTTTATTGAGCACATGAAACTTGTTATAGAGATTCACACCACATATACTCTAGCTTTATTGAATCAACAAAATGAAGACAAACATTTAGCAGTCCCTCAGATGGACAATACAATCCTACTTTGTTTTGGGCATGGATAGCCCTTTCTTGCAAGCTCCTCCTTTTTCTGGACCCCAAACTCTTCTCCTTGCTTGCTACTATGCTCTTGAAGAGAAATAGACCAATACACTTATACAAGAGAAGCAATAATAAAAGAATCTTTAAGCTTTAACAGAAGAGAAAAATGACATACACATAATACACAAAATTTCCCATGGAAAAACTCTTCCCGAGGGAGGCGGAAAAAAACAGCGCAGTGACCTCGTTTCTTCTTGTATTAACTCAATCATTTACACTGTAATAACTTACTTCAAAGTTATTTCTCACCCTAATGCATGTGCATGCACATGTAGGCACATCAACAAGTAACCGCCCAAGCGGTATTACAATACGTGGGTACCAAAACCATGGACCAAGAATACAACCCATAACGGTTCCCCATAAAGCATGAGTTATCTGACCGCCCATATAATAATATAGGTTAAACAACCTATTCAGACGCCACACGTTGTGCCTGATTCATTTCTGGATTTATCAGCTGAGAAGAAAGGATATGGTCATCACCATACCTACCGAAGTCATAATAGGTGTCACTTCTTGGTCACTGCTTTGTATCTTATTGGATGTCAAGCATTGTGTGGATCTAGCAAAATTGCCTTGCCTGTAGCCTTGATTGAGATATGGATTGCTAATGCAATCCTTTTAGGGTCTGCATTTCTTCATGTCATCAAGCATCCCATTTTAAACTCAATCTATGGTACCACCTGCTAACAAAGGTCCTCATCCAGAATCCCAGATCCTACTACCTGCATATCCCAGGGATAAAAAAATAAAACGTGAATTGCAAAAAAGTGTAGCTAAAACCCCCCTTCCTCATGATTTTTTTAATGAAATAAATTCAAAGAAAGTCCTTTTAGGGTGTGCATTTCTTCATGTCATCAATTATCCTATTTTAAATGAAATCTATGGTACCACTTGCTAACAAAGGTTCTCATTCATATGCTTGCACCCTGCATATCCCAGGGATAAAAAAATAAAACATGAATCTCAAAAAACGGGGAAACCCTCCCCTACTCATGATTTTCTTCATGAATATAAATCCAGAGAAACTCATTGTCAGAAAAGTAACTAACTCTAGGCCATTGAACATGATTTAGGGCTGGATGAATGAAATGTGTAATCCTTAAGTATATAATTTTATTATAAGAGAGTAAACTTGAGAAAATGCCTTGTGATATTTTATGTTAGCAAATCATTAGAAAGGATACCTGAGGCGAGGCATACACTTTCTTATGCAACGTGGTTGTGTTCTGGGTTGCAAACTTCCCTGGGGGGGACATGATTAAAGGAGAGAAGGCCTGCCATGCCACAGAATTTGATTATACATCAAGGACGGACCAAGTGAAAATATGACCAGATTTTGGGGAGTGCAGAACTTTAAAAGGGGATTGTAAAGATGTCTACATGATGTTGATAATGCTGTCATTCCAAAAATAAATTCATTTCAATCAGTGTTAAGTAGCAATCAAAATTCTGCAGTCACTCTGATTAAGCAGTGATTTGTTACAAGAAGCATGTTTTTTTTGTTCAGACTCAGCAACCAACTATTCCACGATCCCTCTCAATGCCGAAAAAGGTTATTGCACCATTTTTAAAGCTGAGAACTGGTTATTCTGGATCAATTTTAAATAAGGTTGAAACTTATATTTATTTGTTTGATTTTGGTACATCCCCCCTGTGGGATGACCTTTGGTTTAGATGCCATGACTGGGGGAGGAGGGGTATCTATTCCGTCAAATTCACCCGGGACTTGCACTTGGCCTCGTCCATTGAATTATGCCACATCCAACTAGTTGGATATTGAATTTGACCTTTGGCTTAGATGCCACGAGTAGAGGGAGGGGGTTTCTCTTCCGTCAAATTTACCCGGGACTTGCCTGCTGTATTACACCACATGTAGCAAGCTGGATATGGAATTTTACCCAATTTCATCACTCTATCATGTCTCTTGGGGAATTGAACTTGGGGCTCTAGTTTGGAAGCCCCAATACTTTTATCACGTGAGCTCATCCCGTTTGACTTGATTTGAGCATTTCTTGTGAGCACGGGAGGTAGGGGTTAAATTTGACGTCCACTTATGCCTGTCAAACAATTTTCCGATGACGGTAAATTTTCACTACCGTCCTTAAAAAACACAAAACAATGTTATTTTTACTAATTATTCCATATTTTTTATATCTTTTTAAATACATGTTTACATATATTTTTATAACTTATATACAAATCTATATAAAAATTGACTGTCATGTTTTAAATATGCAAGTCAAGTGTGACAGTTAGACCAGATATTTACAACTAATTTATGTCTAAAATCACAAAAAACATCTAAACGGCCGTCAAATTTAACCCTTGATGGGAGACACTTGAATTATTTTAAGACAAAAGTTGAACAATGAAACATTATTTTCTTGGGAAATGAAATTTATCAACTTGGCCAGCACACCAACATTTCTAGGTTTTGAATCTATTACAGTAATTTAGTATCCCATGTTATGTGCATACGTATGATACATATTGAGATATATTTATTGAAAGACATCTACATTAGAGGATCCATATACTTCGCAAGGAGATGATTTCGACCATGTACAAAAACAATTGCTATTGACACCAACATTACAAATAGAGTGGTTAATTGGTTGATGTCGTCAACAAGTTGATAAATAAAATGATTCTTGTAGAGAAGTCCAACATCCAATGAATGATTTGAGTGATCCGCATCATGGAGCCTAGGCCCACGTGCGGGGGACAATCCTGTGCTAGCAAGAGCTGCAAGGATTATAGAGAGTGCATGGGTTATTGAACTCCAATGAACCAAACACACAACAATGATGTAGTGGAAGTCTTATTTGCACGAAATGCAACTCCTTATCATTAGTGGGAATAGGGAATAAATACAAAGGTGTACAATATCACAGTGAAGCGAAGAGAACAAGCTCTTGTGATCCAAAGGGGAATACTTTCCTAGGCTGGACTAAAGTGCAAGGTAGTGTGAGAATTACGTGATACCCAAGGCATGCATATATTTCTACTATCTAGTTCAACTCTTGAGGGTAACAGATAAATGACCAACCCTTAGACAAATGTGTATGTTACATATTTATACAACAATGCCAAGATGACAGTTACAACAATATGTGATCATGGAAGAGAGCGGTTATAGTCATTCCATCTTACATGTGTGGTGGTTGAACTTCCTCCAGATGTGCATGACGGTTATGCTTATGGCTTTGATAGTTACACAGTGAGATTTCTTAATGTGTTGTAGAATTGGGAAGGCGCTACTTGGCAAACTGCACAGAAATTGGGAGTCTCCGCATATGGATGTTGAGAGATGCCATTACGCGCAATGCGTGAAACAAGAGTGTGCCACAATGTTGGTGCAAGCTTGTGAGGTGAGGCAAGCTTTGGGCACGAGAGCATAGATGCTAATGGGTGCTGCGAGGATCCAAAGACTCTATGTAGGGTTGAAGTGTGCACAATATTGTGAGTAAGTGCTAGAAGGCCACAAGTCTTGTGCTTGTGCGAGATTGCGAGTAGGGGCAATTTGGCCAAGGGACTTGTGTGTGTTGCATTGCAAGTTTCACACAAAACTGAAATCTCTGTGCGAGATTGCGAACAAGCACAAGACCAATGCAAAAGTGAAGCGCAAGTTGTAGCGGCACAAAGGACATGCGGCTCTGCATGGATCATTTGCTTTTTCTTAAAGAGCAATGGTCCCCATTGCGTCTATGTTAAGCTACGGGAACTGCACTTGAAGTAGTTGAAGGTTATACAACTTAGTTTGATCAACTTACTACCCAACCTTGACTACTCAAAAAAGTTGATGTGTCCCCAAATGGATTTTAGGCCAATCCCACAACCAAATGCAAACTTATAAAATTAATATCAGATGTTTTTTACTATGCAGATCTGAATTTTAATTTGAAAAGTGCGACTAGGGTAAAGTGGGAAACCCAATCAAATCAACATTTATATTTATATATTTACCCAACTACAATCTGATCCAGTATATTTCATAAAGCCATAAATGTGAAGAGAAACTCAGATTTTATTGCTCAATCAAGGCTGAAAATAATTAATAAAAATCTGCAGACAAGCTGCCCTTGTACAGATCTGAAAATGGCACTTTAAGACACCCAAAAATACATGAAAACTGGCTGCTTTGATTCATAAAAATCAGATTAAGATATTACAATACAAATCAGATCTGAAATACCTTATGAAAATTGTAATTCAGATTTGCTAAGAAGTGGGTCGCTCCACCTAGGATAAATTAGGTTAACACTGGCTACAATCTTTCCCACAAACCCTTGATGCAAATCTTCATTTATTCTCCTTTATTTTGAAATAAACTGAAAATCTTTGCTTAAGCATCAATTGAAACCCTTGTCCCAGAGAATCCTCGCAACCTCTCTTGGAGGGTTTTTCGTCCTCAAAAGGTTATTTCTAAAGGGTTTCGTCCTTAGAAATAACATAGCCAACAAAGTTGAAAGTGTCATTCAAAATCAGAGAGCAATGAGAAATATTCAAGTGTGTCTCTCCAAGCAAGCCCCATTGCTTAAATAAAAGAATTGGGCCTAATTGCCAACTCCAATCAGCCAATCATATTTTTCCTCATTAAATGATTTCACCCGCGTGCTTTCTCTCCCTAGGCAAGTCGCATTCGCCTAAAATAAATCATTTGGCCCATATGCTCTTCTTTATGTTGCCCTTTTTAATCACTAACTTTTGCTCCTACACTAGTCGCACTTTTCCATGTATAATTTATTTTTTCTCGGTGTTTTTTCCCTTTTGTTTATTTTTTTCTATTTAAAGTTAATAATAATTTATTAGAAGTGCATATGATATTTTATTTTTGCACTTTATAATAAAATATTAAAACTTAACTCACCCTTATTTTCTTCCCTTAGCTGTCGGGTAGACAAAATAGGCTAAGGGTCTTCAATTGGGAAGGGGATATTACACATTGATAATACCTTGCTCCTTACATCCTACATATTGCACATTATGATTAAAAATCGTATCTCACTTACCCAATTGTCATGATTTTGTATTAAAGTCATTATTAAATTCATCCGACCTTAAATCAATCAAGGTGTCCGAGTATCTTTCAATGAAATAAATAAATAGCAAAATTTGTATCCCAAAAGTCAACTATCTCATGAATGCCATCTACAATTTTATAGACTAAGATTGAGAATTTCTTCAAAGGATTTGGTCATAATTAAGACCTTTGGTTGATGTTTCAAACCATATTGCCTCACCTATAGTCTTCTTAGTAACACTATCATGTCTTGAATAAATGGCAACAACAACAAATTAGTAAGAATTCAATCTTTCATATTCACCTATTCCACTTGCATTTTTAACATGTTTAGATACTTCATATGTTTGTCTTCAGACTGACTTGTGATAGGTCATTACACCATTTCACTTATCACCTCTGTAACCATTTTACACCTTCTTCATCCATCATGATAAAACTATTGTAATTGCATATAGGATGAAGATGATGTAATAAATCCTTGCTACTACTAACCTCCTTATATGAGAAGATCATCAAAAGGTATGAATCTTCTCTGTCTGATTTGCACAAGAAACCTTTAAAACAACACCACTCCCTATTGTGATTCATGATTTCAAGATGACTTCACAAGTGGAACTTAAGAACCATACATTTTCACAAATTTCAATGCCCTCATAACCCACTTGGTAAATCCATCCCTTGTAACAATGATTCTTGTCTATGAAAGACCAATTTGGAACTGTGAATCATTTTCATTCAAGCATTGTATAGAAGTGTAGTTATACTTCATTCAAAATGTTCTAACACTGACCATCACTCCTCTATAAACCTCAATTTCATTTATCAAGTCATCACTGCCATAGGATAAGAGGATTCCAAATTCTCACCTTTTTTTAGACTAAACATCAAAATCTTCAATCACAGCAATATACAACAATTTCAGTTATCTAATCACAGTCATACTACTATGCATTTATAGATAGAAAATAACTTGAAAACTTTGGACCATGATCTTTCACTTTGCCATCTAATACTCTGTCCAGTTTGTTGACCTACTAGCTCTGGCTTAGGGCAAATTTAGGGCAAATTTAGACTTGTTTCACACTAAACTCAGTTTCCTAGTATACTGCCAACCTTTCCAAGTACCCTTTTTCATATTTAGGGAGATTACGAAATTTCATAGCTCAACTCTTTATGGTCTCCGCCCAGTTTACTCTTGAAGGCAATCAATTAGGTCTCTTGGTTTGCACAGTTTAGTCCTGACAGGACTGTCACTTAGATCTTCCTCCTGCGAAATTTAATGACTCCAAAACCTTTTACAAATGTGAAAGCACTCCCTTCAGATGATATCTGGAAATTTTTGGACTTGGAGACTCTTTAAAAACAAAGATATAAAGATTTCAATTTGAAACTCTAAGGCAGAGGTTTCAAGAGCCCAAGAAGGAAGATTTTGACTTATTTTTGCCTAGAAACCTTTCCACGGTCTGAAACTTGTTGGATAAGCTCTGTGGGAACCTCATTCAAGTTTCTCCTTTGATGAACCTGAGAGTGCTCCAATTCACAAATCACAACAATAAGCTTTCTCTTGAATAGTGAATAATATGACTGTGCACAGGCAGTTTAGAGGAAAAAACATTTTATCTTTTAATATCAACTCATAGAAAACACATGCATACACCATAGAACTCAATCCACTAGATATGAATATCTCAGAAATAGAAGGAATTCAAATCTCTTATTAATGCTTCTTAACTTACAGTCCTATGATGGAGAATCCTTCTTACACCTTTGTAAACCACCTTAAAAACAGAGAGCCTGTCTTTTTATGCCCTATTCAAGATGATTCTCGCCCATTCGATGCTTAGTCATAGTGATCAGGTTGTTAGAGAACTTCTCTATTCTTGGTCATTCGAATTTCTTGTGGAGCAAATATCTCAACTTCCAAACAATACAAAAGGAGGCTATTTGACCAAAATAGAAGCAGCTCCCTACATTCACTCAGTCAACATACGAAACTTGAGTACACCTCATGCTATGTTGGAAAACCTTTAAGACTTATCTAAGACACCTAAAAAACTCACAAGTGCTCATAAATGAGCACTTTATATACATATACAAATTTATTGATATTTAAATTTCAGCCTACATTTTGGAGGGAAAACCTCTCCAATGCTACAAATCAACCCAAACACACATCTAATGCCCAACATAACTTATTACCAACTTGATTGACCCCCCTAGCTAGCAACATTTGGACTTTAAACACATTTGGATATCTTATTTACAAATGTGGAGGTGATGCTCCTGCATCAAACATCTTCATAACCTGTTCATGCATTGTAAAATATTGAAACTCTGCCCACGTGTCTAGCCTCAAATGGTGTATGACAAGTGTATTGGGTTTCCATTTCCATTGTCCGGTTATTGGGTCCAATTAGATGATCAATTGTCTTTCCATCTCCATCATATTGTGATCAATCTCTCCCAATTTTGAATGGATGTATTTTTATACATCCTCATAGTGTGGAACCCTAACATGGTAAGCCAAAGAACACCCCCTCCAGATATGGTAGACGTGATTTCTACGAATGCTTTTTTATATGTTGGTTTCTTATTTTGCTCGTTGGAAATCACCTACAATTCCATTGTTTGTCTTTCACACTTGACCTACTTCCACTATTAAAAACTCCAAGTGTTTCGCACAATTTCTAGTTTTTTTCAACTTAGCTCTTTCAAAAAAAATAAAAATAACTTCTTGTTATTTTTGTTTTAACCCTTTTCTTTTTATAGATTTTTGGTTTTTAACATTAGGAGTCTTTATTACATGTTTTTATGTAATGTCCCCTTTTCAAGCACCAGTAGAGATGAAGGCCTTCCATCCATTCTCTCCTTGTGGATCCTGGGTAAGAGCAAGGGGATGACTTGAATGATGTCTATTGCACACCGTATTAGTATTTAATTTTATATTATAAGCCATTTGGGTGATTAGCACCAATGGGGAGTAAGTAATAGATAATTAGAAATTAAAGTGCAAGTGGGATTCTAATTTAATGTTATGTTTTATTTTTTCCCTCCAAAACATTAGAGTCGGCCTTTTGTAATTGTGGCACCCCTTGTTATAAAAGTAGGTTGCCTGGCCATTAGGGAGACATGCTTATGATTATGATTATGATTTGAAATCTTCATGCTGGAAGATTGTGTGGGAACTATAACCCACAGAGATTGAACATTTTGTGGGAACTGTAACCCACAAGGTCAAGGGTTTGGTGGATCCTACAAACTACCCATCTTTGTACTTCATTGCAAATCTTTTTGGAGTTTAATTGAAGACCTGATTGGAAAGTTATTCTGCATATTCTTTGTGTTATTGGTGCATATTTCCTATTCCATGTGGAGCGAATTACTTGGGGGTGTTATACATGGTTAGATTTTCCCTCTAGGGTTGAAGTGACTTGCATGTGTGGAGATTACATCCATTTTGGAGGGTTTTTTATGCTGGGCGAATTGGTAAATGTACAGTTTCCAGTACTTTAGAGGGGATTTCTCATGATTGGCATTCATATTCTTGTTCTCCTTATTTTTATGAGTTCATACATGGTTTTCTTTGGATGATTGGAGCCTTATTTGATGAGATATAAAATATGGAAAATACTATTTATTTCTGCAAATAAAGGGTTTGACATAAAATCATATATCCATATCTAGGGCACGGAAAATCATTTTCTTTGCATGATATCATTGCTGGAATAATAACTGAATTTTTGAGATATTAATCATCATTTTTGGAGCTGTTTTGTGCATAGAACAAGTGGGGTTGAACTTCCCAAACAAGTCGCTCCAAGAGGAAATTAATTGCTGGTTATAAGGGTTTCACACCAGCTATTTGTTTAGGTCTTAAATTCATTTTTTCCTACAGTTGTAGCTTGTTGGGTCTCCCTATATTTTATGTGCATTTTTCTATAGCTATTGGAGGTGTTTTAAAGTCCCCTAAGATTTCAAGGGTTTTGATAAATAATTGTTGACTATTGAAATGTCCAATATGGGGACATTACAGTGGTATTAGAGCATCAATCTTCTACACCTGCAAGGATTGATGTTGTAGATCTGAATGCAAGAGGATAGACAGCTCTTGTATTATCAAAGAAGAGAAGATGGGTGATCAAGGGTTTACTTCAAAGCAAGTAAAGTTTTTGCAGGATTTGTTCAAAGAGAGCCAAAGTAATCTTCAAAATACCTTGAGTATGCAATTGGCAGCCATGTTGAAGGCTACACTAGATCCATGCAAGAGCCATCACCTCAATGATGAGGGAAACTCAAATAGCGGTGAGAGGGTTTCTACCAACCCCCCTCACAAGTTCTTCAAGGGCACATTTCTGCAGAGAGAACCAGTTGCTAAGGATGAGCCACCAATGTGTAACCCACTAGATACAGGTCAACAAGAGTATGCAGCCCTAAGCTTTGACACACAAGCACTCTTGTCATTCCAGGACTATTATGAGATGAAAGATGGGTCCAAACCAAGAGTACCAAGCTTGCAGCCCTGGAGAGGCTTGCAACAAAGGTTGGGTAAGATTTCTCTTCCTATTTTTGATGGTACTAATAAACTTCCAGTGAGATCATGGGTGCAGAAATTGGAAACATATTTGCTATGGAACCCTATGTGTGTGGATGGAACCCATAATGTGTGTGGATGAAGCCCTCGAATTTATCACTATGCACTTGGAGGGAATGGCATTTGAGTGGTGGTCTCATATTTTGATCACCCAAGGGCACGGATCCATTATCTCCCTCGAAGATTTCAGCCAAAGGGTCGTAGAAAGGTTTGATGTGCAAGATTGTAAGAATGAGCAAAGTAAAAATCTTTTATTGGTGGAAGATATTCATTTGTCTTCTAATAATTGCTCGCATGATAGTGAACTACCAGATGATGGAATCATGGAGTTTGAACCGAAAGAAGAAGAGAAATCAGATCTACAAGATGGGAAAGAGAGCTTTGTGGTTGAAGCCCAGATTCTGAATGTAGATGTTAGTATTCATCTAGCTGTCCCTTTCGGAACAGCAGTTCATGGGGAGCTTGAACCCAAGAAGGAGGAGATGATTATAGAAAGCAAGTTGGAAGGTAAAAATGCCTTAGTGTTTAATGTTAATTCATTGAGTTGTGATGATTACATATGGTTGAATGACAAGGGGACTTTGGAGCATGAGATGAGAAATAAAGAACCAAAAGATACACAAAGGGAGAAGGTAGAGAAGCCTCCGGAAACCAAGATTCCACTCAAAAATGGCGGCGGTCAGCCTGCTGGTCTGAGCATAACAGCAGCAAAAGAAGCGGAAAGTGCAGATTTGGTGATCAAAGCCATGGCACCAACACACCTCATCATTCCGGAAAGAAGACCACAGTATGGGATGGTTATTGGAAAAAGTTTTTTTGACAATAGTGACATTTTTACTCTTGATAAATGCAGAAATACAAGCATGCATAAGGAGCAAGATGGCAAAGGAGAAGGGATGGCTAGAACCCTTACCAAAAATAAAAGTCATAATAATGAGATTGCTGGTCTGGGCATAACAGCAGTCATTGGAAAACAAATAAATGACTTTTTCCACCTAAAAATGAAGTCCAAGGATGCCCCATGTGAATACCAAATGAGGTTGCATGATTTTAAGGTGGAAGATGATGCTCGGGTTGAAGAATCTAAGGAGAATGAAGGTGCTGATCCTATATTAGAAATTCTGGGTTACAAAGGTATGATGAGTAGCCCCAATTATGATAGGTTGTCTTCTCTCATGACAGGAATCAATTGGTACAACAAAGGGTATGAGGTTCCTTGGGTCCAATGTGATAAAGTTTATGGATGCATGAGTTCTATTTTTGATTTCCCCTTCTCTTACATTTACGGTGGAACGAAAATAATGGAGAGTCATCATGCACAAGTTACTTCATGGTATAAAGAGCATTACAAGCCTAACTTGGATGCTATGGTATCATTTTATTTTATTTTCCATTTGCTGCTAATTCATGGCTCTATGGAAGCCTTGGAGAAAATGTGGGAACAGAGAATAAAGTGTGATGAGGGGGAAACCATACATACTTCTAACATAGAAGAAATTGGTGACCTATGTCCATTCAAAGACATACCTTGCACAAAGAAGGTAACCCATTTCTTTATTTCCATTAACAGGTATGAAGTAACTGGTGGTTTTTGGGTTAAAATCATTCCCTGTATACATTGGCTCCCATCTTTTGGGAAACTTGTCCTCATTCACCATCTTGACAAACTGAAATTTTTGGAGGAAAACAAAGAAATCAGGTTTCATGACATGTAAAGGGGATTGCATTTCTGCGTTTTATCAGCTTGTTGAGAAGAAGAAATCACAGTTGAATTTAAAGAAGGGTTTGATTTTACTTGTTTATCAGCTTATTATCATTTTTCCAGCCCCTTTCTTGCTTTATGGTCTACTGGAAATACAAATTCGGCAATATGTTTGACAATTGTTGGGGCAACTCTTTTTACATAATACAATTGGGCACTTTTTTAGGGTTTAATACTTCAATTTTGGTCATTTCAGATCTGCCCTCATTTTATCTTTAGTAGACTTGTGACCCACTCTTGTCATTTTCAGCTGAATAATGTCATAAAATGAGCTAATTTACAGTTTGATGAGACATTTCCCAACATGATTTCTAAGAGGGAATTACAGAGAGACTATGGTATCAGAATAGTACAACAAAAGCTTGGCACACTCATCAAATGGGTGAACACATATCAGTTGATCATCGGGCTTGGAGAATGGCTAATGAGAGCTCTTGTTTCTTCCAATATGGTTGCTTCATGTGCAGGGCTAAAGATAAGCAGGGGAGGTGAAAAGGGATGGCTGTCCTATATACTCCATGACAACATTCTTGGGCGGGCAGCCTTGGAGCTTAGAGAAGCTTGTCAAGCTACTAATTCCTCATACACCGGTGAAGGTACAACAGTTTGGAGCCCATTTTGTATTGTTGATTACACTCATATTTATGTTGACTCAATGGAAGCAAGTGAGGATGGCATATTCTCCCAAAGGCTTCATCATTTGACTGGCACCGGATCAAGACTTTGGGAGCATTACATCATGTCCTCTCTCTTGGACATGGCACTTGGACATATAAGCTTGCAATTTCTTGAGGGCAAGCAATTTGGGGAAGGAAGGACTGTAATGTCCCCTTTTCAAGCACCAGCAGAGATGAAGGCCTTCGATCCATTCTCTCCCCGTGGATCTTGGGTAAGACCAAGGGGATAGCTTGAAAGATGTCTGTTGAACACCATATTAGTATTTAATTTTATATTATAACCCATTTGGATGAGTAGCACCAATGGGGAGTAAGTAATAGATAATTAGAAATTAAAGTGCAAGTGGAATATTAATTTAATGTTATGTTTTATGTTTTCCCTCCAAAATATTAGAGTCATCCTTTTGTAATTGTGGCACCCCTTGTTATAAAAGGAGGTTGCCTGGCCATTAGGGAGGCATGCTTATTATTATGATTATGATTTGGAATCTTCATGTTTGAAGATTGTGTGGGAACTGTAACCGACAGGGATTGAAGATTTTGTGGGAACTGTAACCCACAAGGTCAAGGGTTTGGTGGATCCTACAAACCACCCATCTTTGTATTTCATTGCAAATCTTTTTGGAGCTGAATTGGAGATCTGATTGGAAGGTTATTCTGCATATTCTTTGCGTTATTGGTGCATATTTCTTATTCCATATGGAGCGAATCATGGTTAGATCTGCCCTCTAGGGTTGAAGCGACTTGCATGTGTGGAGATTGCATCCATTTTGGAGGGTTTTTTATGTTGGGCGAATTGGTAAAAGTACTGTTTGGGGTACTTTAGAGGGGATTTCTCATGATTGGCATTCATATTCTTGTTCTCCTTATTTTTATGAGTTCATACATGGTTTTCTTTGGATGATTGGAGCCTTATTTGATGAGATATAAAATCTGGAAAATACTATTTATTTCTGCAGATAGAGGGTTTGACATAAAATCATATATCCATATCTAGGGCATGGAAAATCAGTTTCTTTGCATGATATCATTGCTGGAATAATAACTGAATTTTTGAGATATTAATCATGATTTTTGGAGTTGTTTTGTGCATAGAACAAGTGGGTTGAACTTCCCAAACAAGTTGCTCCAAGAGGAAATTAATTGCTGGTTATAAGGGTTTCACACCAGCTGTTTGTTTGGGTCTTAAATTCATTTTTTCCTACAGTTGTACCTTGCCAGGTTCCCACCCTAGGGCAGGTTGCCACCCTTGGGAAGGGCTGGAAATGACTGCAAACTGATTTTAGCACAATGTAATCTCCGTGTGAGATTTCCCTTTTGCAAGTTTAAGGGGTTTCGTCCTCGAACTATCCACTATTGAGGGATTTTTCCTCAATATGTCTTCCAAGAGGATTTCCGTCCTCTATGGAGAGAAAGAAAGAGAAAGAGTGCTCCAACTCCAAGAAAGAAAATTATCAAGTGTGTCTTTCTCCACCCCCAGCGACCCCTTTTATAATGAACAATGGCACCAAAATTCAAATGCATTCCCCCAATGAGGACCGACCTCCTTCGGGAACAATAACATTTTTTTATTTGTATCTTCCTTTTGTCCTCTTAAGTTGGCGCTAACATATTCCCACCAACTTGAGTTTATAATGTCATAATTAGAAAGTTACCTAAAATTTAATACACGGATACATTTAACTTATAATTATGACATTAATGACTTCCCTTGTTGTTTCCTTGGGTCCACAGGAAGTGGAATGGGCCAAAGGTCTTCTGTGGAGCTAACCGAGAGAAAGGGACATTACAAATTTCACTTGGAGTTACTTTTTTCATCTTTATTTCTATATACCTGGCATTGTAGCTTAATGTTTAAGCTCGTTTTTCCTTTTTGACTAGATGGTTTTTAATATAGAATTAAGAGTAAGAGAACTAGGCCAAAAACCATTTAAGCTTAATGACCTACTTTTCTATTCAAGAAGTGATAAATTATTAAAAACGGTACCATCAGCAAGCTCACAGGGTTATAATTTTTTACTACAAGAATAGTTTTCTTTTTCTTTGTTAGTGGACTCAATGTAACTTTAATTTAAAGGGTGACTGTAGAATTTTAACTTTATGAAGTACGAGGCCAAGGTGACGTATCCCTTAAGTTTAAGGGCCATTACATTTAAGTTGGATGCACCTTTTATCAACAATTTGAATTCTAAATGATACTTTCTACTAAGAACCAAAGCTTGTAGCTTTAATTTACACGGTGACTATAAAATTTTGACATTATGAAGTACGAGGCCGACACCAAGTATCCCTTAAGTTTAAGAGCCATTACATTTAAGTTGGATGCACCTTTTATTAACAATTTGAAGTATAAATGATACTTTGTACTAAGAACCAAAGCCACAAAAACTATACAACAAAAATGGCAGATAATGAAACTGATAGATGGACCCTTTCAAAGATAACTTAGGAACCAAGAAACTTGTAAGCTATGTGACTTCATTTTAGAACCAAGAAATACGTAGGGCCTGTAACTTAAATGAAGTAGAAAATGTAAAAAGGTGTGTAACTTAAATGAAATATGTAAAATATGTGGCTTCATTTGAGAACATAGAAATATATAAGGCCCAAGAAATATTAAGGCTTGGAACTTAAATGAAGTAGAAAACAAAACAAGGTGTATAACTCAAATAAAATAAAAGGCTAAATACATAACTTCTATCAAATACCTTATAACAAGCCTATACAAGATAACATAGATATTAACAATCAAAATTTACTAAGATAATTGCAATCATAAGCTAGATCATAAAACGTCGAATCAGTAGTTGGACCGAAAGAGAGGCTAAAAGAGCAAAAGGGCAAGCAGGCTTCCGACCTAGACATTCAACCATCGACCATTGCATCACTCTTAGGAACTTGATTGAAAAGGTATGGAATACCCAAGGAGAGGAAGTTTTTTGTTGCTTTGTTGATTTTAAGAAAGCTTTTGACACGATACCTAGAGACAAACTTTGAAATAGGATGGAGGAACTTGGGATTCCAGACGAGATTAGAGCAGCAATGCATAGGCTTTATGAGCAGGTCAGAGCTAAAATCAAAACCAGGGAGGCTATGTCGGAATGTTTTGGTAGTGACATTGGTGTCAAGCAAGGTTGTCCTCTCTTTCCCACCTTGTTTGGATTATACATTGACAAGCTTGAAGAATGGTTAAGAAAAACTGAGGGAGGGGTCATACAGTTGGTAGGTTATGTGGTAAAGTTACTCTTATATGCCGACGATCTTATTCTAATTCCAAAAATAGCTTAAGGATTGAGGGATCATTTGAAACCCTTAGAACTCTTTTTCCAGGAATTCAGGATGCAAGTGAACATTAGCAAAACCAAAGTCAAGATTTTCTCTTTAAATAGGAAAGAGAAACAAATTAACTTTCTTTTTGAGGGGAGACCGTTGAAAATCGTAACAGGATACAAATATCTTGGGATTGATTTGCACAACAAGCTTAATTGGGAGACCTGTAGAGCAAAAAGGATACAGGGGGGTTGGAAAGCATCTTACCTACTTCAAAATAGGTGTAGGACAGCTGAACTTTGAGATTGGAAAACTAAGAAAACCCTTTATGGATTATTGGTAATCTCGGTTTCCCTTTATGGTTGCGTAGTATGGGGAAGTAGCATGTCAAATCATGGGTGGAGACAATTAGAAAGAATCCAAAAACATCTAATCACAAGCACTCTTAAAGTCAAATCAATAGTCCTTTATGAAATCATGTTGGCTGAAGCGGGTACTTTCCAAATGGAAGCATCAGCAATAACTATGTTGCTAAGTTATCTGAAAAAGGTTGAAAGCATGGATAATCATCATTGACCCAAAATGGTTGTGGAGGAAAAATTAGAGCATAGAAAGAAAACTTGGATGGCGCAAAACAACAAATGGATGAACAAATGGGGCATCAACTTTCAAGAGTGTCCAAACCACTGTTTTAAAAACCGGCCGAACCGGAACCGGAACCGGCCGATTCGACCGGTTCAACATATCTAGACATGAACCAGTTAAAAAACCAGACCGTTCGACCGGTTTGGTACTGAACCGGCCGGTTTTGTAAGGAACCGGCCGGTTCAATACCAAACCGGTCCGGTTTCATCTTGAACCGGCCGAATCATGTTTTTTTTCCTTTTTTGGCATTTCTTTCCTTTTTTGGATTTTTGGTGAAGAAAACACAAGGACAGAATAAAATTTGTCATTTTTGGAAAGGGTCCGAGAAGATGTAGCAGCAAAAACTTGCATGTGCCATAACTTTCATTCTGTGGCTCCGTTTCAGGTGCAGTTTTTTCTAAAAGTGTATATTTTCTCGAGCTCTACGCATTGATGGCAATATTTTTCTCATTTTCATAAAATCCATTTTTGCACCTTTTTGGACCAAGCAACTTCTTGCAATCTTCTAAAAGAATCATGAGCTTTGATCGCCTGTAGACAAATTAGTAATTAAAAATACTGGATAGCTTTCCAAAACTCGGCAAGTACTCGCCAAAACTCAGCGAGTATTCTCCCGTGCTAGGACTAATCGTCCCACCTGCCAGCTTGGTCGCAACTTGCTTATTCAATTGTTGACTTCACATATCAACAGATGCGTAGGTTTTTTTTTTTGTGTTTACACTCCAATTTGTGCATCCTCAGACACAAGACTGAATGCTATCGTAAAGGTCCCAACAAAAAGAAAGCATTAATAGCAATGAAAGAAAACGCTGCAAATACATGGTTTTGGCTGCAAATTTATGTTTTTTTAAAGAAATTTGAGTATTTTTTAAGTTGCCGAGTATTCCCGAGTATTGGCTGAATATTGCCGAGTTTTTGCCGAGTTTTGTTTTTTGGTGGTCTGCCAAGTATTTGCCGAATGCGAGTATTCCAACTATGGTACTATATACATGAGCAAACTATGCATATTTTGTGTGTAATTGTTGGAATCATGGTTTCTAATCTTTCAAATATATTGTTTTCTTTAAAAATGAAATTTTTATGTGTTTTTTAGAAAACCGGTTCATAGAGTTTGAACCGGTCCGGTTCCGGTCCAGTCCGGTCCAACCCTTGACCGGTTCCGAGTCCGGTTCTGATTTTTAAAACATTGGTCCTAACAACAACAAGGAAATAAAAAACTATGTGATAGAAGAATTTAGGACTGCCATGTGGACAAAGCAGATTGGTTGAAAGAAAGCATATTGCATCAAAGAATTTAACCCCACTTGGGAGCATGATGAAAAAGCTTATCTAGGGGCAGCTATCAAGGGTAAAGCAAGGATTTTAGTGGCTCAACTGAGGACCGGATGGCATCATCTTCGATGTAAAACTAATAGATGGACTATACCCAAGGAGGATTGGGAAAGGAGAACTTGTCTTTTCTACAGTAAAGGGGTGGTAGAGACAGAATGGCAGTTCATCATGGAGAGTTCAGCTTATGATGATATTCGTATCCAGTACAAAACTGAATGTGGACAGATTAAATGAGTTATTTGAAGAAGCAAGACTTGAAAAGATCGTGGGTTTTGTGCTCAAGATTCACATTAGAAAATCTGATATTGAAAAAAGTCTGAAATCATCTTAAAGCCTCAGCTTTTGGTCCCATAGACTCTTCAATCTCGTGGACGTCATTAAAATCTATCATTTCATCATTACTATAACTATAACTCATATGAAGATTGGGAATTTATTATTTTATTGTATAGTTGACCTGTCATAGAAACAATCTACAATCCTTATAAACATAAACAAGTAAATACGATTTTATTGGTACTAAACTTTGAATTACATTGCCACAACTGAAAACCAAAAAAGAAAGTAATAGCAATATAGTTATTTATCCTAACAGTAAGGATTCCAATTTTTCTAAGAATGACAGAGAGTAACAGTATAATTATTTAACCTAGCAGTACGGATTCTAATAAAAAAATGACAATGTATATAAGAGGCGATTCAGCTGCAAATATATTTGACCTCGATCTGTAATTCTTTTGACCGATAATCGAATTGCTCAAATAAATATAACGAATTTGTAACGAACACCAATAACAACTATTAAAATGTTTAAATTAAAAACCTTCTAGCAAATGACTCTGGATCAGGCCTTCCTAAATTCTTCTCTGCAAATTCAGGTTCACAACTTGAATTGCCTGGAAGTCTGTCTTGTCCAACACGTTTCTCTGCTTTTTTCTCCATTTGAGTGCTTTTTCTCTGCTATTTCGAAGGCAAATATGATAGTTTCGCTTTGACAAAAATTCCATTCTCCTTGCTTGGCTTATATAACAGAATTGTCGATTGATCACTACGGTCATTAGTTCGATGATTATGACCCGCAACAGTGCGGAAGTGTAAACTTGCAAACGAAGAAAGAAAATATTCGAGCAGATTATGTCAATCGACAGAGACTAAATTTGATTTCTTTTGTTTTTTTTACTGAACTCAGGTAGTAAAACTATTTTGTCCAAATGGAATGGATTTCTTTTGTATGTTCTTTTTAAGTCGGTGGAAAAGTTCGTTAAAGAAATGCAGAGGTGGTACTAGGTAGCACTTCAATTAGAGCATGGTCCCCATTAGATGGGATGTCTGCATAAACCGGTTCTCATCTGTGGTGCTGCTGAGCCATGATAGGAGCAGTCATTAGTGTTTTAAAGTACCATGGCCAGTATGCGTTGGCGATTCCCATTTTCCGCTTAGCCAAATAATAGGAATAACACATGATACAGTTCCATGATCCAAAATTGAATGCCCAGATGTGCTCCATACTAGCACTGCAAACAATGTGATTAAAATTGATTACAAGGCAAACAATCCATCATCAAAGTCACTAGCTTTCAAACAATAAGCAACTACAACTTACAAGGTGATGAATCTTCAGAAGTCGACAAACTAAAGCAATGAATGGGAATGCATTTGGGTGGCCCCCATTTTAGGTACAAGTTAATAAAAAAATTAATTGTAACTTTTTTTAATAGCCAGCCCCCCCTCTTCAGCCATCCCTGGATGTCAAGATCTCGGCAGAAATTGTCAACGAACAACCCGACTGCCCTCAAACAAAGATTCTAATTTCTGTAGCTGGTTGAAAATTTCTTGGATGGGGGGAATGTTGCATCATTATAGGGTATCTGTAGCGGCTCAAGGAGACCATCCCCCTTTTAATTTTCTTAAAGATAAAGGACATTTGCAATTTTCTTAATCCTTAGTGTCCTCAATTATGTGATATCCAAGACATCAAAAGAACTGGGGGGTTCGAATACTCGGTGTTACATTAATATCAGTCGTAAATGTCAGAAAAACAATCCCCTTGTGGGCTTTCACAAGGGGGGTCTCGTATGCCAAAGTGGTGTCTCATTTATGACGGTGCCCTAAAAAACGTTTCAATATATATGTTTTGGCACCATCATATTTGTCACATTATTTTTTAAGCACAGTTGAAAAGTTTGTCTCACAATTTTTGTTGCAAAGGCACAAAATAAAGTTTATAGCAACGAGCATTATAACATGGCATTTTGTTTGGCAAAAAAATATGCACCTCTTATTTGGCCGATGGTGGGCATGATGTCAACATTGTTGTGGAATATAGACAACATTTATGAGATGGCGAGTTGTGGATGATGCATAGTAGATGGAAGAGGAGGATGTTGTATATGTACAAAAGTGCATGATGTGTGAATATGTGTAATGTGTAGTGTCTATTGTGCAGTGTGTGAGGTTCATGTGTATAGGATGCTCTCAACAATCAAGTGTGAACCATGTCACAAGAGTGTGGCATAGGGTAATGACAATGCTAGCGTGTGTGAAGATGTATATGCTAAAGTCTAGGTGTGAAATGATGTAAATATAAGACGTATGTTGATACTAGGGGGAGAAATAAGTGTAATGTCCCCCAAGTATGTGGTGATGAGTGTGTTCAAGTAACATCATCTAAGAGGTCGTCATTGTCATGATCAAAACCGAATGGTGAAGCATCTAAAACTTAATGAGCAATAGTGTCAGGTTGATCAAGTAAGGAGCCATTGAGGCATAAGTGTAGTCACTAAATCACGCACTTCGGGTATTATTTAGTCCCAGTTTCATACTATTATTCATATGGTTCTTAAGTGAAGAAAGTACTAATCAACCCATGTATTTGGTCATTTTACTTTTCTTTTTTTCGTCACTTTCGATCTTGCACCTGCACATGCCCAATTTGTATTGTCATTTTGCGTTCATCCTATCTCTGACTGGGGTGCCCAGCCAAGACTGGGCCATCCCAGGCACCCTGGTCCCCTCTGGGGTGCCCTGATCCTCTTTGCTCTTTACTCTCACTTTTTGGGCACTTTCTAGCCATTCGAGTTTTCCATATTTTTAGAGGTCGGCCTTTTCAAGGTGAATTACGAAATTAGAACAAAAGAACCATATAAATATAAAGTTATGAGACCATAATGAGGGACCAATCACTAAGCACTTACTAGCACCACCTAAGGTTGCATCCATCCAAGGCATTTATAGCTCCATTTGCATCCATCTAGCTCCATCACAAGGGACAAGGTTGGTTCATTTGCATCACACTTCATAGGAGGTGATTCCTTCATTGCAAGTTTGTAGTGACATTGGCAAACATACAGTGACATACACGTGACTGAAGACAAACATAGGTGATCATCTAACGGCACCTCGAAGGAGGTTCCTTGGTCATTTTTTGCATATCAGGGCGCCTCAGGCACCCCCATCTCTTTCCAGGGGCCACAATCTACTCAAACAACTCAGATATGTACTTGTTTGAGTCTATGTGCGGTCATTTCATCCTCATATTCATTCGATCTTCACTGTGACACAGTCCCGACAAGTCTATGAATTAACTAAGGCCTTTCTAACCCTCTTTGCACATTAGGGTTTCACATTTCGTAGCTTAGATATCTTGGGTCATTTCCTTTACTTATTTAGTTGTTATTTACTTCTTTGCATAACATTAGATTAAGCTAGAATAGACCTCTATTTTCCATTTTAGTTTAATCATTTTGGTGAACCTGTACTCGATCTTCACACTTATCGGATCCTCATTCATTGCTTATCATCCTATAATCTAGTCATCATGAGTATCTCAATCAATGATTATTTGCTTGCAAATCCTGATTTAAGGCATAGAGTCCAACATATTATTGCTACTACTCGCATTCGTGTTGATATACATCCTGACTCAATATATCAAACATTTTTTGATTCATTTTTTCAACACATAGCCTTCAAATCTAATCCTCATGTTAATCTTAATACTTCCGACAATGACCCACCTTTGTATATCATGTGTCACATTCACACTATGGGTATTAAGCGCACCTTAATTGACAACTTATGTCCCATGTCATTCCTTGAGAAGATAGATCTTTCCGCTCATAATGTTAGTCCATCTTGTCTTTCACTATGTGCATATGATGGTTTTGTTTCTCCATGTGTTGGTCACATTACATTACCTATCACTATAGAACCAAAAACTATCAACATTGTGTTCTTTGTCATTGAATTCGCAGTCTCCTACAACTGTTTGTTTGGTTCCATACCAATATATTAAATTCCTACATGAAGGCATTGAATTTTTTTTTTCGTGACTGTGACCCATTCCAATATTGTGACTAGGCTCCTAATACTAGTCTTCCTATTCCACGCACTGATACTACAAATGATCCTCAACCCATTGACGAACAACCTCATTTGCCACCACTTGAAAGTGTTATTTGTGTGATGGATGTGGTCTCCTCTACGCCACCTACTACTACTAGTATTATGATTCTTTATCAGGGGCATGTCCACTCTTTGGACGTCGCTCTATCTCATACACCTTCACATGCACCACCTTCATTAGCACACTCACCATTCACGTGTACCCTTTTCATGAATGATTAATATTGGGAACATATTCCATTTGATCCTACTTGTGACGCCACTATATGCTCACATGTTGGTTTAGCTCGGTTCGGTTTCACTTTTGAGGACCTTTATCCTCCTACTCATGATCCTCATTTATATTATGGCTTCATCACTATTACCTCTACTTATGGTTTGTGTGTCTTTCATCTTATTATCTATCTATCGTGCACTCCTCACTCTTCTCCACTCACATTAGGGGAGTCTTGGCTTACTTATATAGGAGACACATTCGATCTTGATCATATTGATATCTCATTTCCTATGCCCTTCGGTTGTATATTCATTTGCAACAATTATTTTTTGGGTTATAAACAAAATATCACTTGATGGTACACACATGGATGTCCACTCCCTCCATTCACTGATGAGGAATATGCTATGGGCATGTATTGTCTACGCCTTAGTGGCTCATTACACGACCAACCTGACACTATAGCCTATCAGGTTTCCAATGTAGCACCATATGGCTTCGATCCAGACACTAACGACCTCATAGATGACATTACATGTCACGTTCTTCATATTACACACTTAGGGGGCATAACACTCACACTAGCTCCTCCTGTCCTAGCATCAAGTTATTTCTCACCTTCGCATCATCATACATCAATCTCCTAACATGCACATACTCATAGGTATCGTCATTACCCGATGACACGCTCTTGTGCTTCGGTTCACACTTGACTGTCGAGGGCATATTACACACATGAACCCCACACATTGCATAATAAGCATTACACATCTCGCACTACATCTTATCATCACTAGACACTCTGCACATTTTACACATCACATGGTCGTCTTTCATCATCACACATACTACATCTTCTTCTACGTGTTACACTCATTACCCTATGACGCACTCTAGTTCCTCAGTCCATACTCGACTACCAAGGGTTTACAAATCAAATGAACCTCGTCATACTCACATGTTCATCATTCAACCTTATATCATGCGACATTGCTAGGTTAGTGACATACGTTATAAGCTAAATGGTCACCTATCTCATCATCTTGTAGTGGTATATACTTTAGGCTACATCATCACTCCCTATATTCATCTTGTAGTGGTATACGTCGTAGGATACATCACCACCTATTTCGACCATCTCATTGTGATATACGTTCTAGGCTAAATCATCACGTGTTTTCATCCATCATCGTTAGGTCACATATCATCACTACATATACACATTCACCATAGCGCGCTACACACAACACACAATTCAACCATTTCCCGATGACGCACTCTCATTTATAGTTCATTCTTGACTACTGAGGGGGGAAAAACAAATGAACCTCGCTGCATACAAATCCATTCGCTCGTGGGGCACGCGGCTCCTATCATCCATTATGCATTTCACTCCGTCCATCCACAACATGTTGCATATCTTGGTTGCATTTACTTTTTCTTACATTTTCTTATACATATTCACTTTATTACACATGCTAGATAGATTTCTTGTATGTCATTATCTTTACCATAAACACATGCGCATTCACATCCTTTTCTAGTTATGATCGTAGATACAGGTCTCTTACACGAAGTGTGGATGCTTGGCTACTACCAGTCCCACAACGACTACTGAGGGCATCCACATTCATACACTACAGGTGTTATTGTTTCATAGCACACTACTTTATTAGTTATACAAGCTCTTAACATCTTTCTAAGATGCTAGAGGGTGCTTCATGTTTAGCATTTGTTTTGCCAGATTACTTGCTACCATGGTTGTTTGTTTATTTGTTCTTGCTTGTTATTATTTGTTATTGTATGTGGGCCTTGCCCTTTGTTTGGTGTGCATGATTTCTTGTTTGTTTGCGGCCACTATGGCCTTGAGTGTCTTGCGACATCATGAGTGGTGTCCCATGTTTATAAAACACTTTTCACAGTCTTTGATTGACTACTTGCGTGTTTACTTGTATTTTAGCTTACACATTATTTTGGTAGCATACACTTGTCTTCTACATGCATGTGTGTTCATAGTAACACTTACCTCTAGCCACTTGTTTGTGTGTGCCTTGGTTTCTACCAAACACATTCCCTTCCCCCTGAAGGGAACAATTTACGTGATCGGTCCTCTTTTGGGTCCGCATCCTCCTATCCATGACAATGCATGCGCCCCTAAAGAGGTGGGCATAATTTATGGTTTACACACTACACAATGTAGTACTGGTACAGTTCAGTTTTACATTTTTCCGTCCTTGACATAGTGGGTTATACAATGAGTGGGTTCAGACCAGTCTATAAAACTTTAATACACAACGACTTTTATAGGACGAGTTGTCCTTAGGATTCTGGTGAGCAGTTACAGGTTGGAGGTGGTGTCCCCAGATTTCATCCTGAAATTTGTGACCACCCTATCCGAAAAAAATTTGTACTTTTAAAATAATGGGTTGTTTTGTGTTTTACTGCCAGAAACTTCTCATATTGCATCAAGATATTCCCAAAGAGCCATATGAGCCTTTTTCGCCAAATACGTAGATGCCTTCAAAATGGTTATATTCTGTCGTCGGGATTTGTCTGCGGGAAATTTGTATTTAATTATTTTGAGCCCCATTTAAGGCAATTTTCGCTCCGATTTAACCCTGTTTTGATCACACATATCATTATTCCTAGTATACCAGTAAGGTTTTAACCAGGAATGAGTATCCTTGCACTTTATTTGTAACTTCTTGGCAATGTCATTTTGTGTTTTTTGTGTTTTTCCGTTTCCTTTTCACTGTGAAATTTAGTCTGGATCAATTCCTTTGTCGGTTTGGCTTGATTCTTGGCCTGGAGTAGTCTGGAGATCACCTACGCATGTTGTGCCAGAAGGAAGTTCGCCATCGGAGGTTCACTGGTTCACTGGGAAAAGACGAAGTCGTGCACCAAAAAGCCTCTTCTGGGCTGGCCGCATTTTTGTCCAAAAAGGAGGGTTTGAAGTGAATCATGGGAACATTTTGGAAGCAGCAGGTAGGTGGAAATTTTGTACCTGCCTAGCAGGGTACTTTTCCCATGAAAGCAACGCCACTTAAGTCACTAAATGGGAAAATTGGAGGCAACAGGTAGGCGGGAATTTCTTACTGCCTTGCAGGGTATGGGTAAAAATTCCCATTGTGAAATAAAAGAAACCCCCTTCACTTAAGGCATTGATGGGATTTTCTTACCTGCCTTGCAGGGTTAATAATCCCATTATGAAAGTCAAACAGCTTAAGTGGACACATGGGATTTTTGGTCGCAACAGGCAGGTGGGATTTTTGTACCTGCCTTGCAGGGTACTTTTTCCCATGAAAGCAAAGTCACTTAAGTTATGATGGGAAAATTAGAGGCAGCAGGCAGACGGGAATTTCTTACCTACCTTGCAAGGTAAAATTTCCCATTGTAGAATAAAAGAAAAACAACTTAAGTGAATCATGGGATTTTATGGACCTGTCTGGCAGGGTAAATAATCCCATTATGAAAGTCAAACGACTTAAGTGAATCATGGGATTTTCAGGGCTGCCTTGCAGGGTAAATAATCCCATTGTCATGTGACTTTTAAAAATAGAAATTCCTTATTCCAAAAAGTGCAACCCACCTTGGGTGAATAATAATGCATTAAATAAATATTTGTTAATATTTATTCACTCATTTTTGGCGCCCAGGCTTGTGGAAAAGTCAACAAAGGGAAGTGGACAAAAGGGAATTCCAAAATTAAATAAATTTAATTTATTTAATGCAGCCCCATTTGGGAGAGAAATAATGCTTTTTGAAAGTATTAAATGATTAAATTAATTCCTATTTTAGTGGCTAAGGTTAAAGCATGTTGTGAGGCTTGAGTTAACTAGAAGCAGAAGTCTAAAATTAAATAAATTTAATTTATTTAATGACAACCATGAGCATGCACAAAATAGGCGCCTCATTTGAAGAGTGAAGCTTATTAATTAATTAATTAATTGCTAGGAATAGGAGAGGCATTAATTAATTATAGAATGGTGCAAGGATTATATAAGCAGGGGCTGCCATATGGATGAATTAATTAATTCACAAGCAGAGAAGTGCAGCCCAGGGGAAAAGTGCGCCCCATTTGAAGAGGAGTTTTGCTCAGAAGAAGGTGAAATTAATGCTGAAAGCTTCTAGATTTTGGCACACAGGTTGAAGGAGGTTGATTTGTGTCTGGATAATTGTTTGCATAAGTGATACAGGTGCTCAGGTGAAGTTGGTAAAATCAGCTATGTCATTTGCTTTGCATGCAAATAACACATCAATTTTTGGGGGCAGCAGGCTTGAATTATGCAGATTTTTATGATTAAAATCATTGTTCATGTTCCGGTAGCTATCTTTGTTGAATTAATTACATTGAATTCATTACAGGTGCTTTTATTAAAGAAAAGGAGTTTAAATCAATGTCCAATACATTGAATATATCCTCCGAATCTGAAGAATTATCCAGATCTGCACCAGTTTTGAAGAATTCCGACCGAATAAGAAGAAAATGAAAATTACTCACCTAACAAAGATAGCTCCGTTGCCATGGCAAAGCATTAGGGATGAAATATTGAGAAATCTCAGAAAGGTCATCATACTCATAATACTTCCAAATTTGCTGAGTCAATGGGACCCAAATCCAAATCCAGATCTCATAATTGCAAAAGCTTCTGGCACAAAAATTCATCCTCTTGTTTCAATGATGTAGCTCGTGTAGAAGTCAGTGCGTGGAAAATTTCTTCCAGGATCTTGTGCATGTTAGCTTCTAATCTTCTAGTTGAAGCCTTCATTGAAGTTGCATTCACCCAAGTGCTTTCCACAATTTTTAATTGCTCATATGCAATTAAAAATAAAAATGATGAGTTATTTACGGCAAACATTGCACTGATGCATCTGTACTAGAGAAGAACTGCAAAAGTCTTCAAGGATAAAAGAGAAGACATGGCAAAGGCAATACCTTCCAGCCCGCTTCCAATCCACCTCCAGATCCAGTTTGGTGAGAATCAAAGTTGCAAAAGAATCAGCTGCATGCAGAATATGAAAAAGGACAAGACTGCAGCTTTCCTCCCTTTTCTTCTTTCTCTTATTTCCTGAAACCGACAAAGTAATTGAGCGATCAATTAAATTATACAACTTAAGTGATTGGTTTAAAAGCCATTACTTGATTAGGAAGTCAACTACTTGGAGATAGGTGGCAGATGTGCAAAATAGAAGGTTCTATTTTTAGTTGCAAATCATGCATGTCATACAAAGAGGAATTCCAAGAGGGAGATTTCCAGTTGTTTCCTTTCCGACTTCCACATGTGTCAGTTCAACTAAAAGTTTTCGTCTTGTAATTGCCCCTCTACATTCTATAAGTAGAGGAAGAACCTTCGGGTTAAGGATGAGAATTTTTAAGCAGCAACCTTGTGTTCCAGACTTTGTGCTGAAACCCTTGAGAGTCACTTGAAGTAAAGGAATATAAAGGAGCAGATTTCCGGAGAACTTTGTATCACAGTGTATTGTGTTTCTTTCTTTTTATCTTAAATCTTTTAATAAACTTTGTGTTATTTCAGATCTAGATCTAGAGCTGCCTTTGCTTAGAATTTTGTGTTTATATCTATTGGTTTCTTTCTATGTGCATGCAATCAACTTGTTATCTATTGATTGGGAACGCACATCTTCCCCATTTCTTCTCTGTGTTTATATAATTCTCCCTTTCTTCTATAAATATTTTGTTTCTTTAAACAGAAATTGCTTACTTGCTGCAGAACTGTTCAGCTATGGTTCATGAAGCTGAACAGTTAAAGTAAAACCCCGTTTAGATATTAGCATATTTTAATTGACAAATCTGACACGGGAGCCTCACCGGTAAATGAGGGAGATTTATCTCATGACTCCTAGGTTTTGTGCTATGCAGAAAATCTAGCTAATAGGAGGATACATCGGGATTTCCTCCCTACACTATTTTAGCCAACGGTGTTAGATCACCCAAAAAACCAAGTAGTACAAAGATCTCTTCATATTTTTAGGGAAGCAGTTACAGGTTGGAGAATAACACATCTTTCTCCTTACACTTCTTCGGCCACAGTGGCATGAGATCACCCAAAAAACTCACACTTCACCGACAGTTACAAGATATCCTTTTTACACCCTTTCTCTCATCATGGATCAAGTGCACATGTTCCTTTTTCATTTTCATATTTCCATTACAGTCTTTTTTTTACTATATACATGTGGTTTTTAACACATACATATGTGTTTGGGTACTTGATCATCTTCTCCTTTATAGGTCCATCCATATGGGAAGCAAGTAGTCAACAACAACACCAACAAAAACATCATTTGGAATTCCATACCTTATACTAACATGCATGTACCTCACACACATTGACATCTACACACACGCTTCCGCCCTAGGCTCACTCTCATCACTTTTTGCACTTTTGCATATTTAGTCTCCACAATCCATCTTTTTGTCATTCCACACTTTGTCTAGCCCCTCGGCATGCTTTTTATATCACTCTACATGGATACCAGGTACGCATCTCTATCTGCTTTATGTCACCGAGCTTTCCGCTCACCAACATAAAGTGGGGACAAATGTAATCATTAAATCACACACTTTTGATATTATTTAGTCTCGGTTTCATACTACTATTCATATGGTTATTGAGTGAAGAAATTACTAATTAACCTATGTCTTTGGCCATTTTACTTTTCTCTTTGTCATCAATTTTGATCTTGCACCCACACATGCCCAGTCTGTACTATCATTTTGCATTCATCCTATCTCTAACTGGAGCGCCCAACCAGGACTGGGGTATCCTAACTGCCTTGGTCCCCTCTAGGGTGCCCTGATCCTCTTTACACTTTACTCTCACTTTTTGGGAACTTTCTAGACGATTGAGTTTTCCATATTTTTAATGGTCGGCATTTTTGGGGTTAATTACGAAATTAGAACAAAAGAACCATATAAGTATAAAGTTATGAGACCATAATGAGGGACCAAGCACTAAACACTTACTAGCACCACCTAAGGTTGCATCCATCCAAGGAATCTATAGCTCCATTTGCATCCATCTAGCTCCATCACAAGGGATAAGGTTGGTTCATCTGCATCACACTTCATAGGAGGTGATTCCTTCTGTTGGCTAGATTTTCTGCATAGCATCAAACCTAGGCAGTCATGAGATAAATCTCCCTCATTTAACCGGTGAGGCTCCCGTGTCAGATTTGTCAATAAAAATGTGTTATTATCTATCAGGGGTTTTACTTTAACTACTTAGTTCATGAACCATAACTAAGAAGTTTCACAGCAAGTAAGCAGCTGTTTAAGAAAGGAAAATTATAAAAGAATGAAGTAAAGGAAATACAGAGAAGAAATGGGGAAGATGTGCATCCCAATTAGTAGATAACAGAGCTAATTGCATGCACATAGAAGAAACTTAATAGATATGAACACACAGAATTACAAGGCAAAGGCAGCTCTAGATCCAGATCTAAAATAACACAAAGTTTACTTAAAAGATCTAAGATTTAAAATCAAGAAACACAGTACACCGTGACACAAAGTTCTTCAAAAACCTTCTCCTTTGTATTCCTTTGCTCCAAGTTGCTCTCAGGGGTTCAGCACAAAGTCTACAACACAAGATTGCTGCTTACAAATTCTGATCGATTAACCCGAAGGTTCTTGCTCTACTTATAGAATGTAGAGGGAAAATTACAAGTTAGAAGCTTTAGTTGAACTGGCACATGTGGAAGTCAGAAAAGAAACAATTGGCAATCTCCCTTCTGGAATTCCTCTTCGCATGACATGTATGATTTGCAACTGAAAATAGAACCTTCTATTTTGCACGCTTGCCACCTATCTCCAAGTAGTTGACTTCTTCAAGTAATGGCTTTTAAACCAATCACTTAAGTTGTATAATTTTAATTGATCGCTCAATTACTTTGTCAGAGGAAAGAAGAAGGAAGAGGAAAGTTGAATTTTTCGGAGGAAAGAAGAAGGAAGAGGAAAGCTAAATTTGTCCTTTTTCATGCCTGCATGCAGGAAGCAGATGGGTCTGGAAACAAGCTGGAATTGCAAGCAGTTGGAATTGGAAGCAAGCTGAAATTTTGCCTTCGCATTGTCTTCTCTTTTATCCTTGAAGCTTTTACAGTTCTTCTGTTGTACATGCATCAATGAAATGTTGGCCGTAGATAACTCATCATCCTTATTTTTAATTGCATATGAGCAGTTAAAACTTCTGGAAAGCACTCAGGGTGAATGAAAATTCAATGAAGGCTTCAACTGGAAGATGAGAGCACATGCACAGGATCTTGGAAGGAATTTTCCACGCACTGACTTCTTCACGGGCTGCATTTGAAACAAGAGGATGAAGCGTTTGTGCCGAAAGCTTTTGCAACTATGAGATCTGGATCTAGATCTACATATGGATTTGCATCTGCATCTATATCTGCATTTGGATATGGATCTGCACCTGCATAAAAAAATTCGGCAACTGAGTTGTGGATGGAAAAGCTGCAACTTGAATAATTCCACTACTTTTTATCTGCACACATGAGTGAAGTCTTTCCTGCACACATGAGTGGAGTCTTTCTATCAATTCAGCAAGAGGTTCCGAGCCTAGATCCATGGAGATCCGTTGTGCTTTCTTTTTCATCTTTCTTCGCCATAGCTTTGTCCATCTTTTTCTGAACAATTCTTTTTCTTCTTATTTAACTGGAATTCTTCAAAACTGGTGCAAATCTAGACAATTCTTCAGATTCAGAGGATATATGCAATGTATTGGACATTGATAAAAGCTCCTTTTCTTTTGTAAAGCACCTGCAATGAATTCCTGAGCTCCTGTAACACCTATGCAAACAATTATGCAGACAAAGATCAACCTTCTTCAAAGCATGCGCCAAATCTGGAAGCTTTTAGCCTTGTTTCCACCTTGCCTAAGCAAAATCCTTCTTCAAATGGGGCGCACTTTTCCTCTTGGCTACAATTCTTTACCTATGAATTAAATAATTCACCCATATGGCTACCCATGCTTATATAACCTTCACAATTCTATAATTAATAATTGCCCTAACAATTAAAGGTAATTAATTAATTAAAAATCATGCTCTTCTCTTTTAAAAATAGCATGTTTAAGGACAGCCATCCAATAAATTAAATTAATCCAATTTAATCCTCACACATCACTTCACTTAAGCTTCACAGTGTGCTTTGACCATAGCCATTGAAAATATGAATTAATATAATCATTTAATACTTTAAAAAGTATTAATTCCTTCTCAAAAGGGGCTGCATTAAATAAATTAAATTTATTTAATTTTGGAATTCTATTTTCAATTGATTTATTCCCCTTTGCTTTTGTTAACTTTTCCACAACCCTGGGTGCCAAAATTGGGTGAATAAATATTAACAAATATTTATTTAATGCATTATTAGTCACCCAAGGTGGGTCACACTTTTTGGAATAATAGAATTCTATTTTTAAGAATTTTCAACAATGGGATTCTTTACCCTGCAAGGCAGCCCCGGAAATCCCATGATCCACTTAAGTGATTTGACTTTGACAATGGGATTATTTACCCTGCATGATAGGCAATAAAATCCCATGATTTCACTTAAGTCACTTTTCTTTTCTTTTATCATGGGAATTTTTACCCTGCAAGGCAGGCAATAAATTCCCACCTGCATGCAGCCTCTATTTTTCCCACTGCAGCTTAAGTGAATTTTCTATCATGGGAAAAAGTACCCTGCAAGGCAGGTAATAAAATCCCACCTGCATGTTGCTTCTAACTTTCCCACTGCAACTTAAGTGAGTTTTATAATACGGAAAAAAGTACCCTGTCAGGCAAGTACAAAATTCCCACCCTGCCTGCAGCTTCTATTTTTCCCATTGCAACTTACATCCTTTGTTTTTCAAAAATGTGGCCATCCCCGCAGGGGCTTTTCCGTGCATGACTTTGCTTTTTCCCAGTGATCCAGACCTCCGATGGTGACTTCCTCCGGGCATAATGTGTGTATATGTTTTCTAGCTGCTCCAAGCCAAAGGCCAAAGCGACAAAGGAATTGTTCTAGAGAAATTTCACAGAAAACGAAACGGGACAACACAAAAACGCGAAAAATTGCCAAAAGCTACAAATAAAGCCCAAAACTTATTCCAAGTTAAAACCCTTCTGGCACATAGGAATAATAACATATTTGCTCATAATAGAGTTAAAATGGAGTGCAAATAGCCTCATACGGGGCTCAAAATAATTAAATACAAATTTTCTGCAGACAAATCCTGACGATAGAATATAACAACTTTGGGCATCTGGGTATTTGGCGAAAAAAACTAATATGGCTCTTTGGGATTATCTTGACGCAATACAAGAACTTTCAGGCAATAAAAACACAAAACGACCCATTATTTTAAAAGTACGAAAAAAATTTGGATATGGTAGTCGCAGATTTTAGGGTGAAATCTAAGTGACACCACCTTCACTACAAGTTTATTGCAATATTAGCGAATGATGAGTTGATTAAATTCTCTTTATAAACAACTCATCCTCTATAATTTTTTAAGCCATTAAGACCATGTCCTTGTATTTCCCAGTTATATTGTTGAACATTATCATCATAACATGAACTTATGTCATGAATATTGATTAATATAGTTATGACTAGTTATCTTTATTTTTTGGTATTTTGAGTATGCATTTATTCTTTTAATTACAATAAGTTGTTTAAATGATGATATGTGTGATGCCACTCTTGTTTGTAAGCAAATTTTCATATGCAAAAACTTGTATGCAACAAAGGACATATCCCTATAGCCACCCATCCACAGCCAAATGGATTCACCTATAGATAAGGAACTGCCTGCAACCACTCATCTGCAGCCAAAGGACCTACCTGTAGCAACTCACTTGCAGCCAAAGGAGATCACCTACAACAAAGGAGTTGTGATTATAAAGGGATCTTAGAACGTGAATAATGACACTTCATGTTTGTACATGTCGATTTAAGGAGCATTTAAAATTATAACATGAGGATTGGGAGATAACTCAACTCTAGATATGATTATTCATTACAACTTAATGAGGAACTGATTGCTTAGATTCATGATTTAAGAACTGATTAATTAAATTGATTGGTTACTTAAGTTATGTGTTTGGACATCGAAACCCTTGCTGATTAATTTTGTTGCATGCATCAAATCTCCAGATGATCTGCTTGAGATATTTTACTTGATTTGTTTGAAATCCTAGTCGAACTTTGCTTCTCACATTTTTCTGTAATTAAGGAGTATAACAGGAAAAGGGTTAATACTGGAAAAGATATAGGGAGAGGAGGTAGTACCTATATAGAGAGTTAGAGAATATAGAATACACTAAATACAGAAGTTTTTTTGTTCTCTACTATAATATTCATGCTCAATTCAATAAAAAAATATGAGTTCTATTTAGTAGCTTTTAATTACAATCCTTAGGAGGGATTAACACCCAATGCAGGGCCCACTTGTGCTCTGCTAAACCCCTTCATAGTTTTGTTTCGTTTTTTTACTGCATTAGTACATTAGACAATAATTTATTCCTTTATCTGCATTCTGAATTCACAAGCTCTGTTTTTAGTCAATAGTGTTAGAAGCTATTTACTCTTAGTCTAAGTTTGGTTTAGTTTCAAGTTTGTTTATTTCAAGCATTGTTGTGACAACAATTTCCTTCCATACCTCATGAAATCCTTATAACTATGCATACAACATTGGACATTATTGAAGTTTTACATCCCTTGGTTTGATGATTAAATGACTATGAATTAGTGAACATCATATTAATTGCTGCAAGTTAATTTGCACCACTAGTTTTGGTGCCATTGTCAGGGATAATGCCAAGTTATAAAGTTTTTTTGTGAGGTTTTGCATTCCTTAGAAGCAATTTCGGTTTAGGAAATTCCACCTCTACACCCCCCACTAATTTATGTTGATTGAGTTGAGCTAGTTGATGCATGCACCATCCAAGATATGCCCATGGTAGATTCTTACCCAATCCACAAATAGCACAGATCTCTTCATATGATTCTAAAGATTCTAAAGAATACATACTTTCCTTTATACAATGCTTGTTATTAGAACATCCTCCTCCAAGTGAAATTTCTGAAGGTGTTCCTGATCATCCCATCATGGCAGAAGAAGTAAATAAAGATTTTGATGATAGGGAAACTACCTTTGAGTTCCAAATCTCCAACAACAACCAGTCTGTTATAATGAAGAACATTTCTCCCTCAACCCTTCCATACTTTCATGGATCCATAACTGAAGACCGGACACCATTCTTGTTTGAGTTTGATATTTTATGTAGGAGCTATGACTACACTGCAGATGCACATAAGCTTAATCTCTTCCCTGCTACACTCAAGGATATAGCCTTGAGATGGTTCATGGGTTTAGGAAAAGATACTGTGACAACCTTTCCACAAATGAAAGAAAAATTTCTAGTAAAATATCAAGAGTATTGTAGGCTAAGTAATAGAGGAGGTGATGAAATCTTCCAGATGACACAAAAATAATATGAGCCAATGGAAGATTACTTGGAAAGATTCTTATTCATTATTCAAAAGTCAAAACACACAAGATTACCTAATGAATCCCTCAAGTTAATTTTCTTGAAAAAAATCAGCGAGGAGGATATGGATGTTTTGGACCAGGTAAGAGCTGGGGATATCTCAAAATAAATCTTTGAGGAAATTTGTGAAGCCTGTAGGAATTACTCCAGAGAAACTATGAAGATGATAAGAAGTGCTAGATCAAAGGGTGGATCAGCTACCAAAGGAATTCGAGACATATCCAAATCAGAGATAGTGAACATGTTAAAGAACATAAAACAAGATATAATCAATGATATGGCCACCCGACTTGATGATTTACATGCTAAAAACAAGAAAGAAGATGCAGAGGCAACACTTACAAAGTTCTTCCATGCATGCAGAAGAAATAAATTTGATTGTAGATGCAGGGGATTGGTCAGTATTGCAGAAGAAAGGGAGGATTCACCAGAATTCAAGATGATAGAAATAGAGGATGGACATGTTTTCTATGTTACTCAAAAAATCCTTAACCTCCAAGACAAGGAGGTATGTCACAAGATCCTATGCCAAATTTTCAAAATTGGGCTAGTGATCCATATATGTAGCCCCCACCTTGGGCTAATACTCAACAAGGTTGGGCTCCATACCCTAACCAATACTAACAACAATGAATACCTCAATTTTTAGGCCAAAAATAATGGCAACAACCCCCCCAATCATGTAAATAGCCTTGGAGAGGAGGGAAACAATAGAATAACCCACATCCTAATTACCAACAATCTTAACAGCAACCTCCTTATCCACAACAACAAACTATGATGCCAAACCCCCAATCTGGCTCTCCACCAAAGGCTACCCAACTACCAGCTCAACCAACACCTAACCCCAACAATAAAGTTTCTCATCTAGCCTACACCACTAAATCAAATCAATACCCTACATATTCAATTGATGTTAATAATATCCATCTTCACTCAGGAAGAGCACTTCCTCCACTAAGTAAACCCACCATTACAGAGATTTCAGATGAACCACAGTTGCTGCAGTCTGATCCGCAGCAAAGAAAAAACACATTATAAGTTGGTCTATAGCAACTTGAATAGATTTACAGCAAGGGTAAAGTGCAAACTAATGAACCACCATTTACAGTGAGAATACAGGAAAATAATACTGACCTCAAATCATAATCTGATTCTGATTTTTTCAATCAACTAAAAGATATTTGTGTCAAAATTCTACTTATTCAAGCCATCAAGGATGTTCCCATCTACAACAAGTTGGTTAAGGATCTATGCATTAAAAAAATAGGGAGAAAAAGAAAGGATCCATCCACTATACAAGTTATTGGATAGTTGGATGATATCATGCTTGGGAATTCAATTTTACTAAAATATATAGATACAGGAAGTCCTTTGGTAAACATTACAATCAATGACACAACAATAAAGAATAATCTGATTGATTTAGGGGCAGCCATTAACTTCATGACCAAGAAAATTATGGATGATCTAAAATTGGAAGGACTAAGGCCAACAACTTCAGTCTTACAGCTTGCAGATAGATCAATAGTGAGACCAGAAGGAGTCCTTGAGGACATAGTTGTGGTGGTAGACTCTTGGGAATACCCTGCTGACTTTATTTTCCTTCAACCAAAAGTAAGTTTAGGAGGATATCCTATCATTTTAGGAATTCCATGGTTGGCCGCTGTTGATGCATTCATAGGTTGTAGGTCTAGCAACATGATTATTTCCAATGGAAGTGGTAATAAGAATCTCATGCTCTATCCTCTTGCCCAACTATTGAATGATGGAGATCAAAAAAATTGGGTTGAAGAACCAGAAGCAAAGCAGAACTCTGTACAACAGATCATGATGCTAGAGAAATATTGTACAATTGAAGGAAAAGAAGAAGATGTTGTTTTCTCCAATGTTTTACAAAATAAATATGGAAGAAATGAAGAAGATGGATGACAGATTAAGGTGTTTGAACTTCCCCTTGAACCAAGTTTTGCCACAACAAAGAACCATGGACATTCTAGGTAAGGATTGTATTCTTCCCCATGATTGAAAATTGAATTCCATTAACAGCAATGTGTATTCAATTATTGATCCCTCTAAGAAAGTGGAAATAAATCCAAGAAGTCCACATAATGTAAACAAGATGTTAAGTGTGCAACAAGAGAAATTGTTGATTGTTATTTTGTAAAAACATAAAACAACGTTTGCATGAGATTATGGTGGCATGCATGGGATTCATCCTAAGCTTTGCACTCATAATATTTATATCAAGGAAAGTTGTAAGCCAATCAAACAACCACAAAGAAGAATGAACCCAATAGTGAGAGAAATTTTAAAAGGAGAATCGAAGAAACTAATAGATGTTGGATTTATATATCCAATATCAAACAATCAATAGGTGTCACCTCTTTTCATTATGCCAAAGAAGAATGAAAAATGGAGGATATGTGTAGATTACAGAGAGATGAATGCAGCAACAAAGAAAGATCATTTTCCACTTCCTTTCATTGATCAGGTACTTGACACTTTAGATGGTAAAAAGTATTTCTCTTTTCTTGATGGATATAGTGGTTATAATAAAATTCAGATTACACCAGAGGATCAAGACAAAACTACCTTCACATGCCCATGAGGAACATTTTCTTATTTCGTTCTTCCATTTGGCTTGTGTAATGCACCTGCTACATTCCAAAGGGCAGTCTTGAACATATTTTTAGATCTAACAAATGACTGCATGGAGGTATACATGGATGACTTCACGGTACATGACAACACTTTTGAAGAAGCCATGAAAAATATAGACAAATTCTTGAAGAGATGCAAAGAGCACAATTTGTCCTTAAGCAATGAAAAATGCTACATGATGATGTCTGAAGGTATAGTTTTGGGACACTATCTTTCTTCTGATGGAATTCAAGTTGATCTAGCCAAGATATATGTTATTGTAAATATTCCAACACCAAGGAATCAAATGGATGTTAGGAGCTTTCTAGGCCATGTTGGTTATTATAGGATATTCATACAATATTTCAGCAATATTGCAACGCCATTGTTTGTATTATTAGGAAAAGATGCCTCCTTTGAGTGGACAACAAAATGTAACACTCCATTCCAAACTTTGAAGCAAATGTTAACCACTGCTCCTATATTAAAAGGACATGATTGAACCTACCTTTCCACAGCCATACTAATGAATCAGACCATGCCATTAAAGTTGTATTAGGACAAAAGGATGGTGTTTAGAATTATGCAATTTATTATTTTAACAATAACTTGCATCATGTTGAACTCAACTACACAATAGCAGAAAAGAAGTTCCTGAAAATTTTATATGCTATCAATAAATTCAGGCACTACATTACAAGTTGTCTACTGTTCATTCACACTGACCATGCCGCAATCAAATATCTAATAAATAAACCAGTAGTAAGCAGTAGAATCAGCAGATGCTTACTCCTCTTACAAGAGTTTGATGTCACAATATTGGATAAGCCTAGCAAGGACAACATGGTAGCATATTTCCTTTCAAGGATGGATACTAATGGTGAAGAACATGTAGTTGATGGCTCTTTTCAAGATGAGCACTTATTTTTTATTTCGTCTAAAATGCTTTAGTATGCCGATATAGCCAACTTCTTGGTCTCAGGTAAGACACCACCACATTACTTATACTCTGATAATAAATACATAGTTGAAAAGAGTGTACATTTTTCTTGGATGTCTAGATTTCTATTTAATATAGGACATAATCAAATCATGAGGTGTATAGATGATGAAGATATATATGATGTCCTCAGAGCATGCCACCGTGAAACATATGGAGGACATTTTTGTAAAAATAACACTGTAGAAGGTGTTAAAAACTGATTATTATTGGCCAACATTGTATAATGATGCAACACTATACACCATGAGATGTGATAGGTGCAAAGAATGGGTAAGCCTACCAAATATGATGAAATGTCATTGCAACCTCAGTTGGTCTTGCATCCTTTTGGAAAATGGGGTTTAGAATTCATTGGCCCTAGTAGATCCTAAATCTCAGCAGAAGGAGTACATCTTGGTATGCACATATTATCTAACTAAGTGGACAGAGGTGAAGGAATTGCCAAATTAGAAAAGTGAGAAAGTAGCCAAGTTTCTCTATGATCACATCTTCACCAGGTATGGAGTTCCAAGGGAGATTGTTACTAATCAAAGTACACACTTTATTGATGATGTAATTTATGATCTAGTTAAGGAGTATGAAATCAGACATAAGAATTCTACACCATACCATCCCCAATCTAATGGCCAAATAGAAGTTACAAACTGGGAGATATAAGCCATATTTACAAAGACCATTGTACTTAACAGGAAAGATTGGGTAGACAGAACTCTAGAGGCAGTATGGGCATTCAACACAACATGGAAACCAACAACTGGCTTCACACCATTTGAACTCTTGTATGGTAAGACTGTTGTTTTTCCAATTAAATTTGAGCACAAGCCACTAAGTATTGCACTTGATCTAGTCATAGATCTATCTGAAGCACAAAGGCAAAGGATTCTCTAACTCAATGAGTTATATGAATTGAGAAGACAAGAAGTACACAACACAAAAGTAGTGCAAAAATAAAGAGTGAAATGGAAAGGTATATCAAGATAAGACAGTTTCAAGAAGGTGATTGGGCACTCTTGTTTGACATGAAGTACAAGGACCGTATGGGGAAACTCAAGACAAGGTGGCTAGGCCCCTATGAGATTGAGTAAATATTTCATAATGGAGCTGTAAAACTCACCACCATAGATCCTATGAGGTTCAAGTTCTTGGTGAATGGCCACATGTTGAGGTTGAAGAAACCAGTTGATAGAAATACATGAATGCAATAGTTTAGAGGAAGTTACGACATGATGAAAGTAAGGACATCAAAGATCAAATAAGGAGTTGAACCTGGTGGCTGATCTTCTGATAATATAAAGGATTGAAATATTTGGCCTTGGTATATTTATCGTTCTCACTATTTCAAGGGTAAATAAAAGTTTTATGATCAACTCTTTTGGTGATCATCAACACTCTACTAAAGTTTTATTTTCTTAGAATTTTTGTTTTGCAAGGTTTGATGTTTGATGGTTTTAAGAATGCATGATCTCCACCATATGTAGAGAATGTAATGACTAGATGTTCCACTTGCAGAAGCATGCATTAAACCCATGTTTTTTTATCACGTTTAATAGAGCTCATGATTGCATGAAAAAGATCAAAGATATCTGCACATGTGAAAGATGACAGAAGAGACAACTGACACCCCAACGGGGTCAACATTCCCTCTCTGGGATTTATCTGGTTTTAATAAGGTCATCCAATATCAGTTCAACAATGCTTGCAACATCATAGCAACGTCCTCAACATTTTTACAAGGTTTGCATGCGGCAAGGGAAAAAATTCAATAAATCACACACAATCATCATTCTAAACATGCATCAAGATAAATGCACTCCTACCAATTTATAAAAGTATAATTAGAATGATTGTTATTTATTAGTATTCATGCCAAGTTATCATGTATTAAATGAATTTTAAATACCACCACACTTCATGTCATCATGTGTCCTTACACGTCATCCCATACTATCATATCACTTTACCTTGCACGCTTCATGCATTCACATCAATTAATTACCTCTCCCGTAATCATGTTGCGTGTGCTTCGGTCTCAAAGTTCAAAAAAATACTCAAAACAATCCCACACAACTCAATTTTGCATCATTTCTTCAAATAAAACTATGTGATTGCATTGTGAGAACCAAACAAGTTGTATATCTAAAATGGGGAGAGATTTGATACTCCATGAACCCACAGACCACTCTCAGATCCTTAGCAACCCTCAAATTTTATAGTATTTTCAAGATAACGGATGGCTAGACTACATAAATCAGTTTTAGGGTTTCAAAGAATCAATGGTTGAAATGTTTGCTAATACACTAGGTAATGGTGAAGTAAAGGTAAAGGGTTTATCAGTAAGCATTAGTGATGATATCTTGGCCGAGGTAACTAGACTTCTTGCACATGGTGAACCATTTCCAAAGAAAGTAAATATGGAGATAGCCAAAAGGGAATTTTCCGATGAAGATGATGTATTCGTCAATGATAGACAAGGTATAGATAAAACTTTTCTTAAACCTCTTTGTGTTGACGTTACAAATTATATTATCAAGTATTTTACCTGTGAGGGAAGATACTCTAGGCTGAATACAATTCAATTTAAATTGTTGAATCAACTGAAGAATAATAGACACGTGAATGTGCCCAATTACTTGAATGAGATATTAAAGAAAATGAGTAAGGAGGTGTAATGTCCCCTTTTCCTACGCTAATGGCCTAAGGACTAGGTCAAGTCCAAACCGTGGTCAGACCCAAGGGGCTATGGACGCTGGGAGCTATTGGGAAGGGGCCACGTGGTTCTAATATTCTAATTTTACATTGAGGGTCACTTTTGGACCATGGTGACTTAAAGGGGAAAAGTAACTTAAGTTATTTTTATTTTATTGACCCCTCCATGTAATGAAACGCGTCTAGGTCTATTGGGGTTCTTTTGCCTTGGAAGGTATATAAGGAGCTTGGGAGAGAAAGGAGAGACAATTTTTTGTCCCATACATTTTAGCCTCCTTCACGTGCAGTTTTTGTTGCGCATCTACATCTTGTGGAGTCAAATCCCATAGGGACCCTAGCTTCGGTGGTGAGAGACATGTCCCTAGCTAGCAGGGCATTCTTCGGTAGTGAGAGATCTACCCTAGTCTGTCATTTTAGAGCCGCTTTCAGGGCTGTGTGGCTACAGAGAAATTATCAGAGGTTTCAGAGGAAGGAATTTGAGGGTTTTGGGGGCATTTGGGGAAGATAATCATAGGGCTTTCTAGATCAACTTCACGACAGCCATTTGGGTAGGGCATAGCAGCACGTTGAAGGCATGCTTCCATCAATTTCTGACCCTTTTCCCCAACTAGGTGACATGCAACCTTTATTTGGGGGTTTTCCAGTTGGCCCTTTTCAGATCTGAAGGTGGAAATATTATTTCCTATATCTGTTAATGGTATTTCCAAAGACCCTTAATTTTTGCTCTTGTATTTAGAGAGTTACGAACCTCTGAAGTTTTCCAGTTGTCTAGGGCACGATGTGCTTTTTCTGGCAGCATTTTAATTTGTGTAAAATTCCAAAGATAGTTTTATTATGTCCTCTATAATAATATCAAGCTCTCTTTAAATTTTCAAGTAATTCGAGTGGATATTTTGGGAGATATTGATTTTATTTAGTTCATTGTCCTTATTGTAAAAATCTGCATAAATCAATATTTTATTTGGCTGCAAACTTTCAATATTTGGTGCATTTTTAAGTGGTATCCCATAAGGGATATTACAGTGGTATCAGAGTTGTTGTTCCTCCAGCCTATGTGGGTTAAATATGGTAGTTTGGAAAGATCTCAATGTGGGTTTTATGAAGGAAATGTTCACCAACATGGTGAAACAACAGGAAGCCACTAACCTTTATTTGAGTCAGCTCACTCAGAATTTGAATCAAAGGAAATCTTGGGGACAATAAGGAACATGGTGAGAAACAATAATAAAGGGCACCCAATAGAGGTGATTGATGAGGATTCTTGTTGGAGGAAATACCAATCTTTGAGTAAGGGTTTTAGAGATAATATGTCATTTCAAGATTATTGCATGATGAAGATTGGTAGCAAGCCCAAGTGAGATCATCATATGCTGGTACCTGAATTACAAAAGAACTCATTTGTAGAAGAAGCTTCTAGACAAAAGGGTATGATTTCCATTGAGAAAAATAATTGCATTAGTGAAACTTTACTTGTTAGAGAAATTATTCCAGCTCAGGAGAAGAAATTTGTTTATGCAAGCAAGGAGGATGTAATGGAAACTCTTAAAAAGTGTGAGGAATGGAATAGCAGAGTTAGAGCTATTAGGTTGATAGTGACTCAAACAAGACAACACTTACAAGATTTCAAGGAAACGATGAGGGCAATTGATGCAAGGAAGTCTACACCCACAAAAGAAGATTCTATGGAGAAGCTGGCACATGAGGAGGAGCCTCACATGGACACTTGTGTAAAATTACAGCCTGCTGCAATTTCCAAACTAACAACTTTTGATCAGCTTTTATGAATACTTTCAACAGGCACTCAGGAAACTTAATTTGGGGGCAGCTCAACATGTCTATCTTGGAACACACGAGGAGGACTCCAATTGTTTTATGGCCTTGAAAGGTATGAAGAGCACACTAATGTGTCTTATTTATTGTTACCTATTCCAGATTTATTTGCATCATGAGATGCATCCTATGGTAGATGATGAAGTCTTCATCATGGAGTTTGTTGGACCATTGCTCCAACTATGTGTATATGAGCATCTTGTGGATGATATATGGTGGCAAGTTTTAGCTCACTTAACATGATACAAGGGCTCATGGGCATTATAAGGTATGGGATCCTAGTAATATGTGGCAATTATCCAAAACTATCAATTCTGATTTTGAAAACTTTGTGACTGATTTCATAAGCAAAAGAAGGAATTCAAATGTGTCTTTTGGGATTACAAGTGTTGGCAAGCATGATTTCTTCATTGGAGACTCTGGTGCAAGAAGGGAGAGTACCTCTCAAGGTACTAGCATTGGTTCTATGATTGCTAAAAAGGGTAAGAGAATATTTTTTAATCATCTTTAGCCTGTTGGACTTTGTATAACAATAGTCATAATGAGAAGAGAAAATAGAAATATGGGACAACAGGGTCAAAGAGGTGAGAGTGGACATTCAGGGCAGTGGCCTCCCCATTCTTCTGCTCAGGCCTTTGGGGCTTCACGAACCTTCTTTCTTGAAGGATCTAGAAGTTTCACAGGTACAGCAGCCAGTAGATATTTTGGATGAGGAGTCTTGTTGGGAGAGGAACCAGACCTTGAGTGAGGGATTTCGTAACAACATGCCATTCCAGGAATATTACAAAATGAAGATTGGTAGTAGACCCAAGAGAGATCATCAGAAACAGGTACCAGAGTTACAGAGGAGATTGGGACAAATCTCCATTCCACACTTCGATGGTTCTAAGAAGTGTACTGCACCGTCTTGGGTCTAGAAGTTGAAGACATACTCCGACTTGAATCCTATGCGCGAGGAAGATGCAATTAAGTTTGCAAGCTTACATCTTGAGGGAGACGCTCATGATTGGTGGCATCATGGGTTGATTACACAGGGACACATACACATTACTACTTATGCAGAGTTCACGTAGAGGCTGGTGAGCAGATTTGATAGGAGGGACCCTGACAGGTATTTCAGGGAGTGGACTCATTTGAGACAAATCGGTCCCCTGGATCAGTACATCGCATATTTTAAGAGATTATCAGTCATGGTACCTGATGTCATAGAGATGAGGTTGATTTCACTGTTCATAGCAGGTTTGACAGATGCTTTCGCTGGGTTTGTGAAGGCATTTGAACCTTCTTCTTTGCACGAGGCTGTTAGGAAAGCTCGGGACTTGGAGTTATCCACTCCAAAGCCAAGGGCTCCACCTCGCGTTCAGCAAAGGGAACCTCCATCTGGATCAGACAAATGTTAGCAGAGGGAGCCTCCACCGAGGCAGGAGGTGGTTAAAAAGCCAATCATTTCCCATGAAAACAGAGATGAGTTGAGGTGAAAGAAACTATGTTTTGATTGCCACACACCTTGGATTCCAGGACATGATTGCAGAGGTAGAGGGAAGGCCCAATTCATTGAAGTCTTCGAGGAGAGCAAGGGTGACAGAGGTGAGGAGTTAGAGACTCACGAGATGGATGATGGAGATGGGGTTGCATTGGATAGTGCTGATGCGGGACAGGAGGAGGAGGCTTTTCCTCAGGATATTATAGCCACATTGTCTAGTACTCTGATGTACAAGGCATTTAGGATTAGAGGAGTTATGCAGGGTCAGCGAGTTGGGGTACTCATTGATAGTGGGGCAACCCACAACTGTATTGATGCCTCATTGTTTGAGAGGTGAGGATTACAGACAGAGGATTTTGAGGGCCTCAATGGGGTTGTAGCCAATGGAGAGTCTATGAGGTGCACACGGCGGGTTCCCCAAGTGAGCATCATGATGGGTAACTATACAGTTACCGATGATCTCCACATCGTTGGTATGGGAGTGACCAACATAGTGCTGGGAGTGCAGTGGCTTCACTCTCTTGGTGAGTTTCGGACTAACTTTTAGACGATGGAGCTGAAGTTTAAATCTGAGGGTAGGAATGTGATTTTGAGGGGATTATCTACATGAGCACCTAGTGTGGTTGCAGCTGAGGGGATGGAGAGGACGTTCCGGCATGGTGAGGAGTTTTATTATTGCGGATCGATGCAGAGTAGGATGGATGTGGATGTGACTAGAAATGTTACACATGAGACAGTTACAAAGATTTGGGTTATAGGTTCAGATCCTCTGAGTTTATCATTATGTTGGTTATCTAAGGGGTCGATAGACTAGAGATCTCATTTTCTTGTTGAGTACTCCAAGAACCGACACACTTGTGAGATTCTGGATGGTCACATACAGGATGACACCTACAGATTGGAGGATGAGATGATATTCTATCATGGCAGATTATACCTTGTGTCAGACTCAAGGTTGAGGATGGAGATATTGCGACATGTGCATTGTTCTTTCGTGACCGGACACCTAAGCTTTGATGAGACCTATAGGCTCATATCAGAGAGGTTCAGATGGCATGGGTTGAGGGAGGATATCCCCAACTTCATACAGGGATGTATGGTTTTTTGTTATAACAAATCGGAGCTTACAGGTTCATCATGTTCTGAGTCAACAGGGGATAGCACTCCTATGTATTTTACTGCTTCTAGGCACGGTGGGCATTTCACCCATGTGCTAGTCAGTGGAAGGATGGAGTCGACTCAGTTACCTAGTTTTTCAATAGGTTATCACTCATCACAGGAGGTGAACTATGTGGAGTTGAAATTGTCAGTTGACCATGTACTGGAATCTTGGGATTTTTCCCCCCACGAGACACATTGAGATACATTATGAGGAGTTGTACTCTCACACCAATGTGGGTCATGTGGGAGAGTGGGCACACTTTGTGCGTATACAGGTTATTTCACAGGTTGATCCAGGGAATTCTACAGGATTTAGAGTGGACTTTCATACCCAGGAGTTGATTGGAGAGGCAGTGAGTGATCACATGATGATAGCCTTGCATTGGCAGGGATTGGACAGATTGGAAATTTCGGTGCGGGTACCAGTGGAGAGTCAGTTTGGGTATCATTCTACTTCATGGACACCATTGCTCTCGATACCATATGGAGGTCATGATGATTATATGGGGTTTCTTGGTTACTTTGGATTACACCGATCCTTGGTTGACGGCAGGGTGAGGTGGAGAAACTTACGGCACAGTATTCAGCTTCTGCAGCAGGACAGGATAATGCTTGGGGTCAAGCATTTCTTGGGAAGGGAGGACTGTAATGTCCCCTTTTCCTACGCCAAAGGCCTAAGGGCCAGGTCGAGTCCAAACCATGGTCAGACCCAAGGGGCTGTGGACGTTGGGAGCTATTGGGAAGGGGCCACGTGGTTCTAATATTCTAATTTTGCATTGAGGGTTACTTTTGGACCATGACGACTTAAAGGGGAAAAGTAACTTAAGTTACTTTTATTTTATTGGCCCCTCCATGGAATGAAATGCGATCTAGGTCTATTGGGGCTCTTTTACCTTGGAAGTTATATAAGGAGTTGGGAGAGAAAGGAAAGACACTTTTTGTCACATACATTTTAGCCTCCTTCACGTGTAGTTGTTATTGCACATCTACAGCTTGTGGAGTGAAATCCCACAGGGACCCTAGCTTTGGTGGTGAGAGACCCATCCCTAGCTAGCAGGGCATTCTTTGAGTAGTGAGAGATCTACCCTAGTCTGTCATTTTGGAGCCACTTTCAGGGTTGTTCTACAGAGATATTATCAGAGGTTTCAGAGGAAGGGTTTTGAGGGTTTTGGGGGCATTTGGGGAAGATAATCAGAGGGCTTTCCAAATCAGATTCACGATAGCCATTTGGGCAGGGCGTGACAGCACTTTGAAGGCATCTTCATCAATTTCCAACCCTTTTCCAAGCTAGGTGACTTGCAGCCTTTATTTGGGGGTTTTCCAGTCAGCCATTTTCAGATCTAAAGGTGGAAATATTATTTCCTATATTTGTTAATGTTATTTCCAAAGACCCTTAATTTTTTCTCTTGTATTTAGAGAGTTACAAACCTTTGAAGTTTTCCAGCTGTCTAGGGCACGCTGTGCTTTTTCTGGCAGCATTTTAATTTGTGTAAAATTCCAAAAATAGTTTTATTATGTCCTCTATAATAATATCAAGCTCTCTTTAAATTTTCAAGTAATTCGAGTGGATATTTTGGGAGATATTGATTTTATTTAGTTTGTTGTCCTTACTGTAAAAATCTGCATAAATCAGTATTTTATTTGGCTGCAAACTTTCAATATTTTGTGCATTTTTAAGTGGTATCCCACAAGGGATATTTCAGCCCGTCTCTGCTCACGATACTGTCGCCCTAAACACAATCGAAGATGGGTTGATAATAAGCTCAGTTTGGGTAGTTTCCAAACATTGTTTTCAGAATGTACTCATATTTTTGGGATCTGTGGTGACTATGAAGAAAAAAATTTCCATCCATGGATGGCTAAACTATAGCTTTCGATGTAGAAATGAGTGTGAGCAAAAGGAGGAGTAAAAGCGTTGAAATGATGTAAAGAAGGAAAACAAACCAGAAATTAAAAAATCGTGCATTTTCCTAGCAGCTACGAGTAATGATAGCAATTGATGACGAGTTGGAGAACCTCGAGCTTCAATTGTTGAAACCCCTGTACTCTCATGTTTTCAGATCATCTACTCAAAACACCGGAAAAACTTACTCATTATAGGTTTATTATGGATCTTTTGCAACAAAAACTTTTTCTCTATGTTAACCACAAAGTCATTCTTTGCGCAAATTTTTCGGTTGAAACATGTCCTGTTAGCGGTGTTGCTAGCTCTATCATCACCATTCTTTACAACTAATTGTTTCGTCCATTTGGTTTGTCTTTACTTGTCGTCAACAACTTTGATCGATACATAGTGCTTTATTGTATGCTTCAATTTCCTTTTCTGCTGACCATTATTTCTCTTTCAGCGTTATCATCACACACCTCACGTGTGATTGCTAGTATATAATTATATTTATTATGCCGGAGGATTCTATAGTTGAAGTGTCATTTGTCGAAAAATGTTATGTTTCTGGTATGAATCTTTCCTAACCACTTTTTCGGCTAGATGTTTGTTAAGTTTTGTTTTTCCATTCTTTGTGTTGCACATTTTTGGATGTGTTTATGCATGTCCATTGCCATTAGATTTGGTTTTGAGCCTTGTCTCTCCTCTTTAAGGTTGCAATGACTCGGAGACCGTGGGCTCATCTTTACCTTTGACCTTTGGGTGTGGTTAGCTTTCATTTTGTGTTCAACTTGGAACTCTTAGCTATGAGTTTGTTGCCACAGTCCATAGCTATAAATCTCCATTGATCCCTTTTTTTGGTCTATACTTTGCTTCGAATATGAATTTTCTTTTAGCCATATTGTCGCCACTGAGAAATGGTTGATGCTCAATTTCGAAGGTAGGTTTATTTCATTTTTTTGCATGATGACTTTTTCATGGTGGGTTTTTTAAGTTGCATGCATTCTCAAGAAGCGTTGACACTATTTTGTCGAGCATAATAACACGTGTCCACCCTAATCATTTCACCTTTGTTAGCATACTCCCCATTTGTGCCATAATAGGATGTTTTTCAAAACCAAATGCAAGAAAAAAGTGTCAAACCTAATCAATTCACCTATACATACTCTCAATTTGTGTAGGAATATGAATCTTTCAAATAGGTTATGGACATACACTAAAGAGAAATGAAGAATGAATAGGGATTTTGGAAGATGATGTAGTTGCCTATGTTCTAATAGATATGTTTGCAAAGTATAGAAACATGCACGTGGTATGTGAACTAATAGACTATATGCCCATAAGAAATGTTATCTCCTGGATTGCAATGATTGCAATATATGCACAAAATGGTTTTGTTGAAAACGTCTTGGAATCTTTAAGGAAAATGCAATTGGCATGTTCAAATCCAAACTCCAAAACCTTTGTTAACTTTCCAACCTATGCCAAAATGGGAGATTTAGAACAATGCGTGGACATCCATCAAAGCATAACAAAAAGTTAATTTTTAGATGTATTAGCAATTGTTATGGTAGACATGTATGCAAAATGTGGAGGCATATACAATGCACGTGAATTGTTTGACAAAATGCTTTAAACAAATGTGGTCTCATGGACAAATATGATTATAGGATATGTATACAATGATTAGAGATGATAGACTTGAGGTCTATTCATAGTTGAATGGTATTGAATTACACATACAAGATTGTACATGGATATCCCTTCTAACATAGTTTGCAACTCATATACAATTATTTTGTAAATATATTTTTTATATTTTGACAACTACAAAACACAACAAAATTATAACAACAGCCGTCAAATTTTAAACCTGAACGAACCTTACGAGTACTAATGAGTGTAGTACTAATACATATTAAAATAAAAAACTCATAACATGGCGCCGCCCGGACTTGAACCGGAGACCTTCAGTGTGTTAGACTGACGTGATAACCAACTACACCACGGCACCTGTTCAAATGTTCTTTTGTACTTATTAAAAATTATATAAATACAGTAATAAAAAAAAAAAACATATACATTTGTTAAATTTTCCCTACTTTGAGTTGATTAATACAACTCGACAAATGTTGTATCCATTTTTTAAAAAATAAATAAATGCATTTGTTAAAAAACTTGGGCCACAAAGACCTTTAAACGCAACCGGTAGGATGAGGTTTTATATTACTCTTTTTCTGCGGGTGGATTGTCATATAGCTATTGGACTGGCCCATGTATATCTTTAACTTTCATAGAAGAATATTAGGAAATATTGCATTTCAAAACGATTGGTTGACAACTGCTCTGATAGCTCAGATGGTTAGAGCACCCGTTTAGTAAGCGGGAGGTCTTGAGTTCAATTCTCAATCAGAGCATGGAGGAGCAATCTTTTATCATCAATGAAGAGTGTATGGATGGAAGCTATTTTTTCCTTTCTGTTGTAATTCATCTTCAATTGATGGAAGGCATTTTTTTCTGTAGTTCATCTTCTTTCGTTATATAAGCACCATCTTTTATTCTTACATAATGATTAATGTTGTGACTTTTTCCTTTCTCTATTGTAATTCATCTTCAGTTGATGGAAGGCATTTTTTTCTGTAGTTCATCTTCTTTCGTTATATAAGCACCATCTTTTATTCTTACATAATGATTAATGTTGTGACTAAAGATATACCAGATGAACAAATTACATGATTTAAGATTATGTAAATAAATAATTGAATAAACAAAAGTTACCTCTAGTAGATGAAATTAGAGAGTAGAAGATTTAGAAATCCATGTTTTATTAAGTAAGATTAAAAATTTATTATCATTTTGTTGAATTAATTTAGGGAGAGGGCCCTAGCCCAACAAAAAAATATGGAAGTGAAACTAATACCACAAATTGTCAATGAGGAATTAACTGACCCAACCAACATAAACTTAAACTTCCTCAACTCATCATAACTAGTTCAACAAAATACATTTATCATATCGTTCTTAGTCAAAAGCCATATGCATGTGTTACCATTCCATGGTTATCTTAACCGGAGAAGAACTATTTTTTTCCATTTATTCCTTGCAATATCTTATATTAATCATTTAGAAACATTAGGACTAGAAGGACTAGTCTAGTCAAAGAATCTTAGTGCTCGCATGTACATGACATTCACGGTTCTATACCAAATTATTGAAAAGATGTATATGCATGTGCGCACCGCGTGAGTGCACATACATATTCTAGCTAAATATCTATAGGGAATTTTGTTCCCAATGTTAGCCAAGAAAAATTACACACGTCCCTGTTGGTTGCAATATATATTTTTCAGGTGTTCTTCTTTCTTCTACCTAAAACTAGATTTGTTTTGCAATGATATTTGATCAAAAGATGGCTTAACCTGCAAACTTACTCAAGGATGATCACATCCTCATCCCCCTCATTTAACGAGCCTTCACCTTTGTAGTTGAATGTAAACCCCACTTGAAAGGTGCACCCTAGATGTTGCCACAATCTATGTTTTTGCTTGGAGGAGCATGTTGATGTTATGAATGATTGTAAGGAATTGATAGTTTCCCCCCTAATTTGTGAGGAGGGCTTTGTCCATGTCCATGTGCTCCCTGTAGAGGAGAAAACTTCATGCATCATTGGCTATCATGTTGGTTGCATTAAAATATTGTGTGTTATACTAAATACATTTTTCCTGCCATTATATATAGTGTTAAAAACGGTGAAATTGGGGTCGATTTCACGTCAATTTGTGTTTGGGACCTTTCCTTTTATTTTCGAAGGGATATATGATGCAAAGACAATGCGATAATAGTGCCACAAATGTGACACAACTTGCATCAACTTTGCACCATGTTACTTTTGACCGTGCAACCCCACATTGCTAATTTAATCCCAAGTGGATATTATTTTTCTCTACGCCTATCATTTTCACTCTTGCGAAGAAGAAGCTCAAACAACCTAGTGTTTTAGTTGTGTAAAAAGAAAGGTAAGTTTTTTTAATTTCTTCATTTTATGGTTAAATAATTAATATCAATTTCAAGTAAATTAAAATGATTTTATTTCAGTCTCAATAAAAACACATTATATAAAAAATTTCCATGGGACCACCATATCCTCCAGTCATATTGTCAATAAAATAATGAGGATCCTAGGAGTGTGAAGATCGATTTCAGGTTCACCAAAATGATTAAGCTAAAATGTAATTTATGAGCCTAATCTGAATGCTATTACAATAGTAAATAAATGACAATGAAATACATAAATTATACACAAGCAAACTAAGTAATAAATAATGAAACTCTAATTGCAAAGAGAGGGTAGAAAGATAAAGCTGGTCCAAAGTGAATTTTGAACTGCATCCTAGCTCCAAAAACATGAAAAGTGAAGAATCAGTATCACAAAGAAACCCTAAAAAATGTAGATCTAGAGGAGGAGGTTGGATTGGGGTGCCTAAAGAGGGACATGGGAGCCTGTGGGTGTCCTAGACCTATTTCAAGGCACCTGGATTTGCATAAATTCTCAAAAAATCTCCTCCAAGGTGTCATAAGGTGTTCTCCTATAGTCACCTTTGGTCACTCCAACCAAGATCATCGAGGTCACTTAAAACCTACAATGAAGAATAAGCCTGCAAAACCCTCAAATAGACATCAAATCCCAAAAAAGAAAGATGCAAAATGAGGGGTCAGACTTTCCTCAGTTCTCACAATGGTGAAGTTATGATTGAGCATTGCACTACATTTCAAACCCAATGTAGTTCTCTCTCTGTGTGTGTGTGTGTGTGTGTGTGTGTGCGCGCGCGGAATTGTGCCCTAGGTTTCTCTTGTGTGTGTCACACTTGGATAGATAACAAGTAGTTAGATGTATAATGTAGTAAATGTGTGCATGGAATAGAATGAACTTCCCTCCTATGAAGTGTGATGTGTAAAACCAGCCCTTGTGTCCTTTGTGATGGAGCTAGATGGATGAAAATGGAACTCTTAGATGTCTTCATGGATGCAACCTTAGGTGGTGATAGATAGTGCTTAATGCTTGTTCCTTTATTATGATCACATAATTTTATATTTATATCATTCCCTTGCTTGAATTTCATAATTAACCCTAAAAAGGCCAACTACCAAAAATATAATATGCTCAAATAGATAAAAAGGACCCAAAAAGTGGGAGTAAAGTATAAAGGGGATAAGAGCGCCCAAAGGGGACGATTGGGCCTAGCGCTAGCGTCGTGGCTGGGCACTAGTGTCTAGGATGAAAAATTCTGAAGAGTAAAAAGGAAGACTAAGAAAGTAAGGGTGCAAGACTAAAAGTAGCAACAAAAAGAAATGAAAGGTGGCCAAAGACATGGGTTAATTAGTATTTTTCTTACTTAGGAATCATATGAATAGTAGTATACGATCAAGACTAGATAATTACCCAGAGCGTGTGATTGTGTTTCTACATGAACCCATCGATCAAAACCAACCTTTCTTCTAGTTTTTTTTTTCGTTTTATCATGGATGGCACTCATGCACCCTTTACTGATGAAGACCTTTGTGATCTCAATGCTCATTTTGTTGAACATCCACAAGATCTATATTTTCTCCTATTAGTTTCTCGTGAGGAGGCCACCTATCTCGTTGAGCTTAATATTCCTACATCCCTATCTAATTCTATGCATATTGCAACTCAAACCCCTAATTTCATCCTTCCACCTACTTTTACTATTCCCGTATATGTTCCTACTCCCACCAACCACTTCACCCCACCTCTTATTTCTCACATGTGGCGAGTCTCTTCCATTGGCATTCAAGACCTATCCTCTCTCTATAAAGATCTCAAAGTTAAAATAAGTCAACTCTAAAAGGATACTTCTCGTGCACCTCCACCTTTTGATTCCACCTTGCTCCTTTACAGTCCTTTTACACCCGCCATTTCCACTTATGCACTTCCTCCAAACTTCTTCATTCCTAATATGCCCACCTTTAATGGCCATGGTGACCCTCAAGAACATCTTGAAGATTTTCATGTAGCATGTTTAGATTATGTGTATGATCATTCATTATTAGCTAAGATATTTCCATAGAGTCTCCAAGACTATGTTATGCATTGATTCTAGGATCTACCTGTTAATTTGAAACCATCATTCATGCATTTATCTGATGCTTTAATTACGCATTTTTCAATGAATATCGGTTCTAAAATATCCTATACTCAACTTGTATAAATTAAACAAGGATGTAATGAGCATATAACATACTATCTCTTACGATATAAGAACAACTTAGTTAAGATGGCCAATGTCCTCACGGATTTTGAATTACAATATCTTTTTGTCTAAAGTTTATTATCTCCTTTAGAAGAGAGTGTAATCTTTGAGACCTCTCCATCATTCAATTAATTATGCCATATGCGTAAGTTACGCGAAAGAAAAATCTTATCTATGGGAAAGCTCAAATATCATGATCATGCTTCATCATCTTCTAATTGGTTTCAAAGAAAATATACTTCTAAGTCGTTTCCTAAGTTAACTAAAGTAAAAATTATTATTAACATTGTTTCTACTCCTAAAAAGCTTCAATGGAAACCTACAAAGCGTACATTTACAAAATTTCCTTATGTTATGCGCCTTATATTGTCACAGCTTATTGATAAAAATCTTATTTATGCTTCCACCATAGCTAAATCTTGATCTATCTCGCCCTCAAGGTTGCAATTATGACGAAAATACTTGATGTGACTATCATAAATGTGTCAGGCATTCCAGTGATTGATGTTTCAAACTTATGCATATTATCCGAGATCTTATCGATAATGATGCAATCAAGCTCCTTGATCCTTCAATATCTAAACCAGTCAATAAAAACCAAAAGCTCAAAACATTCAAAGATCCATTACCTAAGCATGACAAGAAAGTTATTGATTCTTCAGTTAATCATACATATCATGTTGTGCCTCCTCCTTCATCAAGGGATCTTGATTTTCTAATTTCTCATATTGATGCATCTCCACCACTCATTTCATTCTTTGATCACAATTATCATGCTAAATTTTCTTCTTATACACTACACATCAATGCTTCAATTGGATATTATACTATCAATAACACTATGATCAATCCATCAACTTCTATTGGTGTGTGCTCTCTTGCACTCCTTGTCACTATCAATTATCCTCTCTCTCGAATTTCATATCTAATTCACAAATTTTATGGTTACATAAAGCTTCCAATTATAGTTGGGCCTCTCACCATGCTTACGCCATTCATTGTGACACCTTCAATTGAAGGCTATGACATGCTCTTAGGTATTCATTGGCTTTGTGCCACTCAAGCTATCTTTTCCATGAACCACTTGTGTCTCAAATTCATACACAATAAGAAAGTTGTCACTCTCAAAGGTGTTCCACCATCCAAACCATTGTCTCTGCCTCCTCTCAAGGATGTCCTCTCATTAGTTGTAGCATCTATCCCCACTGGGCATCTCAAATCTAAGGAATCTTCTGCACCTAGCTCACCTTTTTGTACATGACCTACTTGTCCTCATCAATCTGCTAGTGCATATTTTCGGCCTAATTCCGCTACTTGAGAATCCCTTTCACATAAGAGTTCGCCACCTCCTTGACCTCATAGGTCTACGTAATATAGGTGCTCATCATCTCCTCGGTCTCCTTCACATAGGTGTTCATCACCTCCTAGGTCTCCTTCACAAATCGGTTCATTTCCTAGGATGCCTTCACACGTACATCATCAGTATCACACACCATTGATCTTAGATCATGGTCACACACCTTTATCTCCTCACACATTGGGTGGAGGGCCCTTGCCTTCACTTTTTTTGGATAGTTTGATCATCATCATACACTTGAGGGCATCATGTTTACTTCTCCCCCCCTTCTAACATCATCACGTGTCTACCATTTCTACTCTTATGCTTCGTGCTTCATACTTTTCATTTCTAGGAAATCTTACACAACTTGATACACATATTGTATCATTAGTACCCTATGAAAAAATCTAGTTCTATGGTTCATACTCGACTCCTGAGGGTATACAGTTGAAATGAACCTCACCATATTCACTCTTTACGCTCTATGCTTCCTTGATCTATCTATGTAGCACACATTATCAAACCATTTCCCTATGACACACTCTAGTTCCATGGTTCATACTTGACTATTGAGGGTCTAAATCTGAAATGAACCTCGCCACATTCACTCTTTATGTTCTATGCTTCCTTGATCTATCTATCTAGTGTGCATTATCAAACCATTTTTGATGACACACTCTTGTTATATGGTTCGTTCTTGATTGTTGAGAGATTTTTTATAAGTGAACCTAATGTCATACACATCCACTAGGGGCACTCTGCTCCTATCACATTCATATTACATACCATCCCATCTCAATCATACACAACATACTACATTTCTTGGTTGCACTTATTATTTCTTTTGTATACTTACATGTACACTTTGCTTACTATGTTAGAAAAATATCTGATATGTCATTATCTTTATCATATACACATGCAAATTCACTTGTTATCTAGTTATAAATGCACACTTCTTACATATCCTTACACGCTACAATGATGCTTGGCACTGTACCTCTTACTAGTCCCATCGAGGCTCCTTGGGGCATCTACATTCTCACACATTATAGGTGATATTGTTTCATTATTTACTACTTCCTATTATTACTAGCACACTACTTTACATTGATACACACATGCTTTGACATAATTTTTATCTTTCTAACATGCTAACGGGTTTTTAATGTGCAACATTTTCCTTGCAGGAACTATTTGCCACCATGGTTGTCTTTTACACTTTTCTTGACAATGTTTTCTATAGTATGCCATTGTTTTTGGGATTTTCCCTATGTCTTGATTGTTCATTGTTTGCTTACTTTCGATTGCTTTGGACTTGATTGTCTTGTGACATTATGTGAAATTTCCCATGTTTGAAACCCATTTTTCGTGGTTTCTCTTGTATGCAACTTTCTTGTTACACAATTATCAATTGCATGCTCACTGGTTTTTATACAAACACATATTACTAACCATATTGTTTGCATGTGCCTTGGTTTATACCATGCACATTCCCTCCACCACAGGGTATTCATTTCAACTTAGTTCTAGGTTCTCCCCTTTGGATAGAATTTTCCTAGTGACTTCGCATGCACCCCAAATGAGGGTGGGCATATATTGGTGTAGACACCTATAATTACGCCCAAGCAATTTAAATACTTAAATTGTGCTAATTATCCCCTTTCTCGCAAATCAACGACATATCATCAAAAGCACTCATTTTCCCTCATATCATCATTAATTAATTACACTAAGCTAATTAATTAAGTTGTCTATCCAACAAATACCCTAATTAACGACCTTCCGTTAATAAATCACCCCTTCTACCTAGACTAATTAATTATTATTAATTAATTAGCTTTCCCTTCCATTTAACCAATAAATCAATATTTAATTGATTTAATCCCCTTATAATAGCCTAAATCACACTAATATTCTTCTAATTGGCTTCTATAAGCTTACACCTACCTATTAATTAATCACCTTTGATTAATTAAAATACCCCCAACTCCCATGACTTGCTAAACATGTATTAAACCCTTCTAAAGTAAGGTTACCTTTAATAAAGCAACCTTATCCATTCCTAATCATGTTTTACCTTTATCCCACATTCATGAGAATGTGTTGAATCCTTTATCCTTTGGGCTATATAAAGAGCCCTCCACCTACCTTTTTACTTACACCTAAACTCCTTAGAGAGCAAATGCAAAGCATATAGCAAAGAGACTAAGAGCTTGCACCTTGCCCTTTTGAGAGTTCATCATCTTGAAGAGTTAAGCCTCTTTCTTAAAGTGCTTGGGTCATATGGGAGGTGTCAAAAGGGTCTTGTAGCCCAACTTTGATTAGCCCCCATTCCTAGGTTCTTGGAACATTAAGGACAACTATTTTGATAGCCATGGAGCTTACTTAGGTCCATTCATTTATTTGTTGTTAGAGAATAGAGGAGTTTAGATATTTAGCATTGTTAGTTTCAAAGTTTGTATTGATGAATGCTAGCATCTAACCCTTGTTTAATTCTTATCATGATGGTGTTTATGCTTTGTTTTAGCTAAATTGTAGAACTATTTTAGGTGGTAGTTCTTGTTTCATTTGATTTAGCATTAAGCAAAGTATACATGCACACATTTGGCACGCCCGGTGGGACTTACTCCATTGTCCTTTGCACTTAATTTCAAGTTTTTGTAGTTAAGTTTTATTTTTGGTTACTAACCCTCTTTTACACATGTTGATCTAACTTGTTTTTCTTAACTTGTTTTGTTGAGTTTGCATGTGTTGAGTCTTCCTTGTAGGTATGAAGGAGGTGAAGTGCTGTCAAAATTGGAATTGATGGGAAAATTTCAAGATTTCTCTATGTTTTCATTTTTAGAGCTTACTTTTTCAACATTTTACATGCTAGTTTTGTCAAATTCTTGAAAATTTTCAATTCTTGAGCATGTAGTTTAGTGTTTGATAGTGCTAAGTATTCTATTTACATATTAATGTGGTGGGTTGCTGCCCAAATTTAAATCTTGGTGAGAAAATTTCAAGATTTCATCATGTTTTCATTTTTAGAGCTTACTTTTTCAACATTTTACATGCTAGTTTTGTCAATTTCTTGAAAATTTTCAATTCTTGAGCATGTAGGTTAGTGTTTGATAGTGCTGAGTCTTCTATTTACATATTAATGTGGTGGGTTGCTGTCAAAATTTAATCTTGGTGAGAAAATTTCAAGATTTCATCATGTTTTCATTTTTAGAGCTTACTTTTTCATCATTCTACATGCTAGTTTTGTCAATTTCTTGAAAATCTTAAATTCTTGAGCATGTATGTTAATGTTTGATAGCGTTGAGTCTTCTATTCATATATTAATGTGATGGGTTGTTGTCAAAATTGAATCTTGGTTGGAAAAATTTGCCCATTTTGCAGATTAAGGGACGTTTTTTTTGACATTTTTTGAGTGCATGTCAAGTGCATACCCATGAGCATAAGAGCATATGCGTAACCCATCTTCCGAAGGCCATAACTTTTGCTCCTGAACTCGAAATGACTCCATTTTTTTTGCGTTGGAAAGGTATTGAAGTTAACTATGCAATGAAAACATAAATTCGGGATTTATACTTACAGAAGTTGCAGGTTTTTCTGTTATTTTAAAACTGGTCATTTTCTAACATGTCTAATGTTTTGATGAATGTTGTATTTCCATGCTTACTCGATTTAGACCAAAGCGTGTGTATGCTCTTCTCTTGCACCTTTTGGTGATCTTGAGAATCAAAAACAACTTTGATCTCTATCTTGTTAACATTGGGATTAAACTTGGAAACTTGATTATTCATTTTGCTTAAGGGAATGAACCTTTTACAAAGCATTTTTCAATGGTCCTTTGATTTGAAGTTTTCCATTTCTATATAGTTGGGATAAAGTTTGTGTATGCTCTTCTCTTGCACCTTAGGGTGATCTTGAGAATCAAAAGCAACTTTAGTCTTCATTTTATAACATTTGGTAAATTGGAAACTTCATCTTTCACTTTTGGTTTAAGGGAATGAACCTTTTACAAAGTATTTTTCAATGGTCCTTTGATTTGAAGTTTTCCATTTCTATATAGTTGGGATAAAGTTTGTGTATGCTCTTCTCTTGCACCTTTAGGGTGATCTTGAGAATCAAAAGCAACTTTAGTCTTCATTTGATAACATTTGGTAAATTGGAAACTTCATCTTTCACTTTTGGTTTAAGGGAATGAACATTTATCAAGAATTTTGTATGGTTCATTGATTGAAAAGATTTTCTTTAATTTTTAGTTGGATTATTTGTTGTGTATGCTCTTCTCTTGCATCCTTGGATGATCTTGAGAATCAAAAGCAACTCTTAATCCTCTTTTAAATAATGTGATTTTCTTGGAGAACTACTAACGCTTGAGTGCAGGACCTAAAAATGCTTGTCAAAGAAAGGAGGAACCAAAACAAAATCAAAAACTACTAATACAATTGTTATACAGGTTGCCAAAAGGTGTTCAAGCAAACCACACCTAATTAAACAAGATAAAAAGAACAACATATTCAAAACACTGTATTGCAGGTTTCGGAAAAGGGTACGTCCCTCTCCGCTCAACTGGAACATAACCCCTTTGGCATAACGCCTTAAGCTACAACAATGGGGGTGGTTCCAGGAACCCCAAAGTAGTCCACGCAAGAGGGAACCTTGTGGACGAAACAGGAAGTGCTCCGCACTACCTACTTGACTAGTGATTCCTTTGTGAGATAGAGTTACAGGTTGTCCGTTGTGGCGACCCCAGTGATAGTACACGTAGACGCACTAGTTGCCTACTATTCTTGAAGGGGGTAAAGTAAAGCCGAGATACTCCCAAACTAGTCAGTGTGACTTTTGGAGTAAATCACGCTCACTCGTGGCAACTTTGTAACACCTAGGGCGAGAGAACCACCTAGGAGAATATACTTTGGCCAGGAGCCCACTTTGACCATTTTAAAATAGTGTTGAGTTGTGAACCTTCTTTTTGAGAAACATGTGACGTATTACTTTCGCCTAGTTTTTACTTGCCTTAGGGCGAGGCGAAACTCTGCTGAAGTGAGGCTAGCATTTTTTGTCATTTTTCTTGATTTATTTCCTTCATATTCTTTTGACACTTTGTTGATCAAAAGAGGTGTGATTACCTTTGTGTTGCCATTCGACTGTTTCTCTCACTTTTATGTCCATTTACGCCCATCCATGTTTGCGGCTGGGTTAGTTAAACATCTAAAGTGAGCGGAGGTGTTTTCACGTCATTTGGTAGCCATTGTGATCTTGATACCCACGTCAAGATCGTCATTGTAGTTAGGCGTGGTTCATCACCGTAGACTTCCATAGAGGAGTTAGCTTGTTTGTCTCGTATCATTACAATTTCGATATTTACGTCTTGTTTCTTGTAAACTCGACATAAATACCTATATTGTACGGTTACGCTGCACACATTCTTAACTATTCCTAGCTATACTTTGAGCTTTTTAGTTTGGTTCTATTATTACCTCGATTTCAAAGAGTGCTAGGTGTTACCATTTGTGCGTGTTATATCAATAACACCTCGATATCAATACTTCACTTTCTAGTAAAGTGGGTTAACATATCTTGGTGATATTGCTGTGTCATTCACGAATTGTAATTGGCACTTTTTGAGATATAGGTCTTAATTGAGTTTGAGCTCGCTCATCGTATATCTTGATTGGGAGATCACATTGACTTCTTGTTTTTACTTACGTTTTGTTCATTTCCTTGAACTTGGCATAAGTGAAAACATCTTGTTGATCATCTTTGCATCGCATTTTCATATGGTGTATTTCCTTGTTGATTGGCTTTGTGTTTCACACTCGCATGATTGTTCCTTGTGATTATTCATTCAGAAAACTTATTTTCTAGGACAATCCCTTTTTATCTCATCGATATTACATCATCACGATGTCTATTTTCCTTAGACCTTCTTCAGAAAATCACACACGCATATCAATACTTACGAAATGTCTAGTTAGTTGTCCTTATGCTACCCAAATCGACATGTCACTTCCTTCCCTTTGAAGGAGTTTCATCACACTATCTAAATCTAGACATTTGTGCTTAAAACAACACCAAAAATGACTGACTATCGTGCGGTTCCCCATACTTACAAAAATATGGAACCTAGGTTTAGCAATTCAAATCAAAAGATTCCCATTACAACTAAACCTCGTTTGGTTCTTCGTGCTAGAGAGCCCATACGGGTAACTCGTTCCCCACCTTCATCTCATAGTCGGTGGTATGATTTGGACACGTCTGATCCAAATTATTATTCGAGTTCCCCCCACTCTTCTTCTAATTCTAATCCAAACATTTCCTCTTCTTCTGAGGATTCCAATCCAAATATTTCCTCTGACTCTTCTGAGGATTCAGATCCAAACTACTATTCGGATTCATCTAATTCGACTCCTAAGTCATCTAATGCGACTCCTAAGTCATGGTCCTCCCTTTCTTTGCAGGATCCTCTTCATCAATCATCTAATGTGACTCTTATGTCGCGGTCCTCCCTTTCTTCGCAAGACCCCTTTTATCAGTCGCCCCAACGACGTCTTCTTCCTTTGAAGATACACGCGACTCTGAATCCCTCCAATCAGAAGTATAATACAATTCTTGAATCACAGGGTCATCATTCATTTAATGCGACGTTTGAATCACAGTCCTCCCTTTCTTCGCAGGACCCTTGTCATCATTCATCTAATGCGATGCTTGAATCACAATCCTCCCTTTCTGCGCAGGACCCTTGTCATCATTCATCTAATACGATGCTTGAATCACAGTCCTCCCTTTCTTCGCAGGACCCTTGTCATCATTCATCTAATGCGATGCTTGAATCATAGTCCTCCCCTTCTTTGCAGGACCTTCTTCATAAATCACCCCCACGGAATCTTCCTTCTGTGAAGATTCGTGTGACTCAAAGTCCTTTGAGACAAACATCTAAATCGACCCATGTGTCGCAATCTACAGACTTTGGACTTAATCCTACTATTTTACATACGACATACCATTGTATAGGTAGGTCCACACCACCTTCTTCTACTCCTGAGACATCTAGCTACACATATTCTTCGTCCCCCACACCATCTTCTTCTATCAATAATCATCAAACATCTTCTAAGCCTTCCACACCAAGTGAACCTATTTCTTCCAATAAACCCCTAGGGATCGATCAACAACTCATACCGATTGATCTCTTTCAGAATGAAGAAATAATCAGGGCATTTATAGGGGCATATGAAGATATTCCTTTAGTAGATTACAAAAAGGGATTCTCTTTAGACTTTGATGCATCTGCATATTGTGAGGAAAAGGTTGATTCCTTTAATCAAGAAACGGAGGAAGAGCCTCAGATCATGCAACTTGATCCTCCTCTTATTCTTCCATCTTCACATTCTTCATTATGTGATGAAACTCCTTGGTCTTGCATAGATCCATGGCCTATCTTCTCATCACCCAATAACTCTTCGTCTATCATAATTCCTCAATCACAATCTCTTGTGGGGTCAGTGCCAAGTAGCCCTTCATCTTCATCTAGGTGTGGGTCACCTTCTAGTAGTCCTCCCTCTTTCTAGTAGCCCACTATCCGATTATTGGGGGTACATCTAACTCCTTATCTTCTATGTATGGATCACCCCTGGGTAGTCCATCATCTTCTATTCTTGGGCCACATCCCAGTAGTCCATCATCTTACATCTATGGGTCACATCCCAGTAGCCCTTCTTCTTCTATTCTTGGGCCACATCCTAGTATCCCTTCATCTTCTATTTATGGGTCACATCCTAGTAGCCCTTCTTCTTCTATTCTTGGGCCACATCCTAGTAGCCTTTCACCTTCTATCCGTGGCTCACCTCCTGGTAGCCCATCCTCTTCAATTCTTGGACCGTATCCTTTTCATCTATCACATATTTCTTCTATCAATGGTTGTGGCAAGCCCACTACCATTCCTATCGTTCCTATCATCAATCGTAAATTTTCACATTCTTCTCCTTCTCAAGGTCAGAAAATTCAAGCGTCAGCCTATAAGAAACCCAAACAGGTTCATTATCAAGCTCAGGTCAAAACTTCCAAGAGCTCAAAATTCCCCAACAACTGGAACAATCTCAAAGTTGTAAATCAAGCGCGATTCAAGAACGCACATCAACATAACCATCAAGTATGGCGTAAAGTGCATAAACCTCTGGATATGGAACTCAAGCTTCCACATACAAAATCCATGTTTCAGGATAAATCACAGTCCTTTGTTGAGTGTGAACTCACCACGATTATCGAGATTGGGGAAAACATGACTCTTGATAAACAAACACGCTTAGTCTCCCTTATCAAGGAAGTCGCAAACATCGTTGTTGGATCCTATCACACAGAGTGACTTTGTTAGTAACAACGGTTCAAATATATAATATATATATATATATATCAAAAATCTAAAAAATTAAAAAAAAAACAACAAAAATCAAAGGTACAAAGATCAAACATTGCAATCAGGTGTTGCGTACACATGGATATTTCTTTCTTCCCTTCCTTGCTATTCTTCTGCAAGTCTTCCTACCATTTTCATCCCTTCGGTGATATTTTGGTTAGCTTATTTGCATGCATTTTGTGACATTTATCTCTATGGTATCTGTTTGCCCCTGGTCTTTTATCACCTTGGTAAATTAAAGAACGACTGACCTCATGGAGATCCTATCACATTCAAACATCTAATAAACTTGTTGCGAAGAAATTTTGGACATATTTGTTGACACTAGCCAATGTCGTCATCACAATCACTTCCACCTCCTTCCATCAAGCCATCAGTGGTTCTTAACCCCTTGTCAAACAAGAGAGCTGAAATAAGTTTTCAAAAAGCAAAAGAATCAAACAAAACTCAAAAGCTAAAAGCTACAAATCAAAAGAAAATTAATATATAACTCTCTCTTGGGGTATTTCCAATAATCTCTATCAGGGGCTATGGACGCCTGACTGGCAGTAGAGCAATGTTGTGATTAGAATCAAATACATCTCCGTCGGGGCTATGGACGCTTGGCTGGCAGCGGAGCAATGTACGGTTATCCTTTCACCCTCCATTCACAAAATCACTTATCAAAATAAATCATTCCTACACATTGGCTAGGGTCTCTTCACTTGTTGTCTATTAAATCTTCACTTCAAGAGGTAATAAAATCCACGTGCACACACTGGATCTCTATGAGTAAACAGGATTAGTATGTTACCAAGTGTCTTTTTTGGACCTTGTTCAGACTCTTACTCTAGTCCATATCTCGTCTCACGATTTATGCCTTTGGCTAATCACTTCTTCATCGCGAGGCTTCTAAGCTACATTCATATCATTCACATCATTCTTCTCCTTCGTTCAGAACATCCATGTGTATAAGATTACTTATTTTCCATGTTTTTCGAAACCTTTGTCCCCTTCCAAAAAAAAAAAAAACAATCTTCTCCTTCCTTTTTATCATGTGATTGTAGGCCAAATTACGTTGAGGGCATCCTTGCCTTCTTCCCAGCACTTCATGGGTTTACGTTCACCATCATGTTGAACCTATCCATAATGGCCTTGGGTCCCATTTCTACCTGTGAAGAGTTTACCTTTGAATACTCTCACCTAATTGTTGGGGAATTTTTTGCATCTTCATCTTTCTGGTACGCATGTCGCTTCTGCCCTTGTATATTCCCTACCTAACGCTGGGGGCATCCATGCTTTCTTGGTTACCTGCACATAGCTTTGGAAAACTGTTAAAAACACAAAAACAATAGAAAATTGTTTCAGAAAACACAAAAACAATAGAACATTGTTTCGAGAAAAACACAAAAACAATAGAACATTGTTTTGAGAAAACACAAAAACAATAGAACATTGTTTTGAGAAAACACAACAATAGAAAATTGTTTCAAGAAAAACACAAAAACAATAGAAAATTGTTTCACAGAAAACAACAAAAACAATACATATATATCAAAAAAATCCAAAAACAAGGCAAAATTTTTCACAAAATTCCTAAAAAGTAAAACACCCTACCAAATGGTAACTTGCTTCTTACGGCTGAAACTTGTGTCTTGCGCATGGTATTTTCTCACATATCCTAGAGAAAAAAAATTGGTTTGTCTCACATCTTCCCCAATTAATATGACTCGCACTTGATCACCGGATTCACAACCATTCACAAAAGTTAGTTGCTTGTTTCGTCTATACTCTGGGGCACTTTTGGTTGCATGGTGCTGTTTCGTTGCGCATAAACGCTTTTCATGGACCCCGTGTCCATTTTCATTTCCCCTTGCATATATCCTTGCTTGGGGCATCATTTTTAACCCTTGTCGTCAATCACGAACTTGTGGATCTCTTCAGCACTGATAACAAAATAGTTGTACAATTGTCTTGACCATTGTTGGGTTATATATGCGTTTGTACTTGTTTTCCCTTTTATGTTGTATGAGCTTGTTTCCTTCTCGTATTGCATTGCATTTTGTATGTTGCATGGAGTTGGTACTTTCAGCAATGGATAATTGTTCGTAGTATGGCTTTTCATGTCATTCTACCTTTGTCGTATGCTTGTATTTTTCATAAGGACCGATGATGTAGTTCCTATGGCAATATGATGACATCAAATTTGTTCCAAACAAATAAGCGGCTAGAGGTTAAGCTCTTCTCTCCTCTCATCCATATTTCTTCTACACCACTTCCCTTTCACCCCTATTCTCCCTCTCCTCAGGGCATCTTGCCTCGTCCCCATTATTCTGCCTACTTCTCATCTTTTTCGATCGTCAATCGACTTCCTTCATCACCCCATCGACACTCGAGGGGGCATCTCTCCCTCCTACTAATTTTTCTTCTATCCCTTCAAAATCTCTTCTGTCTACTATCTTTGAAGTGGCATCACTTACACCACCCCAAAGAGGGGCAAATGTAGACACCTATAATTACGCCCAAGCAATTTAAATACTTAAATTGTGCTAATTATCCCCTTTCTCGCAAATCAACGACATATCGTCAAAAGCACTCATTTTCCCTCATATCATCATTAATTAATTACACTAAGCTAATTAATTAAGTTGCCTATCCAACAAATACCCTAATTAACGACCTTCCGTTAATAAATCACCCCTTCTACCTAGACTAATTAATTATTATTAATTAATTAGCTTTCACTTCTATTTAACCAATAAATCAATATTTAATTTATTTAATCCCCTTATAATAGCCTAAATCGCACTAATATTCTTCTAATTGGCTTCTATAAGCTTACACCTACCTATTAATTAATCACCTTTGATTAATTAAAATACCCCCAACTCCCATGACTTGCTAAACATGTATTAAACCCTTCTAAAGTAAGGTTACCTTTAATAAAGCAACCTTATCCATTCCTAATCATGTTTTACCTTTATCCCACATTCATGAGAATGTGTTGAATCCTTTATCCTTTGGGCTATATAAAGAGCCCTCCACCTACCTTTTTACTTACACCTAAACTCCTTAGAGAGCAAATGCAAAGCATATAGCAGAAGAAACTAAGAGCTTGCACCTTGCCCTTTTGAGAGTTCATCATCTTGAAGAGTTAAGCCTCTTTCTTAAAGTGTTTGGGTCATATGGGAGGTGTCAAAAGGGTCTTGTAGCCCAACTTTGATTAACCCTCATTCCTAGGTTCTTGGAACATTAAAGACAACTATTTTGATAGCCATGGAGCTTACTTAGGTCCATTCATTTATTTGTTGTTAGAGAATAGAGGAGTTTAGATATGTAGCATTGTTAGTTTCAAAGTTTGTATTGATGAATGCTAGCATCTAACCCTTGTTTAATTCTTATCATGATGGTGTTTATGCTTTGTTTTAGCTAAATTGTAGAACTATTTTAGGTGGTAGTTCTTGTTTCATTTGATTTAGCATTAAGCAAAGTATACATGCACACAATTGGGTGAATCAATAACCTCATAAAGCAACTCATAACTACAATACAATACAATTAAATAAAAAATCAACACATGATATAGTTTCCAAAACGGCCTAGAATTTGACTTGGGTCCTCATTTAAACACAAACTCCAATTCTCAGATACAAACACTAGCGCATGGGTTCTCCTGACCTATCATGGATGCCTATGTCTTGGGGGAAGATACAATTACTTTCTTATATCAACATAGTTTACAACAATTCATAGATCAATTTTCACAATACAGGCACAATCCTCCAACAAGAAAAATGTATTCTTTCTCCATTTCTACACGGAACAAAGACGAAACTAATACGGTACAACTCAGGATAACATGGATCACACCATCTAAAGTGGTGTATAATTTCAAAAGTAGTCATGGAAGGAGAGTAACATTATACGTCTTGTTGATCTATGATTCCAGCTTCCTGTGTAGGTGACTGTACAAGTAATCAAGAAACACTGAATCATGTCGAGTATACAAGGGCTTAGTACCTTGCAGATAGAGATGGATGATACGGGTGCAAAGAAAATAGATGCATGATATCAAGAAGCTAGATCTGCAAAACTGAAACAAATAAGATTAGATCATAATATACGGGGGTTGCCCAGACAGTACCAGTTCCAAGAGGATTTTGACTCCCTTGGAGGCTGTCAACCCCGTGTTTAAAAAGATGACGATAAATGTTAAACAGAAGATAGTATGCAGAATTACAGAAATATAAAATGACTAGCAAACTAAAATGACTAAGAAAAACTTACCTAGGGCTCTGATCTGGAGATGGAAACGGGCATTAAGACGGAAAGGTAAGAGACACTGTCAGAGCTTTTTCCTTCAAAGGGGCAGAACTTAGTTAAGCTCTTCATTTTTCTTAATATATATATCCTCCTCCTCTTTAAAGTATATTTTGTTTAAAAATCTATCTCCTCCTTTTTTTTCTAATATGGGGGAAAACCCCATATTTATAGTTTAGATGTGAGGCTAAACTGCAGGTTAGATGATACACAGGGTGTAGTAAAGTAACATGAGTTAGGGATGTGATGTGATCATGTGGGTCCCATATTTTGACTTATTAGGCAAAGTGGGGGACATTATTTGAATGGGGAGTGAGATAAAGATTTCATTTTTAAAAATAAGGTGTCGGAGATATGCATTATGAATTAAATAATTTGTGAGAGATGGGGGATGATGCCAAAAATTGAATTATCACATGGGTCCATATGGAGCCCATTGATAATCAATCAAATAATGTGAAAAAATAGATAGGATTTTATTTAATTTCAGAGAAAAAGATGCGAGGATGGAATTAACATGCATGTGAGATGTCGGAGGGGCGCTATACCAAAAATAGGTGTCTACATTTGCCCCTTTTTGTTGAGTGGTTTGTGATAGCAAGCCACGAGACAAAAACTAAAAGTGTTAGATGAAAGATATGTCTGAGGATGGATGAAGACATGACCAAAGGCAAGATGCACTAGGTAAAAAAGGATCACAATAAATAAAATACAAATATGGCGGTGACTCCAATATCACATCGGTAGAGGAAAATTGCGGTCTCAACGGAGACAGACGACAATGTTCTACAGACTAGTGAGTGGGTGAAGACCACTGCATTATGGATGTAAACCGTGATGACCAATGGGTCATGGGAAATTATCGAAATATGTGCAACTAAATGCAAAAAATGTGTGCAATCCTTTGTCTGCAAGGAATCGTGTGAAAAATCATGCATCCACAAAAGAGGCGTGGATGAAGATATTGATGCCCCAGCACAGGGCACATGAAGGACACAAAGTGAGTTATATGTGTTGATAACTATAAGGATGAAAAGGTGCCCCAACATAATACATAGATAGAATAATCATAAATATCGACAAGATGAGCAGATATGATAGAAAGGTGAAATAAAATTCCCTAAAAGGGTAATAAATATGATGACAATCATGTTTCATAGGAAAGATGTATAAGTGTTAGCAAATTAGAAGGTGAAGAAGATAAAAGTATCATTTCTTTGGTAAGTGTGATAGAGATACTTTTGCGAAAAAACAAAAGCAGATCAAATATTCAAGGAAGAGAACAAGATTAGATAGGTGATGGCCGTTTTGGTACCTTCTAAGACAAAAATGTCAAAAGAAGATGGGAAGATATTCTTAGAAATGGATATGATGAGGTCCCTGTGAGAGGACTGACAAAGATAAAATATGTGACAGAGTTTTTAAAAAGAGAAGAGGTCAATATGGCAAAGAGAATAACAAGAACGGTAATGAAAGGGATAGATAATGATACATAAACGGAGAAACATCGGCATTGAATGTGAATTCCAAATGTAGTAGATGTCGAGAAAGAGAGAAGGGAATAGACAGGAGGATTGGTTGATTATGAGAAGAGCAAGAAAGATTGAATATGAAGGCGACAGGGATATGAAGAAGATAACAAGGAATGAAAATAAGGAATGAAAGGGATGAAAGAAGATAACAAAGAAGGATTATAGAGAAATGGGGAAATGAAGAAGGAAAAACAAAGAGAAGACAAGAAAAGAACAGAGCAGAGGATTAAATCATGGAAAATGAGAGATTTATTTTAAATGAAATATTTGATGAAGGATGGAGCAGAGGAAAATAGAGAGGTAATGGAAAATGAAAGAGATGATAGAGCAAAGAAAATTGAAGGAAACATATCATAGTGAGGAAATCCAAGGCAAAGAATATGGAACTGACCGCATGGAAACACATGTGGATGATGAGATGATAAAGGAAATGGGATAACACTGAAGAGTTAGGTTTTAAATGGGGAAGTAAGGAGGAAGTGCGAGGTAAAATGGGGAGAAAGATGATATAGAGGAAGTAAAATAAGATGAAGATCATAAAGGAGGAGAAGACAACGAAGAAAATTATGCTGAAGGAAGTGAACCAAGAATGAAGATACTTGGTAAGGAGTGAGAAGCATAAGGAACGTAAAGAGAAAATTGAGGAAAGGAATGACATCGATTGGAAAATAAATGGAGATGCATGAGATGAGGATATGCTGATGAAGAGAAAATAAAGAGAAGGTGTATGATGAAGACAGTGAAGAAATTAGCAAGGAAGAATGGAAGATAGAGAGGTGGCGAGGAAAAAGAAAGGATGGTATAAGAGAGGCAATGTCAATGAATGGATGTTAGGAGAAATCCACTGATAATGATCAGTAGGAAAATATGGGACAAAAGATGAGACAAGGAAGAAAGTAAATGAAGAATGGGAGGGAGAACGCCAATGAAGGGATGTTAGGAGAAGTCCTTCGATAATGATCAGAGGACACAGAGGAAGGAAGGAATGAAGATAGAATGGAGGAGGTAAAAGAAAAGGATTGAGGCTGTGTAGGATGGGGATGAGTGATTTTTAGGATAAGTCCATCAATAATTACTAGCATGGAAACAAAAGATTATGATGAAAGAATGTTAGGAGAAGATTAATGACAATGACATGTAAGTATGGGAGTAGATATGTGGGAGAACTCTAGAAGACAGAGTGGCAAGAGTAAAGAAAGGAGGGAAAATGATGTGTAGGAAGATGAAAATGAGGAGAGGATGTAGTGGATGAGAATGAATGAGAGAGAAATTAAGAAACAAGACATGAAATGAACGAAGAAGCAATGGTTAAGTAATATTACCGAACAAGGGATGATAAAAGATAAACTCAAGAGGAAAGACTATTAGGATATATGGCATCGTTTGCAAGGAGACATGAAAGGTGAGGAGGATGATGTGGAGACAAATGGTGATGAGTGGACATGCAGAGTGACAGGAGCAATGGATAAAGATACGGTGTTTAGCATGTGGGGTAGATGGGGGAGCTGCAGGATAATGAACTTGCCTTAAGATGGACTCTCGAGTAAGATTCTTCAATGCCACTGAGGAGTGACTTAAGTAAGATTACCAAATTAGCAATGGACGATGATGGATAGGAGAAAAACATTCATAGTGTGAAATTGGATGTGATTTTTGTGGAAGATGATTTGGATGAGATGAATGGAACATAGTTGTACCATGATCGTAGAGGCGGAAGTATGTTTCAGACTGGTTGAGAGAAGAGATAAGGATGGGGGCCACTGGAAGGCATTGCAGATATAACCAATACCATGTCTTAAGATATAACTCTTAATGATAGTTAGATATGCCAAAAGATCATGATGGAAAGATGGATGAAGGATGCTCATAATCCTAATATAGACATGAAGAAGGGATCAAAGGTGTGACCTATACATGGGAAGAGTGATCTTAAAAAGTGATGTATACCTTAAGTCTATGGAACAAGTTGATGGGAAAGGAGGTGATAACAATAGTAGAAAGTTGAACAATGCGGGAAGCTTTCAGAGGAGTATTGATACATGAAGGTTGATCAATGGAGAAAACCTTCCATATGCAATAATAACAGTGGAGCCATCCTGTAAGGGGATAAATATTATTATAGTACATAATATGGAAGGGCAAGAATAAGGTGATAGTCATCCTTCAAGGGATCAGTCTATTTCTAAGGATATTGATTCGTATTTTCTAAGTTCTTTTTCATTGGTAGATATGCCTGAACTACTTTCCTTTGAGGGATCAGTCTGTTTTTGATCCAATTTGCATTAAGAGATTTACATACTTTGAAGTTTAGCTTCACATGGGGGAGAGCTGAGAAGAGCTAATGTAAACCACTTAAGAGGGGATAAGGAATGCACAGGAGACATCCTGGACCCTTCGCATGGCTGCAAGTAGGAGAATGATAAACTAATGGATGTTACCACAATGGTTATGGGATTTAGATGAAAGTAGTGAAATGGTGACTGCATAAGTCAGATTATTACAATGATAAATGGAAGGGGACAATAGATGGCATAACAATCAAAGGATGTAACTAAGTTTTCATTGATAAATATGCTAACAGTATATTGGTCGCAAGTGCAATGCATTAAGAGGTCACATTTTTGGTATACCACCACAATGAGTGGAAGACAATTCAGTTACAATAAGATGAAATGATATACAAACACGAAGATAACACTAACATATAGACCACAAAGGTGGACTTAGATGAAAATAAATGATGATGCCCTCAAATGAGACATAAACATAGAAGGACAAATCATGGCCTCAAAAGAGGGCTTCAATGAAATAAGACGGTACTCCCAAAAGGAGCATAAACATAAAAGAACAAATATGGCCTTAAAGGAGGACTTACGAAATAAATGGTGTCTCGAAGGAGACATAAATATGGCCACAATGGTGGACTTCAAATGGAGAAATGGTGTCCCTCAGATGCAGACACAAATATGGCCTTAATGGTGGATTTCAATGAAAAATATGACACTCCTCAACAGAAGGACGGACATGGCCACAATGGTGGACTTAAAATGACGATGAGGATTTGGGTATAAATAGTTTAGATTGGATGAATATGAAGGAAATAAACAAAACAAATGTCAAAGAGCGAAGTCCCCTTGTAACAAGGGGGCTGTACATATGATATGCTCAAGGGGGAGGGAAAGATTATTCCCCCAATGAGTTAAATGTGAAGGAGGTAAAGGATGTTGAAGGACTTTAGATGAGATGGTTTTAAATTTGGATGGGGTGAACGATCGGAGAGTACAAGTGTGCTTAGTAAGATAAGTGGTATTAATAAACAATGGAGAGCATTCCTTAGGAGAAATAACATGGGATGGATGGCTATTAAGGGATGATGTGGATGGAGGGATCATGGGAGATCCTAACATATGGAATATGGATTGGATTCAAGGTATATGGAGAAGGAAATTTCTCTTGGATGAGTAAGTCATCCTTCACTATAAGATTTTGGACGATTTACTGAAAGGCCTTATAATGTTTGATGTCGTGACCTAGGGTATGATGATAGAGTGCAACTGCAATTAGGATTGAACCATGATAGCTTGGGACCATAGGGATTAAAGGATTTAATAGGAGGAAGTTTGATGGCATATGTTTGAGTTAAATGTTGAAATATGTCTACGTATGACGCCATTGAAGTGTCATGGGAAAGGTACCTTTTGTGGGTTTTGATGGGATGTCTTAGCTTGGAGTTAAGAGAAAACGTGGATGTAGATTAGCTGGGTGAATTTCATGTTGTGGAGGAAAAATCAAATTTAGTTGGAGGATGATATTGTTTGGATGTGGATTGATTATTGCAAGATGTCATAGATGGAAAAATTGATCCTGACATGGATGTTGTGGCATTGGATTGTCGAGAAGAGGGAAAAACTGAATGTTTCTGTGGAGGTGCAGGGGAGTGTCGGGGATGTTTGCCCTGAGCCTTATAATTTGACCGAGAAGATTTACCGAGCTAGAAGGGATGAAAATAATTTCAACTGTAGGATTTGATAGCAGTGGTGTGGTTATCAATGGAGAAACTATCTCTGAAATAAGACGAAGATGTTGATGAAGAGATAGGTGTTTGCATGATGTGATTGATGATATCTATGTGAGATGTGGATTGTTTTAGGTTTTGACATGGAAAGAGATGATTTTTTAGAGGGAGAAGGTAAAGAATCTTTATTTGATCTAGGTGGATATGTTGGTACAGTAGATGATTTGATGGGTATATTTGATAAGGTTACAGATTCGAGAAGATTGGGTTGGTGTGATAGAAGGATTATGTAAAAAGTATTGGGGTAGACTGGGTGAAGTGGCCATGGGAAAGGTTGTCAAGGTAGAGATAGGTGGACTTGTGGATATGGTAGGTATAGGGGTTGCTTGGATAGATAAAGTTGTAGGAACTTTTGGAATATGTGGAGATGTGAGTGATGTGATAACTGATGGAGTAGACCTTATAGGTATGGGTAATGCAACAAATGCAGGAGCATTTTCAGGTGTAGAAGTAGAAGGGACTAGTTGTTCCATTGAGACAAATATGGGTGAAGAAATAGATGGGAGAGATGTAGGGAAATGTGTGGATATGAATGGGGCCGAAACGGGTGCTAACAATGAATCTAATAGGGTAGATTAGGATGTATTTGAAGCAACAGGAATGGATGATATCGTTGAATTTGATGTGGATGTGGCAAGGATAGGAGAAGGTACAGGTTTAGGAAAAATAGTGAAAGTTGATGTAGGTGTAACTGGTTCTAAATAAAAGGTGGGAATAATTTCCATTGTGGGAACATGCGGAGTTGGTGATAATATGGGATCTTGATTGATAGTGTAAACCATACAAGTGTTTGATAGTTGAGATGTAAAGGGGGTGATGTGATTTGTTGGTGGTTGATTATTTTGTGCAGTGGAGGTATCAATTTGGATATCCCTTGATTTATAAGTTGTTAGACACGATCTTTAAAGGAACGACATCTCTCAATGTCATGACCTCTGACGTGATGATATTTACAAAAGTGGGCCTCGTGATACCAAATAGGATTGGCTTGCAATTCATCTATGGGTCGTATGGGAGGAAGTTGGATAGATTTTACACTTATCAAATATAGAACTTTATGATTCTCCTAAAGGAGTGTAGTTAGCTGTTGATTGAGGAGATCGCTGTTGAGACCATGTGCTTGGTGTAGATGGGATGAGGGTTCAATGACCATAGTGTGGGCCGTACCTTTAAAATTTTCATTATGTGTAAATGGTTTGGTGGATTTAATTTTTGATTTAGTTAAACTTAGTGTAAGATGGCCCTGCTCAATGGCACGGGTTTCAAGCTTGCAAGCCATTGTGAAAGCTTCATCAAAGGTTTGGAATGATTTGATCTGCAAAGTGGAAGATATATTTTTGGCACACAAACGTGAGAATAAGTCGATGAGTTCAATTTGTGGGATAGTGAAGGATAATTGGTTTATAACAACATGCCTTCATGTGATGAAGTCAGTGATGGACTCATTTTCATACTGTCAAATGGTATATAGATCAGCGATAGTGGTCTTGTGTGTGATATTGATAGAAAATTGTTCTAAGAACAACTGTGTAAGTTGGGTAAAAGAGAATATGGAATGTCGTGGGATATTGTGGTACCAGCCCAATGTAGGACAAGACAGAGACATAGGGAAAGTGCGAAGAAGTATATCATGATCATGCGCAATAAGACAACATGCGTGTTTAAATGTGAGGAGATGTTGTTTGAGATTTTCTTTATTATTAAACTTATTAAATGCAAGAAGTTTCCAATGAGGAGGGTAAGGTTTAATTGGAACTAATGGATGAATCGGTTCATTAAAAATTTGTTCATAGGATAAGGTGTTCTTGGATGGTATGGTAAGGGTTTCTAAATAGGATAACTAAATCATTAAGGCATGAATTGAATCACTCGAGGTGTTGTAAGGTTTAGATTGGATTGGCTGTGTGGTTTGAAAAATAGTTTGATAAGGCAAATGATGTGTTTGTGGGTGTGTGGGTGTTTGGTGAAGCGTTTGATATGGTGGTTGATAAGTTTGTGGATAGGTCATTCACGGAATGGTTTGATAAGACAGTTGATTAATTTGTGGATATGTAGATGTTGGAGGAGTTGCTTGGCAACTACTAACATGTTTCATAGGTTGGGATTGTTGCATAGGTTGATGTTGAGCAATAGGAATATGGTGTGTTTGTTGAAGCTGGGTAGGTTGTTGTGGTAGATGATAAGTAGGGATATGAGTGTTAAGGGGTTGAAACTATTGGAGAATAGGATGGGTAGGAATGTAGGTATTCAAAGGCTGAGATTGTTTCATGGGCATACTAGTGGCAGATGAAATAGAATTGAAAAAAAGGATGTGGGTGGAATGCAATCCACCAAGTGAGGAGATTGGGAGGATTGAGAGATTGTACGGTATTTTTGGAGTAAGAAGTCATACATGCGGTTAGGAGAAGATTTGAGTGTATCTAGAGGATTAGGAGATGGTGGTGCAATTGATTTAGGAAGACTGGCTTGACTAGAGATATGAGGGTTGGTGTCAAAGTGGGGACAATTTTGGATGACGTGGTTCTCATGAGGTGAGACCATGGAGACTGGAGATGGAGTGACTGAAGGCATGGTTTTGAATTTAGAATCCTGTTAAGTGAGATCATCAGAGGAAGTAACTTTATTGGATAGAGCATATTGTTGTTTTGTCTCGATTTGGGAGAGAGTGACATAGATGTGAAATAGAGAAACACATGTTTATGTATATTGTTGACAAAAAAATCAAGCAGAATTTTTTTTAGCATCATGATTAATTTATAGAATGTGAACAGAAAAGAAAAGTAGGTAATGAAGGTGCCTAAAGGATTCTAAGGATGGTTTCAAGTAGTTATGGATTGGGATATGTCAGAGAAGGTTTCCTGTTGGGTGTTTAGGTCCCCATCAGTTAACCAGGCAAGAGGAATGTTTGGAAGTGTTAATTATGTTTGTGCAGTCTTAGGTAGTGTGTGATAAGTGAAATGTAGAGAGTCAAATTCTTTACTTAGGTTATGTGATCAGGAAGGATGCAAAAGGTTAATTTTAGAACAAAATGAAATCTGACATTCGATGTATATAGACACTCAAGAAAGGGAAATTTTGATTCAGAAAAGAGAAAATAGAGAAAAATGAGAAATACCTGGAGAAACACTTGTTGGTGTTATGTGATTGTACTTGATGATGGTGTTTTTAGAAGCGCCAGTTAGTAACATGAAACACCTGGGTACCCTGAAATTAGATGATTCATGTTCATAGATGGGGTTGATAAGAGGTGACTTGTGTTTTGGTTTAATCGTAATTTAGACTTTGATTGTAAAAAGAAAATATGGCAATTAGTGGATACGAGTTAAAAAATGATTTTAAAAAAAAAAGATAAAAAAAGATAAACAAAGACACTCTCTAATATATGAGAAAAAAAAAATTCTAGGTGTAGAATTTTTGTCTAAAAAAAAAAAAAAAATCACCGTTTGTCTATCAAGTTAGAATAAACACATTATTGAAACTAGTTAAATGTAAATTAAATGTAAATTAAATTATAAACTATGAAATAATTACGATTAAATAATAAAATAAATGATGAGATAATGATTAAAATAGCTCCTAAATAAATACTCAATATAAATCGTAATACAGACCGAAAAACACCACAATGTGATAATGCATTCAAAGTAATAAATTACGACATGTAATAGACAAATAAAAAACAACTTGAGACTTATAAGACTAAACGCTAAATGACTAAAATAACAATTAAGCACCTAAACAATAAACTACGTTATCAAAACAATATGAACATGTAGGTTGCATTTATTTATGTAGTGAACTATCAATAAGAGTACTTCTAAATTAAATGATTTATTAATGTCTTATATTCTACAATAGTCAACCGACAAGATATGAAAATGATAAGATATCTACAATAATGGGACTATAAAAAGAAGTGAGGAGCAATATCTAATCAAAAATTCTCATTGACAGAGCATTGTTCACTTTTAGGTATGCCCAAGGTGGTCCTACTGCACGTGGACATGGATTTCACATGTAGAATGACATAAGAGAACCAAAAGAGATCTAAACAAGAAGTTTATAATTGGGTATGATGCTATGAGATTTGTTTATAAATAGAGTGGAAAAGATTGTAAAGCAATTGCTTAATAAGGAGACTGTACAGGCATGAAATTACACTTCAATACCTCCATTGTTGCATTCTAGCTAGTGTGCAACCATTTCATGCAATAGATTTGGACGGAGCTGCCACAGAAGGAAGGCTATTTCAAGTGCAGATTGTCCTGGCCATCTCGGTAGAAGTTTTTGTTGACATGATACGTTTAATGAAAAGCACGGGAGCTGTGTTTTTAATGTAACTGAGATACATCCAAAAGATATGCTCACGATATTCCTGGAGTTGCTTTAATGACTCTGCTTGCATCAAGATTAAATCACTAGAATTGCACGTGGAAAAGAGATGAGTGAGCTTCGCGGAGAGAAAAGAAGTAGCTCGGGAGTTGCATGAGAAAAGGATCAAGTCAGTTGGATGGAATGGCTAACCAGTTGAGGAAAAGAGGAGCCTGGTGGACATGGGAAGAAACTAGACAGAGGTGTAGTAATGAAGAATCGTGGAGAGAAGGGGATAGTCAGCCGAGGGGCGAGTTCAGAGTTTGGTGGGAGTTGGTGGGAATGGCTCGGGGCATAGGAATGGAGGTAGCTCAGAATGAAAGGAGTCATTTATAGGGGATGATGGATAGGTGCAGTGTGTCAGAATGGAGAATTTAGTGGGGGAGTCAGTTAAGAGGACGCAGCTTAGGTAGAAGAGATGGGAGGAAGGAAAGGAGAGGTGCGGAAGAAGAAGGTGACAGGGAAGCTCATGGGAATAAGGAGCGTGGTGGTGGGCAAGCTAGAGTTGAGGGGAGTGGAGAGGAGAGGGATATTGGTGGAGATGGGGAGTGCATGGGATAGAGAGGGGGTCAGGTGGTTAAGGAGCACAGGGTAAATGGCTGAGCGGGTAGTGGAAAGTGCGTGTAGTTTTGACAGAGTAACGAGGGTCGTGGTGAGTGGAGTGTGCATGATGGATGGTTGGGAGATGTAGTGGAGATCAGGTGTAAGGTGGAAGGGAGATAAGGAATTTGGATTTTTGGACGGTGAGGTGGGATGGGGAGATGGAGCTCGCGGTAGGTGAGGATGTAGCTCGGGAATGTGCATAGTGAGGACAAGCCAGCCGAGTGGTGAGAAGTGAGGCGATACTTAAGCCAAGTTGGCTGAGTTCAGGAAATTAGGGGGTAGTTTTAGGATAAAAACTTAATCATTTTTTAAATTAATTTTAATTAATTTTTTTTACTAAATGATGAAAAAAATTTAATATTAATTATAAGCAACCAAATGAAAAAAATTTGAAAACGAGAAAGGCTACATATCTTGAAGTGACGACAAAAAAAGACTAAATGTACATACCACGCCGTACAGATGGAGATAACATTAAAAACCTACAAGCAAGTGAGTTGAAAAATGAAACATTTACAAAATATATTATGTGATGACAACTAGGAAAATAATAAATTACACAATCAAACTTGAAAACATAGCCAAATGATAAGGTTAATTTCTAGATTCCTCCCCCATGCAGGTAAACAAAAAACAAAAAACAAAAAGCATGTACCTCCAAGGTGACTTAAATGATGGATTGTACTAAACTTAGATCAATGAACATTAGGACCATGCAAACAAGCAAGTTAGAAAAGATGAGAAAAAAATAAAAAAGAAAATGACCAGATCTAGGATCTGGTCCCACCAAGCGTGCCAAATGTTGATATGTGTTTCCAGCTTCCTGTCTAAATGAGTGTATGAGTAATCAAGAAACATGAGATAACATCAAGTATACAAGGGCTTAGTACCTTGGAGATGAAGATGGATGATACGAGCGCAAAGAAAATAGATGCATGATATCAAGAAGCTAGATCTGCAAAACTAAACCAGATAAGATTAGTTCACAATATGTGGGGGTTACCCGGATGGTACCGGTTTCAAGAGGATTTCAACTCCCTTGGAGGATGTCAACCCTCGTGTCAGAAAATATAACAATAGATCGTGAACAGTAGAAAAAAAAATGACAATAAACTGAAATAACAAGAGTACTTAGCTTATGTCCTGCTATAGAAATGCAACCGGGCATCAAGATGGCAAGATAAGAGACACTGTTAAAGCTTTCTCCTTCTTCTTTTTAAAAATATAGCATCTTTCTTAAAAATATATCCCTCCCAAAATATGGGGGAAAACCCCATATTTATAGCTTGGATATGAGACTAAACTGTAGGTTAGATGATACCCATGGTGTAGTAAAATCACCTAAGTTAGGGATATCATGTGATCACATGGGTCCCATATTTTGACTTATTAGGCAAAGTGGGGGACATGATTTGAATGGGGGGTGAGATAAAGATTTCATTTTAAAAGGAAGGTGTTGGAAATATGCATTATGAATTAAATAATTTGTGAAGGATGGGGATATGCCAAAAGTTGAATTATCAAATGGGTCTACATGGAGCCCATTTGATAATCAATCAAATAATGTGAGCAAATAAATAATATTTTATTTAATTTAAGAGAAATATTTGCGAGAATGGAAATTACGTGAATGTGAGATATCAGAGGCTTGTTATACCAAAAATAGGTGTCTACATTTTCCCCATTTTGTTTAGTGGTATGCGATAGCAAACCACGAGACAAAAACAAAAAGGGTTAGATGAAAGATGTGTCCGAGGATGGATGAAGACATGACCAAAGGCAAGATGCCTTAGGCAAAAAAGGATCACAATAAAATAAAAAAATTATGGCAATGACTCTAATATCACATCGGTAGAGGACAATTGCGGTCTCAACAGAGACAGACAACAATGTTCTACATACTAGTGAGTGGGTGAAGACCACTATAGTATGGATGTAAACCGTGATGACTAATGGGTCATGGGAAAACATTGAAATATGTGCAACTAAATGCAAAAAATGTGCACAATCCTTTGTCTGCCAGGAATTGTGTGAAAAATGATGCGTCCACAGAAGGGACATAGATGAAGACAATGATGCCCCAACATAGGGCACGGGAAGGACACAAAGTGAGTTATATATGTTGATAAGTATATGGATGAAAATACGCCCCAACATAAGACATACATGGATAAGATATCCTAAGGGGAATAATCATAAATGTGGATAAGATGAGCAGATAGGATAGAAAGGTCAGATAAAATGCCCTAAAAGGGTGATAAATATGATGGTAATCATGTTTCATAGGAAAGATGCATAAGTGTTAGCAAATTAGAAGATAAAAGTATTCCTACTTGTTCGATAAGTAGGATAAGAAGTCTAGATAATTTTGCGACAAAATAAAAGTAGAGAAAATATTCAAGGAAGAGAACAAGATTAGATAGGTGATGGCAATTATGGTATCTTCTAAGACAAAAAATTCCAAAGAATATGGGAAGAGATTCCTAGAAATGGATATGATGATGTCCCTGTGAAAGGACTGATACAGATAAAAGATGTGATAGGGTTCTTAAAAAGAGAAGAGGTCAATGTTACAAAGAGAAGAACAAGAATGGCAATGAAAGGGATAGATGCTGATACATAAACATAGAAACATCGGCATTGATTGTGAATGCGAAATGTAAGGGATGTTGAGGAAGAGAAAAGGGAATAGACAAGAGACTTTGTTGATTATTAGAAGAGCAAGAAATATTGAATATGAAGTTGACAAGGGTATGGAATAGAGGGACAGAGACAAAGGAGGATAAAATAAAGAGTGAAAGGGGAGGAAGAAGATAACAAAGAAGGATTATAGAAAAGGGGGGAAATGAAGAAGGAAAAACAAAGAGAAGACAAGAAAAGAACAGAGAAGAGGATGAAATTATGAAAAAGGGAGAGAGTTATTTAAAACGAAATATGTGATGAAGGATGGAGTAGAGGAAAACAGAGAGGTAATGGAAAATGAAAGAGATGATAGAGAAAAGAAAATTGAAGGAAACAAATCATAGTGAGGAAATCCAAGGCAAAGAATATGGATGTAGTTTAATTACATATTTCATTTTTTCATATTTGATGTAGTTTAATGGTTTTGCAGATGAACATCTCTTTACATGTTACAAGTACATTCTGTGAACAAGGTGCAACATAAAGGTAACCAACAATGACTACCATTGACACTTGTACGACACCAGAAATATCAAGTTCTGACCACCTGTGTTGTCACAGGCACCTAGTAGCAAACTCTGGCACCCATATACCCCTGATCTAGTCTAGGAACCCTAGTCAAACCTCATCTGATAGCTCCAAAATTTATAGTGCACATTTGTGATGGTTTGCCCTTCCTATTCATCAGTTTTTCAATCTAGATGAGTTCTAGGAAAATTGTGAAATCAACTAAGAACTTTACTCCCTCTGTTAGGTTGTGGAGCTTGTTTTCATTTGTAAAAGTGTTGAAGACTGTACACTAAGAGTATTGTACACTTTTCTGTATCCTCGCCAGGGTTCGGGGCCAGGCCTACCGCCCCCAGTAGCAGGGGTTCGTGGGTGCACACCCCGAATTTTTATTTTTTTTGGGCCTTAAAACGTGAACGTGATTTTCTCATATGGGCGGGATTTTTGACCCATAGGTTTATGGGAGATTTTTTCCCATGGTTTTGATACCCACTATTTTGTAAGACTGCTTAAGCAGTTGTCTATTTATATGGTTTTATGCATATGATAAAAGTATGAAAAAATTGCAGATGTGCTTTGAATTCGGGTGTGAATTCTGTAGAGTTTGTTGAGCATAGCTCCAAACAGATCTGGGTATTGTATTGAGAGAGTGGTGGCTTGTAATAAAATCTAAGCAAGTGATTCTTGGTGGACATAGCCCAAATTGAGTGAACCACATTAAATACTGTCTCTTTGTGTTTTGTTATTTTATTATGCACTTTTATTTGAGATCTGTAATAATTTCTGCATATTAGTTTCTACTGTTGCGATTCTGTGAAGGATTATTCCACATATTTTATCACTAATTTCCTAACAATTGGTATCAGAGTCTGGTTTGGTTTGTTGAAGTGTTGAATCATTGGGAAAGTTTTATCTTGAGTGGGAGCTATGGCAGATGATGGAAGATCTAGGGTCGATAAATTCAACGAGCAGAATTTCATTCTTTAGAAGATGCAAATGGAAGATTACCTTTATCAAAAGGATCTTTATACTCCGATGTCTGGAAAGGTGAACAAACTCTCAAGCATGACAGATGTGGAATGGGATTTGTTGGATAGAAAGGCACTTGGGACAATCCGGCTGTGTCTTGCATCTTCGGTATTATTTAATGTTTCAAAGGAAAAGACTACAAAATAACTGATGGATGCATTAGGGAAGTTGTATGAAAAACCCTCTGCCTCTAATAAGATATTTGTAATAAAAAAGTTGTTTAATATGAATATGTCTGAGAATGGTTCAGTAGCAGATCATCTAAATGATTTTAATACGGTTGTAAATATGCTAGCTTCGGTTACAATAGAATTTGATGAAGAAGTTAGGGCTTCATTAGTTCTGTGCTCTTTACCTAAGAGTTGGAATAGCCTGGTAATGACGGTAAGCAACTCAGTTCTTGCTAACTCAAATTTGAAGTTTGAGGATGTTGTAGGGGTGATTCTAAGTGAGGAAATGTGAAGAAAAAGCTCTGGTGAATCTTCTACTTCAGGGAATGCTTTGACAGTGGAAACTAGAGGGAGACAGAATAATAGAGGAACCCATGGAAAATCAAAGGATCGGGCAAGGTTAAAATCCAAAGGCAAGATAGTATGCTGGCACTATGGAAATTCTCGGCATGCAATGAAGGACTGTTGGGAGCTTCGGGACAAGAAGAAACAACAGGAAGAAAACAAGGAGGTAAATGCGGCAATGGGTAATGTATGTCAGGATGCTTTGATTCTTTCTTTGCACAATATTACTGAATCTTGGGTTTTAGATTCAGGGGCTTCTTTCCATGCTTCTCCACATAAGCATTATTTTGTTGATTATGTTCAAGGAGATTTTGGGCATGTTTTTCTTGGTGATAATGAGCCTTGCAACATAGTTGGAAAAGGTTCTGTTCAGGTTAAGATGCAAAATGGGAATACTTGGCTATTGAAGGATATCAAACATGTGCCTACATTAAGATGAAATTTGATATCGGTAGGGCAGTTGGGAAGTGATGGTTGTACTGTGATATATACAGCAAAAACTTGGAAGGTTACCAAGGGTGCTCTTGTGGTGGTAAGAGGTAAGAAGGTTGGAACCTTGTATTTAACCACTTATAGCACTAATGTTTGTAATCTTGTGGCTTCAGAAGTAGATACAACATTATGGCACTATAGGCTCAGTCATATGAGCCGTAAGGGCATGGAGATCATAAAGAATGATTTTCCTGGATATACATAAATATGTTTGGAGTTCTGTGAGGATGGCATATATGAAAAATAAAAGTGAGTAAGGTTTCTCAAGGTTGGACCTACAAAGAAAGAGAGTAAGTTAGAGCTGGTGCATTCTGATGTGTGGGGGCCGGATCAGGTATCATCTCTTGGGGGTTCAAGTTATTATGTTACTTTTATTAATGATGTAACAAGGAAAGTTTGGGTTTATTTTATTAGAAACAAATCTGATGTATTTGACACTTTTGTTAAATGGAAAGCCTTGGTAGAGACTAAAACAGGTCTTACGCTAAAATGTCTCAGGTCAGATAATGGAGGGGAGTATTGCAACAATGAATTTGATGATTACTGTTCTAAGAATGGAATCCACAGGCAAAAGATGGTTTTAGGAGCTCCGCAGCAGAATGGGGTATCATAAAGGATGAACAGAACGTGCTAAGAGCATGAGGTTACATGCAGGACTGCCTCTTTCTTTTTGGGTAGAAGCGGTGAGCACAGGTGTGTACTTGATAAACAGAGGACCCTCAAGTGCCTTGGATGGATGCATACCTGAGGAGGTTTGGTATGGTAAGAAAGTTGATTATTCATTTCTTAGATTCTTTGGATGTGAGGTGTTTGTTCATATAGACAAGGATGATAGGACCAAGCTAGAGGCTAAGTCAGAAAAATTTACTTTCATTGGTTATGGTGGTGATGAATTTGGATATAAATGTTGAAGTATTAAGGACAAGAAAATCATTCGATCTAGGGATGTGGTCTTTAATGAGAAAGTCATGTATAAGTAGCAGTTGCAGGAAAACAGGGAAGAATCCAAGAAATAATCTGCAGTGGTAGAGGATCTTCCGGATGGAAAAGTGACACATGAATCAGTTCAGGAACCTCCTCAACAGGAACCCCAAACTCCTATATTGAGGAGGTCTTCTAGGGTAAGAAGAGAACCTAAATGTTTTTCTCCTTCTCTTTATTATTTATTACTCACTAATAGTGGAGAGCCAGAGAGCTTTGATGAAGCAATGCAGGTAGATGCCAAGAAGAAGTGGGAGCAAGCTATGGATGAGGAGCATCAGGCTCTCGTGGAGAACCAGACATGGGATTTGGTGAAGCTACCCGAAGGAAAAAGAGTATTACAGAACAAGTGGGTGTTTAGAGTCAAAGAGGAAGGAGGTAAGAAAAGATATAAGGCCTAGTCGGTGGTCAAGGGGTTTGCACAGAAAAAAGGTATAGATTTTGATGATATTTTTTTCTCCTGTAGTAAAAATGACTTTTATTAGAACTGTTCTAGGAATAGTTGCAGCAGAAGACTTGCACTTAGAACAACATGATGTAAATACTGCATTTCTCCATGGTGATTTGGAGGAGGAACTATATATGCAGCAACCAGAGGGATATGAGGTCAAAGGTAAAGAGGAGATGGTGTGCAAACTGAAGAAGAGCTTGTATGGCTTGAAACAAGCTCCATGTCAATGGTATAAGAAATTTGATAGCTTCGTGATGGAGCAAGGTTATATTAGATGTCATTCTGACCATTGTGTGTATACAAATAAATTTGAGGATGACAGTTATATTATCCTTTATCTGTATGTGGATGACATGTTGGTTACAGGTAAAAACATGCAGGAAATAAAAGTACTCAAGAAGTAGCTAAGTGAATCCTTTGCTATGAAGGATTTGCGGGCAGCCAAACAAATCCTTGGTATGAGGATATCTCGGGATAGGAAGGAACAGAAGCTAACTTTATCTCAAGAAGAGTACATTAAGAATGTCTTCGAGAGGTTTAATATGTAGGATACTAAACCGATTGGGACTCCTTTGGCAGGCCATTTCAAGTTATCAAAGGAACAGTGTCCTAAGACAGAGCAGGAGAGAAACCTGATGTCCAAGGTACCTTACTCATCAGCGGTTGGTAGTTTGATGTATGCCATTGTGTGCACTAGGCTTGATATTTTCCCATACAGTGGGAGAGGTGAGTAGATTTATGATTGATCTAGGTAGAGATCACTGGCAGGAAGTAACGTGGATCCTTCAGTATTTGAGAGGGACCATGGGGATAGTTTTGTGCTACAGTGGATCAGACACCACTTTGTGTGGTTATGTAAATTCAGATATGGTTGGAGATCTAGACAGTAGGAGGAGCACGATAGGTTATGTTTACACTGTAGGTGGGATAGCGGTGAGCTAGATTTCACGACTATAGAAGCTGGTGGCTTTGTCAACCACAGAGGCTAAATATGTTGCTGCCACAGAGGCAAGCAAAGAAATGATTTGGTTACAACAATTGCTTGAGGAGTTGTGGCATAAGCAAGAGGAAAGAAAACTACATAGTGATAGTCAGAGTGCTATACACCTAGCTAAGAACTCTGCTTTCCAATCTAGGACGAAGCATATACAGTTAAGGTACCATTTCATTAGGACAGCTTTGGAGGAAGAGAAGTTAAAGCTAGAGAAGATCCATACCAGTCAGAATCCTATAGACATGATGACCAAGGTGGTCACAAGGGAAAAAATGAAGTTGTGTTCAGCTTTGGTTGGTCTTCACAGAAACTAGTGAAGGGTTGAGAAGCTTGCTCTGAGGAAAACCAGTCTCCAAGTGGGAGATTGTTATGTTGTGGAGCTTGTTTTCATGTGTGAAAGTGTTGAAGACTGTACACTAAGAGTATTGTACACTTTTCATGTATACTTGGGATATGGTAATAAAATGGGCAACACTTGAGGACCAAGTTTAAATGATGTAATTGAGTAGTATGTTGTGGTGAAAGGAACACATTAACACTTACAATACAACTCCAAAATATGTGACAATAGAATTATTGTAACACTTGAAACATATGTTAACAAGAAATTATTTATTAATAAGTTGTAACCACTTAATAATAGTAAACACTGGAAATTGTGGTTCAATTGGTTCACACCCTTTGTTGTTCACAACGAGTTCACTAGTTAAATATATTAAGTGGAAAAGCAAAACTCTTCACCATTAGAGAGGAGGAATCCATTTACAATAACAATGATAGTGTTCATCTTTATTTTCGACCTTAACTTTGATGTACACTTGAAGAAGTAATTTAAAAATATATATCTCTATTTTACAATGGAAGTGAAGGGGTAGAACGTAATGGAGTGAGCATCTTCATTTTTAGTTTTGACCTTAATTTCATGTTCATTCAATTATCACAAGGTAATTTTAAACTTAAACTTGACATCCATCTAAGTGACTTAAATGTTTCTTTCATTTTTTTAAAGAAGTTTATCAAAAAAATTCAATATTAAGAAACTAGGATCTCTCTAAATTGTTATCTCCAAAATGTCACATAAATTTAATATTGACATGTTCACATTAGAGGGTTAAACTTCACATCCATTACGACATAGTTTATGTAAACACTAGAAAACACACCTTGCGCATAAGGTCATCTATTCAAAAATACCAAAATCATCATAAACCACAATAATCCCAAAAAATAAAATAATCCCACAAAAGAAAAGATAAAATATAAAATCCCACAAAATGGGGATAAAAGACATCTCAACTCTCATTTACTAACCCTCATTCACTCACATTTAATTCTTCCATCCCACCTACCCATTTACATACCTAATGCACTATGGACCCTTATCATCTCACCCATCTATGCACATTACACCCGTATGTGTCACAATATTCTAGGCACTCAAAAAATATAAAACACCACTTGCCCTCATCATTTCATCCTTTTATCCCTTCTTGAATCTTTACGCACTTGATCCCATACTTGAATTTTTGCTTATTTGCTCGGATATTTTGACATTACAGGTCTTGGAGAGGTGAAGGTGAATCACGAAGGACTGGTGCAACTCGTAAGATCGCTATTTTGGTGAAATTTCAACATAGGTGTCAATCACGCCTGTGACTAGCCTACAACCTCCATGCAGTTTTTAGTGAATCACACACATGACTGGTTTGTGACTGAGTCAGGTATACCATTTATTTTCATGCATTGTTTTATCATTTTCTTCGATAAAATTTCTTTTATTTCCTTAAAAGGTTAGGTATCTAACTGAGACACGTCCTCTAACCACAAAAAATAACTAACATGTTTCTAAGTGTGTTTTTGTGTAGGTTATATTGAAATAAACAAGTTTACCCACTTTATTTGTTAAAAGAAACCATAATTGTCCTTATCTTTTCAATGGAAGAATAAGCCCATTTATTTAGTGGCATTGATTTGGATATTTTTCATATCTACTAACACATCTTGTAGGTGATCCAAATCTAAGTGTATAGTTTGCAACTCATGTGCAATTGCTAGCCTTTTATATATGTGAAGTTTGGACGAGTAACATGCCACAATGTAAAGTTTGGGGTAGTAGTGTGTCAAATTTATAATGGAAATAGAGAGATCTCACAAAAATTGATTACAACCAATATCAACATTAATTTTATATGATATTTTATTAGATATAATAAGGAATTTCTTCTTAGATGTTTGAGTGGTGATTTGACTACTAAATTACTTAAAGAAGACACAGAGTATGGGGAAGCACTAGTGGAAGATAATGGTTGTTGAGGAAGAGATAAATAGGAAGTAAAATATATGGGTAAAACTAAACAAGAAGTTGATGAATAAATATAAAAGAGCACACAAGAGTGTCCAAATACTAAGGAAGAGGGAAAACAGATGTTTGAGAGAAACAATTATGGATGCCATGTGGACATGAAAATTTGGATGGAATAAAGTATATTGTGTCAAAGAATTCATGTATGAAATCATGATGAAAATTCCTATCTAGGAGAGAACATTAAGTGGAAGGGAAAAATGTTGATGGCTCGGCTAAGGACTAGCTCTCCTCACCTTATGTGTAAAATCAACATGTGATCAATACCTAAAGAAGAGTCGATAAAGAAAACATGCATATCATGTAACAAGGGGGTGGTGGAGACAAACTAACACTACATCATGGAGTGCACAACCTAGAATGACATTTGAATCAAATAAAACAACCTGAAAGCAAACAATTTTACCTATTTTTTAGGATAATAGGTTAGATAAAACAACAAACTACTTGATCAAGATTCTTGGTAAAAGATCCAATGAAAACCAAAAGAATGAATGTTTCGTAGGACTAGGGGAAATCCTTGTTTAATGGGATTTTTTAGTAAATAAAATTCTTGTTATCGTTCTCAATCTCATAGACCATTCGGTCTTGTGGACATTATTAACTATTTCATTTGTTCGTATAGTCGAAATGTGTGTTGGTATAATAGTCAACCGCTATTACCAACTATTATAGGTAAGTGTTCGAAATAATTTGTCACAAGGGAAAATTGTGGGATTTCACCAACGCTCTGGGACTAAGTCCCTCTGCTTGAATGGGGCAGCTCCATTTATTTAAAGTAAGGAAAAAAATATAAACTAAATTAATTTTTAGGGGTGGTCTGTAGACCGGGGATCACATAGGAATACTTCCGTAAACCTATGGCAACTTCTTGTATGGAATAAAAGGGAGGAAAATTGCTTACATAGAGATATAGGAAAGGGAAATAAGAGGGGGATTTTAACAAAAAAAATAACATAAATGAGTTTATTACATTAAAATCAGATTATTTCACTTGCATAAAATAGAAGAAACCATTCACATAGAAAGAGGAACAATCAACAAGAAACACAGTTTTATTGCATCATTTTACACAATTAATAATGCTCTTAGAGTATAAGTTGAGATGGAGATAAAATTTCAATAGAAAAGAGAATAGAGGAAATGAAGGCACTTGTTCCTAGAAAGATAATGGGAGCTAGTAAAAAATAATTAAGAATCCTTTCACAATGAGGAGGTCATATCATTTTATAGATTTACAATTCAACGGTTCCACTACCCCCCACATGAATTGTCATGTTCCTATTCAACTTGTGACTTTTCATTATCCTAGGAAATAAAAAACTCTTATAATTTGAGGAAGTAATTTTACATCTTACAAATATTTCATTATCACTTAAATGAATAAGAAAAAACACCATGATCATGTGTATTGAGGAATTAGAAAGGGGGGAGAGAAGAGGAGGAAGAATGAGGAGAAGAGAGAAGAAATGCTCCAAAGCATGGATTAAGATGCCTCTACCTTCGTTGAAGATTGTCTCTAGAGAGGATAAAGATGAAAATTTGACCAATGATGAACCTTCACAATGATGCACTGATGAAGAGCTCCGATGAAGACCTTTTGAACACTTTTTCCCCTTATAAATATTCTTGAAATGATGCACTTCTACACATTTCCTGGATACACCGAGAAAATGAGTGATGAACACTTGAGAAGTAAACCATTGAGAACATATGAATATGAATTATCTCATTGATAAAACCATTTGTATCCTTTAGACATTATCACATCTTCATGATCTACCATTCACATTCAAGAAATTAGATGCACTTTGTTCACACAACCATGATATTGATTCCGCCATTGTAGGAGCACTGATGATGAGTGAAACATGAGACAAAATACATCTAATTTCAAAGTAAGGGAATAAGAATGAAATAAAAACCAATTCCATCCATCATTTTATTATGCACTCCATGTGAAATGAATTGAAATAGCTTTCAGGACAAAAATTGGCATTTTCCAATTTTGGCACTCTATGCTCATCGCATTGGAAAATGTGGGAATTCGCTTGAAACTTGACTAAATGACTTATGTGAGTTACGAAACCATTGTAGGATGAGTGAAGGAATTAAAAGTGATAATTTTTATCTCATTTCACACATTTACTATTTTTAGAATATTCATCATTATTGTCCCATTTTAGCCATTTTTTCTCAGTTTTGTCAATCTTGCCAATTTTGAATGTCTTGGTCATGAAGGAATGTGACGAGGTACATGAAATGAACATTTTATCAAACTTACTATTCTTAGTAAGTATTACCATGAAGGCTTACTAAAAATATAAATTGGTCTTCCCGGTGTCAGATTCAAACGAAACCACTTCCAGAAGTTTTTGTTTTTCATTTCAAGACTTTGCTCCAATTTTCAGGGGATTTCAATTCCTAGAATTGTGTAGATACGAGAAATGAGTATTTTTGGATGAAAATTTCAAGGGGATGTAGGAAATATCAAGGTTCATTAATGGAGGCATGAAAACACTCCCCTTGAAGGTGCTTTTTAAGGAACCTTCAGTTCAAATCTCATGGAAAACAGAGGAAGGGTTTGTGAGATATGAGCAAGAGTGTGTTTTTTATTATGAAGGATTTGGGAGCATTTCAACAACATGAAATCAATAGAGCACTGTTATGTGAATAAATCCCTGAATCTTTAAAAAATAATTAAAGACTTATGGATTGTTAAAGATCAAGTTTTCTTACGAAAAAATATTGTAATAAGTTATTGATGTAATGAATATCCTAAGAAATTGAGTAAAGATGCTTAATTTATTTAGGAAAGGGTGTGAAAACCATTGTGATGGTTTATAACTGCCAATAGAGTCTTACAAAAGGCATGTAAGTTATTCTCAGAGGGGGAGAGAATTGAATGGTACTTGTGATTCTAAGAGAAAAAATAATATTGAGTCTATGGAAGTAAATTCCAAGGATGGGTAGTTGCAGACAGGCGTTGGACAAGAGAGAGGGGCACCAGTGGTGTCCTAACCAGGGGTACAAAGTACAACTTTGGATGGTCCTGGCCAGGGAAAGGTGAACATACACGGGGTGTATAACACAATCCTCTCATAGTGTGGCCATAGTATGGTGTCTGTTGCATGTCTCTGCATTGGAATTTGGTATTAGAATTCTTGAATTTTGTCTCAGATAAGTTTCCTCTTTGTAAAACCTATGTAAATATCTATATAATGCTAATAAAAAGAAGTTAACTCTTCTGTTTTACTTGATAACTGAATAAAATGATACATTATGTTAACTTTCCATGTATATTGTTAAAATATGCCATTGCTTGCCAAGAAAAATGAATTTGCATAATTGAGTTTAATGAAATACATATATTGGATATGAAAGTCTGTTAAATTAAGATGATTTGTATGTTATTACATAAATACGAATAATGATATAAGAAATTAACAATATTTACAATATATTCTTGCAATTTTAATGGTGATTAAGACTAAATTATGTGTTCCCTCTCTAACAATCAATTTTATTGTATTTCTAATGTTTATATGCATTGGATCTGAAAATCACCATAACTACACGGTTAATTATATGTTTCCAAGTCTGCCCCAACTTAGTGTAATAGTATAATATTGTGAATTTAAATCCAATTAAAGTGTTCTATGTGTGCTTCATGGGGTTAGAGTCTTGGTACCTTTGTGAAGTCTTAACCAATCAAAAATACCCATGTGTCATTGACTTGTTAAGTTATTGACCATTGCGAAGGTTGACCAATAAGATAATGACAAATAGATTCACAATGTCAGCCCCTTTTCAGTCTCTTCTGAGTTTTACAAAGTACGATTCAATTATCTCATTCCACAGTTCTTCATTAGATTCATGTTTTTGCTAATCAATAATTTGTTCAATGTGAAACCCAACCCAATAGGAAATGCTCCATGTCATGTGGCATTTCACATTGTCAGTATTTTTTAGTCTTGACAGTTGTTAGCCAATAAGATTAAGCCAATGATTTCACATTGTTAGCCTTTTCTTCTGGTTGTCAGAATGCGAATCAATCCAATTTATCCAAAGCTAATTATGCATCATTAAAAGAATATTATGTCAGTATGTGAAATACAAGTTGTTTAGATGATTCCATGTGTATACCAGTCTATCTTGCTATTAAATAGTCTGATATCTTATGTTGTTCTGCGGAATGCGAACTAGTAAAAAGATTCCATGTGTCTCCTTTCACAAATGTCAGAATTATGTAACCTTTTCTAATGGTTTATTACCACTTGTCATTTTCCTTTTTCCATTGATATTTGCCACAGTCTCATTATTCTTTGACCCGTTGACCGTTTGGACCTGAAAATCTTTTTCAATACAATTTATCTCAGTGTCTGGAGTCCATCCTGGTTCCGATCTCATTGAAATTCACTGGAATACCGACAGGTGTACGACGAAGGATAAAATTATTTCAATTTTTTGGGCTAAGTAGGAACAAGCTGAAACTTAGCTCATCGAGTTTAGAGATATATTTTGAAGTTGCAGTAGCTCATTGAATTGGTTAAAGTCTTTGTTCTGCGGATGCTTTCTTCTTTATGCAGAATTTTCTTTGTTTCATGGATGTTTTCTTCTTTTTGTGGATATTGTTTTCTCTTCACAAATTTATATTTAAACCTTAGTTACATATATTTTTGATTCAAAAACATATTATACTTCTGTATTTTATGATTTTGTTAAGAATATTAGATTTTATTGAGTTAAAGTTGCATTTTAATGTTTGAATTGTGGAGATAACCACTATGTTAGGGGTTTCCCTAATTGTAAAAATAAAAGTTGGGATAAATATAAAGATAAAAAAGCTGATGATAAACCTAAAGAAGAAAATAAAACTATGAAGGTTTATGTTGCTATTGATACAGGTACAATGCATAAGCAAGTGTCTCTGATTGAAGTAAAAGGGATTATTAAAAATTAGGCCCTTGCTTTCTTGATTGATTTTGGTAGTAGTAATAGTTTTATATCTCCTAACTTGATTGCTAAATTGAATTTATTTTTCAGAAAAATTGAACCCATAGATGTAGAAATGGTTGATGGAAGAATAATAAGGAAAACAAGAGCTTTGGTTGAAGACTTAGATTTTCAAATAGATAATATTGTATCTAGCGAATATTTTCATGTGCTAAACTTAGGTCAATATGATGCCATTTTAGGAAGGACATGGTTAGAAAAGAACCATGCTCTCATTAATTGTGAAAATAAACAAGTTTTTATTCAAGTTCAATATGTAAATACTCATATTTTGAAAGGAACAAAAATACAACTGACTTTGAAAACTATTTATGTTGTTCAACTTAAAATAAATCTTAAAGAAAAATGTAAAGTTTTATGTGCTTTGATTGCTCAAAATGATAAACTTAAAGTAGATATAGATGTTCATCCAGTATTCTAACAATTTATGGATGTATTTCCTTATGATATTGAAGAGTTTCCACCTAAAAGATCTATAGAACATGTTATTGGCCTTATTCATGGAGCTAAACCAGTATCAAAAGCACCTTATAAACAGTTTATACCTGAATTAGTCGAGCTTAAGATATAATTGACTTATTTATTAAAGCAAGGAAAAATTAGACCTAGTGTTTCTCCTTGGGGTGCACCAGTATTGTTTGTTAAGAAGAACGATGGTACTATGAGACTGTGTATTGATTATAGACAGTTGAATAAGCTAACCATTAAGGATAAATACCTTTTGCCTAGAATTGATGATTTTCTATATCAATTGAATGGTTCTTGATGTTTTTCTAACATTGATTTACGTTCTAGATATCATTATATTAGAATAAAGGATGTTGATATTGTAAATATTGCTTTTAGAACTAGAAATGGCCATTATGAATTTGTTGTTATGCCTTTTGGGTTAGCAAATTCTCTAGCCACCTATATGACCTTGATGCATGATGTTTTTAGACCTTTTCTATATGTATTTGTGATTATATTTCTAGATGATATTTTTATCTATTCCAAAAATGAAAAATAACATAAGAAGCATGTTAGGCTAATGCTTGAAACTTTAAGAAAGCATTCGTTGTATGGTATGCTAAGTAAATGTGAATTATTTAAAATTGAAGTTTCCTATCTAGGTCATATTATCTTTGAAAAAGGAATTGCACCAGATTTTTCTAAAGTAAAAGTAGTACAAAATTGAGATACACCCAAAGATGTACAAGAAATTAGAAGGTTTCTTGGGTCGTCTGGTTTTTATAGAATATTTATTAAGAACTATTCTAAAATATCCACTCCTCTCACAGACTTAACAAAGAAAAATAACTCATATCATTTATCTGAGGAATGTGAAGCTACTTTTAATAAGTTGAATGAAGCCTTAACCACTGCACCTGTGTTATGTATTCCTGATTTTTCTAAACATTTATCTATTGCTACTGATGCTTGTGGTTCTGGTATTGGTTGTGTATTAATGCAAAATGGTAGAGTTGTATGTTTTGGATCTAGGAAATTGTTCCATGCTAAAAAGAATTATCCTATTAATGATTTGGAATTTTTCGGGATAATTAATGCTTTAAAAAATTGGAGACATTATTTAAGGTCGCAATTTTTTCTTGAAAACTAATCATAGAGGTCTGCATTATATTTTTACTTAGCCCTTATTGAATACGAGACAAAGAAGATGGGTAGAATTACTAAGTCAATATGATTTTGAAATACGATATGTTCCTGGTAAAGAAACTTTGTTGTAGATGCTTTAAGTAGAAAAAGAATGTTTGCAAATGCTTTGTCCTTAGAAATAAGTCAATTTGATCAAGAAATAAAAGATGCATTGCCTAATGATAGTTATTTTGCTGAATTGTATTATTGTTTGAAAAATGGAACATCAAATGTGCATTTAAAAGATATGCTTACTTCTTATTTACTTGGTGTGAATGGATTTTTGTACTATAAAGGTAGATTGTGTATTCCTAATATCCCTAGTTTAAGACAACAAATTTTGAGAGATTCTCATGAAATTCCCATAGTTGGACATCCTAGATCTCAAAAGACTTACTTTTCATTCAAAAATAATTATTTCTGGCCTAGGATGAAACAAGATATTACAAAGTATGTAAAACAATGTATGACTTTTCAAAAGGTTAAAACTGAAAAATGTAGTAAACCTGGTCAATTTCAACCTTTTTATATTCCTGATTGGAAATGTGAGTCAGTTAGTATAGATTTTATTACAGGTTTACCTAAGACCAAGAATGGTCATGATGATATTCTTGTTGTGGTTGATAGATTGACAAAAATGACACATTTTCTACTAACCAAAATCAAAACCTCTACTTTTGATATAGCTCATTTGTTAAATCTAAGGATTTATTTTGTTTGCATGGTCTTCCTAAAGATTTAGTAACTGATAGAGATCCTAGATTTACTTCTTCTTTCTGGAGATCCTTTTTTGATGAGTTGGGTACTAGTTTGAGATTTAATATTATTTATCATCCTGAGTCTGGTGGGAAAACTGAAAGGATAAATAGAATTTTAGAAGATATGCTTAGAAATTAAACAAGTGAAAAACCTATCAATTTAAAAGGAATGATAACCAAATCGTACCAAGCCAAGAACACAGATGCTAATCAAATATCACGATCAATAAGATGAAAGAAATTCGCCAGAATAAATTTGTATAAACATTTGCAAACAAATGAACAACAATATCATATATTATTATGGAATTCAATGAAATACAATGAGAATGGGCCTTGCTTATAGAGGCAAGGAATAACAATCTAAGAACCATTCAAGGTCGTAGATCAAGCCATAAATCAAGGAAATAACTATTCATCAAAGAACTAGTCAAGTCCATAGATTTAGGAGAGAACTAGACATCAAGGATCTAGTCAATATCATAGATCAAAGAAAAAACTAATCAATACCATAGATCAAGGAAAGAACTATACCTAACAACTAGATAATATCTCCTAATATCTAAATAAGATAAAATAAATATCCACACACATAAGTGGGTGAGGATAAATACAATAAAGGAAAATAAAGTACCTAGGTGAACATGAGCTAAGGTAAATACCTACTCTAACAGAATTGGGAACAATATCTGACTTTAATTGAGTTTGCTTATAACCAGGGTTATCATACTACAACCAAAATGACCCCTTTTAAAGATGTTTATGGTAAGAATTGTACTACTCCTATTTCATGGTCAAATACTGAACATGGATCTTGGTATGCAAATGATAACTTAAAAGAAATGGAAAATATCATAAATAAAGCAGAACAAAACATGAAAGCTTCCTAAGATAGGTATAAAACTTGGGTTTATTCAAAAAGGTTTGTTATAGAATTTGTAATAGGTGATCAAGTATTTCTTAGAGTTAAACCTAAGAAGATTTCTTTGAAGTTGGGTAAATATACTCAGGTATCTCCTCTCTATTGTGTGTTAGAGATTTTGGGCACTAAGAGGGGAGGTGAATCAATGCAGGTTAAAACTTATAAATCAATTACCACTTTTTAAACTTTTACTGTTAAACTTTATTGATTGACATAAGCATGCAACAATAACCATGAGATATAGAATGAGAAGCATACACACAAACACATATGCAAGGAGAAAAAATGTAATGTGGGAAAATATTTCAGGAAAAAAACCCATGGAAACCAATTCACTATCTTGGACAATTGTCCCGTGTAATTACAATGATTTCCTAATTGAGCTACAACTCAATGTAGAGCTACAAATCCAATACTTCAACCAGGCCACTACCCAGTCTTTGATAAGCTACAACTTTCCTGGAAGCCACAACTCCTAAATTTAGTACAACACCCACTAACAAGGAGAATTCTACCCACTGAGATTAAATCAACCTCTACTGGTCTTTTGTAGGCCACTACCTACAAGGATACTGAAACCCCTAAGGTTTAAGCTACTACTTATATTGATGTTATACACAATATTTGATCATCTAGATTCTGTGTTGCACATACAATTAATCATGATCACTTTTCTATTGCATTTTCCCTCTTCTACAAAATCAGATATTCTATACTATTCTTACCTCTTCTTGTTCCTATGATCTATCCTCTCTTGCATTAATTAAATTGGATCTCTGATTAATAGATTTATCCCTTTATCTTTCAACACATGCCTCTTATTTTACTCAGCAATAGATATTCACTGTTCAGCAATATCTTCTCCCTCAAGCATTCATTTAATCACGTGTTCTGATAAATGGCTATGTCTCTCTTTTAGCAATAGATATTTACTTGGAATATCTTTCTCCTCTCTAACCCTGTAATAGGTTCTTCACTAAGCAACTCTCTTCTTCATCTCATCGATGGTTTTTCATTTGACGGCTTTATCTCTTCAAAATATGTCTTTGCACTCTTTCAGTAGATCTGCATGATGTAACTAGATTTGCATGATGTAACAGTGTCTCCCTTTCCTCTTCTTCATCAGCTTCATGTATTCATGGATGGTTCCATGTCATTTCTCTCTCTAGACATTTCTTGGCTTCACTACCCTGTCTCTGTTTTCTCTATTTCTCCATCACATCTGCAATATGCAATAGATCTCTAATTCATGGCTCATGAGATATTCATCGAAAAACAAGGCTCATTTCTCCTCTATCAAATTCATATCTTCATAGAAAAAATTTCATCTTGTCCCTATACAATTATTGGCATTGCTCAGTCCTTTCCTCTTCTTTCTAGCTCTACAACCCTTCAGCAACATGTATTATGCTTAGGATTTAGCTTTTATAGAAAATTTAATTTCTTCATCTATCTCGTGGCGTGCCATGCCTTCCATCTTCTTTGCATGCATTGGAGAATATGAAAGGTTGTTTCCAAATCTTCCTTCTAATAGCATGCCACATGTTCTTTGTTATTCCTTCTATATTTTTGCCCAAAACTTGCCTTTTCTTATTCATATGTCTAGAGAATTGAATTCTCTTTCTAACGAATCCAAGAACTTGAAATTTTGACATCTAGGGCTCGAGTTATTGCAATGTGAGTCTCATGAGCTCGTGGGGAACTTATGACCAGTCCATTATATCATTTAAACCATTTCCCCTATGTTAATCGGATATATCAAGTGTATATGGAATAGTGGTAACTAGTGCTACCTTGGACTAGTTCACCCAAACCTCCATCTAACCGCACCTCACTCGATTTCCTTTGTTTCCCCTTCCTCTTTATGTTTCAGTCCAATATGAATTTTGGGGAACTAAATTGTTTGTGGAACTTGTTCCACAATCATCATGTTCCTCCGACATGGCTTTCGTCCGCAACATACTATGTTTCCTCTATCTTTTGTATTTTAGTTTCATTAAGTCTCGGGGGAACTTGGTTATGTAGGGTACAAGGGTTCTTGTGATACTAAGTTCATCCAACCCCCTTAAATATTTGCATCACACTACTTCATTTGTTTTCCCTTCTCCTTTGATATTTGGATCAACTGTGAAATTGGGGAACATGGTATTTCTTGGAACAGTGCTTATGAGTTGTTTGGTGCCCGAGTTGGTCTATTAATCCGCAAAACATTAGTTCTTGTATACATCAGATTAAAAATGTCTGTGGAGAACATTAAAGCTCGAGGAAATGGTTCTTATGAGAGCTCATGTGCCCGAACCTTCTATTGGACCCACCCAACAAACAATTATTCATTTTGCAGCCCAATATCAATTGCGGGGAACCCTTAATAACATGGAACGTGTTCTTTTAAAGCTCAATGTGCCTAATTTACCACTCTGACCCGCAATACTCAAGTTTCTTCATTCTACGAACCAAGAGGACTTGTGGAGAACCTTGAGAAAAGCGGAATTGTTCCAAGGAGGGCCTTAGTGCCCGAACAGACCACCTAACCCGAATTATAAAGGATTTGGTCTCTATATCATGGCAGGGAACACTAGTTCTTCAAGAACTAGTTCCATCTGCCTGTTATTGACCCAAAATACACTAGAACTCACTATAATCAAAATTTCTCAAATTTTTCTTAAGTCCCAAAAATTTTGCTTTCGCTATATCAACCCTAAGAACACTTTGAAAACATAGAAAGGAGTTTTATCCCTTTAATTCAATTTTACCAAGTGTACTAACCATTTTAATAGCTCCAGAAGACTCCTTTCTCACTATTTAGGCTTCAGAGACCTTATATCAACCTGAATTCATCCTAGAACATTCTAAAACATTCTGAAACAATTGTAAAGGCTCAATAAACTTATCATATACCATTATATATCAATGCGACACATCATACACCTTGGAGACATTTGTTTCACATTGAAACACTTGTTACACATTTAATTGATCCTGATTTATCCTATTTGTCTTCTAAATGCCCAATTAACTTGCCTTATGTTGTTGTACACACCTGAAACACCTTTCATCCATAGTAATCATTTTTATCTTCTGAACCCTACCAATCAACCTTCATCTCCTTGACGTCTTCATTAGACACTCTCCATTGCTCACTCTTTTTGTCATCAATACCACTTGGCATAAATGACAAAAATGAAATGCCCAGGGTCCAAAAAACTCCCCCGTTTTCATTGATGGGAAGACCTCATAAACCTTTAAAATTTTATGGAAAAAACACTTGCATACTTGGTTTCTAACTAAAAAATCGATATCTTTCCCCCTTTGACATCGTTGAAAAAGGGCCAACCTTATAACACCATGAACAATATGTAGATAGGCTTGATCCACTTGATCACTAGTAGCCCCCCCTTAGATGATATTGTGTTTTTGACTGCTAAAATTCTCTTTGCTGTATGATATGTTGCTCACATTTTGTCTTGAATTAGCTCTCTATGCTCACAAGCTCTGACTGAGACTATATGTTGCAAATCTCTTTTCTGTTCAATATAGCATCAACACTTTGTTTTCCAAGATAGTATCAACAGTTTCTATTCACATTTCACTAACACTGGAAACTCTTTCTTGACTTCATTATTGATTCACATCTCATGATATTCCTATTTTTTACTTATCCTCATGATCCAACATACCACGATATTCTTCAACAAAACCTACAATAGCCACACATAGCCTTGTGCTTATATATACTATTTGGGAAGAAGTATATGTTTGTTACAGTTTGATGGGTGTATCACTCCTTATAAATGTTGAGACACTTAAGCTTTCCAATTACACTCTTGAGTAGACTTCACTTTACCCCATTTCACCTTCATGAATTTGAAGCTCAGAAGAGACAATATTGCAATCTATTTTTACCTTTAGTTGTACTCTTGCATCTCATTTTGTAGCTTGAAGATGTTTCTCAACTAAGAAACATTAGTCTTTTGATCCTCAATAATACTTTGACCTGCTTCTTTATCCTCCTTGTCACCAAACCACTACCTTGACTAACATAGATGTCTTCTCAAGGAAATGGTTGTCTTTCCATATTTGTAGATCCATGTTCTGGGTTTGTAGGGTGCAATATGGACCTCTAGAATGCAAAGTTTGAGTTTTAGCCACTATCAACACCTTTAGACTATGTGTGCTCTATCAACATTCCCATTTCACATTCCTCAATTATCCACATAAATAATATTCATGGATTACCTCAGACAACATTACTCCAAACTCTCTACCTTTGTATGGACTGTCAAAACTGCCACATTGAGCACTTTATTTAGAAATTAGTCTCTTTGTGCTTGAAAACATCATGTGTACCAATTATCTATCTCTAGTAACATTTAGAATACATATGTAATCATCATATCCCTCTTTATCTCTAAATCCCCATTCATACCAATTTTGCAGGCCCTGTAGGTGTCTACTTCCAACACTTGACAATGATCATCACTCTTCAAGAATTAGTCATGCAAAACTTTACCACTTTTCAGGCATCACTCTAGAGATATCAGTCCTTTTTACTTTTCCTAAGGAAATTTATATGCATTTGGCTCACTTGCGCAAAATACTTTAGTAACCCTTACTTCAACAACCATCTTCATGTTCTCATTAGAGTCCTATGCTCTACCAAGTTCCTAATCACACTCTCAATTTCAAAGACATTCTTTCTAAAAAACTATTGATTTCCTTTTATCCTTTCATTTACTTATCTTAGTCCCCTATACCTGACTGTTAGACGAATCTTGATCTTTCATCACTGAAGACCTTCATCTGCCACCTTGGTTTCATTTACCTTTCACAATCCTTTAGTCTATTGTGACATCAACTCCACAAGATAAACCTATTTTATTCCATTTCAAACTGGGAGGAATTGTGATAGCTCCTCACATTTTTCAATCATGTGCTTTTGTCAAAGAGATTTGCACTCTCATGTTCTCTTTACACCCATGAGAAAATTTTCACCTGTAACTTCTCATTTTAGTTCTTCATAAATTGATCGAGTCATGCACCATCTTGCTCAAAAAGAAGAATCCCTAAGTTGCTAAGACACCAAAACTTTTGAACTCAGATTCGTATTATCCCTTGTCATGCAATTCAACACACTTATTGTTCAACCTTAGTATTCTGTAGTAATGATAAATCTAAGACATGATACCTTCGTTTGATTCCATCAAGAGGAGTAACCATACTTCCCTGAAAAAATATTGATACACAATCCATTTGAGATCTGATATCTATAGGGAACAAGACAGATCACTCATCCTTGACATCTGACTCCAAGACTTGACAATAACACTTTAGATATCAATAGTCACACTTTAAACACCACTTGCTAAGAACAGACCTTGACACTACTTTGGAAAATCTTAACAAGCTTAGATTGATTTATCAAGGCCACCATCTCATATGACAAGAGCAAGGATAATTTTCACATTATAACATTACATCCCAGGATTGTTCTAATCCATATTTATTCAAGAAAATCAACTTGTTCATGACTCAAGACACATTCTTGGGAATACTTCTTGCTAGAAGGAAGTGTTGACAACTTTTGGAAAAACACATGCAAACTCTTGAAACTATTGAAAAAAGAAGTGACATTGTTATCTTTCTATGATTTCTCACAAAGACACTTAAAACTTCAACTATGTTATACCTTTCAATATGGAGTAGTACAAGAATGCCATACCTTGATAACATGGAAGGGGCAACATTCATCAATGAATAGCACCAACCAACAACCTTGACCTTCTTCTTCATCATAAGAAATACTTGAGTGATAGACAGATGAAGAATAACCTATTCTTCCTTTAGCTCATGTATACCTTCTAGAAGCCTAGAGAAGGAATACTATCCTGAGAGAGATTATATTAGAACAATATGAAGTCATCAAAATAACTTGATGACTCATTATTTCCTCTTTTTCTCTAGTTTTCTCATTAATCATCTTGGATGCACTCCTTGGTGTGACCACCACATCATCTGAGCTCTCATCTTTTTATTGTATGCCTGAAAGACACACATGTTGCATTTTCTCTAACACTGTTTGAGGAAGAAGTTCTTCATGATTTTCAGTGAACTTCTCTTCCTTCTTTTTACCTTAATCATCCCTTCTTGTTGTCTTAGTTGTGATTTCTTCTCTTGTGATTGTCGCATCTTGTTTTGTCTCTTCATTATTTACCGATGCTAATTTCTTAGCTTCATTGACCTTGTACACCCTTTGAATCTTCTTCTTTCCAGAGACTACTTGAGGCTTGGATTTTTCCACTTTCTTCTTCTAATAAAAATATAGTTTATTTTTTCACTATTTGGCATAGTGCACAGGTTTTAAACATTTAAAATTGATTTTTTTGTAGTTTATAGGAGATCTATTTGTACAAAAATGATTACTAGGCCCTTCCAAGCACCACCTAGCTTCATGACCCCTTTCATGGAAATTAAAACATATTCTATTCTTCTCAAACTCACTGCAATCCCTCCATGGATGTTCTCTGTCAATTTTAAGCCATTTGCAATTCCTAGCGCTATTTCCAAATCCATAGCATGAAAAATAGTAGCCATTAAATTTTCTCTCACACATGGATACATTGGGTTGCCTAACTGACTTAGCATTTTCTTTGTTTGTCTCCTTGCTTTGTTTCTTATTTTCTTGCATGTTGGGACCATCCCTGTCATTCTTCTTGGTCTCTGAACATCTTTTACTGAATATATGGATTGATTCATCGTTCAGTTATCTTTACTTTGCTTGCTCTATTTCCTCTTTGAGGGTCTTTAGATCAACATTTAATATTTCACATTCTTCACTCTTGGCATGAATTTTTGCTTGACATACCTCATGCTCTAATACACAAGAGTGTCTTTTTTTACTTTACAACTCATTAAGCTAATTAGTCATTTGTTCCAGCTCAACCTTCAGGGTTCTTAGTTTCTACTCATGCGTCAAGCAGCTAAATTATTTTTCTTTTTTGTCCTTCACATTTGCTTACTTTTCTTGATTCAGGTATTCTTGAAGTGTCTTCATGGCTAGGATTAGCTTATCACAACCTTCAATTTTTTCCCTGAAAACCTTAGAAATCAAATTGACTTGTTATTTAATTTCCTCTACCTTTTTCTCATGTTCTTGCTCCATTTGGATCAACACTGCTTCATGATGTATGATTTGATCTTCTTGTTCCATCACTAAGGTTTTCAACTCGCTAATCTCTTCTTCCTAGAGTTTGAGAGAGTTCAACACTTCCTCTAATTTAGAATCATTTTATGTGCATTATTGAGCATCCTATTGATTTTGTTTTCTCAATTTCTTTTCAAGAAGGTTTATGTTATTCTCATAGGCATTGATGTATGCTTTAAATTTCTTGTTTGTCTTCCTTGACTTGTCTAATTCTTGTAAAGGACATTCCAACTCAGCTTCTAGATTTATCTCTACTTCTTCATCATCTGAATCTTATCTTTCAAAACACACATCTTCTTTTACTCAACAATATATCTTTATTGTTTCAAAAATATCTTCTCCCTCATATATTCATTTAATCAAGTTTTTTGATTGATGTCTCTCTCTCTTTTAGCAATAGATATTTACTTGGAATCTCTTTCTCCTCTCTAACCCCGTAATAGGTTCTTAAACAAGAAACTCTCATCTTCATATCATCAATGGTTTTTCATTTAATGGCTCTATCTCTTCAACATATGTCTCTGCACTTTTTCAATAAATCTACATGATGTAACATTGTCTCCCTTTCCTCTCCTTCATTAGCTTCAGGTATTCATGGATGGTTATGTGTCATTTATCTCTCTGGACATTTCTTGGATTCACTTCCCTCTCTCTCGACATTGCTTGGCTTCACTGCCATTCCTCTATTTTCTCTATTTCTCTATCACATCTGTGATATGCAATAGATCTATAATTTATGGCTCATGAGATATTCATGGAAAAACCAGGCTCGTTTCTCCTCTATCATATTCAAATCTTCATAGAAAAATTGATCTCTTATCCCTATACAATTCTTGGCATGGCTCAATCTTTTACTCTTCTCTCTGGCTCTACAACCCTTCAACAACATGTATCATGCTTAGTATTTAGCTTTTATAGACAATTGAATTTCTTCATCTATCTCTTGGCATGCCATGCCTTCCATCTTCTTTGCATGCATTGCAGAATATGAAAGGTTGTTTCCAAATCTTCCTACTAACAACATGCCACATGTTATTTTTTATTCCTTCTATATTTTGGCCAAAAACTTGATGTTTCTTGTTTCTATGTCTATAGAATTGAATTCTCTTTCCAACGAATCCAAGAACTTGAAATTTTGACATCTAGGGCTTGAATTATTGCAATGTGTGTCTCATGATCTTGTGGGGAACTTATTACCAGACCATTATATCATTTAAACCATTTTTGATGTGTTAATTAGATATATCGGGTGTATATGGAACAATGGGAATCAGTGCTACCTTGGATCAGTTCACTCACACCTCCATGTAACCACACCTCACTCGATCTTCTTTTTTCCCTTTCCTCTTTATGTTTCGGTCCAATATGAATTTTTGGGAACTAACCTATTTGTGGAACTTGTTCCACAATCATCTTGTTCCTCTGATGTGGCTTTCACCCATAACATACTACATTTCCTATCTTATTTGTATTTCAGTTTCATTGAGTCTCCGGGGAACTTGGTTATGTGGGGTACAAGGGTTTTTGTGATACTAAGTTCATCCATCCCCCTTAAATCTCCGCATCACACTACTTCATTTATTTCCCCTTCTCCTTTGATATTTAGATCAACTGCGAAATCAGGGAACATGGTCTTTCTTGGAACCATGCTTATGAGTTTTGTGGTGCCCAAGTTGGTTTGTTAGTCTGTAAAACATTAGTTCCCGTTTACATCAGATTAAACATGTCTGTGGAGAACATTAAAGCTCGAGGAACTAGTTCTTATGAGAGCTTGTGTGCATGAACATTCTATTAGACCCACACAACAAACAATTATTCACTTTGCGGCCCAAGATCAATTGTGGGGAATCCTTAATAACATGGAACATGTTCTTTTAAAGCTCAACATGCCTGATTTACCACTCTGACCTACAATACTCAGGTTTCTTCATTCTTCGGACCAAGAGGACTATGGAGAACCTTGAGAAATGTGGAATTGTTCCAAGGAGGGCCTTAGTGCTCGAACTGACCACCCAACTCGCATTATAAAGGATGTGGTCTCTATATCATGGCGAGGAACACTAGTTCTTCAAGAACTAGCTCTATCCACCTATTATTGACCTGAAATACATTCGGACTCACTATAATCAAAATTTATCAAATTTTTCTTAAGTCCCAAAAAAATTTCTTTCACCATAGGAACCCTGGGAACACTTAGAACACATAATAATGAGTTTTATCCCTTCAATTCAATTTTACCAAGTGTACTAAACTTTTTAATAGCTCCAAAAGACTCCTTTCACACTGTTTAGGCTTGCAGAGATCTTATATCAACTTGAATTAATCCTTGAACATCCCGAAACATTCTGAAACAACTGTAAAGGCTCAATAAACTTAGCAGAGACCATTGTATATTAGTGAGACACATCATACACCTTGGAGACATCTTTTTCACATTGAAACACATGTTATTGATCCTGATGGATCCTATTTATCTACTGAATGCCCAATTAACTTGCCTTATGATGTTGCATATTGTTGCACACACCTGAAACTCCTTTCATCCATAGTCATCCTTTGTATCTGTTGAACTCTACCAGTCAACCTTCATCTCCTTGACTGCTTCACCAGATACTCTCCACTGCTCACTCTGCCATCAATGCCACTTGGCATCAATGAAAACATCAATGACAATGACCAGGGTCCAACATTGTGGACCTTTTGAAATTCTAGAAAGAATAGGAAATCTTGCTTATAGACTTGCTTTACCTCCTCAATTGTCTAAAATTCATAATGTGTTTCATATAAGCTTGTTAAAGAAATATGTGTATGATACTAATCATGTTATTAATTGGAAAAATATAATTATTGAGCCAACAGGTGAATTCAAAATTGAACTTGAAATGATTTTGGAAAGGACTAAGAATATTAAAAATAAATAAATTAAAGAGGTTAAAGTAAAATGGAATTTCTATGATATTGAAAGTGCTACATGAGAAAGAGAAGATTTCGTGAAAGAGTAATATCCTGAATTGTTTAGATGACTTGTGTTTTGTTATGTGATTTTCATAATAAATTTGACACTACTGAGGAAAGTAGTTTATTCAAGGGGGGGATAAATTTTATGTGACTAAATCCCCGAAGCTTTAAAAAATAATTAAATACTTATGGATTGTTAAAGATCAAGTTTAATTTAAGCAAACATATTGTAACAAGCTATTCATGTAATGAATATCCCGAGAAATTGACTAAATATACTTAATTTATTTATGAAAGGGTGTGAAGCCATTGTAATGGTTCATAACTGGCCATAAAGTCTTATAAAAGGCATGTGAATTATTTTGACAGAGAATGGAATTGTGATGGTGATTTTGAGAAAGAGAATATTGACAAAAGAGTTTTTAAATTGAGTATGTGGAAATAAATTCCAAGGCTGACTAGGTATAAGAAGGCGGTGGGAAAGAGAGAGAGGCACCAATGGTGTCCTAATCGAGGGTACAGAGTACAACCTTGGATGGTCCTGGCCAGGGAAAGGTGAACATACACTGGGTGTATAACACAATCCTCTCATAGTGTGGACATGGTCTAGTGTTTGTTGCATGTGTCTGTGCATTGGAATTTATGTACTAGAATTCCTACTTACCATTTCGGATAAGTTCTATCTCTATAAAAGCTATGTAAATACCTACAAAATCTATGTAAGCATTTGTATAAAGCTAATAGAAAGAAGTTAATTATTCTGTTTTAATTTAATAAATGAAAAAATGAATATATTATGTATATTTTCTATGTATATCTTGAAAAATACATGTTTTTGTTATCATAAATAATGAATTGCATAAATAAGTTAATAAAATATGAAATTTTAGATATGTAAGTTTGTTTTTAAAGAGAATTTGTATGATTTAATAGCCTTGCGTCTGTCCCCCACGCTCAAAGTGATTGTTACGACCACAAAGAAATGACGAATCCCAACTACGGATACATGAGATCCAAAGATTCTAATGGAATTCCATCCGGTGTAAGCATCTGGATAATCCAAAATGTGATAATAATGTATGTGTGTAATAAATCATATTTAAAGTATAGTCTTGCAATTTAATGGTGTTTTTGGGCAGAATTATTTGTTTCTGTATTTCCTGGTCATGTCTTCCGTATTTCCTGTATTTTATGATGTGGACCCAAAACTCATATAAATCTAGCTCATTCTGGGAACTTCACGTTTGCCCGGAGCAATCTCTCGAAAACTTGGCAGAATTTTACCATGTATCTACCTTCACTCGTTCGATCGTTGCCAAGTGTCACCCTCAGGTTAGTCCACATGTCTCTGCTCTCCGTCAACATGTCTTACCTTTGTTACGAACTTGAAGTTATTTAATTTTTAGTTAATTCTGCAAGCTTGGAGTCTGTAAAGTAGAATTATTGGAAAAACCCTCAAAATTATGACGTGTGCCTCCAATTTAAACTTTTAATTAATATTTGTTAGGAATTATTTTTTTAATACTCGCATTAAAAATGTGTGCTAAATCAAGCAAATACGTGTGTAGTCTTGTGTGGTGGACCCCTTGCTCTCATATGTGTTGGAGAATTCTATGGGTCTTACTAAATTGCATGTAGTTTGGGTGCGAGTGGAGTGGTAGTGCATGGTTAGCACAAGGATCTCCCCATTGATCAAGGTTAGAAATAAGAGGATGTTAAAAAAATTGTAGATGCATTGTGCCTTGAGCATCACCAAGTCAACAAAAATACATTATCAAGTTCATAACCCCTTAATTGTGGTTCAAAACAACTATGTCAAAATGCATTAGAAATCTTAAGAGTATAACAAATGGGTGTGGAGCTATATACAACATAGTTTGACCCCCATAATCCAATTTAAATGGCTCTAAAGTCATAAATTTCTTAAAATATAAAATTTATCATTTAAAGATTGTAAAATCTAAAACAAATACAATTTTGAAATTTTACATTTTTAAGATTTTGCACTTTTATATTTTACATTTTGAAAGTCTTGCATGATTTTAAAAAAAAACTATACAATTTCAAGATTTTAAAATCTATAAATTTTAATTTTTGAAATTTACCAATTTTGATTTTAAGAAATGCAGAATTTTTTTAGAAAACTATATATTTTGCATTTTTTTTTAGATTCGCAGCATGACAAAATCTCTCAACTTTTTGGGGGAACACTTGTTACGAGACTTCACATTCCAAACCAAATCACTTTGCAGGGACACCCTTTTTAAGCAGAAGATACTTATGCACTTAGAAGTTCCTACATAAATCGGAAATCATAACCATGAGCAATGTTTCTCAATCAATGGTGAGTTGATGAACACACACTTATACTGAGAGCGGGTGAATCAGTATAAGATAATCTTTTAGTTATTTAAAAACTTAATAACCACAATAACAACAATCACACATGATCTAACAATTATGAAACATAAGATTTACGTGGAAACACCTTCACGAGAAAACCACGGAGAAAATACTACTCAAATCTACTATCCAAATCCAGTCATAAAATAATAAAAAACTCTTACAAAAATTTATAGGCACCAACCCATTGGAGACACCAATCCTCACCATTAAGAAATTTGTATGCACCAACCTATTGGAGACACTAATCCCCACTTCTAAGCACCAACTTAGTAAGAGACACCAATCTCTTCTTTTAGGAAGCACTGACCTCCAAAAAAAAACTTCATCAATGGACAACAATTAAATAGATCTACTTCACAAAAAACTACCTTGAATGATCTCTTATTTTTCACTCCTTTAGAAATTTGCTTAAGTTTGAATGATATGTCTTTATTACTCCTCACTTAAACTACGTCTTTTATACATTCTCATGTCACTTCGAAGGGTTGTGATTTATCCCAAGGGACACTCTTTATTTTCTTGGGTGCTAGACATGGGTTGGCCCATGAATTAAATATTAACACCAAAATAGAGGGGGTTCGGCCAACATTATTTAATGATCATAAACTTGTCTTATATGCCTTAAAATGGTGTGATCTACTCTTGAATAATGGATATTCGAAATTGATTTAGTTTAGACATCGATTATTGGCCTTTGGCCTTCAACAATCGAATAAGGATTTCCTTTAATAGCAAATTCCTTTGACATTGATGACAATTAATCCAACAATCTGCCCCTTTGTCAATGAAGGCAACTTTACATAGAAATAACCTATGAATATAGCAAAAACATAATGCTCTCCTTTCAGTAATTCTCCCCCTTTGACATCAATGGCAAAGAAATCATGAAGTTGTGATATAATGCACTGATTAGCTCCCCCTGACATAATGCTTCTCCTTAAGAACTTAGTGACTAGATGAAAAAGATATCACCCTGAAATTTTGTCTGAGATATCCAAAAGTTTCTTTTGGAGGGGGCTTTGTGAAAATATATGCAATATGTTCTTGTGTGGTAGTGTATTCCAATTTAACAGGTTGTTCTGTTACCTACTTTCTTAAGAAGTGATATTTGATTGGAATATGCTTTGTTATGGAGTGCAAAATAGGATTCTTCGAAAATTTTATTGTACTTGTGTTATCACAAAATATTGAAACTAGATGAACATATTATACCTTAATATCTCTCAGAGTTTGCCTCGTCCAAGGAACTTGTGTGTAACAAGATGTTGCTACTATGTATTCAGCCTCTGTTGTGGATAGAGAAACATAAGTTTGTTTCTTGCTTAACCAAGATACAAGACTGATACCAAGGGAAAATGTTCATCCACTTGTGCTCTTTATATCATCAAAATTGCCAGCCCAATCTGCATTAGTATATTATGCTAGTGTGAAATCTTTATCTTGGATACTGCAAACCAAAATCTAAAGTGCCCTTCAGATATTTAAATATCCTTTTAACTGCTTGCATATGGGTTTCTTTTGGTGCAACCTGAAACCATGCCACCATGCCTACAACTTGCATAATGTTTGGTCTTGAAGTTGTCACATATAGTAGACTCTCAATCATAGACTTATATAGAGTATGATCTGTTTCAAGGGATCGGCCATCTTTACTTAATTTGTAGCATGTGACCATGGTGCGCTCATTGGTTTGCGATCTTCCATCCTAAATTTTTTCAACATTTCCATGATATACTTGGTTTGTGAGATGAAAATGCCTTTTTCGAAGTGAGAAATTTGTAACCCAATGAAGAATGATGACTCACCAATCATGGACATATCAAACTCCTTTTGCATTTCCATAACAAACTCTTGACACCTTTTGTCACTACTAGCTCCAAAAATAATATCATCCACATAAACCACAACAGTTAACTGATCATCACCTTCACTCTTGATGTAAAGATTGCTTTCAGCAATTGCCTTTTTGAAACCTTGTTGTAGATACTTGTCAAGTCTTGAGTACCAGACTCTGAAGGCTTGTTTCATCCCATAAAGTGCTTTCTTCAGCTTTCACACATAATCCTTATATTATGATAAGAGGAACCCTTCTGATTGTTCGATATATACTTCCTCTAAATTTCCATTGAGAGATGATGACTTGGCATCCATCTGATAGACTTTAAAGTTCTTAAAACAAGCAAATGTCGAAAACATTTTAATAACTTCTAGTCATGGAACAGGAGTAAAAGTTTCTTCAAAATCAATACCTTCAACTTGAGCATACCCCTTACAAACTAATATTGTTTTATTTCTCACCACTTGTCCATCTTCATTTAGCTTGTTCCTGAAAACCCACTTGGTGTCAATCACATATTTGTCTTTTGGTCTTGGGATGAGTTCCCAAGTCTCATTTTTTTCAATTTGATTCAGCGCTTCTTCGATAGCCCCAATCCAATGTTCGTCTTAGCTTCCTTTTGCAGAATTCTTAGGTTCTATTTTAGATAATAAGGATGGGTTTGTATGTTATGATGTATTTCCTAAGCTTCTTCTAGTTTGTACTCTAGTATCTTTATTACCAAGAATTTGACTTTCTACATGGTTCTTCTAGACAAATCTAAATGGTCTTTCTTGTGCAATCACTTCTTTTTCATCTTCTTCTTCTCATTTTTCTTCTTTGATGCTTACTTCCTTTGGGTAATCAATGTATGTGCTATTTCCTTTTGATACATTGCTTCATCCACTTTTACATTTTCACTCTCAACAATCTTGTGCAATCCTTTATTATAACATCTATAGGCCTTATTTCTTGAAGAGTAACCAAAGAAGATACCTTCATCAGATTTGCAGTCAAATTTTCTCAAATCCTCATCATTTATTCTTATGTAGCATTAGTTTCCAAAAACTTTGAAGTACTTAACTGTAGTTGGTCTACCCTTTCATAGTTCATAAGGTGTTTTACTATTGTTGATTTTTATTGCCTCTGTTCAGAATTTAGACTAGTGTATTAACTGCTTCGCTCCAAAATGTGTCTTGACAACTTAGATTCATTAAATATTTGATCTTGCCATCTCTTGAACAATTCGATTATTTCTTTCAACAACTCCATTTTGTTATGGAGTCCTAATATTTGAGAGATGTATCCTTATTCCATGATGCTCACCAAAAATGCTTAGGGTTTCTCCTTTAGAAAAGTAACCCATGTCATTCTAGAATAATCATCAATTAGCAACATAAAATAACTCTCACCTTGCAAACTTTGTGTCCTTGTAGGCCCACAGAGGTCTATATGGACAAGTTCTAACGGTTTTGATGTTGAGTACTCCTTTGATTTGAAACTTGCCATTGTTTGTATATCATGTTTACATTGCTTACATATAGTGTTTGAAGGCTTAACAATCCTTGGTAGATCCCTTACAACTTGCTTGGTGCTAATTTTTACTAGTTTTCTTGTACTTGCCTTTTTGATTTCACAACCTTCATCACGAAATGTGAGGGTGTGTCCTTGATTACACATGACTAACACTTAGAAGATTATTCTTCAACCCTTCAACATACAAGACATTCTCAATTTTTGTGTTTCCATTGTCAAGGTTAAGAGTACCTTTATTAGTTATCCTTGTTGTCGCATTGTCTCCAAATTTTATTGTACCTCCTTTTACTTCTTTCAAAGTGAAGAATTTGTTCGTCCCACGTCATGTGGCTTGAGCAACCACCATCAATGTACCATTGATTTCCTTCATTTTGAGCATGAAAGGCAATTTATACAAGCATGGAGTTCTCCTTCTTTTCTTAATCTTGCTTCTTTTTCCAAGCTTTTGCAGTTTTTTCATTTATTTTATCCATGGCTTCCATTTTCTTGTTCTGCCTGGAAGGTTCGACAAAACCACTTCTACAAAAACGTGGTGTATGTCCATAGTTGTTGCACTTACAACATATAACAGTGTAATCCACTATAGGAGTAAATGAATTATAGTTCTTATTTGAGGACCCATAATGACTTATGTTCTTATTCCAACCAAAAATTCTTGCACAAGTCCTACAATCTATTACTTTATGACCAAAGTGATAGATTGTCATGTGATATTACACAAAAAGCACTAACCAAATAAAGAGTTTTGAAACATGGCCATGTGATATTATTGCCTTGGAGGAAAATATCTTGAGGTTTTGTCCTTGAAGTCTTTGGGAGGAATGTTGGTATTATGTGGAACATGATTTTCTTTCTTCTTGTTTGCTTTCATTTTTTATGAGATTTTTGAGAGCATCTGCATTACTCTTTGGCTTTTCTTCAATTACATTCCTTGGTGGCTCTTTGAGATCTTCTTTGGTAGTCATTTGATTTACCAAGACCAATCTTGATAAATGATGACCTTCGGCCATTGATGATATCATCTAAGATTTCAATATTTTTTGCAAACTTGATGCTTTTGTTAAACTTAGTAGTTGTTTTCTGTAGTTCCTTAAGAAACAATTTCAAACTCTAACCTCTCACAATTTTCTTCTTTTGCCTTTAATTGAATTCTCACCTCTTCCTCTACTCTTTTTACCTTTTCAAGTTGAATCATTAGGTTAATGATCATTTTTTCTTTTGAATCACAACCCTCTCCTTCATATTTCTGAAGTTGTAACTTTTATTTTAGATTCTTTTTCTTAAGCTTCTTGATCTCATTTAGGGCACAAATGAGTTCTTCTAGATCCACTTCCCCATGTATTTCGGCATTTTCTTCCTCTTATGAATTCTTCTCTTCTTTTGTTGTCTTCACTTTCCAAGAAATCCCCCTTTGATAAAATTGTAATGAATAGAATTTCTTCTCCATCATTGGCAGAGATACTTTTATTACTCTCTTCAGATGAGCTACTTGCCTCTTTGGAATAGAGGTATTTCTTGTGCTTAAGAAAGTTCTTTTTCTCCGGGTTTCGTTGTTTGTAGTTCTTTTTATGTTGATGATGTTTGCTATCTTTCTTCATGTTATGATCTTCTTTAAGGCTTAGAAGGTTGTCTCTCGCTTTATGATTTCTCCTTTTCGATTCTCATTTCATATGTCGTTAGGATCCCATGCAATCCATGCATTGTTAGAGTATCTTTATTTTTATGAATGAGTCTAGGATTTGTTGTATAAATGAACCCTTCAAGAATGAAGGCAATGAATCGAAGGCTATTCATTCAAATGTTCAAACACATTATGAAGGTTGAATTACCGGATGGAAAAATCCTATAGTTAAAATCATTTGATAGTGAAGTTTCCCAAGAAAGCAAGTGATCCAGAGTAAATTGCAATGAGCATTTGTGAGTGGTAAGATATTGTTCAATGATGTTCACATCCTTAAAGGACCTCTCTCCAAAAAGATAGCCCATATAAGGCCACATGGCTTCACTCCTATGGAATTTTTCCCAATGTCTCTTTTATTGGTGTTAGATAAATGCATAACGCTTGTTCACGACAACTAGGAATTAATTCTTTATTGCAGAAAATTTAAGAGCAACACTAGTGCACTACTATTTTGTGGAATCGAAAGAAGAATCAAATGTTTGGTAATAGTATATTTGTTTTTGAAACATATGTAATGTATGAAACATGTGCGTGAGCATGCATACAATTGCATACTGAAATGCATAAAATAGGCAAAATCCGTATAGCAATATACATCAATTTTTAGCCCTTTCGAGTTTTGTTTCCAAGTCGATTGCAGATCATATAAGTAAAGTCTGAATACAATATCATCGCGATTATTGTGTTATTTTTACAATGAGAAATAATTGCAAAGTTCCGATATTGCCACATGGGTAAATAATATTAATTATTAATATTGAAGTTCATTATTTGAGTAGGTAATTTTTTTAAGAGACTTACTAGTGTTCTATTAAAAAAGCATCAATTTTACTCTCAACATAATCATAGTTATTTATATAGGTGAAAGCAACTGTTCCATTGACAAGAATACTAGAGATCCATCAATTTTAGTGTCTGAACACAATGATCTGCTGTGGTTCTATATTTAAAAAGAGTATGCAAAAAACAACATAATTGTTACAATATATAATTGTCCCTATCAAAATTGATGAGAGTCTTCAAAAATGCTCTCATACTATGCTCCCATCAAAGATAATGAAACCATCAACAATCCTCACATACTATACCTATAAAAAATCAGTACTATCATAGAGACATAATCAAGAAAATTAAACAAAGAAAGCATCTAGAAATTTGCACCCTGGTTCAAAGGAATACAACCTATTAAATATTTGAAGGCGTTCATTGTATAGATATTAAATTATTGTCTTTTAAAATCATTGTGTCCTTGTTTGGAGCTCAGAAACTTGTACCCAATAGTCCTAGGTGATGGCCGTCGAGAATAAACTAAGCATCGTGCCATCAACAGGTAATTTCTTTCTTCAGAAAAGCTATATCTAAGCAATTATCAAGCAAGGTGCATCAATATATTTTTAAAAGATAAGAAGTCAAATTTCACATGTTAACATTAGTAGTCATAGCCATACACAATATAAGCCATCAATCCCACACTAATTATTACCGTAGCACCAGACAAGAATGGAATCTTCGGTGGAGCCCAGCATTTTCACTAGTTGAACAGCCACTTTACCCCATAGAACCATTTGATTCATTTAACATATACAGAAAAAAAATTCCATTTTCTTACACCCTCAAATTTCCTTAACTCTCCAAGCACATCATGTAATATTCAATTATTGTTTCAAATTATATCCTGCTGGCTAGTAGCTCAAATTATAAAACAACAAAAAATTGGGTAAAGAGGGATGAATGATTAACAATAGTGAAATATTCCTCATTGTGATCTTTTAAATTGAATACCATAATAGCCTTTAAAAGCAGTGACTTATGGTTCACAACTTTGACAACAGTTTTATTTTGAAAAGATCCAAATTAAAACAACATGACATTTTACAGTGTGTGATCTGCATGTTCATGCAATGCTGAATTCCACTGTACACACCATAATAGTTGATCTACGATATTGAGTGAACTATAATATAGTGTATCAAAATGGCATTTACATGAAACCCTGCATGGAGGGGTATATGAAAAGGCAACCTCTTGCATACTCATTTTTTGTAGAGAACATCAATTATAAACTCAGTCATGTATCCTAAATAATTAGCCTCCCGACCAAACATTTGAGGCCAATATCCGAACAGCCTACTAAACATAAGTCCAAGAAGGTATCCTCCTTGTTCCAGTTCATCTCATGAAATCACCACATCAGAGTTGGCATGGCGGACATCTCAATAAAGCCTAAACATATAGCACCATATAAATGGTATTTTTGTATGTGTGATTTCCTTAATCCTGAGCAGACATCAGAAAACAAAGAGTATGTGTCAATGAACTAAATTCGAATCCAAAATGGACACTCCAAACCCTAGATGTTTGTTCTACACAAAAAATGATAATGATTTAAATGTTCTAAGGTGTTGATAATTGAAACAATAATTCACAATGACCCTATGGGAGAGATTTACTCATCCGTATAAATAGGTATAATTACATAGGGTCACGCCCCTTTATCCTAATTAGGTCGGCCTAAAGTATTGACTAACTAATGGATATAGATATAAATGTTAGATAAGCCATAAGATGTATTGATTAGCTCATGATGAATCTTGTGAGAAGTTTGGCTAAGTAACCCACACATATCCACTGAAAGCTTTGAGATATAAGTTAAAACCATAACCACAATTCAAGAAGGAAACTGAAAGAAAGTCCACGGAGGGTTAATCAACAAGATTCTTGAGATTGATATAGCATATATCCAAAGTCTTTTGTCATACAATATGCTATTTTGCTCATCATTTTATCAGTACACAGTGTCTTGGTATATTCACTTGTTCAGCAATTTTTTACTAGGTCTTTCTCCTATTCACTCTATTTTATTTTGAGAACAGAGACCATTCTAATAATCTCCGGGATTTATTGTATACTCTATGTGAGGGAAGCACAAAACAGGTCCATCATGCAATATAGCATGTTAAAACTTCCTCTTTATACTTTAAGATCCTAACATAGCAGAGTACATGGCAGCCACTCACACTTGTAAGGAAGCAGTTTGGTTACAAAGGTTGTGGATTGTTCGTCTCTTATAGAAAGTAGTGAATAGACTGTGACAGTCAAAAGTGTAACATGTTTGGCAAAGAACCCTGCTTATCATTCTCCGTCAAAGTGCGCTGATGTATAGTACCATTTTGTTAGAGAAATGGTTGAAGACAGGAAGAAGGTATTGTTGGAAAAGGTTGATATATATGAGAATATTGTTGATTCATTGAGCAAGGTGAGGAATACATAAAAATTTCTTGGTGCAGAAAATCAAAGGGCATGGTTACCCTTAGCATCTGAAAGCCCCCTACAGAAAGTATTCAACAGATGGGAGAATGTGAAAGGTTCCGGGCCAATTTTTCGTTTTCCTTTTTTTAACAGATTACAACATTACAATCAAAGTACCTGTTAAGGTTAGAAGGTAAACCAAAACGTACGAAAGCAACTCTAACCAAGAATGGCGCCGATGATGGCAAGCATATGGTCAGAGGATCTACCCTAAATGCTGAATGGGAACTCAACGCCAAGTATGTGCTACCCAATCCAATATGGAGTGAGGGGCGACCATCTGACGGAGTGTTACAGAATACTAATCTTCTACCCTAAATGCTGAATGGGAACTCAACGCCAAGTATGTGCTACCCAATCCAGTATGGAGTGAGGGGCGACCATATGACGGAGTGTTACAAAATACTATGCTTGAAAAGAAATGCGGAAAACTGGAAATACTCAACACCCAGAATGTGCTTGCTAACCCAGAATGGGATAGTAGCTACCATAGGGCGGAGGTCAATTAAAACAATATCAACTGCTGAAAGTAAGAAGGGCATTACAGTATGATAAGCAAGAATCTAAGTTGCTGCCAGTACTACTGCCAGCTTACAATATAAATGGTGAGATCTTGCTAACAATGCGAATCAGATTGAAGATGCAGATTTCTCCGAGCTGTTATGACAGTACTGTATTTTTTCCATATAACCAGCAGCATACAGATTTCTAGAATAGCTCAGAAATTCCTTAAAACTTATTCAAATAACATGATACTGATTACAAATCACTACTAGCAAGAGGGCGCTCAGACTAACCCCAAAAACAGACTCAAAATGCAGGCTATATTAAATGCACAAATTCCAAGACACCATGAATGGTACGGCCCAGCACAAGGGCGATTTTGCTTTTAAAAATCAGATTGTCTTCCAAATTGCATACATGGGCGCCTAGCCAAGAAGGAAGGAATGAAACAATACCCACCATGAATTTTTTTGTCTTTTTTGGATTTATGAATAAAACATCGAATCTGCTTAAGCAAAAATGCAGAAACCAGAAAACTCTAATATGCAAAATCTGAACCTAATTAGACAAATGCAGATTACACAGCACTAATTCCACTGAACTCACAATCTAGACTAAAATCACCACTAGTTGTTGTCTTACAAACAAGAAGCGATGCCCAAGCTAGGAGGCCTTCATTCCTCGAAGCAAATCCAGAGCCAAACCGGCAGCATAACAGTATTGCAGTCCCAAGATGTCGAATGATGCTAAAAGTCTTCCTTTTATAACTTCCTGTTGACTTCACGAAACCCTAAAAAACACTTCAACATCCAAACCCTAATCCTTTCTCCAAGATGGCGTGCTTTTCCTTTCAAGTTTAATATTGATATTTTAATTAAATTCAATACCTTGATAAATGCGCCCACCTTAAGCTTGCTTTGACTTTGGAAATTAATAAAATAATCTTAATGAAGGCGCCACCCTAAAGAAACCCACTTTTCAAAACAACATAAAGTCAATAGACTAGGCCAAGGGGTCAACGTTCGAATATAATATTAAAACGTGACCTTTAATTAAATATATCAACATAACTCTTCAATCATGCCCTAAAGCCAATAATGACCAGTCAACTGACCAAACTGAAGTAGGAAGTCAACCAAGTTGAACACAACTGAAAACTGCCAAAAATGGAATTTACTAAAAATAGTAAATTCCAAAAAATACTCAGAATGCCGAAATGAACATACCACTGCGAAGCTTTCGGAAAACCAGAAAGAATCCGCCTTTGAATCCACCAACTCCGAGCAAAGACATCCTCAAAAATAGGAAACCCTAATTTACCTTCCGACTAGCCTTCGGGTTTCCAGAAAAAAGGCCAACAGTCACTAGAAAGATCAGGTCTGAGAAGGGGACATTACAGAATGTTGGAAATGTATTGTATACTTTTCATGATGTACGGGGGGAGGTAGCTATAGGAGGCCCAAATGGTTGTCTTTAGGGTGGTTGGTTTTAGCCCAATTTCTTTAGTCCGTGGTTTTGGTGCCCACTATACCACTTGGACAATTTCCTATTGATGTGCCTACAAATACTTGCACATGCATCAGGGTAAAGCAGAACTTTGAATTACGTTGTTGTATAGTAAACGGTTGAGTTAATGCAATAAGGTAGAAGGTTATTGTGCTGGGTTGTTTTCCCGAAAGAAAAGGTTTTCCCAAGTGAAATATTATGCATCATGTCTATGCCATTTATTCTTATTCTGTTTTTTAGCATAGAGGTTTTGTTAGTACTGTTTCTCGTGTATAAGTTTATCGGTTTATTTCTCTTCACAAAAATGGCTAAGAAATCTGCAAATAGCCCAAAGTAAACACAAATATATTTTGAAAATAACTTTGGTGTTTCTTATGCAATGTTAACTTTTGCAGAGAATTAACAATCACCATGTATTAAATCATTTATATGCCTTCTTTTTTGCAATACACCTCCAAAGTCAATTTGAGACACTTTTCTAGGGTCTGCGCGGCATTGGCAAATGAAATGAATACACACGATTTCCTATTTGATGGCGCTTGTGTTGCATAACGCACAAACTCTTTAACAAATATTGAATGTCACTACGCCTTGTTATTGGAAAATCCCATAGAAATTCCAATTGGAAATTAAACCAATTTACTTCAAATACCAAATAGGCCACAGGAAAGTGTCTCAATATGAGATGCTTTTTCATGGTCTAACTGGTATCGGCAAATGAAATGAATAGACCCAATTTCTTATTTGATGGTGCTTGCACTGCATAAAGCACACAACCTCTTAACACACAATGAAATGTCACCATGCCTTGTTTTTGGAAAATTACTTTTAAATTACATTTGAGAGACTTTCACATGGCTTATTTGGTATTGAAATGAATAGGCCTAATTTTCAGATTGATAACTTGTTTGTGCAACCTAAAGCTCGGTCTCTATTTGATTTTGAAACACCTATTTGCATTTTAGACCAGACGATATATATTCATGGATTGAAATGTCTTACCTGCCATGGAGTGTGTTGCTGCTTTGAAAACATGAGATTCTCTCAACTATTGGAATCTGCACTCCCAATAGGAAATGCCAACCTTATTTATCCAGTACCCCATTGCTAAAAAAATCCCTAAAAGGTCCCCATAAACATGTGTTTCATAGACAGCATGATATGGCAGCATGGGTCCCATGTATCCATCATCTTGAATCATATTATCAGAGGGGATGACACTTATAACTTGCACACAAATCCTGCAATTCTTTATAAAGGAATTAGCTCCAACTACATGATAAGACCCTATGATCCCTCTAGTACACTATCGTGTGTACTAAGGTTACGATGTGGCCAACTTGTGATGTGCATAACTTTTCTTCTTTGCTAATTTATACACTTCTCTTAGGCTGGATAATTAGGACCTTCAGAATTTCCCCTACCTAATTATGTATATGAATAGGGAGCAGATATTCTGATTCAGGGTATCACTTGCGAAAGTCTTCTGTCTATTCTCAAGCTATTGGTTTTAAAGGTTTGACCCCCTCGAAGTGGCACAATCATCATATTTTGGCTACTTTCATGTTGCTACTATATCATAACAATTTGGGGATTTCACCCACAAAATCAATGTTGAATCCAATGCATATTGGTTGCTTCCTTGTGCACTGAATTGGATTATTACTTCTAATCTGGACTGCCCAGAAATGTCTGGTAACCCCCCCCCCTTCCCCCCCCCCCCCCCCCCGGTTCCAGGCCTGATACGTACCTAATACGGATACGGTTCGGGTATGCTGAGGGATTTCCATATGCGGGATTTGCGTATCCGGGACGTACCTGGGGCCTGCGGGTACATACCCACTGCAAAGTCCGCCATTTTCAACTTAAAATCGTTAAAAAAAAAAATGCCCCTAAAATGAAAAAAAACATACCCTGACCCTAATTTCACCCTAAAAGGCACCCCCAAAAACCTATTTATACACCCAACCCCTCTTGTTAATTCACACGCTCATATTTTGGCATTTTGCTAAATCTGAGCTTGAAGGAAAGAGAGAGAAAGAGCTTGACGGAGAGAGAGAGGAGAAGAATCAACTACAAGCCAACAAACGGCAATGAGGATAAATTTCAGGAAATGCAAAGCTTATTTATCCCGTACCCCATTGCTAAAAAAATCCCTAAAAGGTCCCCATAAACATGTGTGGTTCATAGACAGCATGATATGGCAGCACGGGTCCCATGTATCCATCATCTTGAATCATATTATCCGAGGGTATGACGATGACACTTATAACTTGCACATGAATCCTGCAATTCTTTATAAAGGAATTAGCTCCAACTACATGAGAAGACCCTATGATGCCCCTAGTACTCTATAGCATATGTGTACTAAAGTTACGATGTGGCCAACTTGTGTCGTGCATAACTTGTCTTCTTTGCTAATTTATACACTTCTCTTAGACCGGCTAATTAGGACCTTCAGAATTCCCCCTATCTAATTATGTATATGAATAGGGAGCAGATATTCTCATTCAGGACATCACATGTGGAATTCTTATCTATTCTCAAGCTATCCGTTTTAAAGGTTTTGCCCCCTCGAAGTGGCAACAATCATCATATTTCAGATACTTTCATGTTGCTACTATATCATAACATGTTGGGATTCCACCCACAAAAACATTGTTGAATCTAATGCATATTGGTTGCTTCCTTGTGCACAAAATTGAATTATTACTTCTAATTTGGACTGCCCTGAAACGCCTAGTACCCCCCTCCCCCTGTACCAACCCTGATATGTACCTAGCATGGGTACAATTAGGGTACATTGCGCAGTTTCCGTACCCGGAACATACCCGAGGCTTACAGGTACGTACCTGTTGCAAAGTCTGCCATTTTTTATGTAATAATCAAACTAGTATGTGATCAATGATCAGAAACACATCATTGATGATCTATTTAATTTTTATTTATTTTATGTTTTTTAAATATTAATTAATTTTTTTGTATTTAAGTTCTATTTTGTTAAACACCTACCGTCTATGTATGCTCTCACCTCATACCATTTATGACAAACTTGGTGATCATAATCAGAGATTGACATGTAGCGTTGAATTGTTCAATATTTTTAATTAGTTGTGTTTGTTTTTTATTTTAAAGTTTTTAATTGAATTCATTAAAAACTTAAACGTCTACCCTCTATGTATGTTCTTACCTAGCACCAATTATGCAAACTTGGTTACCACAATCAGATATTGATATGTAGACCCTATGGTTTAACTATTTAATTTTTTCAATTAGTTATGTGTTCATTTTTTATTTTAAAATTTTTTAATGAATTTAAATTGAATTCATTAACAACCTAAACGTCTACCCTCTGTGTATGGTCTCACCTCGCACCATTTATAGCGAACTTGGTGATCAAAGTCAGAGAATGACATGCAAGGGTATAAATTGTATTTGTTGTTTTTAATTATTTAGCAATGTTTTAAAAAATCTAGGTTAGAACAAATTAAACAGTTACAATCATGACATCCAGTTCAGCTTCAGGGGGGCACGGGGAAGTAACTGATGAGGGAGGAACACAAGGAAGTGTTTTGGGTGGCTTGACAATGAAAATAGATCCTCATTCTCATTTATGGAGGCATGTGGAAGTGTTAGAGTTCATTATAGGTGGTGGTATTCATGTTTGGACATGCCCCCATTGTGGCACCACATTTAAGTCCTCATATACTTGTTTGAAAGCTTATTTAACTACAGCAATGGGGACTGGCATTAGACCATGTAAGAAGGTGGAGAAAAATAAAATAGTTATGTACTTGAGAGAGCAAGAGGAGATTAACTTTGAAATTATAAGAGCTCGCTCTAAAACCATTTCTTTGCAGCAGAGAGCAATGGGAAAACCACCAACACCACCATCATTTCATTCTTTCATTAATAGTCATACTAAAACTATTCTAGATAAAACTCCTTTGGATGAAAATACCACATCAAGAAAGAGAACTCAAGGGCCTCTAGAAAAAGCATTCAACATGGAGAAGAGAGAAATTGCAAATGAATTGGTGGTTTTGTGTGTATGCATGTGGGCTACCATTCAATGTGTTGAGGTCACCATATTGGAAGCAAGTGATGAGAGCCATTAATGATGCACCACAAGGGTATATAAACTCTAACTATAATAGGTTTGCACATCTCTTTTGGCAAAAGAAGAGGAACACATTCAGACATCGTTATACCCGATTAGAGATTCTTGGAAGGATTCAAGAGTGTCTATTATATCGGATGGATGGAAAGACTCCCGAAACAAACCTCTTATCAACATTATTGAAGTAAGCCCTTAAGGGGAAATGTTTGTAAAGATTGGATAAATAAAAAATGCGCAGTTCATTGCAAACATTATAATTGAGACTATTAAGTCAGTGGGCCCTCAAAATGTTGTCCAAGTCATCACAAACAACGCAAAAAATTGCAAGGCAACAGAATTGATAGTAGAGGACGAGTATGAGCACATTTTTGGACACCATGTGCAATACACTCCCTAAATTTGATGTTGTATAAGATTGGGAAAGTCGCATGGATTGATGAAATCTACATGCAGGTAAATGAGATTCAGACGTTTGTCACCAACCATCACATGTCTCAGACCAGTTTCAGAAGATGCTCAAAGTTAGAGCCGTTGAAGGTAACTAACAACTCATGAGTCATAAGTTTTAAGTTTTTCATTTTAATATTTAATTTTAAATCAATTTCAATTTTTTTTGTTATTGAATTCTTTCCATTCCTTTTTAATAGGTTGTTGAGACTAGGTTTGTCTCTCACGCAATCGTCTTGATGACTTGTGAAGGTGAAACATGCTTTGAGTAGCATGGTAATTGACAACGTTTGGACTGTCTGGAGACCAACAAATACAGAGAGAGCCCAAAAGATAAAGGCAGTGATCCTTGATGATGATTGATGGGCAAAATTTGAGTATTTGTTGAGTTTCACGAAGTATATTCTATGTATGATTAAATTTGTAGACAAAGATAGTGCTTGCATTGGAGAAATTTATGATGGCATTGACTCCATGCTTAAGAAAATAAAAGAAATCATACAAGCCAAAGCACATGACCCTGAGGAAAAGCTCTATAATGAAGTTAAATGTGTGGTCATGAAAAGGTGGAACAAAATGACCACCCCATTACATCTCGTTGCCTATGCCTTAAATCTCAAATATTATAGCAATGAAATAGTTGGGTTACCTGGTAGGCAACCACCATATGATGACTAGGAGGTTGCAAATGGGATGAGGACATCATTCAAGAGATTGTTTCCTGATCCAGCTATATCTAGTTTTGTCCACAATGAGATGAGGATGTTTGTATCTGGAGAAGGTAGCATAGGAGAGGTAGAGGCTATTTGTGCCACCATGCCTTCAATTCAGTGGTGGATTGTACATGGCCACTATGCCAAGTACCTACGACCTATTGCAATTAAATTGGTCTCACAGGTATGAAGTTGGTTATTTGATATTCTAATTACCAATTAAGAATTAAAATTTAAGATGATAACACTCTTTTTTGTATATTAATAATACTTTGTTTTTGTAACAGGTGGCTAGTAATTCTTCTGCAGAGCAAAATTGGAGTACTTATGGCTTCATCCACTCAGCTAAACGCACCATGTTGGCATCCAAGAAGGCTTAGGATCTAGTATACGCACATTCCTACTTGTGCCTCTTAACGCATAAGACAGAAGAGTATACTAGAGGTCCTAATAAGCTTTGGGACATTCAACCTGAAACCACGGACTTTGAAGCTTTTGCTACTTGTTTGTCTAATGTTTCACTACTTGGCATTGATGACGAATTTCCAGGGAGCCCTTCAAAAGGATTTGACAGTGCAGCTAGTGGGAGTGGAGCTGCAAATGCCATCCATGAAGATGATATGTTCTAGATTTTTAGCCCTCACAAACTAAAAGTGAATCAAGTTGAGAAATTGAATGTATTAAGTTATTAACTATTATGTTTTGAACTTTATGAATCAATACAAACTCAAGTCTCAATTATCAAAGTACTTGAACTTTGTTTTCATGTTTCGTGAATGATTGTATAAGTATTAAATTGCAATAAATATGCAAATGCTTCTTTAAATTTATATACATATATATAATAAACACACCCACAACATACCATACCCGAAGTTTTTAAAAATTTGTCATTTCAGAGTACCATTCTTGTCCCTGTATCTAAAGCAGTCTAGCTTCTAATTCACTATTTTTGTATTCCAGATATATCATAACAAGTAGTATCAAAGCAGCATTTTGGGTGGCAGATTTCATGATGTGGAGACAAAGATAAAGCAAAATCAACGGCAAGTAACTAATGTTAACTGTTTTTTCTAGCAATTTTTTTTTGAAGATGAAGTCCAACAATTTCTTGGGCCAAGGAAAATTTCATTTCAGATCTAAATCCCTTGTGGTCTTGTTCTAAGAGAATTGATTTCCTTTTACTCTTCTAACACAAGGATTTATTTGCATTGGTTTCAAAATTTGATCAAATTGAGTAGAGGAGCCAAGGGTATAGCTACCTAGCTCGCTTGGCAAATAGGCAAGAAGGATCATGAGTTGTTGCACGACTAAAATTGGAAGGTTGTTGTGTGTTGTCATTCAACCTGACTTTTTGTAGGGATTCTCTGAGGTGGTTGTGGTGTGATGTCGTTGGAACTGACATTCTAAGACACATTGGTTTGTGCTATCACCACAGCAACACCTCCTAATACAATCAAAGCACATTTGGTGACGAGCGCTTTGCATAATAAGGTATTTTTTCCACCTGCTTCAAGAGTTTGAGCTTGCAATTTGAATTGTTTTCGAGGATTATTACACAATTGCAACTCCCAACTTCAATATGGTCTCATTGAAGTATCAATTGGGCAACACCATGTATGGCATCTTATGGAAAAATTGTGTTTAGATATCCTACCTCCTTAAGACCATAACTTTTTTATAATGACTCCATTTGAACTTGTTTGCTAAGCAATGGAAAGGTATCTAAGAGCTATTCGCAATGGTTTTATTCTTTTGTGTGACTACGCTTATAGAATTATGGAAGGATTGCTAGGTTAACTTTGGTTAACACCTTGTGGGGAATTCTTTGTGAGTTTGGATACCTCATCTTGGGGGTGGTGGGGCAGCGGGCATTGCATAACTTTATCATCTTAATATATTTGACCCCATTTTCAAAAGTTGAGAAGTTATTTTATAGATTTTCACAATGGTATTGTATATTGTTGGGTTACACCGAGATATTGCTCGTGGACACCTATATGATTAGTTTCAATTTGTTAGACTAAGCAATCGTTAGCCCAATGACCCAGAGCCTTCTTCCTCTACAGTTTCAACCAATAGAAAATAGCCACACTTCTTCTCCTTGCCCGAGCTCCCTAAAGTTAAACCAATTCCCCAAGTTTTTGAAAGGTCAACAACATTCACCAAGGATAATATGCTCAAACCTCTAGCACTCTCGTTGAAAACATGGATAATCATCACTGGCCCAAAATGGTTGTGGAGGAAAAATTAGAGCGTAGAAAGAAAATTTGGATGAACAAATGGGGCATCAACTTTCAGGGGTATCCTAACAACAACATGGAAATAAAAAGCTATGTGATAGAAAAATTTAGGACTGTCATGTGGACAGAGCAGATTAGTTGAAAGAAAGCATATTACATCAAAGAATTTAACCCCACTTGGGAGCATGATGAAAAAGCTTATCTAGGGGCAGCTATCAAGGGTAAAGAAAGGATTTTAGTGGCTCAACCGAGGACTGGATCGCATCACCTTCAATGTGAAACCGGTCGATGGACTTTACCCAAAGAGGATTAGCAAAGGAGAACTTGTCTTTTCTGCAGCAAAGGGGTGGTAGAGACGGAATGGCACTTCATCATGGAGTTCAGCTTATGATGATATTCGTATCCAGTATGAAAATGACTTGAAGGTGGGCAGCAGATTAAATGAGTTATTTGAAGAAACAAGACTTGAAAAGATCGTGCGTTTTGTGCTCAAGATTCACAGTAGAAGATTTAATATTGAATAGAGTCTAAAAATCATCTTAAAGTCTCAGCTTTTGGTCTTGTAGACTCTTCAGTCTCGTGGACATCATTAAAATCTTTCATTCATTCTCATTCAACTCAAGATTGGAAAAGCTTTCACATGACAGCGGATCTCAAGGCTCTGGTGCAAGCCCCAACCCTTCCAAAACAGCTCACTTACTACTATAACATGGATGTACCCAATCAGTCTCTCAGTGGAAGGAAGCCTGGGATCAGTCACTCTTGGGAACATCAGTGTGAGCAGCAACAACCAGCCATCCAATATGCAGGGGATCACTCAAGTTGTTGGGAACATGCCATAGTGTAATGGAGGTGCAGGAGTTGGCAGCGGCATGATCTCCATGAGCGATACAGAGAACAACTCTACAGGTGGCAGCCATACTGTTTGTGGAAGGGGAAATTTTTCTTAAAAGGGAAAATATTCGACGTGCCTAGAAGGTGGAACCCCACAAGTTTGATGGAAAAACTGAGCTCTTGGAAAAATCTCATGAAACAGTATTTTAAGCTGCATCATACCATGGGATAAATGGTTGACGTTGCCTCATTTTATTTTGAAACACAACCTTACCAATGGACTGTGCACAACAAGAATGATCAGCCTATACATTCATAACATAATCATTTTCTCTATGTGAGCAGGTATGGAATGGAGATCACTTTGGGAAATTGACTAACTTGCACTAAACAAGGTCATCCCGCTGGTAACAATCTCCTTTTTACCCTACTTCTCATTCAGAGCACACCAACCCTGATCTGAAAAATATTTGACAATCTATCTACAACAACCCAAAAATTGTACCCATAAAGGGGGTGTTTGATCCCCATACAATCAAAGGATGCTATGAGGAAAGCATTAAACATAGAGCTATGAAATTTGGGTGCTAGACCTCTACCTCAAGGTCAAACCCTCTGGACGGACAGCCAAAACCTTGTCCAACAATTTCAACTCCAAATCCTATATGCTCTCTTTATCCTCGGCAAAAGGCAAAAAGGGAGGAAAGGGATTGTGTTACCGTTGTGATAGAAAATGGGTTAAAGGCCATAAATGTGATGAAAAGGCCTAATATTTAATGAAAATGAGATTCTAGAAAAGGGAGAGGGCATAAAGAACTCGAGGTGGACCGAGAGCGAAAGAAAAGAGAAGACAAGGAAGTTACTAGTATTTATCTATATTCATAGCATGGGATCAGCACACCTCAAACTTCAAGATAGTGAGGGACAATTAAGAAAAAGGAAGGTGATAGTCTTAATAGACATAGGAGGTACACACAATTTCATCAACAGAAAGTTAGCTAATGAACTCAACCACTTTGTGTACCCAATATCTAATTTTCAGGTTATGATAACAGGCGGTAAACATTTCACTTGTGAAGGGAAGTGCTTTCAAATCAAAATTTCCATAGGAGACTACGAGCTTGTTTCGGAAATGTTAGCCATTCCCCTTGAGGGACAACTATAGTTTTGGGAGTGCAATGGTTGAAACTTGAAACAATATAGAACAGTTTCTTTCACCTTTCAGGATTTGTACATTAGCTTCACATCAAATGGCAGGAAGTACAAACTTTCAAGAATGCAGTCTGCCCCAAGTCATATTATAAGTTCCCACACAATGGAAAAGATACTCAAGAGGGGAGGCTATGGACTGGTGGCACTTCATTAGAAGTCCGAGAGGAAGTCCTGCATCCCCCCGCCCCTTCCCCCCAACTAGCAAGATCTGTAAAAGATCATTCCAACTCCATCAGATTTCTCTTAAGACATTTGAAGGAGAATGTGATGCTTCAGGACAAGGTATAGGAGCAGTATTAATGAAAGAAGGGTGCCCCTTAGCCTTTGAAAGTTGACAATTCAAAGGCTAGAATTCGATAATACACATATAAGAGGAAAAAGTTAACTTTGTCATTTAATGTTGTCTGATTTTATTGTTGACGTTGTTTGACGGGTAAAGGAGACATTGTTAAATGGCAAATTGTTTGACTCCTTGATAGTCAACAAAATACATTCCTAACACCTGGCAGCTTCGTAAAATGAAATGATTGCATCTGTGTATGCAGTCGAGCACATCTGGGGCACTTTTCTCTAAAGCAGAGTTTCTAACAGAAACTCACGCCTAACAATAACCATCCAGCTCGTCTCTAAAGTGCCATTGCAAACAAAATATCACTCCTAACAATCATCGTCCAGTAATAGACACTCCTTTACCTTGTTTTCAGACAGATCGCAATGAAAATGAAGCCAAAGAAATTCAATAATACCTCTTCCATTGCAGCATCCTCAGTCTTCTCTGCTTGGTTATCACCACTCTCCATTGGGGCTCCCATACTCTCAGTAGGATTCTCAGCAGTTTCCATTGGATGGTCAGTATCATTTCTCTCAGTGATCTCAACTGTCTTCTCTTCGCTTTGATTGTCATTCTCAAGAATTTTAGTTTGGTCCTCCATAGTGTTTTCAACAGGTACGGTGCCACTAGGCTCTATTTTCGTATCATCAGAGATCTTCAAATCCGCAGGTAACTGGCCAGACTTCAATGCCTATATGCGGAAATTAAAACAACATGTAAGAAAGACAAAAGGCACCAAAAATGGAGGTGTCAAAAGATAAAAATGAGATGTCATACAATGCATATGGTTAGAATACAGAAATATATATTCTGGAAAAAAGTCACCAAAACCAAAAAAGAATAACCTCGGAAATACATTGTTTGCTGGCAAAATAATCATTGTTTTTTCTTTTCAAAAGCAGGATGTGAATTAAGTACCTTTTCAAGTCTAGCAACTTCTTCGAGTGTTTGAGAGTTGGCAATCGCAGCCTGCAAATAAAACCCATCAATAGCCTAGTCTCTTTTGTTTCCTCTGAATTCTTGTACTACAATAATTTTAAAATTATGAACATCATACATGTAGAGTGTTGAGAATTGGCAGTTGCAGCCTGCAAATAAACCCCATCAATAACCTAGTCCTTTGTGTTTTCAACTTTTCTCTGATTTTAATAGTAATTTTAAACTAATAAACAATGAACATCATATACAATAATCAAGTATTATTAGCTCACGTAGAATAGATGTGCTGTTGTTATTCAAAAACATTAAACGTTTTAAACAAGAGCTCTATTGCATATTTTAAACTATACTAGACAATTAACCATCATTCCCATAGTACAGTTGTTTCACATCAATACATCCCATAAATACTATGTTCTAAAGCCACGAAAGTTCTATGGCATGCTTTGAAGTTTGAAGTATGACTTTGGAAATCAAAAATTTGCAGATATTAAAGTAATGTAAGCATAACTAGTCTTACTAGCCACTACAAGTTAGAGTCCAAATGTGTATCCAAAGTTAAACAGCCCACATCGTATTCAAGGTAAATATGAAATTCATTTTGAACACTGACAGAACCCTCAGTAACATGAGACACACAAAATGCATCTAAAATTCCAAAGCATGACTCGTCATTACAATTCTATTCACAGGACCATCTCTCTCTCTCTCTAAGGGTTCTGTTAAAGAAAAATGCCACCAAAATAAATCAACACTGAAACCAGCAAAACACCATCACCCAGGACAAAGGCCCCTCCTGGTCTGGTAGACTGAAGCATTTCATATATAAATTTAATATGGTAATATTTTATATCATGCAGAATACCCTTTAGCAGCTGTAAGACAAAATCAAAGCCAGAAAATATGAGATCACTACAATGTACATAAAAGCTGGAAATGCACCTTGATAGCCAAGATTTGTTCCGGTGTGGGAGGAACAGCTTTCGGTGCCTGCTGTTCACTTGGTGCCTCTGTCACCACAGGAACCTCACCAGGAGTGAATGTTTTTACTGGTTCTTTCTTAGCATCCTCCTCAGCTTCCTTTGATGCGAAGTACTTTTCTGCTTCTAGCCTCTCCTGCTCTCAACATACCATCAATGACAGTAAATGAATAAAAGGAAAAAATAGGTGTCCAATAGATTTGTGGTTCATCAAAGATTAAAACAGAGGCCGCCGAAACATAACGGCCGACACCTTCACATGCCAAATGCTCCACCACCCACAAAGTTCAAACCATCTTGTGATAGTAGTGCAATGCCTGCAAATGATTCCATTTGTAGCTGCAATTAATCTCTCTCACCAAGCTCTCATGAGAAATGTAACCGCTTTTCATTCAGGCTTCCATTAATTCATATGCAAAAGAGCAGGCAAATATTCATTCATATTGAAGATGAAAGAAGAGGTGGTTTATTTCCACTGTAGCTGAAATATAACCAACAAAAGGAAAAATATCAACATTATCAATTCAGTATATTCAAAAATCACAGAAGAATAAAATCCTAATAAAATGAGCCGTGTGGACTCATTAATGAGCAGGCAAAGAAAAACCAGGAACAGTACAGAACAGTCAACTCTATAGAGATTCAGGGGACATTGATCTTCAAGTATATCTATCAATAGACCAGGATAATCAATGAGTAACGACGCTGAGTAACTCTCGCCACACTTTATAGAGTAAAGCAAAAACAGTCAACTTTCAAACAATTGTATCTGCAGTCAACTTTATACAAGAATATAAACTTTTCCATTGTCTACCTTCAAACAATTTTGTTCGACTATTTAGTATTCCCATAAACGTACAACCAAATCAATGTCTAGATGGTGGACACATCTTGGAATGGAGAAATCCTCATTTATCTTATGAATTCTGAATATTTTATGTTCTTAGTTTTCCAAATGGCTGGTCAACATTTAATCTTTTGCTTATCAAGTCCTATGACTATGCACCACAAAGTAGCCCTTAACCGTAGGTGCAAAAAACACTAAAATGTTGATGTATCTGAACTAGGCATCCAAGGATATCGAGCATATAATACAAAATCACTTAAAATAGAAAGTATTAACTGGCCAGGATTAATGTTTCCATGAAATAGCAAACAATTTTTTACATCACAAAACTAAATACATTAGCAAGCAACCTGAAGATGTTGACCCATTATGGAATGGAGAACTCATTTATCTTGTGAAATTCTGACTATTTTATTTTCTTAGTTTGCCAAATGGCTCATTGAAATTTAATCTTTTGGCACCACAGAGTAATCCTTAATCGTAGGTGCAATAAACACTAAAATCTTGATATATCTGAACTATGCATCCAAGGACATTGAGCATTTACTACAAAATCACTTGAAATAGACTGGCCAGAAATGAATATTTCTGGGAACCAGCAGGATTTTTTTACATCACAGTACATAAGAGATATAAACTAAATTATTGGCAAGCAACCTGATGATGCTCATATGCAATATATAAGACTGGCCAGAGAAATGAATATTTCCGAGAACTGGAAGAAATTTTACATCACAAAACTGAATAGATATAAATTTAACCATTCGTAAGCAACCCGAAGATGTTTGTATGCAATATGTAAGATATGCTTATGGCCAGTATTTTATAAGGATCTGTGGCAGCTCACAGACAAAGAAACTATTGTAAGGGCCATAAAAACACACATCTCACCAGACTTTATAATAATGGGTATTCATACAGTTTTCCTACAGATGCTTCAACTAGTATGATAATTAGAACATGAATATATAATGGGTGGATACTTGGAAGTAGAATATCCCAACACAAAATCCTTAAACTGGAGTCATTACTTTAACTCACCTTCTGCTTTATTTTTCTGAAGTCAAGAAGTCGCAGCTTCTTCAACTTGTTAATGGCATAAAAGCGGTAGTTTGGTTTCTTTGTAACAATGTTATCCAGAAGGCTAAGTGTCTGCAAATTCTTAAGTGTTGCAAGCGGATCAAGATCCCCCAAGTTCACAAGACGGTTATTTGTAAGAACCAATGTGTGGAGTTTCAGCAAAAATTCTGCACAATAAATCCATATTTTTAGAAGAATGAAATCAAAATGTGTTATGAACTAGGCCCACTTTAATAATTGCTGACATAAACACACGTAATATTGATGAGAAACAAACTATACGTCACCTCCAACATTGGGGTTGATACGAGCAATGCGGTTGTTGTTTATTAACAATGTGGTCAGACGCTTCAGATTAGGAAAATTTTCCAGCTTGACAATTTCATTGTCTGAAAGATCTATACTGTCAAATTGGTCCTGAAAACAATAAAATATATCCAAAACTTCAGAGATTGAGAAATTCCATAAGCTAAAAACAAGACAAATTTACGAATGAAAGGTCCAAACTTAAAGCAACACATCCAATCAAACATTTGGGTGAAATATCACAATAAAAAAAGGCCTGAAACTTGTACCACAGAAAGCATGAGACACAAATTGACTTCATAAAATCAATGAAGATCACACACATCTAGAATTACATGATTTGAGTTTTGCTTGAAAAGGTGGTGTCTTCAAAACCCCAGCACTAACAAACTGTTTAAAAAAAAATCATATGTTTTCTAAAATCCTCTAGCAGGCGCAGAATATAATCAGGCAAGTGTGAAGCTTCAATGAAAATGATGCAGCACAGAAACAGATTTTAACTTCCTTATACTCCCGATAAATAAGAAGCATCAGGTTTATGAAGAAAACTCCACCATAAAAAAGGAACTCCGGTAACCAATGTTTTTCTTAATAACATTTTGGTGTCTACATACAATGACCATTTTGTGTTTGATCTTACTAAGTATTTGAGTTGTCGGTTAGAAATTGAACCCTTGAGATGACAATGCATTATCTCATTTTCTGATCAACTTAGTTATCACCTTTCCTTCAACTCTCATATTCTTTTCAATGGAGGAACAAACTCAACTTCACCCCTTATATATGCGATAGCATCTACATCAGGCATTCCTGTTAAATCATTTTAAACCTACTTACTGATAGTCTAAATGGGAAGATTTAGTGAGTGGTAGTTGCATATGTGAACTTTCAAGATGTTTTAAATTGTTTTTTTCCATCATCTTTATGAACAAAGCTCCTCCTTAACTCATTAGGTTGGTCTTCCTCTGCATGTCGACCCAAGTTGGTAGGTGAGGGTGCTGCCATATATAATGGATGAGGAGAAAACATGAATGAAGTTGTACTTATTCATTCCCTACAAGGAAGATATGTAGCAAAAAACACCTTAACAACATTTAGTATTGGTAGCTTAACATAGAATGTGATCATTAACTTAGGACTCCTAATATAATATTGAGTGTTATTATTCCGAAAACTGAATTTAATGTAAAAATATTGTTTTGATTGTTGTGCTGCCTTAAAATTAATAATAACTCAGAGAAGTACAATATTTTAAACTATTGAAAACAAAAATGACAGATTAATAACAAATAATATGGAGACTGTATCTTGGTATACTACCATCCATCGAGACACTGGTTAACCAGCCACACTGCTTGCTGATAATCTAGGAAGACAACCTAGATACACGTTGATATCATCCTTTATTAGCAAAGGAAGTCTTCGCTTGCTCTCTTCAGCAGATATGTAACAATAAGTTCATTCATTTGATCAAGCTACCATCAGACCCGCAGAGGTAGAATTATGCCAAATACAATGACTTCACCTAGACACCTTCTATGCTTAGCAACTTCTCCATCATTCCCTTTTATGAAGATCAGCTTTACACAGCCAGCACCAGTTGAGACAGAAATTCGTCAATATTTATTATTCCTTTCCCAGCTCATTTAGTAACATCATCTTTCAATACCATCAATTACAGTTTAAGTTTCCACTGGAACATCTAATATAACTGTATAATTGGTGAGATTCTAAATGTTTGGCTTTTCCGAAGAAGATGCAAGATAAAATGGGAACTTTTTAAAACTGAATTTAATGATGATTATCACAATCACTTGTGCTAAAACTTATTAAAACTACCTGCAATCCTTACCACAGAACTCTTCATCTACAACTGATTATATTGAATGTCTTCAAGGTGGACATAGCCAAGTCAGGTACAATTCCAATGGCCCTATTACAGCATTCAAATAAGCTTCCTGGAATTTTTGCTGTCAACGTGAAAGACTTCTAGTGTTCAAGGTGTTTGATGACACTACAAAAAGTCCTTAGCATCTCGAATACTATGGATCTTTCACTTCTCATGCTTGTCATGTGTTTCAAAGTAAATTTCCTAGCGTCTTGCAGCATATAAGCCTCAAGCTCTTCAGCACTAGGGAAGATTATCTCCCGGAAAGATTCTATCACTTCAAGATGGTTGTAGGGCTTAGGGCAATAATCCGGATGACCTCAATATACAAGTGAACAGCAGAGGAATTCAATTCCTATTGAGGATCTATTACCTAGGAACAGAAGAATTCGTCACAATGCATCTAGCAATCAAGTTTATTTATATACATGAAATTTGTACACAAAAAAATATGCAAGGAATATTTACGTAGCTCAACTTGAATGCATGGCATGATCCACACATTTTTAACATACAAAACCAATTTTAGTGTAAGACAGGAAGAGATTCATGCCATACAAAAAGCATTATTACCATATTACTATTAAAAAGAGTAAAGGACATAATACCTCAGTTGCTCCCAAGTTCTCGATAACCGTAATTTTATTGCCTGGGGGACAAAGAATTTAAACCAAATACAAGTAAGAAGACATTCAAAATAGGCATGTCCGTTCAATGAAATAAAGATTTTGTCAGAGAAACAAACCCACTCAGGTTGGCCTTTAAGAAGTTCAGAGTTGTATAATATAGTGATATCAAATGCATAGCCACCAAAAAAAAACAAAATTACATACTTGTTCACTTATGTATATATAAGAAATTTTTCATAAATGAGATATACCTCTCTAGATGCCTGTAAAACTTTATCCTCACATAAAAAGCAATATTACTTGAAATAAATAATAGTAGAGAAGTCAACACTATCAAACAGCAATTATTAATCAAAGGATCCACTACAAAACTTGACGATTCAATTCAGAATCCCTAATGAAGATCAACTCACAACACCATATTCTAGAAACTTTACTCAAATATCCATTCAGAATGTAATGAAAATTGCAGTGTGTAATCAATGCTGTAAAGCATCAATACAATACCAAACACACCACAATTCAAATTTACCTCTAGGATCTGGAAATAATGAGTCTCCTCCAACCAAGAATGTAACCTTTCCTTAAGCATACAATACTTGCTGTGCTTGTACATAATTGCTAGCCGTTTCATTTGCTCAATGCTCGAATATGAGAATTGAATGAAAGTTTTTCTCACAAAGCATATCATGTGCTCTGATATAAGAATTGAGTGGAAAGTGTTCTCCCAAAGCACATACATTAACTATAATGCAGTGCGCTTCTTTAGACCACCCCCATATGTGCTAGGTATGAGTTTTTCATTTGTATCCTTTATTTTGTCTTTGGAGACTTGATTTCATTTCCCTATGTCTAACATAGCATTTGTTACTGGTACACATGTAAAGGTTTACACAACCCACACATCCTTTTCCAATAGGACTAGCAACACTGCTGGTGCATGGCAAACATTCTTTTCCATGCACAAGTCCATCCTTATCTTTTCCTCTGATATGTTAGAGATCTTACCCTCCAAACACTTCTCATTATCTCTTGGCACCTCATCTCTTGTACTTCTTCATTTTGATATTGCTTCCTCTTGGCTTATGTATCCATTATTAAGAATACTCCTAGATCTATTAATAATTTGTAGAAATATCTGTCCATTGTGAAGGCACTTCTTGTAACCTGAAGCTTTGGTGATTTTCCCAAAGATGGTGGAGATCTTTTAACCTGACAAAGATATTCTCTACTCGAAAATCTAGAACGTTTTTGGATTGCTTTCGGTCTTCAGATATTATCATCCTCCTTTTATTTAAACACTTAATTATTTCTATATGCAACTATCACAGATCCTATTTATTGTGGTTTCTTATTAATTTATTTATTCAAGTTTGACACTACTACTTTCATACCTTAAGGTCGAGTATCTCTTAGAGTGCAAAACAGGGCTATTGTTTGTTTAACCTATTCTTCACACATGTCCTTACCAGCAATTACAATAAAACCCTCAGCTATGTCACTTGATGCAATAACTGTAGATAGGAATTTGGATAACCATAAAGATTGCCATTTCCCGTTTCACAGGAAAAGTTCCTGAGGGCCTAGGACACCTCCCTGCATCCCCCATATTTTGGGAATAGAGACATGGGTGAGGATGCAACTCCCCATCATCCCAAAACAAAAGAGGGCATGGCTATCACATTCCCAAAAAATTATACAGAACAAGAGTCGCTCCAAACACGTCTTTGTGAGAAGGCATCTAGTTCCACAGTGAAGTTTAGACAGGCACTGCTCCACAAGGGATGCATGGGAGGGTACTTCAGAAAAATAAAACATCTTTTTGGCTTTAACTTTATTTTTTGGACCCACCATGCTCCAAGATAAAAATATTAGCACCCAGACATCCCTAAAAGGTTAAAATAATATCCTAAAGGAAAAACCAGTTTGGTTTTCATCTTGGAGTAGCTTTAAGATAGGATTATCAATGTGCGGAATAATTGTGAGTTTTCTTTCTCAGATTTTAAGATTTTAAATACACCCTCTTTTCAAAACAAATGAATCAAGCAGCAACAGTGACAGAATTCAGGGAGGGGCAGTCATAGAGAATCAGGGAATGGGATGTGCAAGCTTTCCATCTAGAGTTTTGATTGAATTTACAAATGGCCTTTATAACCCAAAACAAACCATTGCAATATGCAACTAAAATCATGAAAAACAAGACAAAACCGTAAAACAGATATAAATCACATGAATTACCTATAACATTTCTGGTGCACATTAATCCAGGAGTTAGAGGATCGTAAGATAGCGTCTGTTGGCAAAGTATGGCAAAAGAGTAGTGGATATTCAAACTTGATCCTCTACCAAAAGTTCTAAATTTCAATTACTTTGGTTGCAAATGAAGCTCAAAACTTTGAAGTGACTTCAACACTAGAGGACTAGATTCAGTTTCAAACCTTACACTAAAAGCAACTCAGGGTGTACACAATAGTCGAGTATATAATTATATGCATATATGATATAAACATAGTAATGCATTGTATTCTTATATGCATAACATCTTGAATGACTTCAACACTCGAGGACTAGATTCAGTTTCAAACCTTACACTAAAAGCAACTCAGGGTGTACACAATCGTCGAGTATATAATTATATGCATATAAACATAGTAATGCATATTGCATTGTATTCTTATATGCATAGCATCTTGAATCATCGTAGGGTCATGCAAACCCACTTCACTTCTAGTCTCTGACACCAGAACTCAAAATAAAATTAAGTCAGTCGAGTTCTTCAAAGTTTGTCACATGAACTGCTTAAGTTTCCCGGCTTGGTGTATGCAAGTTAGACAATTAAAATAATCAGTTTTAGCCTTAGGTGGTTCAAGCTGTTCCAGGAAATTTCTAAGAAATCCATTACAGGTCACTTTGAAAACCTTCATTTGTTTGCACAGGTTCAAGTACCACCACTCATGAATGATTCCTGCAAATTGTAAAGAAGCAACATTAATTGATTTTTCATTAGAGTTAGTCAGATTATATTAGGACTCTGGTTTAATATTTTTGACCAAATCAATACGCACATACAGATTTGTAAATATAAGTTTGAAAGGTCACTCCTGACATTTATTGCATAAAAATGCATTGGAGAAACCAATGGCATGGATGATTTCATTGTAGTTATCATCCCATATGTCCAAAATGGCTCATAGCATTACACCCTCTCTCCCTCCTGTAAATATCAAGACAGCAAAAATGGAGTGGCATTTCAAACAATCACAAGCTGAAGCCATCATGTAGGCATAATGATGCCAAAAATGTTAACAATAAACTCAGTTTCGAGTACATGGTACTTTGAACAACGTGCATCAAGCCTCTTGAGACTCGCCGCCCTGACAAATGTTAATTGAGGAGCCACTAAAAGCACAGGGTACCTCAGGTGCACCTTCCCTAAATTACCATATTCCCTTATATTAGACATTTCATCAATGATAATATTGTGATCTCCCTGATAAAATTTCATGACTTGGAAGATTAATGTCATTGTTAACAGGATATTATTGACCCAAACTCCATCCCAAAAGGATTAGAAATACCATCCTTAGCAATACCTCAGGTGGACCTTCCCTAAATTACCATATTCCCTTATATTAGACATTTCATCAATGATAATATTGTGATCTCCCTGATAAAATTTCATGACTTGGAAGATTAATGTCATTGTTAACAGGATATTATTGACCCAAACTCCATCTAGGGAAATTGGAGTAATTTGTGAAAGCCTAAAAACATCCTTAGCAATGTGATCTGCCACACCATTACAGTTCTGCTAGACACTGGTAAAGGAAACATGGTAAAAGATATCCTAAGTCACCATGTCACTGGTACAGGTATGGATTCACGAAAAGCTGATTTTTTGGGACCCTAGGCACGGAGTTAAAATATAGACATATAGAAAAATTACCATAATATCAACATTATATGCATAATCACATTAAAATATACAAAAACTAACAAAAAGCACTACATTTTTCAAAATAATATAGGTTTATATAAATTACTATTTATGATTTAAGTTTAGTTAGTTGTGTTCTTTATTTTGGTAACTTTCTGGGAAGGGCTCAACATTTATGAAGATCCCAAGACATTACTCGGGATAACCAGAACCAAGATCTGTACTAGAACCATTTCGGTTCAATATAGAGGGGTGGTTTTGGAGAATCCACTAGTATATAAGACCAGTGTCGCCTTTATGTCTTTAAGAATATTCTCAAGCTGCCCTATTCCAAAGAAAGGTGTCTCCTACTTGGTAAGACATGAAAAAAGGATCTTAGAATCGGGCTCAGATAACTCATTCTTATTGTTAGTTTCAAGCTAATTTCAAGCATCTAAGAGACCTAAAAAAGTTCTCATTTCTTCCATTATCTTGTTAATCTGAACGACAAGGCGCCAAGAAAACCAAAAGCATTTACCCACATTCAGTCACAAGCAATACCTCTAACTCCAACCAAGCGCAAGATACCACTAGAGGCTCAATAAGTATTAACTATATACGCATTCTGAAGAGGCGCTCCATTGTCCAAAAGGACTCCATTCACTTGATCTGTGCATGTTGGACCCCTAAATTAACTAAGTACCTACGGCACGAAGGTTTCTGGCACGCGGAAGCAGGGCACAAAGGCACGCGCGGAAGTAGTTCTTGGGGATGTGCGAAGGCTCTCGCCTAGGCAAGATGGATTCGGGACTTAGTGGGTCTTGGACAACAGGTAAAGACGCATTTTAGGAATGAATGGAAAAGCGACCAGATACAGATATGGATAAGCTATGAAGACTTGCAGCTCAAGAAAAGGATATTCCAAGGCATCAATAGGGTTATCATGAAAGGATAAGGAGCCGAGTTTGTTATGGATTAGTTGGCACTTGCATGCTAAGGATACCCGATTGGGGGAAACGCATGATGACATTTGGCATGTTCTTGGGTAGTGGTAGGGCAATCATGGATGATTCCTTCAGGCCTTCTCTTGTAATGATGAGCGGTTATAAGAGATTCCTTCAAGTTCCTCTTATGGATGGTCTTGCATGACATTAGAGGGTGGTGCGAGTGCGAGTGCGAGTGCGAGTGCGAGTGCAAGAGGGAGAGAGAGTGATAGTGAAAATGTGTAATGTGTGATGGTAAGCTATGTAATGAAGCAATGATAGAGAGCATGTTGAATCTCTGTTACTGTAAATATCTTCATACATGGAACTCTTTTGATGTAATCTTGGCTGATGTACTTTGATTAATGAATATAATGGAATGATTCTGAAACACTTGTGTGATGGATCTTGATTTGTGCATTTTCTTTTATGTTCATGGGCGTAATTCTTGATGTTAATCGTGATTTAGTTCTACTTCCATTGTAGTATGATCATGTTATTATGTGTTCTGGTGCATTGGACTACGATTTAGTGCGTAAATCTTGATCCCAAGAATGGGTGTGCCCATTCTCTGTTGGTGCAAACACCCCCTTATTAAGGGAGAACATTCTCACGAAGCTCACATAAAGGAGGGGCTCGACGCCTGCGCGCGCCTCGGGTGAGCTTCCAGACCAATTTGGATGATGTATTGGCACGTTTGGGGTTGATTGATGAAACAAGAGGTAAATAGAGACTACAGTGCACAATCACTCCAGTCAATGCACTATTCATTAAGACTTTGAGCTTGACAGCCTTGCAAAAACTCACAAATAGCTCTACAATAACCTTACACTATTACATAGCGCCTTGCAGCACTACAACGTCAATCTATAGTGTCGCACAGGACACCCAAAACCCGGCAACGTGCACACAACGTCATAGTATACTCGAGCACTTGCACCACACTTTGAAACAAAACACGCAAAAATCAACTTCCGTGCAGAACCTCCATATCTCAAAAACTGTGTCATCACTACATTGCCATGTTGCACACCAAGTGTCATTTTCCATGCATTGCCATCTCCACACTGCCACGTTGCACACCAAGTGGCGTTTTCCAAGAATGCACCATGCCAAAGCACCTGTCAGCATATTGCACGTTGGAAGTTCAACTACCACAAGTAAAAAGTCTCGCCGTCACTCAAGCAAATGACGAACCATTAAGTAATATTCCAATTTTGTAACCTTTGCCTATTGTAACTACCTTCTTCTAATGATGTATATTAACCTGGACCATTCAACCCTAAGGGATAGTCGAACGACCACAAAGGACATGGTAACGAGTGCTAGCATGTACTAAGTATCTAGTATCAATCATACCCGTCTATAACTTGTTCCGGTCTAGGAAAAATAGCAAGAAGTGTCTACCCTTCTAATCTTTGGAACCTTCATTCTTAGCTTTATTGCACATTGTATCTCATTATACCCTACCCTATTCTTTCTCATTGAAAAGAAGTTGCAATATTCTACAAATACATTCGTTTTCAAATGAGTTTTGTTTATTGCTGTAATAGTTTACCTTTACATGTTATATATCTTGTAGTTTGCTAGCCAAGTTTTTGGGTTGTCCCCCGCACAAGCATCTTGGGCCTCGTGGTGTGGATCATCAATATCAATGCAAGAGATATCAAACACATGTGAGCTCATGAACACACCAACAATAAGGGCAATTACACATATCCATTTCTATGTATCCGGAAGAACATCGCAACAAGAACAAGATGGTTGATGTTCATAAATAACTCTTGGAGGCATCCCCAAAGGTTCAATAGCTCGTTCATGTTCTTAAAAAGCATCACACAAAATTCTTTGGCCAATTTTGTAAACTTGTGATGTAGCTCAATTGGGAAACATCTCATCTTTCGACCAATGTGCACATCTACGATTCCAACATCAAGCCCTTTCAAGGTCCAAATCAATCAATACATCGTAATGTTTGACAACAAAATTGATGCCGCAACATTAGATGGATGGAATCAACAACCTAAAGCCTACTTCTCGATCAATCACTTTAGTGTCTTTAAGATCACCTTCACAACATTGAAAATATCCATTTCAATGTCCCATTGGTGAGAAACATACATCACACAATGTGAGAAGCATTACAAGCCCATTGAGATTTGGAGTCCATTTGTCAATGCCCAAAACAAGGAATATTACTCCTTCAAACACTATAAGAATGAATATATGAAGTTCCAACAATTGTGTCAGCTCAAGGATCAATCACTTAAAGATTGCACCAATGAGTTCCACGACTCCAATGTGCATCTACACAAGAACTTAACGAAGCAACATAAGGTGTTGAAGTACATCAATGGAATCTCACCTTATATTCATGTGAATATGGAGTTTGAGTTTTTACACGTTGGGGCAAGCGTAACGCAACACCACCAAGATCAAAGCCAAGGCAAAGATAAGGCAAAAAAAATCCTCTTCATCGAGTGTTGTGTGCAAGAGTGAATCTACACAAAACACACCATCTCACCACTTGTGTAGAAGTAGAATTATTGCAGTGAAGTGTTGTGCGATGTGATGCAAATGGACATTTGTCATTTGTTGTTTGAAAGGTCATGGCAATATGATTGAAAGGTTATCCATGATGGGCACGCGAATGTTATTTGTATAGAAAAGAATGGAAGGAAGTTTAACTTGTCACCTCTAAAGGACAAGGATGAAGGCAAAGTGCAGAGTGGAGTTTGCACGAGAATTCTAGTTATGTCAGAGAAGGAATTCCTGCAAGAGGTGGAAGAGAAAGTGTGTTATGCACTTGTGCCATAAGAAGTGCACAAAGGATGAGATCCCAAGTGAAGTGTGTGGAATGCTAACAATGTTTGCGAACATAGTGACGAAAGACTTACCGCAAGGATTACCATTGGTGTGCAATATCAATCATTAGATTGACTTGATACCAAGATTGAATTTGCCAAACAAAGCACCGTATATGATGACCCCAAAGGAAAATGCGGAGGTGCGCAGACAAGTGCAAGAGCTATTGGACAAAGGTCTAGTGAACGAAAGTTTCAGCCCATGTGCAGTACTCGCAGTGTTGGCATCAAAGAAGGGAGGAGAATGGTGTGTGTGTTGATTCACGTGCCATCAACAAGATCTCAATCAAGTTCGAACTCTCCCATTGCCTAGGATGGACGATCTGATGGATTCCCTGAGTGTCACACGGTATTTTTTAAAGACTGACCTACAAAGCGGCTATCACCAAATCTACATCAGAGAAGGGGATGAATGGAAAACAACGTTCAAATTGAATGAAGGCTTGTATGAATTGATGTCTATGTCGTTTGGGTTAACAAATGCCCCAAACACATTCATGACGTTAATGAACAAAGTGTTGAAACCATTCCTTGGAAAATTTGTGATTATATATCTAGATGATGTACTCGTTAACAAGACGTGGGAGGATCACCTGGAACATTTGTGCAAGGTGATGAAGCACTTGCAAGAGAAGTTGGTGGTGAACATAAAGAAGTGTGGTTTTAAATGCTAAGACTCGGTATACTTGGGCTTCGTAATATCCTAGGACACATTGCGAATGGACCCAACGAAGGTGCGTGCAATAATGGAGTGGTCGTTGCCGAGGAAGGCAACTGAGGCACGAAATTTGCATGGGTGGGCGAGCTTGTATAAGAAGTTCATTAAAAACTTCATTGGAGTGTGCACAGCGATCACAGAGACAATGAAAGGAGATCGTAAGAGTTTGTGTGGATAAAAGAAGCAGAGCACTGCTTTTAGGAATTGAAGCAGACGATCACAACACCCAAGTTTTTACAAAGTATTTCAAGTTGACTACAATGCAAGTGGAGCAACCATAGGGTGCGGTGTCAAGTCAAGAGGGGAACCCATAGCCTACTTCAACGAGATGTTGACTAATGCCAAGAGGAGATATACCTAGTCTATGATTAGGAGTTTTACGCAATTGTGCAAGCATTAAAGAAATGGAGGCATTACTTACTGCCAAGTGAATTTGATTTATACATTGATCATCAAGCGCTACAGTTTATCAACAATCAAGCAACACTGAAGCAGAGGCAAATGAGGTGGGTAGAATTCCCACAAAGTTACTCATTTATGTTGAAGCATAGAAGTGAGAAGTCCAACAAAGTTGCAGACGCATTAAGCAGGAGAGTGTTGTTGCTGAAGGAAATGGGTAATGAAGTCATGGGCTTTGAAACCATTAAGGAATTATACACACAAGATGAAGACTTCATAGAAGCGTGGAAGGCATGCACAGAACCGATGCACACAGATAGAATGTTGTGGTTGGATTATTTCATCCAAGAACGTATGTTCTTCAAGGGAGTGCAATTGTGTATACTTGAGGGTTCAATGCACGAGAACTTGATCAAAGAAAATCACAATGGAGGTTTAAGAGGTCACTTTGAAGGTGACATAACATTAGCGCAATTGGAGCGTTATTACTCGCCAAAGATGAGTGTGAATGTGTGCAAATATGTGCAAAAGTGTAGAATTTGCCAGTTGGCTAAAGGGCACAAGCAGAATACAAGGTTATATCAACCATTACTTGTACCCAGGAGACCATGAGAGAATATCAGCCTGAATTTCGTGTTAGGATTGCCAAGAACGCAAAGATAGAATGACTCCATTTATGTAGCAGTCGATAGATTTTCAAAGATGGCAAATTTCATAGCACAATGTGGTTGCATGGGTTGTCATTAAGCATAGTGTTAAACAGGGATATAAAGTTCCTTGGTCATTTTTGGAGCACCTTATCGAAGAAGATAGGAACAAAGCTGACTTTCAATTTAGCGTATCATCCACAGACTGATGGAAGCGGTTAAAAAAAATCTAGGCAATTTATTGTGCAACTTGGTGGGAGACAAGCCAAAACAATGGTATATGGTGTTAGCACAAGCTGAATTGGCCTATAACTTAGTCACCGCATTCGGCGGATTTAATAAAAAATCGAAATTCGCTGAATGTTTTCCAAATATTTGAAGTTCGTTGTTATTCGCAAATTTAATGAAGCACATAAAAACACGAATCCCAAGGGCAGACAAATTAAAAAAATTCATTTAAATTTGTTTGAATTCGAAAAACGCATTTAGGGTTTCTTTTGAAAAACTATAAAAAAAGACAGCTGCGACTCATCTAAAGCACACTGCAGATTGTAATAGTTGTCGAGTATAACAATGTCGTCGAGAATAACAGTGGCTGCAACCAATATTGGAGCATGCGACCACTGTATTAGAGCCTGCGACCAATATTGGGGCCTGCGACCACTTTATTTGAGCCTATGACTGGTATTGAAGCCTATGACCGGTATTGGAGCCTACGACCGATATTGGCGCTTGTGATTGGTATTGGAGTTGCGACCAAGCGCCTAAGTATAACAAAGCCTTCCACGAGTCCAGACTCCACCAGCGACTCAACTCCACGTTTCCGCAGAAAGCCAGGTAGGGAGTCTATGGACTATTTTCATTTCAACATTATTTGTATAATATATACTTTTTTTTACGTTTAATAGTATTTGTTTAGTATATAATTTTTTTAGGTTTATATTAAGTTTTCGTTTTTAGTTTCATTTATGAATGTTTATTTTGAGTTTTAACTTTTAGGTTGATACTTAAAAGTTAATATTATACATAGTTACCTGAGACGAAGGGATGGGGGGACGGGGTGACGGGGTTTCCAGGACAGCAAAAAATTTCTAAATTTTGGGGACGGCGAGGGGACGGCTAGTTAAAAAATATATAAATATTTAAAATATAAAGATATAGTGACTAAATTATATAAATAAGCTGAAATAAAACCATTTGAGATTTAAAGAAGGTGAAACTTGAACTCATAAACATCAAATACATTCCTTAATACTCATGATTCTTTTAGAAGTTTGCAAGAAGTTGCTTGGTCCAAAAAGGTGCAAAAATTGATTTTATGAAAATAAGAAAAATATTGCCATCAATGCATAGAGCTCAAGAAAATATGCACTTTTAGAGAAAACGACACCTGAAACGGAGCCACAGAATGAAAGTTATGGCACATGCAAGTTTTTGCTGCTAAATCTTCCCGGCCCTTTCCAAAAATGGCAAATTTTTGTTTCTATCCTTGTGATTTTTTCACCAAAAAGGAAAATAATGCCAAAAAAAGAAATAAATTCGTGGGGGACGTCTGGACGTCCCCCCCCACGTTTCCACATCCCCGGGACGTTTTCCAATATTTTCAGACGTCCCCAGGACGTTTCCTGGAAAAAAAAAAAGGGGAAATGTGGGGGAAACGTTTCCCCCACGTCCCCGCGTCCCCAGGACGTCCGAGACGTCCCGGACGTGTCAAAACAAGGGGGGACGCGTCCCCGCGTAACTATGATATTATATTAAATTTTATTTTCTATTTTTTAAGTATATGATAATAAGTTAATACTAATAGTGTATGGGTTAAAAACTTGAACGTAAATGCTTATATTATCAAAAAAACATTTGTAAATTTATATAACAATTAGGTTTATTTTATTTTATTATTTTTAATATATGCTAGTCAATTTATAATATATTAAAAAATCAAAGTTAGTTTTAACTTTTATATTTTGTTTTTAGGAAATATTTAGTTTTTTTAATTATTTATAAATTTATTCCACAATAGTAAATTAATAAAAAAAAAAAATTTAATCTATGATAATAGTTTAATTTAGTTTTATTTTATTTTTATTATTTTTAAACATATGGTAATAATTTATTATTAGTCTCATAATTTGAATTTTTCATTTTATTATTTTACTTTTAAAATTAATTAATACATAATTTTTATTTCAATACCAAAAACTGTTAATTGTTAATTATTAATATAAAGTTTGTTTTTTTAATATCAAAACAATATTCAATTTTATTTTAATATCAAATAGTTTAACTTTGTTTTTATTTTTTAATTTAATTATTTTTATTTGTTAAAAATGTAAGGACATCAATACATTGCTATGGCACCTCCAAAATCAAGTGCAGAAGGATGGAAATATATGAGCCACGAAGGACAAACCAATAACATCGCATGCAACTAATGCCAACACCACTTTATAGGGACATTAACATGTACAATGGACCACCTTCTTGCCATATCAAGTGGCCAAGGAGGTGGCGTCGAAGCATGTCCAAATGTCACCCCTGTAATGAAAGAAGCATTGGAGAAAGACTACGGGAATTCATAAGTACTAAATCAGCAAAGGGCAAAAAAGAAATGAGTTCAAGATGAGCTTTGTGAGTCCAATATACCCCGCACATCTTACTCCTCTTGTATGTCTGAAATCTCAGTAATGCTATAGAAAGAGAGTGGGATAGCAACACTAAACAGTTTCTGGAAGCCTATACAAAAGCATGTTGATGAGCATGGGCTAATTTCTTTTATGAATCTGCCATTCCATTTAATGTTGCTAAGAGTCCTTATTTTACAAAAGTTGATCAACAATCAAGTTCATTTTGAAAAGGGTAAATAAACGATGTTCAGAAGCTATAAGGACAACACTTTTGAGGAGATCAAAAAACGGGGTCACTGAAAAACTAGAAAGACTCTTGGAGGGCAATAGGTTACACCATCTTGAGTGATGGTTGGTCTGATATGCACCAAAGGCCATCAATAAATGTCTTGGTCTCTTGCCCTAAAGGTGTTGTATTCTTGAAGGTGATTGACATCATTGAACATACAAAAACTTCTCGGTATATCTTCAACATTCTAGATGAAGCCATTCTCGAAGTTGGTGTACAAAATGTGATCCAAGTTGTTACTGATAGTGCTAGCAATTGTGTAGGGGTTGGAAAGTTGGTAGAAGAAAAAAACCATGACTTGGCCAAATTTCCTGGGGTGCATGAGGCAGTGCATAGAGGAAGAGCAATTGCCAATTTCATAAAAAATCATCGCCTCGCATTGAGAATATATAGAAAGCATGCAGCGAAGGAGTAGTTAAAACCGTGTGACACAAGATTTGCCTCTTTCTATATCACTTTGAAAAGAATTGTTGAAAAGAAAGGAGCTCTCCGATCTGTGATTTGTAGCAAAGAGTGGTAAGAATTTGTGCTTGCAAAGGGTTCTAAAGGTAAGCATGTGGAGCAAATCATTCTAAGCTCTTCCTTTTGGGAAAATGCTATGAAGGTTCTAAAAGTGTGCACCCATAGTCCACATGCTTCGTATGGTTGATGTTGACATCCCTTGTATTGGCATGGTTTATGAGGGCATGGACCGTTATATAGAGTCCATCCAAAAGGCTTTCAATAATGTGCAAGTGGAATACAATGAAATATGGGATGTTTGTGATGGAAGATGGAGGATGATGCATATCCATTTGTATGCAACAGCATGTTATTTGGGGCCAACATTGTTTCATATAGAAAGAGAAAGTGATCGTGAAGTCATGAGTGGCATTTATGCAGTGATTGAAAAGTTGGTTCGTGATTGAGAAATTGCAAAGAAAATAAGAGAGCAACTTAGAGCAAACAGGCGAGTAGATGGGTTATTTGGAACCCAATCAACTACAGATGACAGAGAGGACATGGATGGAGATGAATGGTGGCAATTCTATGGAGCAGAGACTCCCGAACTACAACATTTTGCAATTCAAGTTTTGAGTCAAGGAGTAAGTGCATCAGCTTGTGAGAGGAATTGGATCAGCTTTAACCATGTTCAATCAAAGAAAAGAAATAGATTGTTTTCAGGAATGTTGGGGGATCTTGTTTATGTGCATAGTAATTAGCGACTGACAATGAGAAAAGTGGCAAAAGATGCATGTGTTTCGAAGAAGAAGAAGAAGAAGCTTCAACATTTTCTAGAAGAATTTTCTGATGAAGATGAACCTGATTTTGTCTGTGATGAGCTTGAGGATGACACTAATGATGTTGGAAATGATATTGTTGATGCTAGTGATGATGACATTGAGCCAAGAGCTCTTGATGATCTAGAGCTTTTTAATGTAACAAGTTGATGAGCCTTAGCCTATAGGAAAATCCACGAATCTGAAGTTGAACAGTCACTTTTTCAAAGCATTTTTAATATTGTTGTTCAAAATGTTTTTCAATCAATGTATAACAGCCAGTTATTGGAAAGCTATTTTTGACATGTTTACTTATACGAAATGTGAAATTATAACTGTATTTCTATTAGCCGAATTTAATCACGAATTTTATCTTTATTTTTTTAGCAATAAATTTCTTACGAATTTTATACTCGGCGAATTCAAACACGAATTTGAATGCGGTGACTAAGGCCTATAATACTTGATGAATAGAGGCATAGGGAAGACTCCATTTCAAATTGTCTATGGGACAAGTCCAAGAGGAGTCATGGAATTACGCAAAGTGGTGGATAACCAGGTGCAGAGTGCAGAAGCAGAGGACTACGTGGAGTATATGTGCAAGATGCATGAAGAAGTGCATGAAAGGTTGCAACAAAGCAACCAGAGTTACAAGGAGCATGTGGATGAGAGGCGTAGAGCAACAAAATTTGAGGTCATTGATCAAGTGTTAACACATTTGCGTTAAGGAGAGATTTCCTAAAGGGACTTATAACAAGCTAAAGCTGAAGAAAATTGAACCATGCAAGGTGTTGTGTAAAATGGGACCAAACGCCTATAAAATAGAGTTACCAGAAGAATTGGATATCTCACTGATATTCAATATTGCAAATTTGTATTAGTTCCATGACGGGGAGAGTAGTGCACGAGAGGAAAGGGATGAATGCATAGAGGAATCAAATGAAGGCGCGCAAGAATTGAAGGGTACCTTAGACTGGAAAAGACAGGTACCAGAGAAAGAAACAGAAGAAATTAAGTCATTGTGGACTCAAGGGTGGTCAAGAAGACGCGCTGAAAAGAATAAAAAGTGTACTTGGTGGAGTGGAGGAATTGCGCAGAAGAGGATGCGACATGGATAAGTTCGAAGGAAATTGGTCAAAGGGGACATACTTTGGAAGATTGCTGGTGAGACAAAGCTCACTTTTGTTTAACCCAAGGTGTTTAATGCAAAGCAATGCATGAGAATTAAGACTACATAATTTCAAATTTGGCTAAGTGTTGAAGTGCATGCAAGGTTTATGGTTTATAAGGTCTAGCAAGGTGAAGGAGGCGTGGCAAAATGTGTGGACAATTGCACAAGTGTGCGCAAAAGTTTTTGCGCAATGAACTGTAAAGTGTACAACAAAATTGCAAGAAGGTGTGCTGCAATAGCGTGCAATGTTCTCTCGAAAGTATGGGCGCATAGGAGTTTTGGTAAGATGTGAAGGTGGTGCATAAAGATTGTGCAATGAGCAAATTGGGTGCGTATAAAGACAGTAGGTGGACGTTGGAAGGCAATGTGTGTGGCAAGTAAAGAGGACAAAACCATTAGAAAATCCACTAACATGGACACTTCAAAAGATTTTCTCAGCTCCTAGATCAGGGTAGTTCAATGCCATTAATGCACAGTCTAAGCGGAGCATGTAGGAAGGTTCTGGAGGAAATGTCGAGATACCTATATAAGGGCAGGTCCACTCCACATTTTAGAGTTGAGGGTTGAAAAAAGAACTGCAAGGAGCAGAGAGAGAGAGTTGGGTGTTGAGCATTAAGCTAAGGCACAAATCAGGCTAGAATCAGTGAGAGCCGAGGATTCCTCGAGTGCAAATACCACCCTTATGATAGATTCAGAAGTTGGTTGAGTACTATAACAGCCCCATTAATGGGAAAAATCATTGCAGATATCTTTAAGGCTTTCAAAGTAAATAGAATTTGGTGTTTTGTGTTATCCATTGTGTGACTTTATAGCAGGAGCATAATTGCCCATGTGCCAACCTTATTATCGGTTGTGTTAGGCATAGTCTTTTAAGAGTTAGAAGTGACCAACTTACAATATGCGTACAAGGGCTGAAGTTGAGGAAAAGAGGCCCAATTGGTATTTTTGAGTGTCATATAAGTATTGCATAGTAGGAATGGGATGATAGCCTTGGTTCTAAAGGTGGAAGAAAAGAAATTTAACAATCAAGGTATACTTGACAAATGGGTAATGCTAAGAAGCAGGCATGAAAAAGAAATTGACAAATGGGTTCACTAGAATGAATGTTAGCTATGATGGTTATTATGATTATCCTCTCCTCAATAGTATAGATTAGGATAAGCGGGGGACCATTTTAAGACCACAACAGTGAAAAATCTCAAGGGTTTAAAAACCATGGATCTGAAAGAGAGTGATCCACACTCATATTAAAGGCGTAGGGTTCCAAAGCTTGTGTCTAAAATAAGAGTATGGGGTCTTATAAGAATCCTAAGGTTTTAAGAGTAAGGCAATAAGCACGTGGAATAAGGTAATAAGCAAGAGTTAAGTCTAGACCAAGGGTTGCAATGCCATTCACCGGTAAGCATGGACTATAAAGGAGTAATGCACTAAACAAAGATATAATACACTATCCTAGTCTTATAGATGATACATCAACAATAATCAATTATACCAACATAAAATAACACAAAGGGTTAAGGATGCTTACCTTTGTGAAGACACTATTTATGCATTAACCCCCTCTGATATTAGTAACACCTCGTGAGAGAGTCATCATAGGTTGATCACAAGAGGGATAGGTAGAAGACCTAAGTAGACCAAAGTTGGGAACTCCAAAGGCTCAATAGACCTTGTTGGTATAGCTCTTACTCTTGTTTCTCCTAGTAACCCAATGCACCAAAAATGAACTCCAAATATAAGCTCCAATAAACCCTGAACCTCTTAAACCTTTGAAGGACAAATTTGTAAGCACTAATTGAGAAGATTGTGATGGTATAGAGAAATGACAACAATGATGTATATAAATAGAGGAACAAAAACTAATGTCATTATATCTCTTAGTTGATGTCATCGACCTTAGTCAATGTAGTCGTTCGGATAAAGGGTTATACTAAACGGTATCAACCACGATCGATGACATCCGCCACAAATAGTCCACAAAAGGTAAAAGGGGAGAGAGAATGAAGGAACAACAGAGACTTGGCGCCGGTATAAGTCTGAAAGGGAATTGAAGGTGTTATATGCAAACAATGTGAAGGTGATAGTACTAAAGATATCAAGTAGTCATAAAAAGTATTAATGAGAAGGTAGTTGAAAGGCACACTAAGCAAGGCGAGGGTTAGTGCCACAACGACTCTATCAGCAAGTACTGCCAACTAGCCCAAAGACGCTCAAACCGTGACAATGATATGCATGATAAGCACTCCTCCACATGTTGTTTCTTTGAATGTTACATTAAATGAATCATTGCGAATTTTGTAATGTCCTTTTTTCAAAATTAATTAATTCCAAATATCATAAACCTATTTTTATTATTTTTCATAGGCTAAAGGGAAATTAAAAGAGGAACATAAATTAATTTAAGTGGTCGAAGGATATTTTCATTTTTTAATCGAAAAAGGACACTTAGAATATATTTTTAATCCAAAAAACATTAATAGAATAAAATAATAATAGAAGGTTGATATTTTTTATTGTAGCTGGTTGGAAATAATAAAAATAAAAGACTGATTTTTACGAATTATGGTTTGTTGTTTTTTATTTATAAAAATCAGATTATCGTTGTCGTTATAAAAGTTAATTTTATCAATATTGCAGCTCTAGGATTTAACATAAATATCCAGATTTGCTAGAAGTATTGTTTTAGGGATATTCCAAATTTTGAGAAACATACTAGAGGTATTGGCTCTAAGTTGTGAAGGAAAATGGATTGTGATGAAAAAGAACTTGGCAAGTATGGCCAAGGAATCCTAAATCCTATTATGGTTAAGAAAAGACCACAATATGTATGCCTTGGGTATGGTTAAAAAGAGATTGAACAATGCTCTAGCATGGCCAAAGCAATAATAGCTTTGATAAAGGACTCTCTACCATCTTCACACCACAGACACCCCAAACATGGTAAAATGTTTTTAATATCATTTTTGTTAAGCCTCAAGATGATTGCAGGGTGTCCCTAAAGAGTGGGCAGTAATCAAGCAAACAAGAAGATGGAAGTATGAGTCTTCCTCAAAAGGATAAGGAAGCACATCAAAGGAGGGGGCAGCCTTGAATTCACGAAGTGTCCACGTGATCTGAATACAACAAGCAAATGGGGAGATTACACTCCATCAACTTCACCACTATCAAGTACAAGAAAGGAAGGAAAGAAACATAGAGAGCACAAGAAGGTATGACAAAGAGAAGTCTTCCATATTTTGTTTTGATTGTAAAAGTAAGGTCACATAGCACAAGAATGTTGGTATCTTGTGATTTGCACTTATAGTTAGGAGAGTAACCATTGTATGGCTATGTGAAAACAAACCATCGCAAAGTAGCCCAACATCATTATGAGAGATGGAAAAGAAAGAATCCACTCTTCAAGTAAACAAGAGGATGGCCAGGATACACTCTACGGAGGTAAGAAGCCACTTGATATGAGCATGCACAGGTCTAACAATTTATGCACTCATAGCAAGATTAGTGGGCATTGGAATGGAAAATATTGGAAACTACATTCACATCTTCACCCAATGAATGGGAAATGCAAGAACAGGTAGCAACAAACAAGAGGGGGAAAAGAGCCTACCAAAGCACAAGAATCAAGGAGATAACAGCTCTGACATGAATCTACATCACCATTGCAGAAAAGTAGTGGTAACAGAGCTTCATTTGATTCTTGGATTTAGCATTTACACGATTTGCAACAAAAAATATGTTGAGTTGCATTCAAATATATAGGCATTGAGTAGCACTTCAAATGTATCTTTAAAGCATTGTATGTTTCTGTTTATTGGTGCAGAGAAAATAGAAAAATAACTCCACTTGTATGGTCAACCATGGGAAGTCTTGTACTTGCCATAAGTAAAGCATGGAACAAAAAATCCACTTGGGAATAACAAGTAGAGACAGAAAATAGAATGTGTTGCATAACAAAGAAAGAAAGGGGAAGTCCAAGAGAACAAACTTTTGAAACATGAGGTTGGGCAGCTACTTCTAGCCATAAAATCATCTCAATAATGGTTTATACGTTGATGTAAGATTTCTTCATTGTTGTACTTTGAATAAATCTGTCCTTAGATTTGTTGGAAATACAAACACGAAAATGATTGTAGCATGAGGAGTTATTTCAGCATCATTCAATTGTTGTAGCAAGCTTAGGGGCACTTCAATAAATGCAACATTAATATAAAAGTCTGATTTTGGCATCACACATTTGTTGTAGTCTGTATATGAGCATCAAGATGATTGTAGAAGGCTGCTTTGAGCATTATGCAGTATGCATGGTGTGCACATAAAGAGCTACAGTAGATATGGCCAATGTTTTGAAAATCGGAACCGGACTTGGAAACGGCCGAGGGTCAGACCGGAACCAAACCGGTTTAAAACATATGAACCGGTTCACTAAAAATACATAAAATAGTACAATTTTAATGAAAACAAGAAATGTTAAAGATTCCAAACCATGATTACAAACAATTAGAAACAAAATATGCAAAGTTTGCTCATGTATATACCATGTAAAGGTAAATGTAGCAAAACAGCACTGAGTGCACTACATATCTGAAACAAAAATACATAACAATGAGGCTCTAAATGGCCTATAGAATCCAAAAAACAATATGCTACAAGCTACTACATGTTTGATATCAATCATCAAACTCAACACCACTACTAAGAATGGGATCCTCTTCCTCATCAATGTCATCTTGTTCCTTTGGCTCAGACACAACAGACTCCTCAGGGACACTTGTAGTAGTTGTAGTAGCACGGCTATTGTTTGCCATGTCTGGTGCTACTAGTGGTTCATCATCCAAAGCCATCCACCCCAAGTCATCAAGATCAAACTATGCCAGGTGACTCTCCTCTATCCATTATGAGGTTAGATCAATATCATCCAAGACAATGGGATCTATATTAGGCATCATATTCAGTAATTGGTTGTGCCTTAAATGGCGATTGTATTGCACGAAAACGAGATCATTCGACCATTGTTCCAAATGGGGTGTATATAACATCATTTAAGGTTAGGGTTAGAAAAAGGTAACTTAAAAGCTAAAATTGGGAAAAAAAATGTTTTAAGGCAAACCCTTCCCTCAACTAGTTCAGACTGGTCCAGTACAAAACCGGTCAGTTTGACTGGTTCACTACAGAGTCGGACGATTCAGTAATGAATCGGTCGGTCCCATACTGAACCGGTCATTGGTTCGGTTTTTCTAATGGTTTGCAATTTGTTTTAATGAACCGGTTGAACCGGAACAGGAATGGTTTTTAAAACACTGCATATGGCTTGATGGAGCATACAAATTTCAGTTTTGTACGCACATTAGACGTGATTATGGGAGGTTTCATATCTGGTTTTAATATGGAAGCACCATGGTATGTACATATTTATAACATTGATAGTGAACATACATCATGTGTTTCCTCCATAGCAATGTGTTGAAGTAAAAAATCGATGCAAATTGAACATGATAGCCAATGTCGAATGTTTTGCTGCAAGGTGATTGCAAAATGAATATGTCAGCTAACAAAAAAGTCATAACAGCATTCCGCTTGGCTTACTCTTCATTGATAAGAGGTAAGGCACAAAGCGTAGAGTATCACTCTTCATTGAGGAGGAAGATGCGTGATCAGCTCCAACATATTGAGATATCATTGGGGAAACAAATCTAGCAATAAAATATCGTCATCGGACAGCTATGAGTGGAAAAGCACTAAAGAGATTGTAACAAAGCAAGAAGTTGAAACAACCAACTCTAAAAGAGGAAAAATAAATTCTCTCTTCCATTGTTTCACGAGGAAGAATTGGCCACCACTCTTTCACAGAAGTAACGAAGTGAAAATTGAAGGTTTTGAGCATAATTTTTTGAGGATGTGCATATCCTTGGGAGACCTCCATATTGCAGGAGGGTCGAGAATGTATTACTACCTTCTAAATTGAATACTTTGGCATTGGGATGAACAAATGGAGTGGGAAACATCACCTTGGGATGAACAAGGGAGGTGTGAAGAAGATGTTTTGCAGGAAAAGTGCATGAGAACCACAACAAAGGCTCAAGTAAATTAGAGGTTGGGTTCCAAGTCAAACACTAACAACTATGTAGAAGCTCCTAAGAGGTAGAGGGAGAGATATTTCTATATCTCGTGAGTAAGAACTCCAATAGAGTCCAAGGACATGCCATGATCAACGAAACGGAGAACTCAGAAAAGCTGATGATCAGCACGTTTGTGCATTGCTACTCCTCACAAAGGCATTGTCTACTTGATCAAGGTCAAACATAAAGTACACTCCATTAAAAAATCAAGCATACTTGCATATATGGATTCCTCTCAAAAAATTATACACTTTCCAAAAAATGGCACCTGATTTCGAATGTATGCAAAAGCTAGTGCCTCTACATGTTGCATGACTTTGTAGAGTGACAATACCATCAAGATGGTATTGCAACCCTTAAGAGATGGTTTTGCAGCCACTGATCTACATTAAAGTGCAAGTTCATAACCCTCAGTCTACATTAAACAACAATTTCCCCTGAATCAACCGAACAATCACAGTAAGGGAACGAAATGATTGATCTCATTTTGAGCAATTTTGAAGCTTGGTTCTTTGAAGGGACATCTCTAGGACTACAGCTCTTTTTAGTGGCCCATTTTAATGAAGGGAAGAAGGGGCAGATGTGTAGTTGGCACTTCTATCTAGTTATCCAACATTGGCGTTTCCAAGTTAAAATCCTTTGGCATGCACCTTGTTACCATTTCTTCATTGTTATTCATGGCTCGCAAGTATTGCACTCTTTCTAATGCACATTCCAACACCCTAACACTCTAAAATTGCTACAATTTAAGAAAATCGAGCAGTTGTAGCATGAATAGGAAAATTTGCATCAGTAAATTCTAGCAAGGTAATTTCCTCGGAAAATAATGGAACATAGATTGCATGATGCATACACAATCTTAAAGTAATGAGAGGAGTAACAACAACATTTGCCATTGCAGCTTACAAAGGCTTAGGCAAAATGGATCCCTTCTCCACAACATTTAAAGCTTGACTTGGATGGGATAGCTAAGAGAAGCACAAGCTTAACAAGGGGTGGAGGTATTCCATCTCCCTCCATAGAATCTCTAATTACATTGCACAAGTTGATATAGTGATTAAAAGTCTCTTGATTTGCCTTCATTAAAAGAAAATATGATATACTATTTATGTCCACGAATAACCAAAATAGATCGATCAGATTCAAAAAATGCAATCAATTATAAACATAGTTGCATGAGACTCCTTAACGGTTGGACGGGGTTTCTAAGACAGCAAAAAAATTCTGAATTTTGGGGAAGGCGGGGAGACAGCTAATTAAAAATATATATAAATGTTTAAAATATAAATGAATAGTGAATAAACCTAAGTAGCTGATACGGCAAGGGGCGGCCCCTAGTACCAGTACGGTGAGTATCTGGTATGGATACGTCCCAAAAACATACCCAAGAGCAGCCACGATGCGGCTGGTACCCTGCGGATACGGCCAGGTACGTCTGCAGACATACCCGACCGTACCTAGGGGATCCTAGCCATACTTTGGCCACTCTCAAGTACGTTTCTAGGACCAAAACTTTTCTTCCTCACTCTTTTTGCTATATAAACTAACATAAACAAACATAATATTTTATTATGTGTAACCCTAAAAGTGAATTAGAATAAATAAACCAAAAGTAAAACATAAAAGCAAAGGAACTTACCTCTCATTCCCTCATTACATGTCTTTCTACGCTTTCATTTTGCTTATTTGGGGTTTGATACTTCATCAACAAGCATTGCAACCATTTTATTATTTGTAAACCCTAAAAGTGAATTAGAATAAATAAAACAAAAGTAAAACATAAAAACAAAACATAAAAGCAAAGGAACTTACCTCTCATTCCCTCATTACATGTCTTTCTAAGATTTCATTTTGCTTATTTGGGGTTTGATACTTCATCAACAAGCATTGCAGTCATTTTCCTAAGCTAGTACGAGTGCCTATTTGTTGTCAAGGTCATTAAGGAACTTCAAAGGAGGAGCATTATGTTTTACTCAGTGAAGGTAAGGTTTTAAGTTATTAAGTTTTAAAATTTCAACTTTCAAGTTTGATTTTCATTTGTTTTTAATCTTCCACACATTTAATGCTTCTTTTTATGTTTTATTATTTTCATTTTGAAATTTTAAACCATTTTTTCATTTTTAATATTTAATTTATGCCAATGACCTAGGGCATAAGGTTTAAGTATTATTTTAAAACCATTATTTTATTTGTTTATGCTATTGGTTAGTAAAATTGTGGGTAGAAGTACAATGGCAACAAGTTCCACCTCCTCTAGACAATATCTGAAAAATAATTTGACCCTAATTCGCCATTATAGAGCCATGTTACAATACTAGAGAAACTTCCAAGTGGTGGGTGTTTTGTTTATAGATGCAATTAGTGTGAAACAATATTCAAACATTCATATAGTCTAGTGATAGGCCACTTGTGTGCAAGATTGAGTCATGATATAAGTACATGCAAGGGGGAAGATAACATAGGGGTGCCAACAACAAAAGTTTGGGGATTTATAAAAAAACAAGAAGATGCGGATGCACCCTTGGCTTTGAAAACGGTTCATCCATAATCAAAAAAAGGAAGTTCATCTCGATCAACGAGGCCTTATATTGCCCCATCTAGTATAGGCTCCCTAGTTGTGACCATGCAACAAACATTTGTGATTGCTACCTTCATGCATGATGAGGATTTACCTCTTTCACAAAAGAGCACTAGGACAAAAGGACTATTGGAAAAGACCCTTCAAAATAGGGATAGGGATATTGCAGATGAGCACATCGAAAGATGTGTGTATGTGAATGGATTGTCATTCAATGTTGTGAGGTCACCATAGTGGCAAAAGATGGTGAAAGTAATCAACGAGGCCCTAGAAAGGTACAGACAGCCAAACCATGAGAAGATTTCACGACCCTATTGAAAAAACAAACAAAATATGTGGAAACCTCATTGCAGCCAATTAGAGATTTATGGGCCAAAACGGGTGTCCATTTTAGGTGGGTGTCCTAAAGGGGCAATGTTTTTTAAAGTAGTAGACTGTGAAGGGCAAACGAAGGTTGTTCAATTCATTACCAACATCCTCTTCGAAGCGATTCAAACGATGGGGCCTCAAAATGTTGTCCTAATCATAATGGGCAACGCCAAGAATTGCAAAGTCACAGGGATGTTAGTTGAGGCAAGGTGTGGGCATATTTTTGAACATCATGTGTTATCCATTCACTCAAATTAATACTTAAAAAGCTGGCCCGTAAAATAGAGTGGATTCAACAGATGTATGTAAAGGGTGATGAGATCTAAATGCCTATGACTAACCATCACCAGTCACAAGGCATCTTTAGATCCTTCTCACATTTGAAGTTGCTGAAGGTAAAGGAAGCTAGCTTTCTTTTATTTATAAATAATGTAAGTTTTCTATTTTTTAAATAAAGTATTCAAAAGTTTTCATTTTTTTTATTTGTCTCTCGTTTCTTATTAAGTTGTTGAGATTTGATTCGCATCACACACAATCGTCTTGAGATGACCTGGGAAGGTGCAAGAGGCACTTAGGAAGATGGTAATTTCCAACATATGGGTTGTATGGAGGCAATCAAACACTCTAAGAGCCCAAAAAGTGAAGGCAATGATCTTAAATGACACTTGGTGGGATCGAGTAGAATATTTGTCAAGTTTTACTAAGCTCGTTATGAGCATAATCCGCTTTACTTACATGGGTCAGCCATGTTTAGGAGAGATATATGATGGTATCGACTCAATAATTGAGAAGATAAAGTCCATTATAAATGCAAAAGAACAAGATCCTAAGGAAAAAAAATCAAGGAAGTAAATGCAAAAGAACAATCTCATGATATATTAAACTCAATTTATTACACCAATTATCAAAGTTCAAACTATCTTTCAATATTCATCATATTCCTCTTCATCAAGAGCATCAACATCATCATCATCATTATGTGGATCATTAGAACCATATGGACTCGAACCACTCCCACTAGATCCACTACTAGTGCATGTGGGTCTCATGGTGCCAAAGAAGTCTCCAATCCCTCATCATCTAATGACAGATGGGAAATGGAAGCATCCAAGTCATCTGTCTTTGGATCAATATCCCAGTATTTTATTGAGCCTTCCTTGTACACCAGTTGTTGGTGGGATAGAAGGCACAATTTCAAATGTATATTTACTTCTTTGAAAAAATTCTCCTTAGGATCTTGTTCTTTTGCATTTATGGACTATCTTCTCAGTCACTGAGTCGATACCATCATATATCTCTCCGAGACATGGTCCATCCATGTCAGTAAAGTGAATCATGCTCATAATGGGCTCAATAAAACTCAAAAAATATTTTACTCGATTCCACTTAGTGTCATCTAAGCTCATTGCCTTCACTTTTTGGACTTGTACAGTGTTTGATTGCCTCCATACAGCCTGTAGGTTGGTAGTTACATCCTGTTAAGTGCCTCTCGCACCTTCACAAGTCATCTCAAGATGATTGTGTCTGATGCAACCTAATAAAAATGAAAAATTAAAATGAGAACTTTTGAATACTATATTTTAAAAATAAAAAAACTTACATTATTTATATAAATAATGTATCTTCCCTTACCTTCAGCAGCTCCAAATACGAGAAGGATCTAAAGATGCCCTGTGACTGGTGAAGGCTGGTCACAAACATTTGGATCTCTTCAACCTTTGCATACACTTGTTGAATCCACTCTATTTTATTAGCCAATTTTTTTAGCATTAAATTGAGTGAATGATGTCCAAAAAAATATGTCCATACCTTGTCTCAACTAACATCCTTGTCGCTTTGCAATTCTTGGAATTGTCTGTTATGCCTAGGACAACATTTTGAGGACCCACCACTTCAATGGCTTTGAAAAGGATGTTGGTAATGAATTGCGCATCCTTCATTTGCCCCTCGCTATCAACTACTTTCAAAAGCATTGCCCCTTTAGGGCATACTACAACCACATTGATCAAAGGGCGGTTTCTTGCATCTTTCCATCCATAAAAAACGATGGACACCCATTTTGGCACATGAATCTCTACATGAATCTCTAATTGGCTTCAATAAGGTTTCCACATATTTTCTTTATTTTCCCAATGGGGGGCTACAGATCTTCTCATAGCCTGGCCCTTTGTACCCTTTTAAGGCCTTTTTTATTTCTTTCACCATCTTTTGCCAAAATAGTGACCTCACAACATTAAATGACAATCCATTCACATACACACATTTTTCGATGTGCTCATCTGCAATATCCATGTTCTCATTTTGAAAGGCCTTTTACAATGGTCCTTTTGTCTTAGTGCTCTTTCATAAAAGAGGTGAATCCTTATCATGCATAGAGGTAGCCATCACAAATAGATGTGGCATAGTCACAACTGAGAAGCCTATAATAATGGGGCAACAAGAAGCCTTGTTGATCGAGATGAACTTATTTTTCTTGACAATGGATAACTCGTTTTCAAAGCCAAAGTTGTGTTTACGTCTTCTTGTTCTTTGATATATCCCAAAACCTTTGTTGTTGCCCCTACGTCATTTTTCCCCTTGCGTGTTCTTATACCATGACCTGATATTACACACAAGTGGCCCTTCACACGACTATATGAGCCTTTGATACCGTTTCACACTCATTGCATCTATAAACAAAACACCCACCACCTAGAAGTTGCTCTAGTATTGTGACATGTCTCCATAAGGGTGAATTAGGGTCAAATTCTTTGATCAGAGATTGCTCGGAAGAGGTGGAACTTGTTGCCATTGTACTTCTACCTACAAGTTTAAAAACCAATAGCATAAGCAAATAAAAAATAGTTAAACATAAAACTTAAACCTTATGCCCTATGGCATACGTCTATTAAAAATTTTAAAAGAAAAAATGGTTTACTTTTCAAAATGAAAATAATAAAAATATAAAAAAAGCATGAAGTGTGAAATATTAAAAACAAAACAAAAACAAAAAAATGAAAATCAAACTTGAAAGTTAAAACTTAAAAACGTAAAACCTTACCTTCACTGAGTAATCCACAAATCCTCCTCCTTTGAACCTCCTCAATGACCTTGGCAACGAATAGGCACTCATACTAGCTTAAGAAAATGAATGCAATGTTTGTTAATGAAGTATCAAACCCTAAATAAGTAAAATGAAATCTTAAGGAGGCAAGTGTGTAATGAGGGAATAAGAGGTAAGTTTTTTTGTTTCTATGTTTTGTTTTTGTGTTTACTTTTGTTTTATTCATTTTAATTCACTTTTAGGGTTACAAATAATAGACTACTACATTTTTTCTGTCAATTTATATATACAAAAGAGAAAAAAAACTGGTCCCGGAGACATACCTGAGAGCAGCCATGTTATGAATGGGTACATCTGCAGATGTACCCGACCATACCCAAGAGGTCTTGGTCGTACCTTGGCCGCTCTTGGGTACATTTTTGAGACGTATCTGTACCGATTTCAAGGGCTGCCCCTAGACGTACCCGGGGGATCCTAGTCATACCCTAGTTGCTCTCAAATACATTTTTGAGATGTATCCATACCAAATACGTACCGTACTTGTACCAAAGGTTATCCCTTGTCATACTGGCTACTTAGACAAAATCAATACCCTACATGTGTTTTCTCCTTGTTAATACAGGATTTAAGCGAGGCAAGATGTTGCTCCTTGGTGAGTTTCAAGGGAGTGGACAACTTTAACTTGCATTGTCTAGCCCAAAAAAATCCCTGAGTGGGATTTTCACCAATGAAATTAGAGCCTCAAGTGGCCAAAGCATTAGGGCTTCCAAATAGCGTCATATGATAAAGTGTTGAAATTGGGTAAAATCTCTTATTTAAAACTCGGTATTTTTCACCAAGTACTTGTGGGAATTACGAGTCAAACTTGTAACAATGAAACCACTGGGAAACTCAAGATCTGAGTCAACCAAAGAAACCACTGGGAAACTCACGATCCAAGGCGAATGTCACCAAGTAATTTCTGCATTTATCAGCAAACTCGCCAAGTTTCTTGGGCCGACTCAGCTGGTCAAGAAATATAACACCCACATCAAACGCATGATTTTATTCCCAAAAAAAAATGTGTTTGCAAAAAAGAGAGATTCAGTGAATGTGATTGATTAACACTAACAGTCCATTGGAGCTAGGGTTTTTAGAATATCAAGGAAAATATACACAACTTGTACAATAGGGATTCTTATAAAGCTAGGAGAGGTAGACAAGGAACAAGGGTTCAACGATCACTTTCAAGAACCAACTGGTTTGAGAAGGATTTGAAATGAAGCAAAAGCTTTTGCTCAACTATTATAGGAATTTGCAAAAAAGAATTCATCCATACACGGCAAGAGTATCAATGCCCATGCAATAAAAACTGGAATTGAATTTGATATCTTCGTGGTAACAATCTTATTAAGACATCATCCAGACTTCATTTTTGATACAGTGCAAGTTAGATCACATTATGATCATCATGTGGAATTTCTAACCTGGCGTGGTAGGGAATAGCGTTTGGAAGCACAAAGTAGGCCTAAAGCAGAACAAGTTGTGGCAAGATGATCCATTAGCTGTCTAGGAATATTTTTAGAGTTCAAGATTGGGATAGGAGTTGGTTCTGGTTTCTCTCTCAGAATTTTTCATTGAGTGGTTTCAACTCAGGCATATTTGTGAAAGTTAAATACAGCGATTTTTATGGATGCATGCAAACCATTTAACAAAATGCCTTATGTTTTTTAATCATCTCTTCAAGGGTATAGTTGTGTAGATCTACTCTTCGCATTGTGAATCTTCAATTTTTTTTGGAGAGTTGTAATGCAAATTGTTTGACAAAAATCCCTACTCATGCATCTTTTTAGATAGGTTTAAGATTGATCCACAATCCTCTTTGTTGTCTTGGTTAAAGTTCCCAATGTTTTCTGTATAAAAATCTTATTTAAATGGGAATCTTCTTTCGTAATTTTCAACGGAGCGTGTACAATCTTTCAGATTCATTAGATTTCCTGTGATTTGATGGAACATACTGGAAGGAGGGTGAAGGAGAGTGTTTGGAGAACTTGAGGGTTTTTAGAAGGAATCAATGGACTCTTTCAAAACCAAAGTTTTTTTTCAGGTTTGAGTTTGGTTGATATACATGGATAGGTACGATGACTTGGACTACTCAGACGATGTTTTGGCGGAAAAGGATATTTTTGTCTCCTCGATTGCAAAGGGGGGTCTTGACGAAGGGAAGAATGCTTCTTCTAGAGGGATCTGTCAGAATGAATGTCATTGTTCTGAAGATCCCTAAACAGTTTGACGAGAAGCTTTATCAGTAAAATGTTCAGGTCTTGAGGTTTGGTGTGCAGTTCCGTGCATTGAATAAGATTCAGATAAGTGTGACTGGAGGGATTCTCTTCAGGGGGGGTTTAATTTAGGAAAGAGGCCTGATTCCTTGTTGGATGATCTTTTTGGAATGAGAATAGATTCAATGGCTCTGGCAGGGGCTTTAGAGGTAGGGCTGAACAGGCTGCATGTAGAGCTTGATAAGGCAGATAAGGTTTTAGTGAATGGTTTGTTTTCTAATTTTCCATTCAAAGGTTGGGAATGGATTATTAGGTGGTAGGGTGAGCAGTTTCAAATAGGATCTCTTCAGGGGCTGGTATTGTTTCTGAAGGACGGATTGGTGTTAGTAAGTTGTCAGAAAATAGGAAAAAAACGAAAAAATGTGTAAAGCAGAAGAATATTCCTGTGCAGCTAGTTTTAGGAAAAGATGTTAAGATGCATGTAGTAGTTCACATGGCTTCTAAGATGCTGATTGGGAGAATCTCTGGAAGGCATTTCAGTGAGAAAAATATATATTTCTGGATGAAAAGGGTAGGAGATTCTTTGCTAGGATATTCGCTGACTCTTTTTTCTGCCAAGGGAATGGCTGGCTTTCTCTTTCCACATGGCTGAGGATGTAGAGAAAATATTGTCACGGAATTAGCAGCAGGATTTTACTTCTCTTTCACTCAAGAGATGGTCACCCTCTTTTAATGCCCAATCTGAAAGGTTGGATATAGTTCCGGTGTGGGTAAAATTACCGGGTCTTCCGTTAGAATTTTGGTCTGAGGAGGTGCTAGGGAGATTGGAAATTCTTTAGGCCAATACATTGAAGCTGATATGAGCTTCCTGAACACAAATTTCATGTCTTTGGCAAGGATTCTTGTAGGTCTTGATCCAAGAGATGGCTTGGCTGCCAAAATTTATCTGCAGAGGGGACCCTTATCTTTTATACAAACCCTGGATTATAGTGGCATGCATTTCCATTGTTTTAGATGCCATCATTATGGACATCTGGCTGGTGGATATGTTTTACCTTTCAGAAAGTTTCAAAGGAATTGGAAGAAGTCATGTGTGGAGGAGGATTATGGTCAGTGTCATCAAGAGGATGTTCCAAATGTTTATTTGGGCATTGCGCATGTGGGTATGCCGGAGCTGGTTCCAACAAATGTGGAGGGGAGGCACATTCAAGAGGTTGATGTACCAGAGGGGAGGAAGAATGGTAAAGCTCTCTCAGGTGAGGGGATTTGTGTAAAAGATTGTCCAGCAGAGAAGATTTGTGAGCAAGTTATTCCAGCTGAACAAGTTTTTGATCTTGGTATAGAATCTCAAAGGAATGGCCCTTTGGAGAAATCTGTGAAATTAAGGTTGGATTTATTGGTCCGAAGCAAGTTCAATCTTTATCTACGGTTTGTGAGGCTTCAAAGGGGATTGATATTCTGAGAAGATTTTTAAAATACAATTTGGGACTGAGGACGAGTTCTATTGAACCCAAGGGTGGAGAAGTTAATGGTGGCCTTGCATTAAATCTTGGGAAAGAAGTGAAACGAGCTAGTAAAGGTAGGAGATCCAATCTATCGTGGCCCAAAAGACGGCAGCTTCTGAAATGATTTGTCTTTCCCTTAATCGTAGAGGTTTGGGCAATACCTCTAAAAAGCTTGCTCCAAAGAGACCTGCGGAAGTTCACAAATGTGATATTCTATTACTTCAAGAGACTATAAATGAGGAAGAAAAACTTGTTCCTGAATTGGGAAAGTCGCTTGTGGGTAGGATTTTTTCTTTCATTGATGCCCATGGGCATTTGGGGGGTTTAATTTCTGGATGGCGTTCACGATCTCTTTATTGCACAAACTCTTTGTCGTGTAATTCTGGTTTAAGCTCTGTTCTTTATTCTCAAGAGTTGGGCAAGGAGTTTACTGTCCTAAACCTAAACAAGCCTTATCAAGACAAGGTGGTTTTTTGGGAGAGATGCTGAATATGGATATACTGAAGCTTAATAATATCATTATGGGGGGTGATCTGAATCTTACATTGGGCAGAGCTGAAATTTGGGGGCAAACAACTCAAGTTGATACCTTATCTAGTTTTTTTTGTCACAAGCTGGAGGAACATGGATTACTGGATATATAGCCAATTAAGTTAAGTCCTACTTGGAGGAATAAGCACGTGGGAGATGATGGGATTGTGAAGAGACTTGACAGATTTTTACTCTCAGAAAAGCTTATCAATAACCACTTCAGAATCAGGCAATGGATAGGTTCAGGTAGAGATTCAGATCGCTTTCCCATTTTTCTGGAGATGGCAAAGGTGGTGAGAAAACCTTTGAATCCTCTTAAGTTTAATTTTTCCTGGGCCAATGAAGAAGATTTTGCTACTCTTAAAAAGGGGACCTAGACTCCTTTAGAGGAGACTACAGGTGAGTCAGCTTCAATTTATTTTGAGGAAAATCTATAAAAAATCAAACAGTTAGCTACCTCTTGGGCCCATGAGAAAAAGGTTAAAGATTCTAGGGAATTAGTTGTTTTGGAGGAACAACTGGACTTTCTGTACAAGCAGGATTCAGCTGGTTTTATATCTAAGGAAGTTAAAGCTGCAGTTTCCAGGTTGGAACAAACAAAAAGAAAGCTGTTGGCGGACAGAGGAATAGCTTAGAGATCAAAAAGTCGTGCCCATCAGCTGGAAAAGGGTGATGAAAACACTAGATACTTTCACCATTTTGCTAACCACAGGAAAAATACTAATTCTATTTGGAAGGTTAAAAGAAATGATGTGAAGTAATATCTAGCTTCGAGGACATAGCTGAAACAGGGATGGAACACTTCGCTGATTCTTATAAAGAGGATGGGAGAGTTAATATGGTTGAAATTGTTCAAATGACTTCTTTCTTCACAAGCTTTGTTTGATGAGAATAATGAGAAGATTTTGGAAGAAGTCTCAAAAGATGAATTAGAAGTTCTCTCCGATTTCATGAAGGACAAAAGTCCTGATCCTGACGGTTGGCTGGTTGAATTTTTCTTAGGATTTTATGAGCTTGTTGAGGTGGATTTATTGAGGATTATAGAGGAGTCTGGAGTTAAGGGTGGAGTGCTGGCAGCTTTTAATTCCACTTTTATCACTTTGATTCCTAAGACAGACAACCCCTCCGCTTTTGAAGAATTCAGGCCCATATCACTATGTAATTGTATCTACAAAATCATTGCTAAAATTATAGCAATGAGGATGAAGGATATTTTTGTCAAAATTGATTTCTGATGAGCAATCTGGTTTTCTACTAGACAGGCTGATTCAGGAGGCAATTGGGGTACGCAAAAGGCCTGCGTTCTATAAAAACAAGAAAGATAACATCCATAGTGATAAAGATTGACTTATCAAAAGCTTACGGTAGGGTAAGCTAGCTTTATTTGAGGCTTACGTTGATTCATCTGGGCTTCTGTGTGCAGTTTGTAAAATGAGTTACGAGTTGTGTGTCCTCAGTTTCCATTTCTATTTTGATTAATGGATCAGCAACCAGGTTTTTTAGACCAGGACGTGGATTGAAACAGAGCTGCCCATTATCACCCTTACTGTTTCTTATAGTGGCAGATGGATTAAATAGGGCTTTAATAGATGCTAAAAGATCCGGTTCTTTGAAGGGTATAAGGATTGGCAGTTCTGTGATGGGTTGAGGATGAGGAAATTAGGTTCCTTGATTAGCTGTTTCCTTTCCAACAAACTGAACTTCAGGGTGGTCAGAAGTACGTTAGGTTCTACTTAAAACCAAATACATATGGCAAAATAGATTAGGAATGGCTGTTAGCAAAGGTTGAAAAGAGACTTTCGGTTTGGTCTAACCGATGTTTGTCATGTGGTGGTAGACTTATTTTGCTAAAATCAGTGATTGAGGCTATTGCAGTCTATTGGATGTCCTTAGCCTTTATCCCGAAAGGGGTTTTAGATAAATTGAGAAAAGTCAATTTCAGATTTCTTTGGACAGGGAGTTAGGATAAGGAGGGGCATACCTTTAGTTAAACAGCAAAGACTAGCATCTCCAAATAAATTTGGAGACTGGCGACTGAAAAATATTTTTCATTTGGCAACAGCACTCTGCCAAAAGTGTTTGGAGAGTAATAGTGGGTAAAGGGTTATGGAACTGGGTGGTTATTCAGAAATATATTGATCCTGCTACAGTTGAGGAAAGGTTAAGAATGCCCTTAAAGCGTTTTTATAATGGATCAATCATCTGAAAGGCAATGGTAAATGCCTTCCCACTCATTGGTAGGTGGCTTGTATGGAGGGTGGGTTATGGTCACAAAATAATATCAGGTGAAGATCTGTGGGTGCGCTGCGGTGAAAATTTCAGATTGCAAGACAATCTCATAAACACTCTCCAGGTGAAGGGCCTTTTTACTCTAGCCCAGATTGCTGATGTTGAACATTCCACTATGTGGTGTCAAGAATGGAAGAATGTAGATAAGATTGGTTTGAGAGAGGAAGAGGTAGTGCAATGGGAGGAGTTTATTTCGACTGAGATCTAGTCAGGCAAGGATAGTTGAAGGAGAAGATGAACTGTTGCGGATGAAGAATCCTATCAGAGGGAGTTATTCTCCTAAGCTTGGCTACAAAGTAATCAGTAAAGGTCTTTTCATGGAAGCTCCTGCCTGGTGGTGGAACAAGGTTTGGAAGTATAAGTGCCCTTTAAAAGCTCGAATTTCATGTGGCTGGTCCTTAACAACAAGGTGCTTACATGCGATAATCTTCAAACAATAAATCAGAGTGGACCTGGATGGTGTACGCTATGCACGGTAAATTTTAGGTTTATCTAATTGCTGCCATGGCAATACTATTGAAGAATGCTTGACAAATTATGATAGCAATGCTGCAGTGAAAAGATTCGAAGCTTTACCTATTATTGCTGCCTGGGGTATTTGGCTGTCAAGAAACTCAAGCTTGCTTGAAGATAGACAGATTCTTCCTCTTCAAGATGCTGCTCAGAATTTGAACATTTTAAAAAGCTTTGCACAATGCAAACCTGAAAAACCTAGTAGGCATGTTGTGGAAGAAGTAATTGATAAATCATAAAACCGGTGCTTGGCTCTATTTTGATGGTGCTGCTCAACGGGGACCCTAGGTTTGTGGAGCCAGGGGTGTTCTACATTTGTCAGATTATAATTGGATAAAATTTAAAGTGGTTTGGGAATGGGATCTAATAATTTCCCTTAGCTTATGGCACTGAAACTTGCGCTCATATTAGCTCTTGATAAACAAGTGCGTGAGTTATTGGTTTTTGGGGACTCTCATGTTGTTATTACTTGGATGGTGGGGGCTTATAAATGCGAAAACTTCAATTTACAACCTGCTTTTGATGCAGTTTCATTATTAAAATCAGCTTTTCAATGCTTATCCTTTCAACATTTATAGAGAAACAAATACTCAGGCTGATGGTTTGTACAAAGACGGTCTGAGCTTGGGCGCAGGGAGTTGGCAGTTGGTAGGTTGGTGAAGAGCATGATGATCAGATTCTGATTTTCCTCATCCACCTACTTTTTGGATGGTCTCTTAGACTATCATTTTCCATCCTATTTGACAATTTTCTAGTGGTCTCCTGGGTAATGTTCTTGGCTTTTTCAGGAGGATCAACTTTTGATGAACTCCTTGGGTCGCTTTCAAATGTCACCTCTATTTGGTATGGCTGTTTGTTCCGGAGAATATTTGGTGTTGGCAGGTTTATCTTGGTCTTTTTTTTATGTTGGTGTTTCTTGTGGCTTCTTCTGGCAAGTGTTTTTTCGCACTGTTGGTTTGTTGCAATGCTTTTCCGCATCTGCTGATTGTAATTTCTTTTTATAAATGAAATTATGAATTATTTTCTGAAGAAAAAAATATACAGCCTGTACTCAGCGAAAAACAACGTTTTAAATCAGAATTAATGAAGAAACTGATGAAGCTCAGCTCTGAAGGATATATATATATATATATTCTCGTCTTTCAATTTGAAGGGCTTTTTTAAGCCCTTGAATGGACATAAGAGTGATCGAAGTCGTTTAAATTTTATAAACGTGGCCCAAGCTTGACCTAGTAACAAAATCTTACTATTTTCAGGTTATGCTATCCAGTTATACTAACGTGTTTCGATACTATAACTTCATTTTTCTTTTTTTTCCTTCATATAACCCTAGCCTTATAATTGCTCTGAAAAATGCACAATATAAACAGTTTTCTGAGAAAGCGAAAATTGCTACATACCTCGGAGGTCAAGCTCTCGTTCACGAACGGCATTGAAATACTGGGGGCACTTGGATATTAAATCTGCCGTTAACCTCACCATTTCTGAAACTCCTTCCTTACGTAGTTACTGGGCGCGAATTTTTTTTAAAAAACTACCTTCACTTTCAATAGGGCATCCCCGTCAACAGCTCACGATGCCTCAAAAGCTAAACGCAGTGTGCGCGAGCTTTAATTTTCTGGCCAAAGCAACAAAAAATGATAGCCATCCGGCAGTTATGGCCAAGGGTTTCTTTAAACGATAACTTATGCAGAATGATTGGAAAGCTTAAGAAACCCTGGAGGAGTAAAATATGGGGATTTTATTATTGCAACAATATTCGGGCCTGGGTGAAATATCAAACCAAATATCCAGGTCTTAGTGTATTTGTCGCGAAAACTCAAAGCGTTGAAAACCCCCACCCTAAACCCTTGTATAAGATTATCTTGAACGCATTTCCACACGTACATTACCGTTTTATGGCTGCATCTTTTCGTCCAAACCTATTGCTAAAAATTCAGGAAATCAACCCAAAAAACTGTCATGGTACCTAAATCCTACCGAAGATAACATACTAGCAATTGCATGTCAGTTGCAAACTGCGCTGGAGAGGAGTTGAATGGTAATCGGAGTTGGGTTATTTTTTAATTGGCTGTAATGTATCAAATTAAAAAGTTGTGTGAAGGGGAAAGCCCTAAAATGTAGTGCAAGTTAGCTTTATATAGAATTGTTAGAGGTTTAATTTTTTTGAAGAGTAAACTACATATGTTTGTGCTCGTAGGATTTTTTTTTATTTTTTTTGAAGAGTAAACTACATCGTTATCTTGTATGTATTAAAAAAGAAAGATAAAAATGTAATTTACAACCATTATATATATTGTTGTTTAGAGATGTAAAGGAGGAGGAAGTTATTTATAGCTCAATTTAATCTCTTCTTTTTTTCGTGTGTCTTGATATTTTTTGTGTACCTCATTCTTGTATAATGCACAAAGGTAAAAGCAAGTAAGATTTGCAAGTCTACTAGTAAGTGTACTCTTGAGATTGTATTATATGTCAATCTTTGGCGATCGATGTTGTCGATGTTATTATTGTCTTATGCAGTATCATTACTTGTATCTTATGGATGGTGAGGCCCCATGCGATTGTAAGTGGAATTTTTTGATGGTTTTCACGGGTGACAAGAGGCAAGGGCAAATGCATTGGGTGGACTATGTCCCACGAGGGCCTACAGTATTTTTGAAAGTCAACAACAACATGGAACGACAAGTCAAAGGGTTGTGATTCTAGGTTGTAGACAAACTCCATAACTCACCTTAGTTCCCCGTTAACTAATTCGGATTCGACCCATAAATTTGATGTCAACATGACCTCTTGTCCTTTACACAAGAGTATTGTAGTCTCCAACTAGGTGTCATTGAGGTTCGATAGCGAAAGAGAGAGAGAGAGAAATGAATGTGCAGCTACACATTGAATGGGGAATTTTCTAAATCATGTTACACATCTCTTGTGCACCAATTTCATGATCAACTATAGTTTCATAGAGGAACTTTATGTATGCAATCTTTGTTGGGCTTTCAATTCTAACAATATTTGATATTCTTGTCACATAGCTCTTCGATTTGTTCTCTACCTTTGATGTGTACTTTGATATATAATGCAAAACCGTATGGCATGACACAACGGGATGGTAGTCAACATTCACTCATCAGATCATGAGCATATCAAGGTTGTGTATGTTTACTCGTGAATTGTTATGTGTTGGTGTGTACATTTTGTTTCCCTTCTCATTTATGGACAAAGACGAATGGTCTTGTAGTGGCTAGTGGGATTTATATCTACACCAAAGAGTAGCACCTTTCTTTCACAAACATGTGGCCCTATTACATTTGGTGTGTCGTTACACTCAGTTAATTGATTTTTCTTCATATTTTGAAGTATTTGATGCATTTATCTTATCTATGTATAGCAAATATAGGTCATCAAGGCTTGATTGGTGTAATAATTAGTTGTCATTTTTTATGCCCCTTAGATTCCTTGCAGTTACTATTTGATCGAAGAAAGATGTCGTTGCATTCAATTGAAGGGGATCGTCCCAATCCAACATATCCATGTCAAGTGCATCTAAAAGCCATACAAATCCATGGATATGAGTGGAGTCTTAGTGTTGTTAATCGTACATGTGTTGTAAGTAAATAACATATATATATTTTAAATGTAAATGCATCAGGGCTAAGGGAAACTAAGGTTGAGTGATCACACCTATACCAATAGTCTTTGCAATGAATTTTTTTAGCACTTCCTTGCAAAAGATTGTGAACTTATTTTCCATGTAGGTAGATGTAATATGGGGATGCAAAATCAAATTTTGATTTCTCCAATTTTAAACATTGGTAGGCATGGTTGGAGGTGAGCTCAACATCACTTTATGTAAACTCGTCCATTTAAGGTTTGTTGCACTTAAAGTGAAGAACAACATAGGTTAGCCTAAATAGGTGATCATATATATGAGTTCATAACTATATTTGAACCAAAATGATTGCGCTCCCCTTAGATGATATATAAACCTCGTCAATTGGTCAACGATTTTGGTTTCAAACAATGATGTTCGCTTCTAATGCAACATAAACATTGTCATTGGCAAGTCCTCAACGATGTTTTTTTTTTGGCAAACACTACAAATGTTTGTTGGCTTTTGTGACGCATCATTAGGTTATTAATGAAGTAGTGAAAATGTGGGTGGCTACTAAATCTATTATTGTAGTACCTTAACAAATGCAAAGCATATTCATGCATGTGAACCTATTTTATGTGTGGCCAATGGAACAACAAAGGCTATGTTAGAAATGAAGAAGGAAAATCCATAGAAAACAAACCATTAGTGTCGAATTCATTGATGGGAGATGAACTAATAGTTAGCTAGTTAATAGTTTGTGGGGGAGTATAGTTATGGGGCTACATGAACCATGTAATTTGTTTGACTTCTCTATGTGTTGGTGAAAGGGAGGACACGAGATGATGGTTGTCTTTCAAGTGCACTTGGTGGTGTACCTATTGTTGACCTTGTTTTAGGTTGAATGGCATCTTATTTGGAAATGGTGGAAGTCATATGCCGCAAAGAAGTGGATATTTTTGTGCTTTCCAATGGAAGGACATTGAGTGCTTCTAGGTCTAGGTGAAAGTCTTCATAGTAAGCGTCGTGAGTGATCTTGAATTACTAATTTAATATAAATTGGAATTAAATTTGATTGCAGAGTAACTACTATAATAAATTATGTACAAATGCTAATACACAATAAGACACAAGCAACAAAGCATGTGTAATGTGAAACCCTAAGCAAGAATGAGAGATAAGGGGACTTAGTTGATTTTCAAGCAAATTGGAAGTGATTTAGGAAGATGAAATACTGGAACAGACTATAAATACTATTGTCACTGTAAACTGGAGGTTTTGAGATCTAGAACTATGCCAGACAGGAGCGCCCACAGAAAGACATGAGCGCTCAGGTGATAGTGTTTGGATCTGGGCACTAGTGTCCAAGTAGATGTTGTGGATCTAATTATTTCAGGGTTAGATGATGTTCGCTATATTTTTATGTTTTTCACTTTGGATTCACTATTTGATATGTGAATGTACCTATAACTTGCAAGAAATAAGTTCACCTGCACATACCCACAAACCAAATCAAACCTAAAAGGGAAAATGTAGAGGAGTCAGATTGGCCTAGATGATTACCCGAAGAGTGAACTTATGACCAAGCAATGCACTACATCTCAGACTCCATGTAGTTCTTGTGTGTGTTTAGAAATGATGCCTTAGGATGCCCTTGTGCAAGTTGTATAGTGATATAGGGTTAGATCTAGAATGTAGCAAATGTATACAATGTGTGGGATGGAATAAAATAAACTTCCCCTCATATGTTGTGTATGCAGAAGTGATGCAACCCCTGTCCCTTGTATGAGTGCTAGATGGATGCCTTTGATGTTCTTATGCTATTGAATGCAAGCTTAGGTGATAATATGTAATGGTTAGTGTTTGGTCCCTTATTTTGAAAACATAACTACGTATTTATATGATTCCCTTGTTTGAATTTTGTAATTGACAATTGAAAGGTTGACCCAAAGCAAAAGCAATAAAAAATAATTAAGAAGCCAAAGGGGTCCAAAAGGATATGAAAAAGGTAAAGAGGTACAGGGGCACCCATGAGGATAGGAGTGTTTTACACTAGTGTCCCAACTAGGTGCTAGTGTCTGAGGCCATAGAAAGATAAAATAGTCAAATGATGGCAAGAGTGCAAGATGTATGAAGCCAATAAAAGTACAAAAGATAAAGCAAAAGGCTAAAGGGAATTGTCAATTACTATTTTTCTTACTTAGGAATCATGTAAATGCTAGCATGCTTTTAGGACCTATAAATGTACCCAATTACATAGATTTTGTCTCCACATTTTGCTCCCACTTTATGTTGTTGAGTGAATACTCGATAGAATAAAGTATATATAAGATGTGTACCTTATGATCCTATAGAGAGTATGGCGAATAGTGTGTCGAGTGGACACATGAAGCGTGAAGTGATCGCAAAGTGAAGCGTGTAGACTTAGAAAAAAAAAGTGGACCCTAGGGGTGAAGCATATGCGTAGCTTGTACCTATTGTTATGCTTGTATTTGTTGATGTAGGTCACTTCTTGTTGTGTATTAAAGATGGACCTACAAAAAAAGAGTGAAAGAATAGTCAAAGTCTTGTATATGAAAAATATGAGTAAATCATGTATACATATGTAAAAGTGTGAAAGTATGTAAAAGGAAAGTGTGCACCTGATGTATAAGAGTATAAATGATAGAAAGATGTCCTGAAATGTTACGAAGGGTGAGTTTTTTGGGTGATCTCATGCTAAGAGCAATTTTTTTAGCCAATCTCACGCCAAGAATGAGTTTTTTGGGCGATCACATGTTAAGAGTGAGTTTTTTGGGTGATCTCATGCCAAGAGCAAGTTTTTTGGGTGATCTCACGCCAAATGTGAGTTTTTTGGGAAATCTCTCACCACGGGAGAAGAGTGTTGCAGAGAGAGGTCTAGTTTTTCTCTCCTTCCATGACTACTTCCCGAATGAGCACCACTACAGATGGTACAACCTGATTAGTTCTGTGTTGTTTTGTATTGTTCCATATTGTAACTAATTATAGGAGATATAATGTATTTTATATTTGGAGGTAAGTGCCTCCTATTGGAGTCATGTGCTTAAGACTATGTTATACTGAGAAATTGTTTGTTTCTGCCCCCGAGACTTTAGCACCCATGGGAGGACATAAGCGCTAGGCATTATTGTTTAGGTCTGGGCGCTAGTGTTCGTATTATGTATGAAGTCCAAGTCTGGTTATGGACTATTCCATGATTGTATACTTATGTTGTTTATATAGTGTGATGATCTAAACTGGTTATAACTCTTAGTTATTGTAGGGATGATTTTTCACCCAATGTATGCCCCCCCTCGTTTGGGGTGCATGCGACGTCTATAGGAGAATGTGGTCCAAAGGAGAGGACCTGATGTTGATCTGAAATGGATACCTATAGGGGGTAGGGGATGTGCATGGTAGAAACCAAGGCACATGCAAAGAAAGTAGGCTAGTACAAGTGTTAGTAGTAAAAGTATCTAGTATACAAAAGAAGATAATGTAACAATCAAGTGTGCAAACAAGATGGATTGTGAAAAACAGGTTGAAAACATGAGACATTGCTCACAATGTCATAAGAAAATCAGGGCCAAAGTGGCCAAAAGCATACAATGATCACACAAGAGATAGGGCGTATCCTGCAAACAATAGCATATAGTAGAAAACACGATCAAGTAAAATGTATCAGATAACCATGGTTGCATATAGTCCAGATTCTAAGAAAAATCTACACATGAAGCACCCATTAACACGTTAGAAAGATAAATAGCATGTCAAATTGTGTATATATTTGTAAAAAGTAAAGTGACAGAAGTAGTAAAAAATGTGAAAATAAAACCTGTAATGCGTAAAAGCAGTAAAGGTAGATGCCCCCAGGAGCCTCAACGGGACTGACAAGGGAGTCAGTGTCAGGAACCATGCATCATGTAAGGAGCTACGAGAGATCTACATTCACTAACAGATACCAAGTGAATGCACATGTGTATATAGAAAAATATATTGACATACTAAGGAACTGGCTAGGGTAGTAAGTAAAATGCAACATGTAAGTAGTATATGCAAACAAGAGTATGTGCAACTAAGATTTACAAATGTTGTGATGTTGTGATGGCATGGTATGTACGATGTGAATATGAAAGGAGACACATTGCCCCCAATGGATTTGCATGAAACGAGGTTCAATTATAAATGCTCCCTCAACAGTCAAGAATGAACCATAAAACAATAGTGCATCATTAGGAAATGGGTGTGTCGCATGTGAGTAGATGGTAGAAAAGATATGTCATGAAGCACAGAACATGAAGTGTGTAATGTGAGGTTCAATGATGCATTGTGCCCTCAACAGTCAAGTGTGAACCATAACACAAGATTGCATCATAGGGTAATGATGGTACAGTGTACGTACCAACGATGTAGGAGTGCTTAACAAATATTAATCATGAAGCGCAAAGCGTGAAGTGTAATAGTGGACAATAGAGACCGATGATAGTAATAGAGGGAGGATGGTAGAAAGTGTGATGCCCCCCAAGTGTGTCAATGATGGAGAGATATGTGACAATGAAAGATAGATATTGTGATGGTGACGAAGTTTGAAATGTATCATAAGAAAACATATTGTCATCACAATGGGAGGTGGGAACAAGAGTATGACTAGGGTTTGGTTTTGGGTTGACAGGAGAATGAATTTTCAAAGAAGGTTGCTTAGTTGGAATGGGTAACACCGTAAGAGACTTGAAACAAGAAGAGGATGGAGGATGGATTTTTAAAGGAGGTTGCTTAGTTAGAATGGGTAACTTGGTAGAAGACTTGATATGAGGAGGTGATGGGGTAAAAATTTTGATAGGTGGTATGACATTGGGTTAGATGGCGGCTCTGGACCGACCGGAGAAGGAACATTGATAATGATGGAATGATGCTCACTAGAAATAGAGGGATCTGATGTGGGAGCCCAATGGAATTTAGTAATTGGAGATGTATAAGAATATTGTGTATCAAATGAAATGAAACCTTGATGTGCAAGGTGTTTAATTCTTCATTTTAAAGCATGACGATCATTGTCATGATGTCCATTAAGTCTGTGATAATTGCAAAATGTGAGACTTTCATATTTGGCAAGTCGATAAGTGATGCATGAGCATCTCATGATGCCACAATAAGCATAAACAAGCTAGAAGAAGCCTTTTAAAGTCACTAGTATTATGTTAGGTGTTTGAATAAGTTTCCCCCCAAAACCATGTTTATTGTTTATATTTGAATTTGTATGTAAAATCTCATTATATGAGAGTAAAATAAGATATGAGTTGTTCTTATGTTTAGCCTATGTAGGAGGAAGGATTAAACTATAATATTATGGAATCATGTCATAGATCATTTCTAGTTGACACAAACAACTATATCTATCCTTATATGGAAGTTGAGCAAATATCTCAACTAGAAAGGATTAGTCTTATCTTGAGGAGTAGGAATATGACAGGATGTCTTGTTTTAGAATTAAGATCAATAAAATAATGTATTATGCTTTAAAAGATGGACTCATGGTCTATATTGGTCAAATCATATAAGAGATTGATGCAGAGAAGCGGGGATAATTTTAGTGGTGAATATTCGTAATATGGCAAAAATTTCATTTTAGGAAAAATTGAAAAACCAATTTTTTCAGAGAGGGTCGGTGTCCTGTTCACCTAAAATTTATAGTACTTTTTGTTGGGGTTGGCTTTGCCTACATTTGAAAACATCTCCTATAAAAACCTAGGTGATTTATCAGGTAGTATACTACGGTACTACCACCAGTACCTTACCAATACCGTGAACTCGCATACTCTAAGCACCAGAGATTGTTGTTAGCCTGTTAGTAGTTTAGAGTTAGGTGACATATGATATTTGTTGACGCGCGACCCATTGAATTTGCTGACGTGCGACAAAGGGGTTAGCTGTTGACGCGCGACAGGGATATAGTTGACGCGCGACAAGGAGGTATTGCAAACGCGTGACAAGGGGGTTAGTTGTTGACGCGTGACAGAGATATAGTTGATGTGCGACAAGGAGGTATTGTAGACGCACGACAAGGGGGTTTTTTGTTGACGTGCGACAAGGAGGTATTGCATATACGCGACAGGAATTTTGTCTCTGACGTGTAACTTGGTTCTTTTGTTGATGTAGGACTCTGTTCAGAATAATGGAAGGTGCTAGTCCTCAGAATGCGAAGACCCGAAAAGTAACTAAGAAATCTCAGAAGTCCCTATTCAAGTATTTTGGAAACTCTGCTGATATAGATATTGCAACTACCAACCATATAACTGGCACTAGAAAGAATCAGAATACTGACTGTGGAAGGTAATATTGAGGTGGACATGCATTCTGCACAGTATCAAACAAATGACACCTACGATAAAATGCCAGATCTTGAAGATATAACTGTCGAGATGCCAGATCCTGAAGATATTCTTCATGTTGGGGTGCAACCAGGAGTGCATCGAGATATCACACATACAAATACTTGGCAAAATGCAACACATAAATCAAATTCAAATTATGGTTCACGAAAGAGGAAACTAGATGATTGTGATATTGCTCAAAATTCTACTAAAAAAAGTAACACATTGAAAACGAACAAGAATATGTGGACCATTGACATGACATACAAGTTTGATTGGGCTGCCAAATTTCCGTTTATCGAACCTGTATAATCATCTAATTCAAAAGAGATCTCATCTTAATGTCCATGTACAATATGTACGTGGAAATTGGGAAAGCAACAAAAAATGCAAATGAAGCTGGACACTATAGAAAAACATTGTGGGAAACAATATTTGACTGTAACGGGGGTAGATGGCCAGAAAATCAAAACACACAGGTGGGAAACTGAAAAAGAATGCATGCATGTTAAATACGCAGTGGATTATGAAGCAGAGAAGAAAAAACGCAGACATCTCGTGGAAAAGGGAGGAACGATCACATTACAAATTGGTAAGATGAATCAAACAAATCTACATGCAAAAGTCATATAGTTCTCTACTTTATTTCACATACTAAAGAAAGGAAGACCGATTTCGGATTTCCTCGATTTCAAAGTTTTGTATCAATATAATGGAATGTCAAACATACTTCAGTCTCATTGGTTTGAAAGTAGTGGATGGGAAATGGAAAAGTGCCTTTCGATGATAGAGAAGGAAGATTTGAAAGAGAATGTAAAAAAATCAAAGTTTATCTCTCTTTCAATTGATGAAGTGACAGCAGTGGACAACACTGCATGAGTATGTATCCACGTCTATACTTTAGATAATCATATAAGGACACCTCATCTGCTGGGTGTTATGAAAATGGTTGAAAACTGTAATGCCGAAAACCTACATAAAATAGTTGTTTCTCATTTGAAAGATATTGTTGGAATGACTGATTATGAAATTGCTACGAAGTTGGTATGCGTCGGAGCAGATGGTGCATCTGTCATGCAGGGTCACCGAACAGGGTTGTGTGTTAGATTACAAACAACAATGGCCCCATATATGCTACCAATTCACTGTATGGATCACAGAATGAATTTAGCGTATAAAATGGTAAGCATCTACGAAAATGTTGCTAAATTAGAAGACCTTATAAGAGAACTTCATGCCTATATGACAAGGATCCCAAAGTAATTTCTTGAGTTCCAAAAATTCACAATTGGAATTACAGATGGCAAAAAACTTCTGAAAGATGTTGAGACGAGATGGATCTCTTTGTATGAACCTGCATGCAGAGTTTGTGAGGAGTATCCTTCGTTGGTTGGTTTCATGCACAAATATCGTCATGAAGTTGATAGGGCAAGGGACTTGTTGTTTTGTTTAACTGATTTGGAGACATTGCTTACATTGGTTGGTATTCTTCCAATGTTGCAGGAGATCAATACACTGATGAATCATGCACAGAGGAGATTAATCTATATTGTGGATTTTATACGAATGAAAAAAATGGTATGTCAATGTCTTGATATCTTGTACTATTCCCAAGATAGTTTTGATACACCTGTTTTCAAGAATTGGAAAGATTTATTAGATCTTAAAAATCCCAGTAACTATTTGAGATTTAATATCCACGATCACCTCTGCATCACTATTAATGGGAGGGACATACCACTGCACATTTTGCAAAAACATCAAGATATTACAAGATCGGAATGAGAAGATGTTCCCGTGACAAGTAATCTCTTTGAGTATGTTATAGTTGAAACAAGAATAAAGCTTAAAAAAAATTTAGAATCCTTATCATCAAAAATTAGAGAACGTTTCTCCAAAGATAAAATTCTTGAAGCAATGGGTGTGATGAATCCTAATTTTTGGAATACTGAAGGTGGTCGTGCAGACTTTGTAAGAAAGCATTTCCATAAATCCATGGGTACAATAATGGAACATTTCACAAAGACTTCAGAGTTCAAGGGTATGGAAATCAAAGGTATATAGAATGTTGATTTATTAAAGTTTCGATCAACAAATTTTGCAACAACAATGAGGAACCAATATAAAAACTTAGACGAACCTTCTGAAAGTGGTGCTATTATAAGGCTGTGGCGAGGAATCTATCAAAGTTCTATCTTACAAGAAGACATCAGTGAATATTTCAGATTATATGAGTTATGCCAAACAATGATTTTGGGGTCTTTGGAGGATGAAAGGGTTTTTAGTGCTTTATCATTTATAAAATCAAAACTGAGAAACAGGTTGGATAAAAATATGGAAAGTTGCATGAGGTGTTATGTATCTCGCTACTCCATGGAAACCTTTCCTTTCGACAGAGTAATTGCGCATTGGAATTCCCTTTGCGAAAGAAGAGGTATTAATAATACAGCTATAAGTACAATTGTTCCCAATGATGAGAGTGGAATTGGTGCATCGTCACACTCTACTGAAGAGAACATCGAGTTTGAAGAAGCTATTGATAATGGATTGTTTCAACTTTAAATAGGTATCTCCTTCAACTTACTTTTATTGTTTGTCACCTTAATTTTTGTTTCATCTCTTGTTATCATTAAAGATATTACAGGTATATATATTTACATTTATTTAAATACAATTATTTCATCATTTTTTTGAAAACGTGGGTTGACATCCATCCGAGGAAGCACACACTTCTCGGGACTGACAATGTCAGGCAACTTACCCATCTATCTACTAATCCATTTCTCATGTAGAGTGTTCTTAAATCAAAGATCTAGCACACTACGAAGGATGATTTCACAACCATCTAAAACACTAGAGGTAACTTAAACCCTATCATATGACATTTCTTGATTTTTTACAATTATGTTTAATTTATTTTTATATTTACAAAATGCTTTGATATATTTTTAAAACTTTGTGGGATAAAATTACACAATCGAATTTTACAAAGATAGGAAGAATTTTCTATATTATACAATTCATAATCCACAATCCATTATACAATTCATCGTCCACGATCGTGTTTGAAGCTAAATCTACGTCCACATAAAATTCATCATCATCCATATATATCATATCATTATCATATCATAATCCTGACACTCCAATTATTATTAAATTCATCATATCATTATCATAATCCTGACACTCCAATTATTATTAAAACAATTATTTATCTATTTTAAATGTGTAAAAACGTCTCTGTCCTAACACATTCCATTTTTTAAAAACAATTATCCATTATCATCATTCATCATCATCTATATTCATTCTAATGTCATAATATCATTACAAGTATAGAGAAGAAGATTTCGAGAACGTTTAAATGTCTTTGTCGTACTACATTCCAAATTTTCTTAAAACAATTATCCATTATCATCATCCAGATTCCATGATCGTGCTTGAAGCTAAATCTACGTCCACATACAATTCATGATAATCCATATCTATGAGACTATGATTCTATTCTAATGTCATCATCCACATCTAATGCAATCATCATTACAAGTAGAGAAAAAACATAAACACCATATACAATCTAGAAATTCTATACATAATATATAGGAAGTTATAAAATTAAAGATTATATAGTATTTCAAATTTTCAAAGGCTATCACATTCAAGTTTCAAATTTCAAATCCAGATAATAAAATTCAAATGCCATGACCATCACATTCAATGTTTCAAATTTTCAAATATAGATTCTATTTTTTAAGTTTCCACACTCAATAATGAAATTTTTCAACCCTCAATTTTTTGTACCCCTTTCCACTCCTGTACTCTTTTCCCCAATGGATTCTCCACATGTACCCCTTTTCCCAATGGCAGAAATAATCCTAGAACTTATGAGATCTTCCGCAACACTATCTAAATTCTTTACAATTTTTTCTTCTTGCCTTATCGCGTCTCCATGGGATAACAAATTTTGATTAGCAACTGCCTTGGTTTTGAATAAAATTTCAGGGTCAAAGCCATGCTCTTTAGTTATCTGCTTCAGTGTATTGTTTTGTTTGTTAACCAAAACAATATCTTCCTTCAAATTCTTCGTTGTGGATAAACTATTCTTCACGGTTTCCAAGTGAACTTGGAAAACCTTTGCTTGACTCTTCAAATTTTCATATTTCAACTGCACGAAAAAAGTGATGTCGATTAAACATATTACTAAAATAAGAAAACTTCAAATTAACAAAATAAATTATTTAAAAGTGATAATACTTACGACCGCTCTATCTCTCTCGGCATTTGCAACTGCTACCAGATCCTTGTCCTTAGACCATTTGTTAAAATATGTCTGGGCCTCAACACTAATATTTTTCAAGTTGTTTAATGTCTCATCCAAAATGTCGTCTTTATAGTTGTTGTTATATGTGACAGTCCCACTTCTTACTTGGGTAAGTAAGGAATCCATCTTCGCAGGTTGATTTTTGACTGCAGCGTATAAACTATCCCTTTGCCAATAATTTTCATAACAACTTATTATCTCATTGATTAGTACTTTAGCCCTTCTCTCCCATTCTATGAGCTGAATGATATGAGGTAGAATAAACTCATCGACATGGGATTGACAATCATAACCAATTAAGTTCTCTAAAGGAAAAGGTAGCAACTGTTCACCATCTGTATCTGAAGAAGATGATCTCGCTAGAGAGGTATGGGGGCTTTCGGGTTAATCGACTACTACTTGTTTCTGCCTTTGGGTGGCCTGATCCTATTTGTGATAAAATAAATCAATATTCAAACAATTAAATCTAAAGTGAAATGTAATGAAAGTTGAATAAATTATGTTGAAATAGAAGTATACCTGTTGGCCTTGAATCATCTCACGTGTATTGAAAAATCATGTTGGGTCATTGCTATCAATGCCCAAGTAATCTTCATCTAAATTTATATTATTTAAAACTGATATGCTCGTTGTGCTGGGCAAGCCACCGAGTGAGAGGGTTGGAATTCGAAATGAGGAGCAATGTTTAGTGTCCCACTAGGGGCCGGAGGAATTGGCATGCGTTTACTAATGTTTTTTTTTCCTGATCCTCTCGTTGGCATTTTGAATATTGTTGGTGGAGGAGGGGGTGGTGCCGCTATTTTTACAGAAGGCGAAGGACTGCAATGTGCTGAAAAGTTCAAGAAAAATCATATGAAAAACTGTTAAACTATGCAAAAACTACAAAAGTAAATGAAGTATTATTCAAAACTTGTACCTTGTTGTTGAGGGGTAGCTTGTCGCGGTGCTTGGGGTGGCCGTGTTGGAGTAGTAATTAGTCATTTTTGAGTTGTCTATTGCTGGGATTGGTGAGGTGGTTGTTGAGAAGACACAAATGCATGCGACTGAACTAAGTGAGCTGGGGAAGACAGATGACTTTAAGAAGCATGTGTATGGTCCAAAGCCCCTGCAATGCCATTAATATACGATTGTATGTCAATTCAATATGGTAAAATTCAAATACAAAGTTGGAATTTATAAATAATACATGTAAGGGCATTACTTCTTTGGCATTTAACGAATTCAAACGGTTGGCGGTTCGGAGATGAGTGAACTTCCATTTCATATTGTGAATCTTCCGACGCCTCAACATGTTGTTGGTCTCTTCCTCTTGATGTCACCTTTTTTCAGGGAAGGGCCTACAAAAATCTTCTCTGCAAATAGTAAATAGTTAATAAATGTTGTCATTCTAATGTCGAAATACAAACTTTATAGTTTATACCTATTGTTCTTGAAATGGAATTGACAAATTCATCAATGCCTCGTCTGTGCAAGTGGGAATTGGTTTGTTTTTTAAATTTAAAAGAGCCTCGTAATAAAGGCCAAGGAGATAATTTGTGGTGTTAATGACTGGTTTTTCTGAAAGCTTTGCATTTGTAATGTCAGTTCTTATTTTTTTGATAAAAAGATGCACCAATCAAATTTTGGCTTTGCGATAGTTGTAAGAATGTATGCAATGGCCCAGTTTGGTATATCTGTTTGTCGACCCTGCAAAAATATTCTAGCTTGAAAGAAGGAAATCATAACAGCAAGAAAGTGGTGTGCAATTCCTTGCGTATCCACACCATGTCTGAATTTATTTACATGAGCTGCAAATGCTAAAAAACCATTAGAATTAATATAAATTTGAATTGTATCAAAATCATAAACTAAATAAAAAATGACAAATGAAAACAATTTACACTTACAATCAACATAGAAACTGAAAGTTGATTCGAGGTATTTCTTATTGTCTTCGACGAGTGTTGCCTTTGTTGTAACAATGGGTAAATTTTTTAATGGGAGGCCTGTAAACCGATGAATATCAGCTTGGTCGATACCGAATTGAAACATTCGACCATCGTCTATAGTAACCAAACTCACATGCATCCTCAAATTGTGTATTCCAGAAGGTAGTTCAAAATATCTGGTCTGTTTCGAAATGGGGCATCTTAAGAGTTCCTGTAAAGTATCTTGCATCGATCAAATGGATAGAATTCATTTTAAAATAGTCTGGATGTGGGGGCTGGATTTTCCTGTCTTGATCTTTGGTCTTGAGCTTGGGATTTTCCTCTTGATTTTTTTGTGAGCTTGGGATCACTTATAGTCATCATTGTAGTTGTCCTTGAGCTTGATTGTACCTGACCTGGATAATGGATTCCTGTATACAAGAAAATTCGAGAGCCGAAAAGTGTAAACATGAAAATGACCGGCGGGAGGGTATTTATAGAACAAAACCAGGGTTTCAAAGGCGCGTTGATGCACGTCAAAAAGCCTTGTTGACACGCGTCAACAAGCCTTGTTGAATCACTTCAACGAGATTTGTTGACCTACGTTAATAAGGCTCGTTGATGCGCGTCAACCACACGCCAATGTCTGCAACTCTGCAGTCTCTCTAACTAAAAAAAAGCAGGTGAAAATTTAGTTCTGAAAAATTGGTAAATTCACCTTTCAGTGAAACTGGTTCTAGGGATATTCACCAGGTATTTTCCACCTCCAATTTCCAAGAGGTATCTTAAAATGAACCCTGCAGAGAAGAGTAAACTTTCATGCATATATATGACTTTTAAGAGCATTATAAACAAAAACTCAACTCAGTCTCTACATAAGAGGATCCAATATAAGCCTATAATGGCTAAAGATTTGTTAAAATTGAGTTATTTCCAACTAAGGGTCTTTGCTAACTCAATGATCTAGTTTCCATTGTTTCCTATGTTTCTTCATCACTTCATTTCACTCATGAATTAGGTCATTCATCTACCAAACTAGTTTCACACTCACTTACCATACTTGTTCTTTCTCTTCACTCACTAGCTCTTGTAACATTAAGTTATTGTAGCTTCATGTGTCTACCAAGTCTTGCACATCAAGTTCCATTGTTACACCACTCACAACATTGTTATATTCAATGAATAAATGCATTCAAAACTTCAAAACTCCACCCTACTCTTCCTTTCACAAATCCGCCCTTATGTGTCTCTTGAGACAAGGTTGTTTGGATCAATCATGCAAATATATTTCTAGAGCTACCCAAGAAGAAAATAACCTTCACTATTCATCTCTCCACACGCCTGATATGCATGCCAAATTTAATAACTTACTTCTTTTCCCAATTCTCTTTATCTCACTTTCTAGCCTCTGAATTGTGTTTTAGGACCTCCTTCCAGACTATCAAGAAAATATCAAAAATTAACCATGGAAAATCCAAATTTCCTTTTGCATTTCTTAAGGTAATAAATAACCTACCATGATTAATTCCAAATTTCAGGTCTTGAATCTTAAAGACACAGGAGATATACTCATTTCACTAGACAAATATTTTGTCGAACAAGTTGCGTGTATCCTTAGTCCAACTGGGAAAGCACGTTATAACTCAAAAATTACTAAGACTTTAAAAAATGGTTGAAAACCCATCTAGATAATAAACTTGTTCACCCACATACCAAATTTAAAATCATTTTGAGAAATATGCAAAAATTATCAACTATGTCCCAAAAGTGGTTTTACAAAGTTCAGCTTTTCACAGTCAACCAAAGCTCCAAATGAACATCAAAAACATAGTTTATTTCAATCCTTCAAGAAAGATCATTCCAAGATAATAAACATTGATTTTTCCAATCTATAAAATTACTAGCAACCCCACACACAAATGCAAAACTCAGAAGTATACTCACAAAACTAGATGTACATAAACAGAGAATCACAACTATATTACATTATCAAATTTCATACAAATATTGTATCTTCATTGCTTCAAAGCTTCCTTTAATCATCTCCATGAGGAATACCTTCAAAACTCCCTCTCCCTCATCCTAAACTCGAACTCTTCATGCATGCCCCACTACAAGTAATGTAACTCCTCTTACATGCTTGCAAATCTAACATTTTTTACAACTCTTCAACTTCTCTCTCCTAGACCTATAACTGCCACTTTTAACATTATTCTAAGCATCTAAATAATGCACAAACACACACAAGGACTCAACACATGTCCTTCATGCTAACATGACACCTACGAGACTCTAACAACACCTAATAACTTGTGCATGACCCATTTTGACTAAGTACATGCCTCGTACGAAGATGTTGTGCGTGCGCGAGGCAGGTGCGAAGGTGCGTGCACAGGATAAAACAGATAACACGTGAAGGCTCCCACCCAAGTAGGAACTATCTCATACTTAGCCAATTTTAGAGCCATGGGCTAAAAATAGACAATGTCGAGATTGAGTGGCGTTCAAGTGACGTTCCTAATTTAGAAAAAAACAAAAAAACTTGGTGATCAAAGAACGTCTATTTTTGGGGGTAAAGCACATGCAAAGAGAAGATCAAAGTTCACGTATGAGATGAGCTAATAATGGGATTAAATTAGATTTTATTATAGATTAATCTATTATTAGGATCAATAGAAAAGCACACACTCATTTATTGATGTACGTATGGCTATTTTGAGCATGCAGTCTATTTTGGGATGCATGGGTTGTGAAGGGCAAGTCCCCACTCCTATATATATTAGTTGATCTTCATAGTTTTGGACACAATGTATTAGAGGTCGTGTGATGTAATAGAGTTATTTTTCTATGATGTTTTAACGTGCATGACTCTCTGGTGACTATTGTTATGTATTCAGCTTTTATGATGTAATCTTTATGCTATGAATGGATAATTGTGGTTGGATTTTGGTAATTGACTCAACTGGGTATGGTGATCACATAGTGAAATTAATCTTGGTAATGGTTTGATATGTTATGTTTCCTTATTACATTTGTTTCCTTATGATTTTTATAATGAACTACATCGGAATGTATGCTTGCTAATAATAATCATAAATATGCATGCTAACATCTTGACAAGATAGCGCAAAGGAAGGACCTGATAGGCTTCACGTGCTTTGGGTGAACATTTAGATCTGTCTGGATGAAGTGCCAACACACCTAGGCATTGAGTATATAAAATATAGACTACATTTTAGTTCTGTTTCCGGGACCTCTTTTCAAGTTGTCTTTCAGGATGTTGCTAGCAGATGGCGTATCGGTTGACTTTGGAGAGCATTGAATGTTGGGTAGAATACGAACAAGATAAGTTTGTGCAGAGATATAGTATTGGAACTGATTTCAATGCACACAGATGGGTGGAAGACAACCTTTATGGCATGCTTTATGAGACTTTATTTTACATCTTTCCAATAGAATTGTATGAGTGACTGTCAACATATGCAATAAGGAAGTGTTGGAGTTATAGGTTGGAGTTGTGGATGCAGAAAGATTACCAAACTCTTGTTGATGCTGATGTGGAGTGGACTAGAGTTGTAGATCATTGGTGGGATGGAGTATTGCATAGTTATATTTTGGATTATGTTATTTCTATGTATTTGTGTCCTGAAGAAGTTGAGTTCTAGTTCTTGCGTGAACCTAGAGGATCTTACTTGTGTACTATACCTTTATTAATTAAGAACTTGATGATAGAGATGGATTTAGAGTTCCTCCCTATGGCTATCTAAACTCCCACCGCGGGCATGGGCAAAAGTAGGTGTGGAGAAGATAGCGGACCTAACAAAAGTATTAGAAAGAGAGGAAAGATGGCTCATAAATGATGAAGCACGACAGAGGGAAATTGGGAAATAGGCGGAGATTGAGGAGTCCTTGGATTTTAGGAGAGAGATGGCTCGCGAAGGATTTAGATCTCTTGTAGAAGATGAAGAGCCACAACATTTGGTTCTCCCGACATTAGGTAAGCGCACTAGAGAATCCCCTCCAGCTTCAGATGAGAGTGTGCTAGGGGAGAAAATGAGGACCGCAAGTGCACATTTGATCCCACCTAGCCACCCAACCCTTGCGCTTGGTGTTTCAGATCCAGTAGTCATTGAGAAGCAAGCTAGTGCAAGTAAACAAGCAGAGATAAGTAGATATCATTTTGTGTTGAATTCAGGAGATAAATTTAATAGTGCGCCCATGTCAACACAATCAAAATCATTGTTTGGAGGTCCGATTGGAGGTATATTTTCTGGCACATCACCAAAATAAAGTGTAGGCACGCAGAATATTGGGAATATGTCTGGAAGTACTACAAATTCACAGACTGTAGGATTTCAGTTTAACACCACATTTAGGAAGTAAGGAAGTACATGCACTGGTCTAGTGCCCGCTACAGGAGGTTAAGAGGATCAGGAGGATCAAGAGGATTAAGATCATGGATCAGGTGATTTTGGAGGTAGAGGAAATACTAGCGGAGGCTTTGGATCGACATCTAGGGGATAAGGCCCACATCCCTAATAACCTCCACATCAACCTCAACAAGTGTATTATGAGATGTCTCTCCACTTACCAGAATATAGGGGAATTAAAGATGCAGTAGAGCATGTGCACAAGTGTGAGGTATTATGGTGTGCTAAAGGAATTACAACCTCAGATAGGAAGGCTAGTTAGTTTGCTACTACACTTCAAGGGTGCATGCATAGCTAGTATAAAAAGTATGATCCACACTAGACTGTGGTGGATTATGATGCTTTGCACTCTACATTTCTAGCTGAGTTTCATATTTCGAAGTTTGAGCCAAAGAGTATTAGAGTTCTCAAAGACATCAAGAAAGGATTGATTGAAAGTGCGAGGGAGTATGACGCATGTTTCAAGACCCTATTGTCCAAATTATCTTAGGAAATTTATCCAAGTCAACATGTATAGTGATTTGTTGGAGGATTGTTGACTCTTTTCGCAGAGCACTCTCTCATAAGACATATGTGGACCCGTGTGAGGATTTGGAAGTCGTTTTGTGCACTGAAGCGGTTGGGAGCGTTGATACTAGAGTGAGCCCATTTTTGGAGGCATATATTACAACTATGGAAAAACAACTGGAGAATATTTCTGCTAATTCATCTCATGAAACATGCAGTGGAATATGGTGCATGGATTGTGATGTTGAAGGACATACTAAAGATAATTTCCCGCGCAGGTTAGTACACACACTATTATTAGATCGTGAGGTTTGCCACCTGAACCATGATGTTTGGGATTTCCTGCAACACGCGCTTACAAAGAAGGTGTCCATGTATTATAAGATTTACAAGTCCCACACTCATGACACCATTGACTGTAAGTTGATTAATCACATTCACAAAGCCATTGAGACAGGAGTGAGACAAACTAATGTGGCTAGTGGATATAAGGAGCACAAATGACATAACCATGAAGGGCGTGATAATGGAAATAACATGAATGTTGGCTTTAGAGGAGGATATAGATGTTGAGGTCACAGTGGTGGTAGAGGTAGATTTCCATGAGGAACTTGTTATACTTATGGATCTCTTGATCATTATTAGCGTGAGTTCCCTCAGAACATTACTTACTCATGGTGCGGGAAGTCATATAAGTTAGAAGAATGCCCAAATTTATATGAGCACATGAGTAAGAATAAGAAGCAAGAAAAGGGTGAGGGATGATTAAGGTGCAACATGTTGTTATTGATTAGTGGATGTCGAAGAAGACACTTGATCCTGAGTTATAGACTGTAATGGTTACCACGGGTGCTGAGGTTGCACGCACATGTGATCCTCTTAAGACTAAACCACTCATTTTGAGGGAAGAGGTGATACATGCTAAGTATCCAGATGTTGAACACTAGAAGGAAGTTTATCAAGATACCATGGAAGTTATCAGGGTGCTACATGGAGAGATACAATGTTTAAAGGAACAAACACACGACAAGGATCATGCAAGGAAAGTTGAACTCTTGTAGAAGGATGTTGATGATTTGAAAGAGGTGTGCATAATGTTGTACCAGGAAAAAATCATTCCTCTACTAGGGGAATGACTACAAGAAAAGGTATTGCACGTTGGATCTGAGTGCAAAAGAAAAATACTTCATGTAAATCTACCACCTTGGAATCATGAATTTGACAAAGAGATTACACTTGATGCAGTAATTGATGGTTGGTTATTGCATAACATTTTGATTTACACTGACGTAGAAGTGAATATGTTGACTTTAGATGCTTGGAACCAGATGGGTAGACCAACCTTGCAGCCATTTGTAAATGTGTTGTATATGGAAAATAAGACTAGGGCCATGGTGATTGGGGTATTAAAGGATGCAATTATTATAATTCAGGGAGTCAAGTTTACTGAGGATTTTAAAGTATTAAAACTTATTGAAGAAAATAAATTTCAACATTACTTAGACAAGCCTGGTGCTATGCGAATAAGGTAGATCTACGCTTTAATAAAAGGTACATTAACTTTGAGAATGAGGAAGAGTGCATGATTATACCCTTGTTGAATAAGAAGGAAGAGCCCTATGTTGATCCCTTGAGTGAAGAAGAGCTTAATAGAATTTATGTTCAGTCAGTGCACGATCCAGAGAATTTGGAACCATCCAAGGAAGGTGTGTTTCATTGGGAAGACATGCAGTCTGTAAGTGACACTACAAGTGTTGCTTGTGATAACTAGGCTCATGGAACATATGAAATGGTTGGGTGTGAAGTGAAAGGATGAGTCACCAGGATGATTAGACTGTGCATGGTGAGGTGGTTGGGATTTAATAGGGTACCAAGGTATACTGGTGAAGGAACCTTGTTACATTTATGTGTGTCATGGAGACTCAGTGGCAGAATGAAGGGGATAGAAGAAATATGTTGGTCTATACTTTGTGTGGGACAACAACGCGTTGGTGGGAAACACATAGAGATGGCCTTTTAGAGTGACGAGTAGAGAGAATCACTTTCTCCGCCAAGTTCACTTGGACTAATGTACCTACACAAACATGTAAATTTCAAGGAAAGCCTTCTGCCTCTCATCACGTCTAAGAGTGTGAGAGATATTGGGTGTAGGAAAAGGAGGCATAACTTTGGGTACATAAGTTTTAATTCACTTTGTGAGGTTGCACACGCACATGGTATGTCCATGTAGAACTTAAAAGAGAAACAACAAATTGGCAAGATATGACTTCAGGTATGATCCAAAAAATTCATTACTTTTCTACTAAGCCTTCATTACATGAAGCATTGTAGATAATGAAGCACATCACATTAGGGGATAAAATAAAGGATAAAGAGTTTATGTTAAATAGTTTTGGAGAACATGATCTTGAGGCACACCTTGATCTAGAGGAAACAAATTAGGAAGAAATGGTTCGCATCTGGAAGGAAAAGAAAAAGGGTAAACTGATATGCATAATAGTTGATGATGAGGTTAATAACCTGGATGTTGACCACATTGAAGGTACGTGTGAGTGTATGGATACTGCAGATGAGAAGGCATACGTGTACCATGCTCCTATGAAGACAAAGAAGGTTAACATTAGAACAAACGATAAGCCCAAAGGAAATCATTGGTGATTACTGGTCCGAGTAGGAAGTGGCTTAAATTATTAAACCCTTGCATGACTTTCAGGACTTATTTATGCGAGGCTATCATGAGTTAAAAGGAGTACACCCTTCTTTAGGTGAGATGAAAATCAAGCTGAAAGAAGGCGTGCACCCAGTTAGGAAGAGGCCTTATAGGATGAATCCTTATTTGCGCATCAAGGTAAAGGAAGAAATTGATAAAATGCTCAAATCTTGAATAATTGAGCCTATTGAAAAATCTGAATGGGTTAGCCCCATGGTTATAAGAATCAAGAAGGATGGGAGGATAAGGATTTGTGTGGACTATAGGGAACTCAATGCTTCATGTGTCATATATCCTTTTCCCACCCCATTCACATAAGAGATCTTTGAAGGAGTTGATGGGCACAAAATATATTATTTTATACATGGATTTTCAAGTTATCACCAAGGGCGCATCGCGAAGGAAAATTTGGAGAAGACTACTTTCACCACTGTGTGGGGTAACTTTACATATAAATTTATGCCCTTTGGATTGAAAAATGTGCCGAAGATGTTCTCGCACATTGTTGTACAGGTATTTCAGGATTTTATTCACAAGTTCTTGCATGTATATTTGGATGAATGAATAGTCTATGGTTTAATCAAGGATCACTGTGATAATTTGAGAATTATGTTTGAGAGGTGCAGGTAGTTGAGAATCTCCCTTAACATTAAGAAGTGCATCTTTGCTACACCTTTTGGCACTTTACTTGGGCACATCATTTGCAAAGAAGGATTGTTGGTAGTGTGGGTATAACCCCATATCTGAAGAAAGAGCACACACTTGAAATAATTCATTCAACATAATAACTATTACAAATGTTACAAATATATAAGAACAACTCCTCACTAAAAATAGGTGGGTGGTTCAACCACCTTTATTCCCTAAATCTCTCATAACCTATTTTCCCTCAACCTTCCTAAAACACTCTCCCAAATCCTACGTGAGTTGTTTTCACAACTCACTTACATTATTTATGTATGTACCACAAATTAATTTCACACACACCTATATATTATTTTTATACATGGAGCACCCATGTTAGGACTAATTCCTAACATTCTCGCCCTTAGTTCTAACATGGGGAGAGAACACTCTTGGAGTTGTGATGACTAATTGGCCCTGTTTCCTAGATTGTTGGTGACATTCTAGATCCACCTGATTTGCATTTACCCCCCTTGATAAAAACTCCCTAGATGTCGGTTTCTACCGAGAATACATCCAATTACATTATAATAAGGGATTGCTAAAAAATAATCTCAATTTTTTTGAAAATATATCCCTTTCCCCTCTTTTTCGAAAAATACATATTTTACAAATGTCCCCCATTTTAATTTTTACCACCTCAAACTATATAAAATATTTTCACCACTTGGACTACCATACACAAGATTTTACTTTTATCTTTTGAAGATTTGACTTTTGGTTTTCAAGAGAGTTATTCTTACCAAAACTATTTCGAACTCATGAAAGTTGGCAGCGAATGGATGTAGGCACCATTTTAGGGTAGGAACTTTGCATGCAAGAGTTTCAATGTACCATTGGAGGAGATAATTTCATGTCGTTTAAGAGCCATATTTTTTTGAAGCCTCTATTTCTATTTTGACGGCTGTCGTTGGATAATTCCTGATGAGTTCGAAGCAAAGACAAAACCAACCTTATTCCACGCAGAGATACCTGGACTGTGGGCACCACTATGAGTTTATTGGGTTCTTGTGTATGCTAAATGAAAGATTTGGGTTCATTAACAGAATCCACCAAAATGCAAATCAATTTACATTGTTCATATATAATAAGTTGCTCAATAGGGATTCCCAACCACGTTGATGTAACTGCTGCAATATCATCTGGCTCAACCACAACTGACCCATTATTGCATTCATGATCACTTGATAGATGACTAAGGCACAACTTGCACATCACTACCTAAAGTAGTGGGTGTAGATCTATCACCAGATTTGATCACTTGCTTTAGAATAAGTTGGTTGGTTCTAATTGATGGTGCAATTTCTTGAAATCTCTTAACTTCCCAAATTTCCTTCCAATATTCACTAGGCAACTTTTAGAGTATGTTTGCTTACTATTTCTTTCTTCTATTGCAAACCTTTATATGTGCATGGCTTCCTACCTCATCAATCAAATCAATAGATCTATCTGGAAGATATCTATCTTGAATATATCTTACAGATAAGTGGACAACTGCATCTACTGCCTCCGACGTAAACCTGCAATTATGATGATCTTTATACTTTTCAAGCAATCCCACAAGGTTGAGCTCAACACCTTCAATAACACAATACAAAATGCTAAAGCTTTGCAAAAAATGTAGTAAGGTTGAGCCAAATTTGACACAACCAAGCTAGTCAAGGATCGATGAAAATATTCTATGCCAAATGCAACATCCATAGCAAAAAACAATCTTTTGCATCGATCAATTCTTTGTCTTTCTTGCATAAGACTTGTTTGAGGGATCCATTCACCATAATTTTTGCAACAGTTGCTAGGGTAGTACAAGATCCATATCAAACAACACCATATAATTCTATGTGTTGCACTTGTTTCCATATTATGGAAGACATGTTGAGTTTAAATCCATATTCGTCATCGCTCAATTATTCACCTGCCCTAAATTAAATTAATAGCTTCATATATGTGATGCAAAAATCCAATCTATTGATCTTGGTGAGTCACAAACATAGATCTCAAAACACATCTGAACGCAACAAAAATAAAATAAAATTTGCCTCCAAAACTATTTTTCACGCAGCTGAAATATATGTTCCATAATGCATTTTTTAAAATAATTTTTTGAAATAATTTTTTGGAATGCAAACAATGAACAAAATGGATGAAATACTACGGAAAGAGCGAACATGATGGAAGAGGAAGATGATGCAAGTGAATTATGGATGTCACCGGGTTTGTTGTGAGGTTTGTGGTATCTTCTAGTGCCGATGAAAAATATACAAGAAGGGTGGATGATATAAACTCTATATTTCACACGAGGTATGTGGTATTTGCTAGTCCTTTGTTTGCACCGCTTGACTTTACAACAAATGGATGACACATAGACAATGAAAAATGGATTTGCACGAGATCCACTCTGCTCACCTATTTTCATTACCTAACTTGATAAATGAACCATGAGTGAAGTGAAATAACTAAAGAGGCCCCTTTCAAAACCAACTCTGATACCAGATGTGGGTATTACCTCATATCTGAAGAAAGAACATACACTCGAAATAATTCATTCAACATAATAACTATTACAAATGTTACAAATATATAAGAACAACTCCTCACTAAAACTAAGTGGGTGGTTCAACCACCTTTATTCCCTAAATCTCACACAACCTATTTTTCCTCAACCTTCCTAAAAACACTCTCCCAAATTCTACGTGAGTTGTTTTCACAACTCACTTACATTATTTATATATGCACCACAAATTAATTGCACACACACCTATTTATTATTTTTATACATGGAGCACCCATGTTAGGACTAATTCCTAACAGGTAGATCCAACCAAGATAGATGTGATCTTGGGTTTAGAAGAGCCTAACAATCAGAAGAAAATGCACAAATTTCTGGGACATACAAGTTATTATAGGAATTTCATTAAAGGTTATGCAAATATTGTTGCACCCTTGGAAGAATTGTTGAAGTTGAAAGGGAAATTCTATTGGGGTGACGCACAATAACAAACATTTGAAACGCCGATGGGGTGGGAGTGGTGCGGTCAAGTCACATGGTTGTGTGCTTGCCCACCCGGTTTCAAATCCCCCCGAGGCACGATCCTCCTTGGAGGTGGTTTCGCCGCTAGAGGCGGCATCTCTGCTCGTGCTGACACTGGTGTTCCTCACTGCTGACGCTGGTGGCTGCTCCTCTCGTTGTCAACGCTGGTGGCTCCTTCTCCTCTCGCTGCTAACGCTGGTGGCTACTCTGCTCACGGTTGCTGCTCCTCTCGCTGCGGTCGTGGCTGCTCCTCTCGCTGCTGACACTTGTGGCTGCTCCGCTTGCTGCTGATACTGGTGGCTGCTCCTCTCGCTGCCGACGCTGGTAGCTGTTCTATGTTGTCCCACTCGCTGCGGTCGTGTCGACGGTCGCTGCATCTTCACTTCGGTTTCATGGTTGCTTCAATTGGGTTCCTAATTAGTGGTCCCCTTCATTGTAACCAGGTTGTGGATCCTCTCTAAAATCCTCATGTGTACAAGGATGTGGGTCCTTTCAAACACCCTCAAATTACCCTCAATCCAAAAAAACAAACATTTGAAACACTGAAGGAAAGTTTGACCACTGCACCTATTTTGTACTTTCCTTCATGGGAAAAACATTTTCGTGTTCACATTGATGTTTCTGGTATGACAATAGGCACCGTTTTGGCGCAATCAGGAGAAGGAATTATAGATCATCTTATTTGTTTTGTGAGAAGGAAGTTAACACCCATTGAACAAAATTACATAACTACTGAGTGCGAAGCTTTGTCTATGATCTACGCGATGCATAAGTTCAGACAATACTTATTGGCGACCCCATTTATTTTCTATACAAATCATATGGCACTCAAATACTTGGTCAACAAGCCCATTTTGCAAGGGCGCATATGCAGGTGGATACTTCTATTCCAAAAATATTATTTCACAGTTGTTGTAAAAATAGGAAAGAGTAATTCAGGGCTTGATCATCTATCAAGGATCAATTCTAGTGAGGATGTGCAGAGCATTGAGGACACAATGTCAAATGCACAATTATTTATATTAAACCACGTGCCTACAAAACTGGAGGACATTGCACTATTTTAGCGCACTGGACAAGTGCCTAAAAGAATGAAGATATTGGATAAGAAGTAGCTTGTAATACATGCAACACCTTATCAGTTGGTTGGTGGAGACTTGTACAAGCTATGATGTGTTGAAGTTTTGCACCGTTGTGTTCTAGAGCATGAGCGTGAGGCTATTATGGAAGAAGCTCATGGTGGAATTGTAGTAGGACATTATGCGGGTGATGCTACCGCGTGTAAGATTTTAATGGTTAGACTTTGGTGGGATACTTTGTATAAGGATACTAAGGAATATGCTAAGGCATGTGATCATTGTCAACACCTTGGAAATCCTGGACATAAAGATGAGATTTCATTGCGGCCTCTTGCAAGCACTGAGCTTTTTGAGAAGTGGGTGATTGATTTTGTAGGTCCTATTTCACCACCCACATGTAGAACTGGCGTGCGATACACCATAACTTGTACAATCTACATAATAAGGTGGGAAGAGGCAACACCTACAAAGGATTGTACAATGCCAATAACAATGAGGTTTTTGTGGGAAAACATTATGCGTAGGTATGGTTTTCCTTTGAGCTTGACAAGTGATAGAGGAACTCATTTTTGTAATGAGACAATCATAATTCTATTGGCAGAGTTTATGGTGGCACACCATAAGACTACTCCTTATCACACTTAAGCCAATGGTATTGCTGAAGCATTTAACAAAATCTTGGGGCAGACATTGCCAAAAATGTGTGATGTTGGAAGAAAATATTGGGATGATAAAGTGTTAGTTGTACTTTGGGCATATAAGACCACTTATAAGAGGTTGAATAAGGTCACACCCTTTCAGATGGTATTTGGCGCAGAGGTTGTATTACCAGTAGAATTCATGTTACCATCCCTATGTATTATGTGCGCAG